>CM043697.1:144188134-145413134 GCA_023935145.1 Bretschneidera sinensis
AAACCAGGTTTGGCAGGCTTCGTTTTCCATGGAAATGTAAAATTGGAAAAAAATGTTTTTGTTTTTATAATTAAGAACACATCTCTCTTATAAACATTGAAAATTTGTTAGTAACTTGTATCAAAAAATAAACAATGCAATGTTAGCTAAGAGCTTAACAACTTGATTGCATCATTTACACAACCCTTTCTCCAATGTTAATAATTGATCCAGTCGGTGTGAGTTTCCTTGAATACAAAATTGTAATAATGTAATTACAATCAAAATTGATCACCTCAACTTTGATTTAGAACAAGCTCAAATAATCAAGTAAGCTATTATATAATCGGGTATAGCAGACACCTTGGCATGTGCCAACGGCTACGAAACTTATGTAGCTAAAGTTTGTATAGAGATAACTTTTTTGGATACGGGACAAAGATTTTTTTATTTATTTATGATTCTGCATATACATCGTTTAGAAATTTTTCCTTTCCTTGGTGGTTCACATCATGAATAAAAACGAAGGTTGTAATCAACAACCAAATTAAGGAGGAGGAGCACTATGTCAAGGGAATGCTTTCCAAAAACAGTGCGACTAAAATTGTTCCTTTACAAGTATTCATATATTCTTGTTAAAGCAAACTAATGCCCTGAAAAAAAAGGAAATTAAGAAGCAAAATTCACATCCGTCAAAAACCAAAAAGATTATTGTTGATAAGGTCCTCTTGAAGCTCCTCAAGCCACAACTTGGACTCCTTCATCAAGTCAGGGTTCAATTTGAACATCAACACACAGGACTCCATCTGATTTACTGCCCCATCACCATAAAGGTAACCTTCCCTCAACATGCTCACAAGCTCATCATCCCTCAAATACCTCAACCCCAGCATTGCTGAGTTCCTCTTCAAGCTGTGTAGATTGCCAAACCCTAATGTTGTAATATTCTTTTTTGGTAGAAACAGGAAAGCTATTCTTTAAAACCATAATAGATACATCATTAGATAACACATGGACAAAACAAACCACATATAAAAACCTAGATCAGATAACTAGAAACAAAAAGAGCAGAAAAGGGATCATTGAAAAACATATCTCTAATGCATCAGGTCTAAAGGCCAGCATGCCAACTTTTAAGGAATTATTGGTGGTGGTTTTAGGTCCCCTTCCACGTGGGTACCATTTGAGAAATCCTTTTAGCACAAACCAGAGTCTCCACCACAATTTTGGCATCGCCCTGTAAGCCATGCTCCCTTTGATTTGTCAATAGTATGCACCAGTCTTGTCCTTGTAACCTTCTCCTTTGTACTCCGCAGCTCTGTTCCTAACTGCTTGCCCCAAGCACTAGAAACCACTTGCCAATATTACAGGACTTGATCTACTATCTCCTTCCTTTTCCCCCAATCCGTCAGCCATAATGAGCTTCCTTTCACCCTTTTTCCTCTTTCTCCTTTTGCTTCTTTCCTTTTGAACCTTCCTATGCTTCCATGGACTCGCACTAATTTGTTGCTCATCACATTTCTGCCCTAAGCTCACTGCAGCATCCATATCTGGAGCACAACTAGTAAAGTAAAAACATCAGACTTAACTATGTCCGTCCCGCACCCCATCCTCTCTTGATATGTGATTGCCCGCTTCTCTCCATTCCTTACTTTTACCATAGCAGAGTTCTCCTCCTGCACATCCAATCCTTTTTTTGGTGGAAGTGAAACTCAAACGTCAATCTCTGTCCTCTTTCCCACTGTATTGCTTTTTTCTTGTTTGCCTCTTGACCACCATAATCCATTAACCACTCCACCACCCATTCTAAAGTGTCTAGCTGCCAAATGTGGTTGCTCAATTTGGTTGAAAAAGGAAGTAGGATCCGATGACAATTTTGTTTGCCATTATCACTTTCTCCGCACTTACATACTTTAAGAATTTTCTCACATTTAAACTTGATCCAATAAAGATTATCATTATTAGGTAAGATAGTGATGCAGAAAAGGAAATGAATTATGTACTATTCTAGGATTTCTGGGATATTAGAGAATTATTATGTTTTGATTTATTTCCTATTATGTTGGGGATTTTATTTGAGAGTAATTATGTTTTGATTTATTTCTTTTTATGTTAGGGATATTATTAATTAGTAGGATTTTCTAATGTGCTTGATGCTTATATAAGTACCTTATTATGTTAATTTTGGTAGATTGGAATTATGAATTGAAACTTGGTTATCCTCTTGTTTTCTCTGTTGGTTATTTTCACTCTGTCCTAATTTCTTTTATACTTAGTCTATTTCCGTCTGTTATCTCTATCTGTTGTTTCTCCCCTTTCTCTACTCTGCTTCTGTTTCTATCTATCTGTCCGGCATCAGATAGCGCCCAATTCTATTAGTAAAAAAAAACACCAAAAGAGTGGAACCCATTTACAAAAAGACTATCTATGTGATAGTAAATCTATAAATTCTAGCAATTGATCCTCATTTATAAAATAATTACCCTTTAACCAAAACCAGAAGGTAAGATAGCACCCTAGTATTCCTCTTAGTAATTCCCTATGCATCTGCAAGATATGGACCTTACTTGGAAATTGAGGGGATTTAGAACATGTTAGCTTCCCATTCTTTTGACAGTCTTTCTCAATGGGTACTTCCAGCATGCTTGAATAGGTTGACGTCATCCAAGAGCACCCTCTGAAAGGTGTAGATGACAGGTAGGTCTCCAACTCTTGATAGTCGTCTAGTTTTTTCTTTCCTCTATCCCTTGGTCCACAAGTTGGTTTATCTAGTTAGTTGGAAAGTGCTGCTGCAAAATCGATATCCACGACAAATAATCCTCCAAACTCGAAATATCTGAGCAACCATCATTAAAATTTGAGGAAATAAGATCCTGCATGTGGCAATTTGTCCCTGTTCCTGCACATCTACCCCTAAAGGGGAATGCATAGTAATTGTGGACTGTGGAGGTTGGTGGTTCCGGGCATTAAGCAGGTGTGTATGCTTAGCTTGTTGTGACTTGTGACCCTTGTAAAAGAAAATCCCTTCTCGGCATCCTAGTCCTTCTAAGATCAGCCCCCAAAATCGGTGGAATGAGTATGTAGCAAGAATTCAAGTGACAAATCTCATTCACAGTATTTGGAACATGGAAGAGCAACAACAGACAAGAATCCACAAGGACTTATTACTTTGGTTATAGTTTTATGCTGCATAATTATTTATTAGTTCACTTGTGGAATTTAGAAATGTTATACTAGTAATTGACTAATTGATAATAAAAAACTTACATTTTCTTTAAAAGAAATTTTGCAACTATGAATTTGAAAAAAATGTATATTTTATGTATATATTTATATTTATACATTCTTATAATATAAAATATATGCATATATATACACTTTGGAGGTGCTTTTGATCATAATCCTTTTTTAAAACTTAACACTTGCTTTTGTACTGAATTTGCAAACTTGTTCACTTAAAAGATATATATGCTAAAACACGAAATGTACCATAATAATGTATCCATAATTTCACTTCTGTGGCTATCTCTTCCATTTAGTATTAGATGAAAGATTGGGAATCTAGAAGTAAAATTTAAGCTAAAGTGTCTCTAGTTGTTATTTTCTTATCATGCTTGTGAATCTTTTTAAATTAACTTGATTTTTTGGGAATATTAATTTTAATGTAGTCAAAATAATTTAATCTACCAGTAAATTATCTTTATTTGTCATAATAGGCAATATTTTTAATGATGATCGACTAGTGACCCAATTAATCG
Organism: Bretschneidera sinensis; assembly: GCA_023935145.1. Taxonomy (NCBI): domain Eukaryota; kingdom Viridiplantae; phylum Streptophyta; class Magnoliopsida; order Brassicales; family Akaniaceae; genus Bretschneidera; species Bretschneidera sinensis. Next base: position 144,191,872 of record CM043697.1, read on the forward strand.
GGTCCATGTCCAGTCAAGGTCTGGTAACTATGATCAGTACAGTTGTTCAGGAGTAATGTAGCATTAAAAAGAGGACAGTTGTGTTTATCTAGGTAGCGGAAATGATACATGCGTATGCACATAATCATAGACATACGGGCAATGATTTCAAATTTACCTGTGTCGGAAATCCTACAATGATGATAAGGGGAGATTTCTTGAAACTGTATGGTTAATGTTTTAGCCTTTTAAGTACAGTGTGCAAACGGTCAATATGGTATGTTTGGTTGGTTAAAAAATATAACCGATTTTTTTAACCATTTCGACCGAATTAATCTAAACATTTCGACATTAAACAACTGAGTTGATTTCGGTTGGTAAATCGACACTGTTTATATAATTAAGTTTTTTTTTAAAATAAAATTAACATATATTAAATATTTAATTTATACTTAATATTTTTTTAGTTTATTATATTTTTTATATATTATATTTATATTTAAAATATACTAATATTAATATTAATTAATTTCTTAATCGGTCGAAACGTTAAAAAAAAAAATTTAACCGCCAACCAATCGATTAACTGATATATATTATTTAGTTAACCAATTTAGTACCGATTTAACCGATTAACCAAACCGTTTTACTTAAACAGTTCGAAATGGTTCGGTTAATCGGTTTTAACCGATTAATGCACACCCCTACTTTTAAGTTTGAATGTAATTTCAAGTGGTTTATATTACCGAATTCTTTTTGGCCACTTTAGCTTTGGGTAGAGTTGAAAACATTAGATATTGACTCTCAAATGTTTCTTAACGTATACTTGTAATTTTGAAGTCAATTGAACTCGTCTTTTTTTTGGGGGCAACTGGTAAGTTATTTGAACTCCTATCTTTTGCTGATCGAGTGTGGTTGGAGGTGCTGGAGGTCAATGCTCTTTCCTTCTAAGCTTTTGTATTGTTGTGTACCTCTTGTAATGAAACGCATGCAACTTTAAAACCTCATAATAATATGGATATTGAGGTGAAGTATGTGGATTCTTTTCTAAGTTCCATTACTAATCAGTTTATGTATGTCATCATTGAGAATCAACAAGATATTGAACAGCTTAATTTTTCATTATTTTAGTTCTAAGAGAAGAATAATGGTGACATTGGCGAGTGGATATTTGGTGCGAGCGTATACACTTTTAGATCTGCTGTTTTACATCTTTTTTATATCTGCATATATGTCCTAGCATTTTTGGGAGGCTCCAAAGGACCAAGGGGACAAGAGACGAAAATATATGATAGCAATACCAATGGTTTGGAGAGTAAGATCTATCTTTCCCTTTGGAGCAGTAACGTTGAGAGAAATGGGTATCTTGAAGCTTTATGATTGCATGATTATAATAATGATATTGGTTATCGTAGTAATGATGACAGTCTGTAGATTGCATGAAAAGGACTCCACAAACTTTCTGACTCAAACTTTTTATGAAACAATGAAAAAACTTATGAAGAAAAGATTTCAGTTTTTGTGACAGCTTTTATTTCTAATGGGAATCGGCAGTCAGTACTAAGTATATTTTCTGTTCACTTAAGAAATGACTCATGGGGATATTGGATTGCAGTACTAATGACAATTCACTAATGAATTTGGATTTGGGGCCACGAGGTTGGGGGTGGGGAGCTGTGTTCTATAGGAGTAGATAGCGTTATCTTTTTTACAAGTAATGAGTAGATAATGTTATTAGAGAACGTGATAATTTATTTTGTGGATAAGATACTTATAGTTATGAACTCTTTATTATCAAAGTTCTTCAATCACTATGAAGGCTCATATGTGAGTTAATCTTTGAAAACTTTTGGGTTTCTTTATAAAAGCACAAATGATATATCTCAATTTTGGTCAAATGGTTGGGCTACAGAATAAGGGTAGCCGTCCCCCATCCCATGTTCCCCACAATCCCAGGTGAAGACAGGATTTGATCCTGGGTCCTTGGTAGCCGTCCCCCGTCTCATTTCCTCGTTTCTTTAATTAACATTGACTTAATTGTCCACGCATAGATGAAGTACCCTCATTTCTTTGAAAAAGCACAGATGAAGTACTGCCATTTTTCAGAATATTTTGTTTCAAATTTGTAACACGCAATGCTAATCTTTAAGTTTACACAATAAGTTGCTCTTATTGTTTCTCGGGAGTACTTTACATCGGGGAGATCTCATAAACACGGTCCCAATATGACTCAAAAGCTTAAGTTCAAGAGTCGTGAGCCCAAACTATGTATACAAGCTACTCTTATTTTTTGTTTCTGTCTGATATGGGCTTAACTCACATGTGGATATCTTAACAAGTCTCCCTTTCGCGTGTGAGTTATACACCAAATTACCCTTTGAATGGAACATTGGTCACGCAAACAACACAAAGTCCTCCACGGGGTAAGCTGTATTACAAGGACACATGACAGTTTTCCGAGAAACCTTGGGCATACAAGAACTTCTCATCAAGAGACTCAACCGCGGGGCAGATCATGGGAGTCACACGATCGTGACCAACTCGAACCAGGCTCTCATACCACTTGTTAAGGTTTAGAGTACCTCACACGCAGAGATCTCATAAACACAGGCTTGATGAACTTGGATGGACACCAATATGACTAAAAAGTTTAAGCTCAAGAATCTTGGGCTCAAACCATGTATATAAACCACAATTTTTTTCTATTTCTTTTTTATGTGGGATTAGTTCACATGTGGATATTCTACCAATTATTTAACCAAAAAAAAGCTCCTCATATTGTCATATTGTTAAGAGTTTATAAGATAGCCTTACAATCAAAAGGTTGAGTGTAACATATGGATATTGAAAACCCTTGCTAACATGGTAGTTTCTTTCAGTGCACTACTGTGCTTGGTGATAGTTAATTAGGCTGGGTTTATGTATTTGCTTCCCAATTATACTTGGTGGTTGGAGCTCAAGTTCAGATGGGCAAAATTGGCATGTACCATTTACAGCTCTTTGGTGATTGTAGAAAAGTTTTTGTCCAGTTGTCCTACACTCTTATCTTGTTTTGGTGAAATATGACACTGTATTAGTGTTAAAATGACTAGGGAGAAAAGGAAAAAAATTCAACTTCAATGTGAAGTTGTCTTTGGTTTATGACTTCCCCTTTTTCCCCTTCTCCTCTTATCTTCTCTCCTACCAGGGTGAGAGGCTTCAATTACTAATTGGTACAATCAGTGGCCTAGAACAGTTTGATGATTTTTTTATAAAAAAAGAAAAGTGATAGGAGTACACAATGAAGAATAGATTTAGGGATTTAGATTTGGGAATTAAGGGTTATTTGGATTATGGGGATTATTTTGTAATTATAATAATATTAGGGGTAGTCTAGTAATTTTACATTTTAGTAGGGCTAGGGTTTCCCCCACATAGTAAAAAATCGTTATGTTTGTAGTAAGCTTTGAATGAATGAAAAACCGTTTCCTTTAACACCAAACAACTCTGTGATTCTTCGCGTCCATATGATTTGGATCGTTTTATCTTTTATTTTCTTGTTCTTGTTCTTGTTCGATTTCTCTCCTACTGTTCTGCATCAAAAAGTTTGAGATATAAGGTTAATTTGTTGATGATGGTAGCATCTTTGATTTTGTTTGCCCATATTCAGATTGACTTCGGCTAGAATTCATGAATCTGTGATAGATTGTCCTCACCATTGTGTTGTTGGTTCTGTTGCATGAATTCTAGCTCAAATATACCTGAGGTAAGACTTCCCTGTTTCTACCTGCTTGTTTTGAATGGTGGGTGCTAATCTTTTTTTTTTTTTTGTTGTAACAGATTGAAGCTGTGGCTTTTCTTTGCTTATGTTGTATCCTTTGTTTCTCTAGCGGCATCAGTGGGCTTATTGATACAAGATTCACTGGTTAAAACTGGTCCTTCAGTGTGGACTGGAACTGCGGGTGTCTTGCAATGTGTGTTTGTGTTAATCAGGTAATTGGTCTTACCAATCTAAGATTGTTATATTAGTGCACGTGTTAATTCTTCTAAATGTAAGAGCACTCTTGTAGATTGGATGGGCATGTTAAAGTATAATCACCATGCTTTTATAAAGTATCTATGTAGCATAAATTTTATGGCTTTTCCTTTAAAAGAACCTCGGGTCTGATTTATCAAAAAGAAAAACACCCCAGGTCTGATTTATCAAAAGAAAAAAGCACCCCGGGTCTGTTTAAAATATTGAGAGGAGCCAAAGAGGCCTTGACTCAATGGTTAGGGAAGAGGCCCTAGGTCCTATAGGTCTCAGGTTCGAGTGGTGTGTGCGTGTGTTTTACCAACAAAAAAATATATTGGAAGGAGGAGGGTGTGTGGAATTAAAGCACCCAATTTTCTATTTCAGTTATTGGGTTGCCTGGAACCAATTAAATTTTGATATTCGTAAAGGAGTTTGTGTTGGATGATTGTTTCTGTCCTAAAAATCATAGGAGCACACAAATTAAAAGCTTTTCCAAGGCATAGTTAACAGGATCCTTATACCCCCTTGGAGTTGCAATTTGGTTTTCTATATTTTGATTCATGGTATATTCATTGGGTCCCCAAAATTGACTATTTCAAATTTCTCTTAATTATTACATAAAGAATGGATTTTTAGCCAAAAAAATAATTTGAAAAGTAACTTGATTTCTAAACACAATAAAGGAAGAAGAGAGTAGCTCCTAAGTTATTCTTAAAGTTATATATGTCCAAAACTATGATTATTTAATTTAACTATGATTATTGACTTTACTGGATGCCCAAACTCATTTATTTTCTTCACTATTACTATGCATACAACCTCTTTATTCAAATTATATTCATAGATACAAGTTATAACAAAATTTATGTACGTCGTTATAGATAATAAACCAAGTCTACCCTCATTATACCATTTACTGGATGGAATGTATCACACTTCTATAACCGTACCATGAACCACAACGAACTGAGTTCTCTGTAACTTTGTTCCAGGGGCACGTGGATTCCTGTCTTGTAGATATTATCTCTCTCAAAAACACAGTACACATGCGTGCTTGCTCTCATTTATTTTTCAGATTTAGTTTCACATCATCCATATGTTTTCTAATGTTATTGTATCAATTGATTACTTACCTTCGATTCTGTTCTGCAGTGGGCTAATTTATTGGACCTCACACTCGGAGTAAATTGGGGTGATTCAAATACAACTGCTGTTTGGAGCTTGAAACTAGGGGGATGCCATTTGTGAATGTATTTTTTTTTTACTTAAAATCAATGGGATAGAAAACAGTTCTGCTTTTGTAAATGTCTTGTTATACTAAAATTATTGAGCATCAAATTAGACCCATTCGGCTCTCGGATTTTGTGATGGTGGTTAAATGAAGTGTAATTTCTATCAATGTGTTTTGTACCATTCAACTCTATGGAGGGCGATATCATCTACGCAACTTCTTTGGATTGTTTACATGATCTTTTTCTTTTTTTATCTGCTGTAAGATCGACATCTTTCAACTTTCCCAGGGTATCAATATAGAAAATCCAAATTGTTAGGAACGAGGGAAAAAAAGCATGAAGGGGTCAAAATTATTGTGTTGGCTGAATTGGAACAAAGCATTATATTAACTAGTGTACTTTATGTCATGTACCGAGTGTTGTTACACACGCAGTGTTTTGATTGGTTCATTTTTTTTTTTTTTTTAAGGCTTCAGAACGTAATTTCTACGTTAAGCCCTGTAAAAAAAAAATTTAAGCCCTGTAGAATTTTTTTTTAAAAAATTAAAAGTTAAAAATTTAAACTCATGATTTAAGAGTTATAAATTTTAATCTTTAAGTTAATGTTTTTTTTATAATATTATTATAATAAATAAATATATATTGCATGTTATCTAATTTAATAATAATTATAAATTATTTAATTAATCACTTACAAGTTACAACAATATAAAAATATAAGTTATACTCTATATAATTTATATATTAATATTTATAAAATTATAATTATCACGTTTTAAAGAGTTAGTAAAAATATTAAAATTTGATAAAAATTAATTAATTTTAATTAATTAATATTATTTTATTAAAATTTTAAAATATTTTAATGTATTCAAAAGACCAACAATTCTTTGCTTCTAGTTACTCACTAGGTTGGTGGCATAGTAGTGTGCAAGAGTTGGATCTCTCGCCTTCGCCTTGCGAGTTTGAGGTCATGGGCTTGACTCATTGTCTTGCTCACTGCTAAGTGTGTACCTAGCAATGCGCGTGAACCCGCGATTCCACCGATGAAGTTATTTTTTTATTTAAAAAAATGTATTGAGTGTTGTATTAATAATGGTTTGTTTTATTATATTTAAATTGATGATGTTGCCAGATCAAGAAATATTAGTCCTTGCAATAGTACTAAGTTCTGACTCTTTCTTAAGTGAAAACTAGTAAATATGTGTTGGTCCTCTTTAATTTGCATTTAAGTTTGTTCCTTTCTGTACTTGACAAGAAAATTAAACGTGCCACTAGTGTATGGTGCAAAATTAGCATGACATTCGTACTTAGCAAAAAGCTTTGTGTTTAAAGGTGAACCAGAAGGTAGGTTTTAGATTAGATTTGCAATTGTAGGAGGTAAAGATAAGAGGAGTGATGGGATTCATATGCAACTTTGTTGATATTTGTGGCAACAATCTTAGCAACAGTTCAACAGCTTCCTTGTACTGGTAATGTTCCTCATCTGTAGCTCTAAATAGACAATTTCTATTTTGTTTTTGTTTTCCTCTTCATGGGGGGGTTTTGTGGAGAAATGATCATTGCTACTAATCTAACATGAATAAAAGAATATGTTACTATATTCTAATCGATGTACACTAAAATAAAACTACTATTTTTTTATAAAAAAATGTTAAATTAACATTTAATGTCTAGATTTCATCTAGCAAAAAATTCAGATTTTATTTTTGAATTATAAATTCATCTTATAAATTGAAATAGTATTAATTTTATTGAATAATATCAATAAAATTAAAATTTATATGTTAAATGAATTAAAACGTAATGTAATTAAGAGTATTAAATAAAATTTTAAAAATGAATTGAATTCTTAGTTGATCCTAAACACAAAGTTCACTTTAATTCTATATACATCAAATATGAAAATTCATTTGAGTTCATTTGTAAATAAATTTTAGTTTCAATTCATTTGAAAATGAAATGTAAGTTCATTTACAAAAGAATTCTAGTTTCAATTTATTTTCATGAATTCTAGTTTCAGTTCATTTGAAAATAAACTGAATTCTATATTTGAGTTCATATAAAATGGAATGTTAGGATGTGTTTAGTGCATATGACGAAAGAACGATAAGAAAAATAAATAAGTAAAAGGATAAGATCTCTCATCCTACATATAAATGATTTTTTCCTATAATCACATGATAAGAACTCTCCACTCATCTTGTTTGATCAACTGACTTATCAAAGTTAATTTGCTTTCATGTGAAAGATATATAAGTCAACATTTAACTAAAAAAGAAAAGAAAAGAAAGAACTAATATAAGCCTAAAAGGGCTATAAAGCATTTATTCTCCTTTATACCTCAAAGTAGAATTTGACCTTATTAGATACGTACAACGATGAGTTTAATCACGATGTTGGTAAAAAATACAGGGACCTATCATATTGGTGTTAATTACGGGCTCAATGGAAAAAATCTTCCATCTCCCAAAGAAGTGATTTAACTTTATCAAAGGTGTGGAATTGAATTCATCAGACTGTACGAGCCAAACCTCAAGTCCTTGAAGCACTGCGAGGATCAAATCTCCAAGGCTCTCCTGGCGTGAGAAATCAGGATCTTGAAAAGTTGGCGTTGAGCCAACTGCAGCCGATGAATGGGTTAAAACAAACGTAGCTCCTTACAGGAACAGTGTTTCATTTGGTTGGATCACATTAGGCAACGAGGCAATCCCAGGACCTGATTCCCAATTTGTCAATGGGGCAATGAACAACATTTACATTGCTATTAAATCAAGAGGCCTTGTTAGCACCAAAATCACAACTGTTGTGTCAACGAAAGTCCTTGCAAGATCTAATCCTCCATCGGCTGGTGCTTTTTCCGAACAAGCTTTTGTTGCTATGAAAGACGGCGCATCATTCTTGTTAAGCAGAGGTTCACCCCTTATGATCAACGTGTGGTTCTTTGGATTATGCAATGTTCAATTCGAAGAAACCTGTCTTGGATGCAAATTTGAAGTACTACAGTCTGTTTGATGCCATGGTGAAAGCTTGTTTCAAACCTTTATTATCATGTGCTAAAGGGAGGGACACCAAGGAGACCATCCCATCTAATGGATGCATTTATTTTTGAAGTGTTTAACGAGGACAAGAAACATCTTGGAGTAGAAAGAAACTTTGGGCTTTTCTATCCCACCATGCAACCTGTTTATAAAAATTTTGAGAGTTGCTAATGACATATAAAAATTCAATCAATGCCTTCGGCTTCTATTTGTCAAGTTTCTGAGTTTGGATTTCAATTAATTTTAAACAATTTGGTACAAAAAGTTGCCTGCTGTAGAAGAAATGTGGATGTAAGAACATCCGCAAGCGATTTATTTTCAAAATTTGAAACCGTATAAGGTAGGGAGGGAGGGTACCACTTATCTTCAGTGAAAGAGCAAGAGCCTCATCCAATCAACCAAAGAATTTTTAGCCATAAGACCAGGTGGGTTTCTTTGATCACCATTTTTATTTCAAGATAAGGACAACTTCCAAAGGATCATGTAACAAATACGAATGCAAATAGAAATTGGATCTTAATTTATGAACTTAATCACTTCTATTTCCTTTCTTATTCATGTGCATTACTGCCTCAAATATCAATATCAACTGCTCTACCCGAAAATAGAAAAAAGCAACACAAAAAAGAAAATTATGTAAGATGAACTAAAAAAAAATGAATCTTTTGATTTCCTTTCTTTTTTTTTTTCCGAGTAAAATTGACCAAAAACACCGTAGGCTTTTTCTCATGTAGAATCGACCCCTCTTGAAAGGAAAAGGAAGTAGACCAAATATCCCCACAAGATGCAACCTTTCTAGCACCTTCCACAGCAGACAAAACGGCCCTACTCCACCCTCCCACAGCCAACCTTGAAACCTAAAAAATTCCCATTTTTGGCAGCAGGATTTGGGCACCTGATACTTATTGCACAATTTGCAAAATGCAGAGTTCACCAAAACCCACCCCCTTCTTTCATATCAAACTCGTTAGCTTTCTTTAAAACAAAAGAGACTAAAAAGAAACTATCTGCCACCAAAAATTTAATCTTCTTGGACCTATAATGTGAGAAACAGTAAATTAAACTTCAGATCCAGAGTCAGATGAGCTCAACTCAGAGGAAGCCCCACCCAAACTAGTTGCTTGTAATTCTGACAGCTTAGGCTGCATCCCCCGGCACACTTTCAGAGACGGCCTCAATTTCATGCACTGCAAAGAGGATAAGCTCACACATAAATTATATGAAATTGCATTACTCAGAAGCATAAGACCCTCCACAGTAAATCCAAATTTGATATGTAACACTACTCAGAAGCATAAGAAAATTACACATCAACCCCAGCCATCATGACACTGATTCATTTGGAATTTGTGTTGAAGTAGATTAGTGCCAATTCATAAGATCATCGTGATAAAATCTTTTGAGTATAGAAAAGAAAGAACTTTTACCTCCTGATAAAAAGCATTGATCTCCTCTTCTGTAAGACCTTCATCCTCGCCAGAATTTTCCTCCCAGCCAAGAGAGCGAAGGAACGCAGCCTCTTCCTCATCTGGATAGACTGCTGCATCGAAGTTCATATTCTTCCCTTCAATATCAGAATATCTCTGAATCTCTTCATCGGCATCACCGTTGCTAGTTATCTCAGCACCATTCACAACAGTATGAGGATTTGCAAGAGCACTTACAACTTCCTTTGTCACTTCAGGTTTCTCCACAATGGGAGATGAAATACCAGGGCCAGGATCAGGAAGAACAGTAGATGTGTTTGTCGAGGTTTTCTTCTTTAGGAGATTAAAGAAATCATTCCTGCTCTGGGTTTGAGACAAGGAAGGCCTCTTTTCCACAGGGAATCCTTGTATCGTATTGAAGGATGCTGCCTTCCGCTCCTTAGGGCTGTTTGTGATCCTCACTGGAGTAGATGTCACTGATGGAGCAACAGCAAGCTGGTTATTTGCCGCTCTGCTATTGGCATTATTTGTTGGACTGCCAACATCCTTTGGAGCAGGGGAAACACCATTTTCCCATGCAGGTTTGAGAACCAATAGCTTCCCATGAGAAGTCTTTGATACATCAGACTTGACATGCCCACCAGGAAGAGATTGATTAGCTTGGTGCAACGAAGAGGGTGGTTGTTGCTGCACGCTTTTGGCAGCAGCCATATTCATCTCAACAGTTCTGACTGTCGTTTTGGGTTTTGACTTATCAGAAGAATTGAGAACCTGAAAGAAAATCATGTAATTATTAGCTGTAATCCAAAGTAATAAAATTCAGGTTCTCATATATTGTGTTAAGTGAGCAGTACAAAAATTGTGTGGAGGTGCACGGACACAGATAAACTTTTGAATACATTTTACAAATAAACACTAGCTAAACTCCTTTTAATTTTGACCTTTCAAAAAGCACACAGAAAATGATATAACTCAAGTACAGAAAGAACTTCTCATGAAATCCAAAACAAGAATTAGCACAAAAGTAGTGATAACATCAAAAAAGAAAAATCAAGGCTCAATTTGGTAAGAGAATAATTGATATCTGGATGATAAATGTACAACACATAATTTCCCATATGGTAAGAGAAGAACTGATATCTGGATGATAAATGTAAAGACATAATTTCCCTCTTTCAACGGAATAACGGCACAAATTACATATTTGATTTATAGTTAGAAAGAGAATGAGATAGATGAATAGAGAGAGAGAGAGAGACCAAGATTAATAGTTTCTTCGTTTTGTTTACAGGAAACAGGTTCATTGTTATCTCTCAACCATCTTGTACGCTTCACACCTAACATTCTTCTAACAGCAAAGATGCCACAAGTTATATGGGCATAGATCTCCAAACCCTGCAGCTTCTTTTCCTTACAAGCCTCACTTATAAGTAAAAGCCAGCTGATCAACCCAATAGATGTCAGAGAAGTTTCTCTTGTTTCTAGAACATTTGTACATTCCAACATAAAATTCTAAGATAAAATTTCTATATCATGATACAATGACCAAACTTGTTCACAGCAAACAAAACAGGACCACCAAGAAAATAGACCAACTGTTCCCTACAAAAAGTTTCAAAGAAGACTTTCTATTGAAACTAAACTGGACAAGTACAACTCCTAGCAAGAGCTTATCCTTGTTCCTTTGAGCAGTCTTCTAAAATCTCTGCCAAGAACTACAACAACGGCAGTGAAGTAGCGACTACATTACTTAGCTAACGTCGGCAACTACAAATGAAAATTGAATTATAACTTTTGCTTATGTCAGCAGCAAAAGCTTCACAACCAATTACTGTATCACACTTGACATAAATGGCACAAGTGAATAAATAGGCATATACTTGTAATGCTAAAACCTATTAACTGTAACAATCTCACATGAAACCTACTTATAGAAAAAAAAAATCTCACATGGGAACTTATGGCTAGTGAAGCTACATGAAAATAGGATATTCAACATTTTATAGTAAAACTTTCGAAATAACTAATCATCCTCATCGAGAGAAGAAAGTAAAAAATGGTAACGAGACAATATAAAATGTGTGCCCCAATACCACATGCACCGACAAGCACACCAACATGCACACTCACACCTCTGTGTGCGAGAAAGAAACACAGAGAGAGTGTGTGTATGAGAGAGTACCTAAAACGGATCCAGAAATATTAATCCCTAATTGCCACAGACTAATGAATGGTATGGTAACCAAATGAAAAAATGCACAAATCAAACAGGTTCAAATAAACTATAAAAATATACCTCTCGTCCTATTCAGCAATCAGATAAGTTTTCATGTAATCCTACAGGTAAAGTTCTCTGTAGAAAAATAGAAAAACTAAGTAGACCTATGAGAAACATTTAGGCTTTAGCAATCAACTTATATATATATAAAAAAAAAAGACTTTAGCAATCAAAATAATAAAAAAAGAAAAGAGTTGAGATTGGTGAAAATTGCAAAACTAGACCCAACTAAGCCTTTTCCAAACATGTTGGAGTCAGGTAGTCAACTACATGAATCCTTTCTTTGAATTCACCCAAATCTAAAACCATATCTTAATAAGAATTTAAAATCAAGTTGCAAATAATAAGATACTTCTCTTGTAAGATATTAAATCGACAAAACTGTCCTGTCACTTCAATACAGACACTTCACCTCAATCAATGTCAATCTCTAACTTCTTACCTACAAAGGCAGCCTGCCTGCCAACTTCTAGTTCAACTAGTCCCCTCCACCTCTCATTTGTAGAATGTCTAAGGAAACTGTTAGTCAAATGCATGATCAACATTCTAAATTGCCATGAGTGTCATTTACTTTCTCTATGATACGTATGAAAAAAAAGTGTGCATGAGATCCAAATCAAACCCACTTGTTTACTAACACACTATTTGTTCGTTATTGTCGGCTAGTCTTCTACAACTCTATTTGTCTCCAAATAAAAATCTCGACTTTTCAATTCTAAACATTTCTTATATCCAATACTGGTCTAGATCTCTCCAAATATCAGAAGGATTGTCTCAGTATTGAGATCTAAGCACAAAAAGAGCTCCTGGATATATTACAATCAAGGATAAAATTACAAGCCTTTCCTTTTTGGATAAAACATAAGTAAGCTTCATTTCAAAATGAACCCCGATTGAGCTAGTATCTCATCAGTGGAAAACCCTATAGCTGAAAGTAAACTCTTCAATCTCTTATTGTAGTTGGATCTTCCAGAGGTGGTTTTAGCTTATCAATGTCCACCAAAACCCTTCCAACAAAACTTCAAAAGCATATAAGCTTCTTCATTCTTATAACAGATGTTGTGCAACACCTTCTAAATGGATGAGGTTATAAGAAGGATACAAACACATAAACTAGTCATAAGATGTACCCCGCCTTTCCCCACAGTTGTCCAATAACATTTACTAGAACTAAGAATGGGAAATTCCAGCAATCATGACTCTTTCTCACAAGATGTACCCTGCCTTATTACCTTAAATATAAAAGAACCCAAATAAACGAAAGGTACTGTAGCTCTTTCTCATAACTCTTTTTTTTATAAGTAGCTCTTTCTCATGACTTTTTTTATTTTTATAAGTAGCTCTTTCTCATGACTCAATGATGCAGAATCCTCAGTTTACAACATAGTAGGTTCAAGTGTTTACAACTTTGGCATAAAAAAAGGATGAACACCCACAAATTCCTTATCATTATTAATGAGCAGCATGTGCAGAACTAAGAGACAAATAAATAACCCAACTGAAACATAGCCAGCCAAATGTTTAAGCATACAATAAAGTACAAGAAACCAAGATCCTAACATTAGCCTAATAGATCAAAATTACAAATGTGCGTAACTATAAAATAACCTATCACAAAACTCAAAGGCAATACTCTTACCAAGCCCTTAGGCATTGAAGGTGTAACTGGTATCAATTGCCTTGATTGCTTAATAGCCAATTCCTCAAGTCTTTGTGTCTTGACAGATAACTAAAAATGATAAAAATCCCCAATTAGACCAGCCACAAGCATATACTATTACTAAACTACTAGAGAATAGATAACTGGCAAGATACCTGGGGAGCAGTACGATTTCGTGATGGAGCTTGTGCCAACGCTTCGGCCATATTAAGACCAGCCATTCCACTTGGAGCCCCAGACCCGGATGTAGCAGCAACAGTTGGTAGAGCAGACAAGGATCCCATGCTACTGCTTCCAATGACATTGGGAACCTCCACCAGAGCTGATGTCCATCCCTCCCCACCAATCAAAGCTGAATTACCAACAGGCAAGCTCTGAACAGACGAGCTCAAACCAGGAGACGAGACTCTTGCTATGTCAGGCACTCCTTGCCTATCTTCACTTCCAAGTGAGGGAAAATCCTTCTCAAAAACAGCCTTATGGAGGCCGCTACTAATGCCAGGCCCAGAAAGCAAACCATTTCCATTGTTGTGATTACTGTTACCACCATTCTTTATGTCCACTGCAATTCTTCGAGGCAAAAGCTCACCCTGTTTTCTGGACACCATCGAATGAGAACGCCGCAATGTATCCTTTTCCCTATTGGTTAAGATGTTACCTAAAGGATCTGAAGAGTCGCGGTCCCAGTGGTCCACAAAGCTGGACCTCTCCTTTTCCCTTTCACGATCCTTATCACGGTGACTCCTACTGAAACTACTATAGGCATGTTTTGCAGAACCATTACTAGAACTCCTCCGTGAATTTGAAGAAGATGTCCGGTCCAAAAAGGGAGAACGAGGGGAATCAATATCACTTATACTCTTAGAATTTCTATTCCTTAGGTGATGTGCAAGCGAAGGAACATCTATATAACAACAATAAACCCAATCATTATACATACTAGTCCAAGAACCAATTAATAGAAGCAATAGGAATATATCATAAGAAATGGCTGAAACTGTGCATAGAAAGTAATGTAAACGCCAAGAGAAACAATGGTATGTACAACTTGGAAAATCAAATGTACCTGAGTGAGAAGAAGATGATGCAAAGTGGTGCGCTGAACTGCCACCCCCGGTAACACTTCCAGCACTTCTCAACCATTCTGGAACTAATGCTGGTTCACTTCTTTCCATAAGGAGCACTGTACATCATCAGATGCAACAAGAACACTTCTCTGGCCTTCTTCAACCCCTCCCAACAAAATTGTTATCCTTCTATACAAAATTCCTAAGTTCTACACTAGCCCTGGTTCTGTTTTCCCTAAACCAACAATATCCCTTAACGGCCACTACTTAAACAAGTCATCAATCAACCGATTCACGAATTAATCAATTAACCAATTAAACAAACAAGCTCGTGGGTGTTCTAACGGGTTATTTTACTTGAGATGCTTAGGGTTTATATCAACGGTAAAGAATCAGATTTTGAAACAGGTGCGAAACGAGAGGAAGAAAACAAAGGCAATGGCAAGGACGAAACGCAAAAGTCTCGTATACAATCCAATGATAAATGGAAGGAGAAAAGGTCTCTCTCTAGTCTCTACGCCTCCATCTTTCATAAAGATGGATTTGCAGATGATTAAAAACTCACTCTAAAAGACCCTCATCTCTGCGCAAAAACGAGACAATAGGCGAAAATAATATGATATGGGAAGAAAGAGAAAATCCCCACGATTCTTGCAAAAGAGTTCACACCCATAAACCAGTTCAATCAGGAAAACCCTAAGGAACAACAAAAATAAGTGTGAACACCGTTAAAAATACTTATTAGAAACCCTAGAACATATGCATATATGTATCTGTATATCTGTATATATCTAACTACCGAGTCCTAGGGTTTGAAACAGCACAAAATTTGCTCAACAGAATATAAGGAAAATTCTGAAGATATATAGAATAAGGGCTTGAGCGAGACAGAGAAAAGAAGAAGAGTTAGAGAGAAAAATAGAGAACTAACCCTAACCCACTAGGATTGCTGGCTATGCCCAAAACGTAACCGTTTCAATAACCGCCCAGTATATTCTCCAATCCAAACAATGCGTTTCTTTCAGAGAAGAAAAGGCGAGTTTCACTGTAAAGGGAGAGGTAAAGAGAGATATGAGATAAATAAACAGAGAGATTTCCAGGATAAATGAGGTTTCTGTTATGTGAATAGAAATTAGGGTTTTGTTTGGTGTTGTGATAGAGAGAGAATAGGGGAGGCGTAATTTCTGTTAGTTTAGGATACTGAGGGAAAAAAAACGTAAGAAGAACAAACCTCTTTCTTCTTAGAAATCAATACGAGACTGGCTGTATTTTTTTTATTTATTTTTTTTTTCTTGCTTGCTATTTGTATATAAAATTATAATATTTCACCTCTAAAACAAAAATCCATATGCACAATTGTTCTATGATGTGGGAACCATATGCCCTACCTATCATAGATGGGTGGTTATGTCTATGAACTTCATTATCTAGTTAATTTAAGATAATCAACTTTTATAAATTCTTATAGATCTAATCCTTATCACCCTTTATTTTGGTGGTCAATTTAATAAACTTAATTAAATAGTAATGAATTATTTGTGAAAAAAGCATTTTTATGTAGAGAGTTTTTTTTTATAAATAACCTTCAAAATTTATAATATTAATAAAAATAAATGTATTCTAATATAAATAAAATCTAATTAATCGATGAACTTTTTAATGCAATAAAAATGTGATTAAATATTCAAATAAATAAATAAAATATTTTTAATTTAATCTTTTTTTATTTAATGGAATAAATTACATAATAATTAATTGTTTGTGACATACTTGTTCATACATAGTAATGGATTTTTGTTTATAAATAATTGCTTATAAGGAAAAAAACTAAAACATAATTATGTTTGGGAAAGAAAAAACTTAGTTAATTGGTTTAATTATCTACTTAATTTACTTTATTAATATACTATTTTGTGGTGGATTCTACGAGGACTTACCTTACAGTGAGGCATCAAGCCTCACTAGAAACATTTTGTGTTGGTGCTTAGAAAACGCTTACATTCAATAGTAAAATTGTTACTAATATTCAAAATCAAGTTCAAAATTAATGGTTTAATTCTTTGGAAGTTTTGAAACATCAAGTAGAAGAAAAAAAATAAAAAATTGGAACAGAGGTCCAATAAACAGGACCTCCTCATGGTTGAGGTCCAATTTTGGATAAAGAGAAATCCAAGTCTATGATCTCAAGCCCGATTGAACGGATCAGCAACCCTAATGGATTTTAAGTCTTTTGAGTTAAAAATTCATGCTCGGTTAGGAAGGTTGTGTCCCTCATAGACTTGGACCGACACGTTCGGACATTGTTGTAAGGATTGAAAAGCTTAAAGACCAAGACTACTTCCTAAGTTCTATGTAGCTCAAGGAAGTTTGGTGCTTCTGTTGTGGGTAAAAATTCATTTTTCCATCACAAGATAACATGCGCCTCGAAAGGGAACACAATCATTTTGTTAATCAAGAGAAAAATGATAAAAACCCGTCTAAAGGCATAAGAGTAAAAAAATTTACACACTAAACCTTGAGCAATCGTGACTCTCCGTTTGTTCACCGATCAGCGATCCAAATCATCTGCATTAGTGACACTCCCTTCATCTTTTTTTTTTCTATAAAAGTAAGTTGCTTATTATAATTCAAATATAAAATCACTTCTTTAAACTCTCTATGTATAGAGTTATCTTCTTAAATTGTAGACTGACTTGAGTGTTAGAATGTCCATCCAAGACAAATTTCGTGCCCTCACTTAGAGATCTAGTTTTCCTAATAGGTACCCTCAGGTACTTTGCCTCCGGAAAGACAGAGACTGAGTAGTTAAGCCTTTGCTTCTCTACTCGTCAGCAGTTACCCCTCTTAGTGGCTTGATCACATTTTGAGCATCAGCATCTCCATTAGATAAAGTTAAATCATATCATTATGTTAACGACTAGTCAAACATATGATTTGCAACAAAATCACTTGTTGATTTGATGATTTTAAGTGCGTAAGGATCTAATTTGTTTTTTCAACTCGAAAAGGTAAGGAGTTTCGATCTTTACGCACATTCACATGCGAATCAAATGTCAAACCGGTGGGATTTTTTTTTTCCACCTTATCATAAATGGCACCATTAGTAACTCACATGCAAGTTATGTACTTGAATAATGGTTTATTAAATGGTGTGACTAATTTTAACTAACGGATGACATTATAGTTATGTGTAACATTTTAAACCACACATAATGATTTTAAAAACCTGCCAAACCACAGGTATATTATTTGTATTTTTCCCTATATATTATGTAAAACAAGTTTTCTATGAATTTATGAAGATTTATGTATTATGGAATTTATAAATTATGTAGTATGTAAAATAGTTTTTCTATATATGTACTTATAAACCTTTGTGAAATTTATATAATAATTTCATAATATGGTAATTATATTTAAAATTATTAAAAGATATCAAATGGTGCTATACAGTTTTGATTTTTGACTAATCAAATTGTTTGGTAACAATTAGATGGAGAACTAATCAAGAATGAGTTCAAATTTGAAAAATCAATCACAAGTAATCATTCACTAGTTAGTTTTCATAAGTATACCTAAACAAGGTCATGTCATCATCTTGTTAAACAACTACATGCTGTGGAGGTTGTAACTAAGTTCAACAACAAATATCTGTCTTCCATTGCATTACTTGATTTTGGAGGATGTTGTTTTATTGTTGTTTTGGCAAGGTAATTTTTTTTTTTTATTGAGTTTTGAGCTCTCTTGAACTTGAGCTTACAACTGTTAATTTTTTTTTTTAAAAAAATGAAATATTTTCAAGAATTCACTGCTCGAGTTCACATATCTCTCCTTTTTGATAAATTGTAATAATTGATTTTTTTTTTGAAAGAATGTAATAATTGATTATCAGTTTGATAGTTATTTGTTAATTGTTATTACATATATTTGTCAATATTTTTTTTTTCTTTTAAAACAGAAGAAATATCATTACTTAGCGAAAAAGCAGTTTACATAGCACTTACTAGCTACAATTGCCAAATTTTGAGCTTCAGCAATAATGACTCTAGGTACTTTTATAATTTTACAAAACATAAACCATATATGTTAGGCCCAAAATACACCAATGGGAACAATGAAAAATCTAAAAGGAATGAATTAGGTTAAATAAAGTTTTTTTTTTTCCAATAAAAAATATTTAGCACAAATAAGTATAAACAAGTATAAACAATAAATATGCTTAAATCAAAGGAGTTGAGGAATAAAAAGATGTAGACGATATATATTGGTTTGGCCTCAACTCGAGCACATACGTACACTCGTTTCAAGGCAGGCTCTTCTTGAAAGTTCATTATCCTCAAATGGCACACTATAAAGTGTTTTTACAGGTTCACACTTCAATCTTTACAAGAGTTTTACTAAGGTTCACTCCATAATCTTTTTCAATTGTTTTGTGGTTCAAACTTAAACATTCGCAGACATTATAGGCTCGCACTCAAACCTTCTTATCAACTCTTTATAATTAATTATAAAGTGATGTACAAATCTTCACAATGATAGATATAAAAACTGAAGCACAATTTGAGTTATTGACTCTAGAATAAGAGGGTGATGATTAATGGATTGATTCCTTATTGTAGTATGTTCTTCTCTACTTCTAAATGATCATTGAGGTTCTATTTATATTTTCTTTTAGTTTTCTAGCCGTTGGAAACCAAATAGAACCCTTTGAGCGTTTTGATGGGTCAGAAAATAGATCTCTTACGCTAGGAGTCGACTCTCGGGGTTATCGAGAGTCGACACCCAAGTCACCTCCCAACTTGGGAGTCAACTTCTAGAGATAGAATCTTCTCCACAATTTCAAGTCAACAAAATTACACTTCTAAATCATATTTTTTTTCATTCTTTTGGCATTTTTAAGGTCCACCCTGAGAGTTTTACTTAGATCTAGCACTTTCCTATGCACTTTCCGGTGACTTTTATAGGAAAGTAACAAACCATTAGATCCAAAATTAAATTTTCGATCTACCTGCAAAATTTGATTACAAACCGTTGTGAGAAATAACTGTAGTGAATTACATTCTTCGACGGATTTTAGGACCCATGAATGAGCTTCATCAATGCATTTTGCATTATTTATTTATTTTTTTGTAAAATTACAAAAAGTCTTTGTTTTAATATTTTTTTAGTGTATAATTAAAGGTATTTTAGTATAAAAATGTTAGAGCGCAATACTAATTTACATATACAGTGGGTTAACTTAGTATTCTCCATAGATTTATATTCTTAAAAGCATATTCTTATTACAATTTTAACTCATTCATTTTCATAATTTTTTTTCTCACACTCAAATATTTTTTTAGAACAAAAATAATTAGATCAACCATTGTAATTATTCACATGTTTTGGAGAAAGAAAAAAAGTTGTATTTGAAATATGCAAAATGAACAAAACTTAGATGAAATTTTTACATAAAGTTCATGAAATTCTTTTTAAAAAATAATATTTTTTTAAAATAAAATTTGAAATCGAACTTTACAATTCAATAAAACTCATATAATAAATCAACTACACGAAATTTAAACAAAAATTTAATACTTTAATGTATGATTTAATCTATATTTTATCAAAATTCATCAATTTTTTATATGAAAAACTAAAATTTAAGTCATAGATTAAAATTTATCAAAAATGTTGATCTTTTGTAAATATAAAATTATTATGAATATTATTTTAGATAATCAATGACAATTATTAATTTTATTATGGTAAACATATATTTTATATAAACAAAAACTTGACGAACTTTCGTGTAAAAAATTCATTTTAGTTTTGCCCACGTGAACATTTACTTCCAAAGTAAATCCATATTCTGCTGTCTTTGCAATTATTTATCATGTGCTAGCACGTGAAAGACGAGGCGATGAATCAAAAAGGCCAAGCAAAGACAACTGCGCATTTTACTTGAAGCCTCGGGTTAATTATATATGGTATGGGTATCAAAGGATTTGATGGTCTATCTACTGGATCCAACAGCAAGGAATCGCAATACCAGTTTACTACAGAGTATACTATGCCGGCTTTTCATCTCGGAATCGCATGCCTGAATGATGCCATTTCCAGCTTATTTTGTCACCAAACATCATACGGAATCGGACTCCTATTCCTACTCCAATCCAAAAGGAAACCAAACGGGGCCTCATGGCCAATGAAACTGAGGAATCCTAAACCAAAAAGAAGAGAATGAACCAAACGATCTATCTGTGACTAGGCCAAGAGCAAGCATTCTCATGATTATACATTCTGACCAGAGCACAGATAGATTATCAGAATCTTCATTCAGCATGGCCAATGAAAACTAGTGGTTCACTAAAAAGATACAGAAACATTATCTGCGCAATACATCAATAGCGAATTCTACATGTTAATGAAACTGCAGGTATCTAACTACAGGGTTTTCATAGGCTGATGAACCTAAGCCATTTTGCTGTGAATAAATAGTCGTCTAGATCGAGCCCAAATGCTGTGAAGACAAGATATTACAATCTCTGAAGATTTCTGACTCTCGAGCCCTACCCAGATTTGGAGTCCAGAGCAACTATTTTAAGACAAGTTTCTCGAGTATCAGCCCATATAGAGAAATTAGATGATCCATCCCATACTCTGTAAATATCACCATATTCACCACTCCTAAACGCTTTTTAAAGATGTGTATGTGCACACTCAAAGCACATGTTGTAAAACACACATCACACGCACAAAAGAAAAGAAAAGAAAATATAAACCATCAAATCTAATGGAAAGATGGTAGGCAAGGGTGTGTTTCTCGTTCCAACTGCAATAGACCATATTAGTTCAGAAACATTGAGCATTGCCACTTCAAAAACTACTATTACTCCTAAAACAAGTAGATAAATTGTTGGATCAATGGTCATCCAATATTTGCATTACGTGAAATACAATCTTTAAGTTTCCATGTGATGACTCCTTCCCAAGCGAACTTAAGCCACGGGCACAGCATATTCCTCTTGATAATTATATCAACTACATGTACGGACTGAAGACTACAGGCTTCACATAGACATTGTGTATTATTACCTCTGCAAGGACTTGTAGAGCACAACTGTCACATACTTGGCTAGAAATCGATGTGTTGAACCAAGTGCCACCACAGATGGGCCACTCTTCCCCTTTTGCATGTAAAGATGATTAAGAACTACATGTCGAGGTCTTGACAAAGGAGGTGGAATCTCCATGTGGGATGATGGCACATTAAGCAGTGTCATTTGTAGGTGTGGAGGAACAAAAGGTGGCTCCTTTGCATAATCCTCAGGTCCGAGTTGCAAGTTGTTATAGCTTAAATCCGGAGACTGCGGAGGTTCAAAACTAGATATGCTTTCAAGGTCTTCTGGAACATACTCCTGCACAATTAGTTAACAAACACCATTGTCACAATGAGAATTTCCTGCCACTAAGCAGCCATCCTTATTTTCCAGCATAAAATGTGCAAGCATGGTGAGCTTTCTACACATCCATATGTATACTTAGAACAAACGACTTCTTAGAAAGAGTAAATAGGTACCTTTTCATAGCAAGACGCCGTATCTACCTAAACTACTACTTTTTAAAGAAAAAGGAATGAGGTATTAAATCTGTCGATTGACCTATGAGAATTGACGTTCAAATGGGAGTGGACTATATATAAGTACATAAAATGATCAGGTATTTAGGAAAAATCATAATAAGTCAATTTTATTAGACCTTATGAAACAAACACAGAAATGAAAGTAATCTCAACTTTTGTTGCAGTTCTTTAAGTCATCATACTGTAGATGTGCCTGATAACTTAGCACATGAAAGTGCTGGGAAGTAATTTTGGCATTTCTGAGAAATTTTTCTCTCAAGTCTATCCACGAGTTCTTAAGTAGTCATACATTGCCATCATCCAAGAGAGATATATGTTTGAGAAAAATGAAGGCCCCTGTTATTGCCACTACCTAAATTGTTTCTGCCACAGAAAACTAATCTAAATGGACTCTTTTACCCTTTTTAACCAAAATTGCACGAGTCTCTGTGGTTGTCTCTCTCTCTGCCTTTTGATCCCATCTGTCTCTCCTCTAGCTCACTTCTCTCTCTCATCATGCAAACAAACACTGACCTCTCTTTTGCCAACATCTCTGACCCTTTTTCTCTCTTCACCATGCCAACAACAACCCGACTTAACTCTCTCATCTAACATCTCCATCTTATTGTATCACAATTTATGAATGGGTTAGGTAATTAACTAGTATTTCTAGATCTAGATGTTTCCTTCCCCAAAATCCAATCTTGGGGAAATTGAGATTGTATCCTAATCCAAAGGAAAAAAAGATCATACATGCCAAGGTATTTTCTATGATAAAAGACAATGAATACCCATGCCTGATGTATGCTTTTATTAATATGCTAACACTGCTCTACCCAGGTTTATCTCTTTTTCATGTACTGATTAATCATACACATAAGCTCACAAAATGAAGAAACACTTAGATACACAGAGACAGACAGAGAGAGAGAGGAAGAGGAGAACTAGATAATTACTAGTTGTACTAACCAAAAAAAAAAAAGAAAAAGAATTACTACTAGTTCTTTCTCTTCAATTAATTGAAACATGGTATGTGAAGGACAATAGGTGGTTTTCCAGCAAATAATGAGAAGTACAGGTGGTTTTTGGAGACAACACTTGGAAGCTGCAGATAAAGAGAGGCAAAAAGAAAGCGGCTAAAAGCAATATATAAGCAGTGATGAGAAATAGGTGTGTGTCAGATAGATGAACCATGAAGAAGATAGTCATATTTTGATCCAAAAGGACAAAATATACCATTGACAATAAGTTGCTGTGGAAGCAACAATGTAGCTGTGGCAATAATGACAGCCAAACTTAAATATCAACTTCCATGCACATGCGGGCACAAAATAAAAAGTAAAACCTCCACATAAGACCAGAAAAAGAAAGTAAACAATGAATGAGAAACTTAACTTCTATAACTGACTATATGAGAAAAAAAAATTAAGGAAAAGTAGACATATTTGCGAAGATCGCAAATCTGCCTCACTAATTTATAGTCAGGACAATAACTTGCAATGGATTTAGCATTACAGGGATACGGTTTAAATTAGTGTTTTCAAAGGCGTTCTGGGCCTTGCCAGGCGAGAGTCTTGAGAAGTTTACATTTTTTCGGTTGAGATGTATGCTCACACAAAAGCATAAGCCTTTCGCACTTAATTGTGTGAGGTGTAAGCTCAAATGATGTCGTCTTGGGCTTTTATATGACTATTTTATTTAGGTTACTAATTTTTTGAAAAAAATTTAGACTCTTAAAGCATTTGGAATAGTTGATGATTAATATATTTAAGTTCCTCTAAAACTTTAATTATTACTTACTATTTTTATTTATTTAAATTAATTAACTATTATTTTTTTGAAATAAAAATAATACTTAATAGGCATACGTTCCAACGCTTCCAAGCATACATCCTCATGAGGGGTAAAACGCCTAACCTTACTCCTTCACCTCTGAAAACACTGGTTTGAAGAAAATGTATCTTATGATTAAGCAACCAAAGGTCACAGTATCACATGTTAAACCCGAATAAAAAATAATCCTTGATCCAAAGGATTTTTCACTTTCAAAACATTGCTCATGTTCAGTTGTTCCAACCTTAGGATTTGAAGATCTCCCATCATTCCGTGTCTAATACAAGAGCATCTTGAATAGAATTTGAAAATAAAGTTTTATAATTAGCATGCATTAAGTGAAAATGCAGATAATATCATGATGCAGAATGGGAAAGAATATATGTATTATTTCAAAGTTTTGGGGGATTTCGGGTTATTTGTGGGATTATTTTGCAAATATATCTTTATTAGGAGCAAGTAGTGAAATAGTTGGACTTTAATGAAATTATAGAATTTATTAGTATTTACACTATTAGGGCTTTAAGGTTTCCTATTATGTTTGGGATTGGTGCCTCACCTTTAGCATGTTGGAATCATTCAAACTATGATTATTAAATAAACAGTAGTGTTTGGTTCTGTCTCTTGTTATTCTCTTCTCTTACCATAATCCTTCACCTTTGCCTCTTAATTCCTCTAATTTCTCCTCCTCTCTATTATTCTTTTCCTTTATCTTTATTGTTCTTCTCCTCTATCTCCTTATTTCTTCTCTTTCTCGGCCTACCTCTATCTATTTCTCCTCTCTTAATTACTTGTTTTACATCAATTGGTACTAGAGCCGAAAGATCCACTATGTCTCTCCAATATCAACACCTTTTATCTCAAAAGAAAAAATCAACCAGAATTTTCTCGTGAACCTTACCTCGCCGCAGCGCCGCACTACAATGCCATGAACAGTGACGCACTACAATGCTGTTTTCAAGCCGCTGAGCCTTTGACTTTTCCAGAAAAGTTGACTACCGATTTTAAGTAGAATCCAAGTTTTATCTCTGATATTTTGATTTTTATATATACAAAAAAAAGAGGTGAATGAAAATTTTGGGTGTTGCTTATGTGAAAAATGAGATCACTTGTTGCGTCATATCGAGTTCTATTAGTGAGAATTCATCATGTATTATATCCGATTAGAGAATGTGTAACGTTGGGTTCTTTGTCTGTGTTGTGGAGAAGGTCATGATATTTCATAAATCAACTGGTTATCAAGCTCTTGGGAAATTTTGGTTCCATCAAGATGCTATCTTTGCTGAATTATCCCTTCAAGGTCGTCATATTTATGATGGATGTTGCCACTTGGATATCCAGAGTTACACCACCAGTACCAACACAGATGTACCCTTTACGTGTGATACCTCTTTTCAAACTGGTGTATATGATGTATCTGACACAAAGGTCGTCAAAAGGATTGCAAGAGGTGAAAGATATTACAATTGAGCTTCAAGCACAAAAAGCTGAGCTTTAATCCAGAAAGCCACGCTTCAAATGCAAAAATCTGAGCTTTAATCCATAAAATCTGCTTTAAATCATGCATCTACTCTACAAAAAGAATCAAGACAAGTCGTTCATGAACAATTTGTTGAGTCGATATCCTTTACTTTTGAGGTCTTTAAGAATGAAGAAAGTACAATTAAAGACTCAGAAACTATGAGCACGACTCAGTTAAAGATGCAAACATTATAGTTGTGCACTCTATACCTTCTATTGATTTTGTCATGCCTCCAGATTTTCAAGTTGAGAAGAAAGACTTTGTGAGATCATTCTTGTTTTCTCATGATGACGTCAAGTTCAACACACTTCAAGGTTTACTGTCCAAGTCGAGTGTTTTTGTATGTGGCGGAGAATGATGCAGAATGGGAAAGTTAATGTCTTACTTTAAAATGTGTGGGATTCTGGGTTATTTATGGGATTATTTTGTAAGTGTCATAAGTTATTTTGCAAACATATTTTTATTAGGAGCAAGTAGTAATATAAGACTTTGGTTTAGGAAATTATAGATTTTAGTATTTACATTATTAGGATATTAGGGTTTCCTATAATGTTTGGGATTGATGCCTATACAAGCACCTTTACTATGTTTGTCAGACTATGATTATTGAATAAATAATTTGTTTGGTTATCTCTCTTGTTCTTTTCCTCTCACTCTAATTCTTGACCTTCCTCTCATTTCTCCTCTCTTTAATTCTTCTCCTCTATCTCCTTATTTCTTTTCTTTCTCTGCCTATATCTATTTCTCCTCTCTTAATTACTTGTTCTACATCACATCAATACTTTAAGGTGAGAGACAATTTAGCTCTCACTTTCATAAAGTGACTAATATCATAACTATACAAATACTGAATCCAAATGCTACCATCCCACTTCCACACATATTTGTAATCCATTGTGGCATTTTACTTTAATCTGCGTAACTCGGAGTTTAAGGTTTCTATATTTTTAATTCCTTATTGAAGAATGTCTTTGGCCAGTGATAAACAAGAAAACCTATCATATTCTTAGTTTAGGAAGCAACATCCCTAAACAACAAAATGAATCAATCAGGTAAAAAAAGAATAACAATTTGCAACAAATTTACCCAATACTATCTTTTTTAATAAAGCCACCTATTGTGGTGGGGGTTAGGTAGACCCCTACCCGTATATTTGATGGAAAAGATAGTGCAAATAGTATGGGAAATCCCTAAACAAATACAATCCATACGAAAACGGACTAAACCAGGAGAACTCCCTCTAAGGAGGTCTAAAAATACCCAATAATATTTCTAAACAAGTATGTCAAACATATATTAAGCAATAGCAGAACCTAAAACCTACTCCAACCAACCCCAACTCCTATTTTCCCAACCAACCCCAACTCCTCCTATTTTCCCAACCCCTAGAACTTCTTTTCTTTCAACTTCTTTTCAGTTTTACATTAAGCTCTGACATCATGCTCAATCCTAAATATGAATTGCATTTTTTGTTCCTCAGCATTGGTAAAACAAAACTTTTTTTTAGAATTTGTTCAAGAAACACATACACACACACATGTGGAGGGGGAAAGGACTGGCAACATAGAACCTGGGTCATAGGATTGAGAAAAAAATTGAAAATTTACGTTTGAAGTTAAAACCAAAACAGAAATAAGATTTTGCATAATTCCCTTGGTAGATATGTGTTTCAACTTAATAGAATTTTAGCATGATTCCCTCATCAAAATTTAAGAAAAATTAACACTCATGAATACCCCAAAAATTACAAGTATCAGCATTGGTATTCCTATTGATCATGATAGATTGATGGGAATGCTCTAAATTCAAATTATCAAACTCATAAGGCACATATGCATATATCTGATATGTGAAATGACAAAGATTACCTGCAAGTCCAAAATGTTGTGAGCATTGCCCGCGTCATCTTGGGCCCAGGGCAAGTCAGGGGCATACCTCCACTGTCCATCAACAATAAACCTGTACTGGTAAACACCTGATGGCAGTACTTTCATGATAGTGAAGTCTTTCCCAGATCTCTGCAAGGGAATTCTGATCAACATGGCATATAGGTAAAATGTGAGACATGTATATCACAATTCATAAAATAGTGATCAAATAAGAGAATGAATAAAGAGCAATGAATTCATGAAACCTTATCTTCCAGTTATCCCATGATCCCTCCACAGAAACTTCCTTGCCACCGTGGCTCCATGTAATCATTGTTGGAATTGCTTGCTCGTTGCATATGTCTTCATACCCTGAACTGGTTTGCATCCATGACGGGTTTGGGATGTGAATTTCATCGGGTCTTCGCAATGGAATTACTGGAACCTGCAAAAGAGAAACATAGGAATGAAATGAAAATCACAATGAACAAGAAGCATGTCTAAGAGATTCACTGCACACAACAATATCCACTGCACACGAATGCTGATCTAATCAATTTCATCTGTCATGCAAATGCGAGCATAGACTTTTGCAAGCAACTTCCAATAAACAGCAATATCAAAACTAAGCACTTTATGCTGTATTGAAACCAGGTGTTATACATCTTATATCAAGTAATCATTTCACGTCCACCAAGCATCCCAATGATCCAAACTACAAGCACATTGAGAATAACCATATGGCTAACTTTTTACGAACATTGAAACATATTAGAGGCTGAATCAATAGCTTCCAACACAAAGTAACTGCTGAAGAATATTTTTTTCAAATTGAAGACCTTAAACCAAAAAAAAATATTTCTACAAACTCAATCAAAGAGAGTGGGAGTCTAAACACACTACACTGAAGATATAATGGCAATTAAACACTCACCGGAAAAAGAACAAAAAAAAGAGGCTATGACTCTTCAAACAATTTGCAACCTATTGAAAACCTAAACTTTCACATCACCGCTAAAACTAAATGATCAAAGAATTTCTCTTTTGCAGCAACAGATACGCTAAACCCAAGCAAAATCCAAGAAATTGATAAAACAATACAATATGTCGATTCCATCTTAAAATTAATCGTTGATCAGTAAACCCCAAGGAGAAAATACCACAATTTGAGAATCACTCACATAAACCCAACCAATCCCCAATAATTAAAACACATCAAAAAGGAGACTAACCTGAGGAGTGAACATTAAAGGGGACTGGGTGGCTCGAGGGCTGTGAGGAGGAGAATGACCCATGAGCTCAGGGGCTGCATGGTAGTTAATATTGTTCCCATCAGGTGCACCCATGTCTTCTTGCACAATGTTGCCTCCTTCCTCGCCAACCCCAGATGGGCTATTGCTCCCAT
Organism: Bretschneidera sinensis; assembly: GCA_023935145.1. NCBI lineage: Eukaryota > Viridiplantae > Streptophyta > Magnoliopsida > Brassicales > Akaniaceae > Bretschneidera > Bretschneidera sinensis. The sequence continues at coordinate 144,220,781 of CM043697.1, forward strand.
CTTCTCTTGCATTCACATTACCCATAATATTTGTGCACGGGCAAAGCAAGGAATTTTCTCTAGGTAGGGCCGAAATATATGACTTTCATCACCCTCTATCCAAATAACAAAACAAATTATAAGCTTTCATCACCTATGAAGAGGGGATCTAGTTGATAAAACAAGAATGAGCAAAATATGACCTTCATCAACCATGAAGAAGATAATCCAAATAACACAACGAAAATGTAAAAGTGCAACTAAAACTTCAATTTTTCAGATTGATGATAAAAAATTTGGCATTTAAAATTAAGGCCTACTTGTAACCAAGACTCGAACATAAAATGGAAGGGGAAAAAATAAAAGGAAAAAAATACAAAATCCTTACATAATTGCATAGAGTTTTTCCTTAGGCCAAGTTCAACATCATAACATGTAAAAATTTAGAATCTTGTGATCCTTCTAAATCTTTCGGCAACAAAAATGAGGTTCAATAAATTTGAGAATAAAATTCCCCATATATTTTAATGAAATGCACTTAATTAATAATCAGTTCTGTTGGTTCTGGCTTTACAGCAATAAATCACACATTTGAAATTAAAAGAATTCTGTTCCTTTAGCTGCAAAAATAAAGGTGAATTTTCACCTCCCAAAGGATCAAAAAGTAAATATAATTTATCATGCAATCCAAACAATGGCTTAATTAATTCTAAACCATAAAAAAAACAGTTCCAGGCATAAAGCACAAGTTTTAAATGATGATTGAGATAGGAAAAAGAAAAAAAAAATCAAATGGGCAATCAATAAGGAACTGTTTGGTTGAAATATGAAACAGCTTCTAATGCTTTTAAGAGCCCAAATTGATATAAAATTCTGCTTTCAATAAATGAGCTATCATAGTCGCCTTCAAGAGCAAAAATCCTAAATTCAAGTTTCAGTTTTAAAAGCAAGAAAATCACCTCCTAAATCTTAACCAAACAATGCCACAAACATGTCTACATCAAAAATACACAATCTCATAAAAAAATAAACTGAAAAAGAAAAAAACGAAAGATTTATTTATTGGCATGCTAAAATTACCTTCCAGATTTGAAGAGCAGTCAATTCAAGTTTATGCGTTCAAAATCCAAACTTAAAAAAAAAAAAAAAAAAAAAAAAAAAAAAAACTTTAAAAAAGTGCTAATAACCAAACGTCATCCTTCCGTTTCTATACCAAAGCCACATAACTTCAAAGCATCAATCAAAGAATTTCCTATATTACTGTCTAACAACATGATAAAAAAAAACTACTTTTCCTGCTTTGCTTAAGATCCAAAACCAATTCGATCTTTTACTTCAAAAAACAACAAACGAAATGGTTAGAGTGGTGAAATTACCATTGGGACCAGAGTATTGGGAGAGGAAAGAGGAGGACCAGAGCTAGGGGGGCAATTCCGTCAATTAAGCACTTGGAGGCCAAGTGCTGATCATAGAGATCGATCTGGTGCTTGACCTTCACGGAGGGTCATCTTCATCGCCGGCGCCGGTGATGCTGCGATGCTGCCGACTGGGAGAGAGAAAGTTGAGCTGATGGTGAGGTGGGGAGAAAAAAAAAACGAGAGAAAGTAAGTGGAAAAGAGGGGAGAGAACTTACACTAACTGGTGGTGGCAGAGAAAGAAAATCTATCCCTGAGTACTGATGTTCAGTTTTGGCTCTTGGGTTTGTAATATAGTCGAGAGAGAGACCAGAGAAGTTGAGACTTGGGTTGAGTTCAGAAAAGACAATTCTAAGAATTTGAAGGGTGGGCCAAAACAATATATCGGGCTGGGCTTATTACTTGTTTTTCTTTTCCTAAAATTTGTGCCCGGGTCATGGCCGAGGCTCATTCGGATTATAGTTTCGCCCCGCCGCTGTATTGTGAACAATTTTATTAGATATAGAAATTATAAACGTATAACTGTATGAGCAAAAAAATAAAAGAATGATTATATTATTAAAGCATAAATTGTTAAGACGAGAGCAATTTTTTTTAACTGAAAATTATCTTTGCATTTAATCAAATAAAAAACTTACATTTCTTTTTCTTTATGGAAAAATCTTTGCAAGCTAGTTTTATCAAATAAAGAGATGATACTGAAGTAATTTTATCATGAAAGTATAGTGGTGTATTTGCAAGGTAGTTTAACAGTAATTCTTTGTCCCTATCAACAAGAGAGAGAGGGTGAACCTTTTGGCTCCAGGTTTAATAATTAAGGATGATTTAAATTATAAGATAATTGGTTTTCCAAGGGTCAAAAATTATGTGGATTGTGGGGTAAGAAACAGATTAGAGGTGAAGAGTAAGCACATGCAAATGGTTTGTCTTCATCTCTAATTGTTTGTGCTTTGCTATTCATTATGCATTGAACTTCTTCTTTTTTCTAATCTTTTTTCACATTTGTAATTTGAGTGGATTATATGTTAATGTGTATCGTGATGGGAAAAAATTGGGTTTTCTATGTGAAATATTTAGAGATAGAGAGAGATATTTATTCATAAACCAAGTACCACGACCAAAGGAAAAACTCGACTAATCTTTCACTAAAAAGCTACGCCGCAAGAAGCCCCTCTTTACATACCTCACACCAAGACTCGCTAATCAGAATAACCCTCAGCAGACGACACAAGGAGTCATTGTTCCCCATTTGAAAGTAATCAACCAAATAGAGGGACCAAGTAGCATAAATTTGATACCTTAAAAGAGCCTGCAAGAAACACCAAAACCAATCACCCAAAATGAAGCACACATCAACGAAATAGAAAGTATAACCACCGAAAAGAGAGAGAGAGAAGCCACCAATCTGTGAAGAGAGAGAGAGAACACCAAATCTACAGAAAAATAGAGGCATCGTCAGATCTGTTAGGAGAGAGGAGCAACTACAAATCTGTGAGGAAAGAGATGGGTTTCTGTGATAAGAGAGAGAGATGGAGGAGTGAGAGAGTGCGAGGAGTGGACCTGGGAGGTTGAGTGAATATAAAGGGTAAAATAGTCCATTCACATACAAATGCTTTGGTGATTACTCTTTTAGTTGTGGCAATAACAACCCCCTAAATAAATAATCCACATAATTTTAAATATATGAAGTTTTTTTCTACATTTCAAATAATTTTAATCAAACACATAAATAAAAATATTTGTGATAGTTTTTTAATAAGATGTGATGGGTATTAAAAAGACATTCCTAAAAACGGTTTATGAATTGGTTTTTGTTTTTAAATAATTAAATGTGTAAAAATAATTATTTTCATTATTGTTTTACGAACACTAAAAAGTTACGTGATAGAGTTTACGAAGTGACATATAATAAAATAGCAATAAAGAGGTTTTTGGTTTACCTTCTGTTTATAGAAAATGTAAATTATTTTATAAACTCCAATTTAACAATAATTCTGTTATACTTGACATCGAGATTTGCAAGTTTTCTCTATGACGCATTGAGAAAATTTTCGTGTCATATAAAATGTGTGGTTTGCTCTATTATCATCATAGTGAAATTCCTCTAGATTTTTGCACATGAAAGAGGCACGCATGCAGAATATTTCATTTATGCCTATTTTCATGGTTAACAATTTTTAAATGAACTATGAGGAGATGTAGAGTTAAAGCTTGTGGTATTAAATCTTTGAGGGAATTGGGCATAACAGTATCTTTATATATTAGTTGTTAACTCTTAAAAAAAAAAGCATAAGTGAAATAGTTTGCATGTGTGGCTTTTTTCTTGTGTAAAAAAGTAATGCAACGTCTTCGTAAGATTAATATAGCAAACATAGATGGTGCCTTTGATTCATGGAATGAGGTTTAACTTTGGTAATGTGCATTAACGAGAATGTCCACTTCGATGTGAGATTGATGTGTTTGGTTCGTACGGAAAGTTTAGCTTAGATTCTTAGGAATATTACATTCATATGTTTAGTTTGGTAACAATATTCCTAAGAGGTTTAACCAAAATTTGAAAAATATCTTGAAGCAAAATAAACAAAAAATTATAAAAATATATTTTTAATTATTTTTCAAATCAATAAAAAGCAATATTACTATTTATGTTAGTCATCACAATGCATATTAAAAAAAATTCTTTGAACGACCAACTTTCTGTGGTAACACCAACTTATATACATGGAAAACACATGTTGATTGATATATTTAAGAAATGGCTAAAAAAATTTGAAAACATGGACCTTACAGCTTAAAAAAAAAACAAAAAAAGTTTTACAGATAAGAACCAGAACTTCAACATCGACACCTGTCTCATTTGAGATCATTAGACCAACACAAATTGTTACAGGGTAAGAATTAGAAGTCTTACAAATATTCAGCAAAATCCAACAAAAAGACTCATATGAACAATTACATACTACCAAATTCAGATGAGCTACAAATATTCTGCATATTGACTACCAAATTCATATGAGCTACAAAAAACTCACTCTCTTGAATTGTCTGCTCAACTCATCATAACAGTACTCAATAACTGAAAATGGCTAGAACATACTCCAACTTTAAATGTACGTATAAAGAGAAAAAGTAAGAGATATCAGAGAATTCTCTTGCAATGATTCAACCAGCCCTAATTCTTTGACCATCAACCAACCTTTCCACCTTCAACAACTCACCCATTACATCATTAACTTTATCAGCCATACCTACAATAGCTTTATAAACTCCAACCAATTATGAGATCGACTTAGAAGTGTTCTCATACATTATTTCCATTCGCTCCATACGAGCATCCATAGCTAGCTTGATCCCAAATTCTTATAACCCTATGTTCTTTAATTTTCTTAAGGAATAAGATTGGGAAATTGTAGTTGTGCCAACACTCTGTGCTGCTATAGCTGGCTGCTAAGAGGTATCATGCCCACTGCCTATGTCAATATCTTTAAGAGCTGCATCCATCTCAACTTCAAGATTTGCTGCTGACCAAAGGCACTTGTTAATTAAGGCACACCAAAGCATAATAGCGCTTCTCAAGGTAGCAAAGACTTTCTCTTTCTCTCTTTGGATCTTTAACACATATAACTACAACTTTTTTTTTTAAAAAAAAACTATATTTTAGGCTAAACCATTGAATAATTGAATCAAAAGAAAAAAAAAGGCGGGTTATGATGATTATCTTTAATTGGACAAAAATTGCACATCAAAATCAACATTTATGCATTTATCAATATGAACATTTAATTTCAAGATAAGTGAAGTGAATCAAGAAATTATAATTGAAAAACAACAAGATACTAGTCAATAATTACTCGTTGGGACTAAAACAAAGCAACAATTACAGCCCACTAATCATTCGCTCACATAATCGAGAAGTACAACAAACTAAAACAATTACAGATTGATTGGATGAAGATGAAATGGAGGGAAAAATTGTAATCATAAGCATCATAAGTAGTTAAATCGCGCTTGTTCTCAGGTCTATGCTAATGTTATAAACCCAGCCCATGATAATATTATAACCCCACCAATTTTGGGGGAATAACATTCCCCCATCTAAGGTGAAATAACGTCCAATAAAATATTTTCTTACAGATTACTTTATAGTATTGAATCAAACACGATAATTTTAGATTTTCTCACAAATTGATGTAAATGTTGCAGAATTTCGTGAACCAAATGCCCCAAAAATATTATATTTCATGAAAAATTATTCTAAGTATCGTATGAAAAATACCTATAGGGGAAGAGGTTTAATTAAGCCTATTCAAACGATTATGATTTTATAATGCTTGCTATTAAAAGGTTGAAGAATATTTGATACTTCTTTTACATCTATTATAAATATTAGAACTAGATCAATATGGGGTGGTGGCGCAGTTGGCTAGCGCGTAGGTCTCATAGCTTCTGAGTTATCCTGAGGTCGAGAGTTCGAGCCTCTCTCACCCCACAGATTTTTTTTCTTTATCTTGTTTCACAAGAAAAATCTACGTGGAATGAGTGCGGTGAGCCTGCACGCAACACGTAACAACAGATAACACATTCGCGCGTGGCCGTGGGGTTTAGTAATGCTGTTGTCATTATAATTGGTAGGCCCATCACCTCAGCCAAACAAAAAGCGTCCTTCCAATTTATCAATCCCAGTCACCTTCCTCTGCCTTCCACGTGTCACCGCGTTTTCTCTTTCTCCTCGACGGCGTTGACCAGTCTCTCTTTGTCTAATTCCAGCCTTTTTCGACTTCTCTAGTCAACCACTTTTCCCTTCACCCCAGTTTCTCTCCAAATTTTCTCTGCAAAGTTGCAGGAAGTAAAGAACGAAGAAGAATTCACAAAGCTTTCATTCAATCTTATTTCCTGCTAAAGAAAAAAATCCTCTAGATATCAGTGAAATTTAGATGGATTTAGCTCTCTATGCATCACTTACCTCGATTCTTCAGTCATAACAAGAGAACGGGGGCCATGGACCCGAAGAGGAACCGGAGAAGGCCCAGGCTCGACCGCCGCAACGCGGTGAAGGATATCGACTACGATGCGGCTTCGTTTTCGTCATCGCTCGACGACTTATCTTCTCCCTCCTCGTCCCTCGTCACACGGTCTCTCGACTTGTACGATCGAACCAGCTTCCGCATGGAAGGGATCGACGGCGAGTTCGATCGGATTTGTCGGAGCCTCGGCCTCACGGGCCCAGAGGATTTCGCGATCCCCGCCGCCGCCTGGGAGGCCAGCAAGATCCGCTCCTCCTCAGACGTTCTCCAGAGATTCAGGTTTCAGCAGCTGGATAGTCCAAAAAATGAGGAGGAGAGTGAAGTGGCGCTAGTTGGGGACTTGTGTGGTAGGGTTTTGGATAGTGTTAGAATTAGGGATAGGGATGCTATTGAGTTGACCCGGAACGAGTTAGCTGAGTTGAACGCGGCTTGTGATTCTGGAAGTGGTCGTTTTGAATTGCGTGATAGGGTGTTGGTTGGTGTTAGTACTAGGGATAGGGATGCTGCTGAGTTGATTCGGAACGAGGCAGCTGAGTTGAACGCGTGTTGTATTCCTACGGCTGGTGGTGGAATCAAGGGGGTGAGACCGCCGCTGTTAAAGCCGCCGCCGGCGATGACGTTACCGCCTATCGATAATGATTCTTCGACTTGGGATCTATTGAGGGATTTTGCACCGGAAAGTGAAAGAGGGTTTTCGGTTGTGGGTCATAGAGTACCTGATTCTTCTTCTGATGAGGAAGAAGAAGTGGAAGAAAGAATTGATGGGGGAAATGTGAAAAGAGAAGAGGAAGAGAACGTGTTGAGGACGAGGGAGATTGGGATGCTATCGGAGTCGTATTCTTTCACGACGTCCAATGACGATGACTCGTCAAGTACTACCACTGAGCCAATGTCGAATATTTCACCAAATGGTAGACTCAGACACGCCATTACGTATTGGGAAAAGGGTGAGCTTCTGGGGCGGGGTTCATTCGGGTCCGTGTATGAAGGAATTTCTGAGTAAGTTATTAAATGCTGCTTTATTTATGTTTTCGTGTTAGTTTCTATTGGACCGAAAACTTTTACTAGCACTTTCTAGTTTTACATTTGATCCTTTGAAGTTTTAACTGTAGACTTGTTCGTTTATCAACCAGTAGGAGGAAGTTAATAACATTTTTGTTTTTCTCACCCCCACTCATAGCCTCATAGGTTATTGTGCAAAGTCTGTTTTTTTTGAAACTTTTTCCTCCAATTCTATAGATTTTATGACTGCGTGACTTACACTGTTTGCGAGTTTTGTGGTATTTGTTTGCAACTCAGACAAGGAATTTGGACCTGATAGATTTATGATGGATGCCTCTCATTTTACTTCTGCACTATCTTCTTTCTTTCTTCTTTACTGGTGTTTATGATGTATAAGGAACAACAAGGATTCCAAAATTGAAGAAACTTAATATGTAAACCAAGGAATTCTTCATGATATTTTTTTTTGAAATATACTGGAAATCGATGCAAATTTTTTGTTCAATTGAAACTGAAGTTGGAGTTATAATGAATTTATTATGAATTTCTTAAATATATTAGTACATAATTATAATATTCAATCAAATTTTCACAAATTAAAATATTAAATAAATTCTTATTATATCTTATGAGATGCATGGAAATTATGTCCATGCAATTAACACAATTCTATTTCAAAAATCTATGGTTGAGAAGGCAATTCGTATCTTTAGTAGGACTATTTCAATAATAAAATACCTGATTCCGAGTTATTGCTGTAATTTTCATAAACCAAGGATCTATTTGTCGTGGAAAAAAATCCATTTGAAATGTCAAAACTCATAACCAGGGTACGAAGGGTATCTCTGCAAAAATTGGGAGTCTTTAACTTATTTTTTTTCCATAAACTGGGGCCGAAATGCATTTGCAGATGTGAACAGTGCCAAATCCTTCTCAGCTTGCCATGTGGCGTAAGGTAGTTTCAAGCTAGCGTATAGAAGGCAACTATATATATATATATATATATATATATATATATATATATATGATATCTTGTTTCGTATCAGAAAATCTTCCCACGTGATATGCTATGCATTATGTTTCTAGCTTTGCTGTGCAAGGTTCATCAATGGATTTAACTTATTGGTTGATGCTGTGCTTTCTGTATCTTTATCGCAGATAAAGAGAAATTTTTGTTGCTGATTACGCTTTCTTAAATCATTATTTATTTTTTCTGCAGCCATGGATTCTTTTTTGCTGTTAAGGAAGTTTCATTGCTTGATCAAGGAAGTCAGGGAAAGCAAAGTATTTACCAACTTGAGCAGGTGAGATAGGCTCTTTTATGTCCTGGTGGGAATATAGTCCCTTTCTATGCATGATCTCTGCTATTATATACATGAGTAATTTATGTGATGAGAAATAACATTGCCAACTTTCTCCATTTCTTAATATATGTCTTTTCATTTTTCTCAGGAAATTGCACTTTTAAGCCAGTTCGAGCATGAAAACATAGTTCAGTACTATGGCACAGATAAGGTACTATATTCTTGCTTTTCGTGTTGGTTTCTGGTTTTGCTTCATAGATGCTTTTCAATCTTGGCATAACTAAAAATGGTATCAAAATGAAGAACTGTTTTTTTTAATCCTTTAATTTGAAACTATGTTCAACTTTTACAAAACTTTGTTTTTGAGCTATTGCCATTGTTAAGGACAATGTCATAGGATTCGAGAGTGAAATTACCAATTTGAACATTAAACTTAGAATAGTCAGATGGCAGAAAGTGTTGCATGCACTTGGCACGTACATTGTTCTAAGCTGACTCTAGGTGTTAAATTTGTCTTACATCCAAATATACATGAGGCCATATGCAAGTATTGAACTGCTGAAAAATCAAGCACCTCTACCGTGGGGAAAAACTGAGGGTGCATTTGGTTTTAGAAAACAAACCCTTCTTCTGTTTTCATTTTCACATAAAATAGAAAACAGACGTGAAAACACGTTTGGCAACTAAAAAAACGTTTTTCCAGTAATTGAAAATAAAAAAAGGGGATTTGTTTCAAAGTAAAAAAGGGGCCAAATTCAGAACATAAAAAAGTTGTTTCCAGCAAAGTCAATAACAAAAGGAGAAAATTACTTTTTCCTCCCTATAATATAGCAAAATCTACCGTTAAGGACCCATATTTTGAAAAACCCAAGTAAATCTTAACAGGAGAAAGGAAAATACTGAAGTGCCCCTAATAAAAAGCTCCCCAGATTGGTCTAAGTCAAACTTTGGTCGGTAGATTTTCTCTCAACATTTTTCTTGATTTTTGTTTTCTCCCGCAAATCTTCTCTCAACAGTGGTGGCAGTGGTGCGTTTGTTTTGATGGTGGTCTGGGGTTTGCAGTTGTTTTCTTTTATTCTTTACCTTTTTGCTGGCCCGCTTGGCAACAAATACACCTATGGCCCCATCGCCTCTGTTGGGGCACCCAATTCCATCCTGATCTCCCTTTTATTTAGTCAATGACAATCCCAATTTCACCGATGTAGACATCGTTGATTTGTCACTGTTAGTTAAACTATTTATTCAAGTTCATTTCTATACGTCATTTGGGTTCTATGAATAAAAAAGAAAAGAAACTGAAACTGAAATGAAATCAAAACATAGAAAATAAACACTAAATAATAAGTACTCTTAAAATAAGAGAAATTGGAGAAGAATTCTATGTATTATTGATTGATAATTTGAATACAATTCAGCAGTTCTATAAATAGGCTTATGAATATCAAGTCTAATAAGACTAGAAGACATAAACTAAGTAAAACTAAGAAACCTACTAGGACACATAATAGAAACCTGATAGGACTCTCAACACTCTCCTTCAAGTTAGAGCATACACATATACTAACTTGTTACAAAGAAACCCATACCAATAACAAACTTAATCCAATATGAAACAAATAAACTCACCCATAAATTATAATAACCCATGAGAATACGTCGGAGTTCCACATCCACTACAAACAATTAGGTCACCACGTCGGTACTATCTAACATGACTAGATTCGAAACACCGGATCAACAAGACTTTGACCTTTTGTCTTGTTTTTAACTAACTTTAACTTGAATGAGTTGCAATCAATGAGTCAAAAGTATAACAACATCACATTAGGTTGGATCGGGTTAACATCACATTAGGTCAACAACATCAACATAGGGGTGAGGGGCTCTTCTTCAGGAACACTGTCGGAATCCAGCGGAATCTCGCCAGAATCTGATCGAAAAGTTTGCTGAATCGTCAAAAAAGAACAAAATCTCGCCAAAATTGCTAGAAAGCTGGAGAAGATAAAAACAAAAAGGATGCTAGGGAAGTAGCCAGAAAAGACAAATCAGAAACTAAAAAACATATTCTAAACTAGATTTTTTAAAGTTGTTTATCTCAGATCAGCACCAAGATTCCAAACCATGGGCTCTGATACCATGTTAAAATACGAGAAATTGGAGAAGAATTCTCGGTATTATTGTTTGATGATCTGAATACAATTCAATATTTCTATACATAGACTTATGAATATCATACTTAATAAGACTAGGAGACATAAACTAAGTAAAACTAAGAAACCTACTATGACACATAATAGGAACCTAATAGCACTCTCAACAAATACTAAAAATGGAAGTAGGGAAGCCCACATTCTATGGGTGTAAAATGACGCACACATATAGCTTTGCTTTTGGTATGTGAAATAAGCATTGAGAAATGTTATTCATCACCATCACCTTTTATAATTATCACTATAACCAAACACAAAAATTGGCGAAAACAAAAACAAAACGGAATCAATTACCCATACGAAGCACTGATAACAAAAACGGGGGAGAGTCCCAAAACGAGGAAGCATAGAATCAAAAATCGAATCAGTTATGGTTTTGAATCCATCGCCATTGATGCAGAATCCAAGCGCCTGATTTCCGAAAGAGAGGGACTATTATCCAAATTGACCAAATTGCTAAATCAATTCTCTGTCCATGAAAAAGTGCAAAATCAGACCTGATGTTTTATTAGAGAATGAAAAGAAGAAAAAATGTAGTAAAACTTAAACAAAGATGATAACGTAATGGGAGAAAAAATAATTTAAAGAATAAGAAAACTGAAAAGAAAGAGAGAGAGCAGCGAGAATAGAAGATAGAATAAGAGAGAGATACAATAGGAATTAGAGTGTTTGATGTCTTTAGTTTGACTAGGGCATTTATGGGTTTTAAGAAGTTTCTGCTGACATGGATGCATTTTTGGCCATTTTTAACTTCTTTGACTGACGGCAAGTTAACGACATGGAGATAAGTGTAACCAAAATGAATCTATGAATAAAACAAGGGAGGTAAGTGTAGATTTTCAAAACACGGGTCATCATTTGTAGATTTCGCTATATCACAGGGAGGAAAAAGTAAATTTTCCAAAAAAATATGATTTTCTATAAAATTAAAAAGTATAATTGAAACAAAATGAAGACCGTCTATATTATCGGAAAATAGAAACATTTTCCAAAACCAAACACAACCTGAATTTCTTAGCAAAATTATTTTCTTTGTTTGAGGTTGGGCATAATAGGATAATGCTACATCAAAGTTTTTAGTTTTGCATTGACTGTACTGAATTTATTTCATGGCCTTTGCAGGATGAATCAAATCTGTATATCTTTCTCGAGCTTGTATCTAAAGGCTCCCTTTTAAATCTCTATCAGATTTATCATCTCAAAGATTCCCAAGTCTCTGCGTACACAAGACAAATTCTGCTTGGTTTGAAGTATCTTCATGATCGAAATGTAGTTCACAGGTGAGAGAGAAGTGAATTTATTATGTATTTAAATGTGTTTTTCACATATTCTTTTTCGGTTGTCTTGAACTCTCTAGACTCAATTTGTTGTGGTTGTAGTAAATCCTTTATACATTTACTTTGGTTATCTCTGCTAGTCCAAAGGGTATTTTACTTCCTTATTTGCGAGTTTCATAACTATATATCTTTTCCATTTTTTCTTTAACATTTTTGGCTTGCGACTTTTGGATTTATTTATTTTCATAACTTAAAACTCAAAAGCACAAGTTAGTTTTGGACTTGTGCAGGGAAATGGTGTTTTTGGCCAAAAGTTGCTTCTTTGCATCAAAAGTCTAACTTGATGGCATGTGAGTGTAACGGGGTATACCCATACTTTCTAGAAACTCGGTACCCGCTGGTTTGTTATACGCTGGGGTAGACTTTGATTGTTTATTATGTATAAGCACATTTATAAAATTAAAACTCTAGATGTATTTTAAATAAAAAGTTACATGCATGATGGGAGTTAAGAAGATAATATGAACTTTGACAACTACTAAAGTTAATAAACATAATTTAGAATAAATGAGTATTCTCTTTTTCCTTTCTTGTGTCTAGAAAAAACTATATACATTTTTTGAAGTGTTTCACGAATCAGAACGTAAGATCCGGATTGTTGTTCCAATGGGGTATATGGGTCTTGGTAACTATAGGTATACCTCACTTTTTCTTTTTCTTTTTGTTGTTTTGCCATTCTTTGTGGATTTGTCATTTGTCAGTCAAACAAACAAACAAATAAAGAGCTTTTTGTAACGAAGCAGCACATGAAGCTTGAAAGAGAAAAAAAGTGTAAAATAACCTGAAATACTAAATTAGCATTACAAACCAAATCACCCTTCTTCAATCTTGAAGAGTGCTAATTTACTGCAAATATCAAGCGTTTAGATTAGAACTTGTAACTGTTAGATGTACTGTCTTTCTTCCAAGAACCTCTGCTCCATATCTTTTTTTTCCCTTTCATGTGTAGAGGTTCTTTGTCTTTCAAACAGTTTAACTTATAGTGTCAAAGAGGTTAACAGTTTCTGTATGTCCTCAGTTCTCACCAATTCGTAGAGTGCATGTGCTCACATACAAAATTATACGCTTCATAGTGATTCTAAGGTTCATCTCTTTTTCGCTTTGCTTCAAAGGGATATCAAATGTGCAAATATATTGGTGGATGTTTGTGGGTCCGTGAAACTTGCAGATTTTGGATTGGCTAAGGTTTTCTCCCCATTCTCACATTTCAATTTTTTTTCCTCTTCTCTAGTAGCTTTTGAAATGGTTGTAAATTCCTTTCCCAAATACTGCTGTTTGTGCTGATTTTCAGGCGACCAAATTGAATGACGTTACGTCTTGCAAGGGGACTGCATTCTGGATGGCTCCTGAGGTTTGCCTATAAACTTTTGTTTCAGAATTTATAATATTATTTATGCCTCCTATTTAGATTAATTGTTTTAATGACAAACATCAACTGGAGTAGATATGGTTTAAAGCTACCTTGTGTTTTTTTATCTTTAAGAAGTTGCATATGCTTTCCTGTTATATGATGTTTTTGTCTAATTTATGGACTACACTATGTCATGCTTGTGTGGTGATTCTAACTGTGCGAATTGTCCTTGGACTTGTGGTAAGAAAGATGATGGAGTACACAAGGATTTAATTGTGGAAATAGTATGGGTATTTAGAGTTTTAGGAATTAATATACTTAAGCTTAGTAGTTAATTTCCTTATTTAAGTTTAGTGGGTAGTTTTCTTATTTAAAGTATTCCTTATTGGAGTAGGACTAGGGTTTCTAAGATCTCTATATAAGAGATGTCCGTATGTTATTTTTACTTACTATTCATGAATAAACAAACTATTATTGATATTTACTTGTACTTATAAAAAAATTGATATTTGCTTGTATCCATGTGATTGAGTTTTGCTCTTTTGCGTCCAGTGATTGGGTTGCTAGGGTTTCTGCTTCCCCATGTGATTTGGATTGCTTATATTTATTTCTTGTTATTTTTCTTTTTCTCTTACTGTTCTACATTAAAGCGGTTCTACATCATCCTTATAAATTAGCTGAAAAAAAAAAATTGAACAGTAGAGAGAGAGGCTTCTCTTTTAGATCCGCCACTTCTCATCGCCTTCCAACCTGCACCGTCACCACCATAAGGACCGTAAACGTTCATGACCAAAACCCTCAAATCTTAGCCAGTTCCGCCGCCACATGAGTCGTCGATGTCTGCTGTCAATGGATGGCAAAGTCCATATTCTTTTCTTTAATTAAGGTCACTAACTATTCCACTTCACCCACACTTGCCATATATTCATCATTGTTTTAAGGCTTACTTTAGGCCATGTTTCCTTCCTTGTTTTAAGATTTACTTTAGGCCATGTTTGCTTCCTTGTTTTAAGGCTTACTTTAGGTCATGTTTCCTTCCTTGTTTTAAGGAATGTCTTTTTCCTTTAACAACCTATATATACTCTTAATTGTATTCTCAATAATAAGAACTCAAGTAAGCATTTGTACAATCTTTTTACTCTCTTCAATTCTCACATCTCTTTACTCTCTTAAATTCTAACATGGTATCAGAGCCGGTTGTTTGGGTTATTCTCTCGCTTGTAATTTTTCTTGGTTTCGTGTTTCGGCGTGTTCTGTGTTGTTCTCGGTGAACTCGACGTGAAAGTTTTTTTTTGTTGTTTTTCGGTCTTCTCTTTTTGGGTTGGTGTTGTCGGCACCTCCTATTTTTTTGGTTTGAGTAGTTTCGGCATTCACGACATCCTCTATATTCAGAGAGGTGTTTTGTGGCTTTGAGTCTCAGATTTCTCCGTGTTTTTTTTTGTTCTCAGATCTCTTTGGCAGTTTGTTTTTTTTCTGCTTTGGGTGGTTTCGGCATTTTTTTGGTCGGGCTATTTTTTTTGCACTTATTTGCAATGGACTCTGCACTTGTGTGTGTCAAATTTACAGGCAAAAATTACTCTACATGGCCTTTCAGTTTGAAATTTTCCTCAAGGGAAAAGAACTTTGGGGCCATATCGATGGCACGGATGTTGCACAAACATCCAATACAGACCAATCGAAGGATGTCGGGGTCTTCTCCTTCTTGGACTGTGCTTGATGCTCGGATCATGTCTTGGCTTCTTGGTTCGATAGAGCCACATATTGTCACCAACTTGCGTACTCATCACTCTGCTCAATCCATGTGGACTTATCTGAAGAAGGTTTATCATCAAGATAATGATGCTTATCGCTTTCAGTTAGAGCATGCAATTGCCACCTTTCAACATGACAGTCTTTCCATCCAAGACTATTACTCGGCCTTTCTGATTCTTTGGACTGACTATACTGATCTTGTTACAGCGGCTGTTCCTGTTGCCACTCTTTCGACTATTCAGCAACTCCACGAGACTAGATGGCGTGATCAATTTCTTATGAAACTACGCCCGGAATATGAATCTATTCGCTCCTCTCTGCTGAATAGATCTCCTGTTCCTTCTCTTGATGTTTGTTTTGGTGAGTTACTTCGTGAAGAACAACGTCTTAGTACTCAAGCCACTCTGGAGCAATCTTATGGTAGTCCAAGAACTGTTGCTTATGCTGCCCAAGGACGCGGATCGCCTATGCATTCTAAAAACTTGCAGTGTTTTTGCTGTAAGGAATATGGGCATATTGCTGCCAATTGTCCCAAGAAATATTGCTCTTATTGTAAGAAGAAGGGTCACATCATCAAAGAATGTCGTCTCCGCCCACAGAATTGTCAGGCTCAAGCATTTCAGACTTCTGTTATTGCAACAGATGCTAATTTCAGCATTATCTACAATGGGGTTTCAAGGTAAAAATTCTACCAAACTCTGGTACGTAAACTCGGGGGCCTCTAATCACATGACGAATACTCCCGCCGCTCTGTGTCATGTTCGACCCTATGTTGGTCCATCTGCCATTCAGACTGCCAATGGTAGTTCTTTACCAATTGCTGCTGTTAGAGATGCCTCTTCTAAATTCACTGATGTGTTTCTTGCTCCTAAACTTTCCACGAATCTTATTTCTTTAGTTGATAACAATTGTGTTGTTAACTTTTCTGGTGATGGTTGTGTTGTACAGGACCAGGTAACGGGAGATCTGATCGCAAAGGGACCTAAAGTGGGGCGCTTGTTTCCACTATTTTTATCTGTCCCAGCAATTTCTCCAGTTTCGTCTATTAAGTCTCTTGCTTGCAATAATGTTCCAAATCTGAGTATGGTGTGGCATCGTCGTTTAGGCCATCCCAATACTCAGATCTTATCTCATGTATTGCACTATGGTTTTCTTGATAATGAAGAACGTTCTTCTTTATCTCTTAAGTGTGATTCTTGCAAATTTGGTAAAAGCAAAATTCTTCCTTTTCCTTTACATGCTAGTAAAGCTTCTCACTGCTTTGATCTTATCCATAGTGATGTTTGGGGACCTTCCCTCGTTAGTTCACATGAAAAATTTAAATATTATGTGACTTTCATTGATGATTATAGTAGATTCACCTGAGTTTATTTTCTTCGCTCTAAATCTGAGGTTTTTCGTACTTTCACTAATTTTTTAGCGTATGTTGACAATCAATTTTCTGCGACTATTAAGACATTACGCACAGATTCTGGTGGTGAATATTTGTCTACTGAGTTTCAGGAATTCTTGGCTTCTAAAGGTATTATTCATCAACGTTCATGTCCTGCTACTCCCCAACAGAATGGAATAGCCGAACGCAAAAATCGTCATCTTCTTGATGTGGTACGTACTCTCGTTAGAATCATCTGTTCCATCAATGTTCTGGGTCGAGGCTTTGAAAACTGCTACTCACTTGATTAATCGTTTACTTTCCCAAATCTTACACATGGAGTCTCCCTATTTCCGCTTGTTTGCTAAACAACCTAGTTATGATAATCTCCGTATCTTTGGTTGTGTATGTTTTGTCCATTTACCTCCCCATGAGCGACATAAATTATCTGCTCAATCTGTTATATGTGCATTCTTGGGATATAATGTGTGTCAAAAGGGATTTGTTTGCTATGATCCTACCTTACATCGTACACGTATTTCTAGAAATGTTATTTTCTTTGAAAATCAACATTTCTTTCCTGTGTCCTCTGAGCCCTCTTCTTCTACGGTGGTCCTCCCCTCCTTTGAGCAACAATTTTCAGATCTTCATCAAGTCAGCTCTCGCTTTAAACCAGGTATTGTATATACGAGACGCTCTCGCCCACAGTCTCTTCCGATGGCTCAACCGATATCTGATCTTACCATGCTTCAGTCAGTTGCAGCACCTTCAGAACACTTGGTACGTCGCTCTTCTCGAATATCTTTACCTCCGGATAGGTATGGGTGGTTTGCTTCTGCTCGTACTGCTGCATTGTCTAATTTTGATATTCCCACATGCTACTCACATGCTGTCAAGCATGATTGTTAGCGACAAGCTATGCAGGAAGAAATTGCTGCTTTAGAGGCCAATCACACCTGGGACATTGCACCTTGTCCTTCCACTATAGTCCCCCTGAGTTGCAAATGGGTTTACTTCGTCAAGGTTCGATCTGATGGAAGTTTGGATCGTTATAAAGCTCGGCTTGTTGCACTTGGAAATAAACAGGAATATGGTGTTAATTATGAAGAAACCTTTGCTCCTATAGCTAAGATGACCACTGTTCGTACGATTCTAGCTCTTGCTGCTTCCAATGATTGGCCACTACATCAGATAGATGTCAAGGATTCTTTTCTTCATGGGGATCTTAAAGAGTGTATTTATATGAAGCCACCCCCAGGATTGTTTCCTTCTCCAAACTCACATGTGTGTAAGCTTCGTCGCTCCCTTTATGGTCTCAAACAAGCTCCAAGGGCTTGGTTTGATAAATTTCGAACTAATTTATTACAATTCTCATTCAAGCAGAGCAAGTATGACACTTCCTTGTTTATTCGAAAATCAGACATGGGTATTGTTGTTCTTTTAGTTTATGTTGATGATATTGTGATTACTGGTTCCGATTCTGTTTTACTTGGCCAGCTCAAGACCCATCTCTCCGAGTCCTTTCATATGAAAGATATTGGGTCTCATACATATTTTCTCGGTCTTGAGGTGCGTCATAGTCCGTCAGGTATTTCACTCAATCAACATAAGTATGCAAGTGACCTGGTGGCTACAGCTGGCCTACAGGAGGTCACTTTTGTTGATACTCCCATGGAATTGAATGTCAAGCTTCGCAAAGAGGAAGGTGATTTACTTGCTGATCCTAGTTTATACCGAAAGTTGGTGGGCAGTCTTGTCTACCTCACCATTACTAGACCGGACATTTCCTTTGCAGTACAACAAGTCAGCCAATTTCTTCAGACCCCTCGTCACCTTCATTTGGTTGCTGTCCGTAGGATCATACGTTATGTTCAGGGCACTTCTGCCCGTGGTTTAATCTTTCCTACAGGCAATTCTCCTCGACTTACTGCTTATAGCGACGCTGATTGGGCTGGTTGTGCTGATACACGTCGCTCCATTACTGGTTGGTGTGTGTTCTTAGGTGATGCATTGATCTCATGGAAGAGTAAGAAGCAAGACAGAGTTTCTAAGTCATCTACAGAATCTGAGTATCGGGCGATGTCTCTTACTTGTTCCAAAATTATTTGGCTTCGAGGTTTGTTTGCTGAGCTAGCAACTGATCCTACACCTCTACATGCTGATAATACAAGTGCTATTCAGATCACGGCCAATCCTGTCTATCATGAGCGCACGAAGCATATTGAAGTCGACTGTCACTCTATCCGCGAAGCATTTGAAGCTTGTGTTATCACTCTTCCACATGTTTCCACTGATCTACAAATTGCTGATATCTTCACCAAAGCGCTCACTCGCCATCGACACTGCTTCTTAAGCAGCAAATTGATGCTTATTGATCAACCTGCATCAATTTGAAGGGGGCTGTCAATGGATGGCAAAGTCCATATTCTTTTCTTTAATTAAGGTCACTAACTATTCCACTTCACCCACACTTGCCATATATTCATCCTTGTTTTAAGGCTTACTTTAGGCCATGTTTCCTTCCTTGTTTTAAGACTTACTTTAGGCCATGTTTCCTTCCTTGTTTTAAGGCTTACTTTAGGCCATGTTTCCTTCCTTGTTTTAAGGAATGTCTCTTTCCTTTAACAACCTATATATACTCTTAATTGTATTCTCAATAATAAGAACTCAAGTAAGCATTTGTACAATCTCTTTACTCTCTTCAATTCTCACATCTCTTTACTCTCTTAAATTCTAACATCTGCCGCCACTGTCAATGTTGAACCTTGCCAATGAAAGAGGGGTGCACCATCCGGATCGGAAATATCCGATCTGATTTTTTTTCACGCGCCCATCCATTTCCGTAAAACACAGCAACATCATTGGAAGACAGTCCCACACCGCCAACACATATCCATGGTTTCCGGTGATCTCATCTGAGGTTTCCATCACCATTTTGTTCGGAACTTGCTGATCTGCCGTATACTAGAGACCTAGCATTCCCCCCCCCCCACCTTGAGCCATCGTATGCTCATTTTAGAAGAATCTTGAGACCCCGCTATAGATCTGCAACCATTTCTGTTGTTTTCAGACGACGTCGACATCATACCTGAGTGTATATGCTGCCGATCTATCTGTGCAAAATCTGGAGCAGTGACTCTGCCGGACGTTGTGAAAGGGTGCATGTAGTGTTTTATGTGGCTTGTTTCAGCCACAAACCAGCCAGCCAAGTCATTTTTCCTGAGCCTCCTCAAGCTATTGACTACTTTTGAGCTGTTGACCAAGTTTTGACATGACAGAATTTCTGAAAATTTCAGGTTTTTTTGTCCCCTTCATTTTGAGAAAAAATAAATAAAAAAAAGAAAAAATGTGTGAGATCCTTTAATTTTTAGTTTGTTACCATGTCTACCTGTACTTGGCGAAAGATTCAATTAGTGTTTGATCAACTTTTCGTCAACTACAAGTGTATGGATGAGTAGAGATCTTTAAGGGTAAGGTATGGTTCGCACCTCTTTCGTCATAGCTTGAACGAGGAAATATAAAGTACTTAGTTGTTGGATTCATACTAATGTGCGAAAACTTAAAAACCTAAGTCGTAATATGAATATGGGTATGAGTGTGGTTATCGAAATGAAAGTGAACCTTAGTAAGAGTGTTTTGATTCCTATTGGCGAGGAGGTTAATGGGGAGCTGTTTGCAAATATGTTGGGGTGTGAGCTTGGTTCCCTTCCACTTACCTGCTTAGGCCTTCCGTCGAGTGCTAAGTTCAAAGACAAGTTCTGTTGAGTGCAAAGTTCAAAGACAAAAGTGTGTGGGCTCCTATCATTGAGAAATTTGAGAAGAGATTGGCGGGTTGGAAGAGCCCATTCTTATCAAAGCGGAAGGATTAACTCTCATCAAGAACGTTCTCTCTAGTCTCACCATTTACTTTATATCACTTTTCCTTATTCCATGTGAGATTGCTAAAAGATTAGAGGTGGTTCAAAGGAAATTTCTTTGGGGGAATACGAGAGAAGATTTCAAATACCATTTAGTTAGATGGGGGTTGTCAAGCAACCCATCGAGAGTGGGGGCCTTGGTATTAAATTTTTGGTCACTTTCAATATAGCTCTTCTTGCAAAATGGCTTTGGAGGTTCATGGTGTAAAAAGGGTGTAAAGTTATTGTTTCTAAATATGGGTTGGAGCACAATGGGTGGATTTCAAGGGAGGGACGTGATGCTTATGGGGTGGGGGTTTGGAAGTGGATTAGAAAGGGTTGGAATAATTTTCTCACTCATGGTTTTTGAATGTGGAAATGGGAATGCCATTTGGTTTTGGCATGATGTATGACACGAGGATTCTTCTTTGAAAGAAAAATCTCTGGATGTGTTCTCCATTGCTTGTGATAAAAAAGCCTTGGTGAGTTCATGTGTGAGTATTCATAATGAGGAAATTGTGTGGGACATCACATGGGGTCGTAATCTCCACGATTGGGAAGTATCCTTGATTTTATTTACAAGGCAAAAGTTAACTTACTTTGCAAAGATAAGGCCAAATGGAGTTTAAATTCGAGGTGAAAATTTGAGGTTAAGTCTTATTACAAGTCTCTTCTTTTACTTGAGTCATTGGGGGCAAAGAAAACTTTCCTTGGAAAAACTCGGCTCCTTTGGAAGTTGCTTTCTTCACTTGGGAGGCTTTTTGGGGAGGGATCCTAACCATTGGCAATCTAAGGGAGAAAATTTTGGTAAATAGATGCTATCTTTGTAATGAGGAAGCCGAGTCTGTGTATCACCTTCTCTTGGGCTGTTCTTTCGTTGTTCTTTCGGTAGACATTTATGGGAGAAGGCTATTAGTTTGGTCGGAATCCATTGGGTGGCAACCGATTCTATTCTAGAGGAACTTAGGGCTTGGAGTGGATTGAGAGGCTCTAATCAAGTGAAAAAGGCTTATAGCTTGATCACCCTTTCTATTTATTAGGTTATTTGGAAGGAAAGTACTTTGACCTCCATCGAGGATAGGTGGTTACATACTATCGGTTTTTGGTATAGGGGATTTTTTTTTTGTAAATGATAAAGATTTTTTAGACTTCATAGAGATACTATCACGTAGATAGTTTTTTGTATTTGACTTTTGGGTAGCACTCCCTTTGTGCCTAAGTTTTTTATATACTTCCTTTTATACATAAAAAAATGCTTTGAATGGTTATGATGATTATGGTCGTTCTTATAAAAATTATTATTATTATGCTTATAGAGATGCTTATGATGAGCATGATCGTGCTTATGGAGATGTTTATGGTTGTTCTGATGAGCCTGCGATATAATGAAAACCTCATAATTGTGAAGGTCTAAAGAAGATAAGTAAGTTGTGAATGAATTTAAAGAAGCGTGCAAGCCTTTGGGTGTTGTGACATTGAAATTGACAAATCAAACCCCAATGACATTGAGACATCGAATGATGATAAGAAGACTTCGGAATATGAGCAAGTCCCGACCCAAGATGAAGCCAACAAGGATGAAGATGTTCGAAGTGAGGTTGCACCACCTATTGAGCAAGTTTCATGCTAGATTGTCTTAGTTGGATTAGTCCAATATTAGGATGAATTGGTTGAGCATATGGAGTATGTTGAGCAAGTTCAAGACAAATATGAAGACAAAATTGATGACAAGATGAAGGTTGATACACATGTTCATGTTGTTGATTTAATCTTGCATACTTAGTTTGAAGCGTCTCCACAATAGACATTCTCAACAAAAAATATTGCACCTACTCTTCGGCTTCAAAGAATTTTGAGACTATGCTTTGCTTCCCCAAGCATCCATGATACTTCACCGTTTTTCAACTTGAGGTCGAGTTCTTCCTAAGTTGTGGAGGATGATGGAGTACACAAGGAAGAACATATTTAGAGTTTCTAATTTAGGTATTATTGGTTATTTTAACTGTTGGGGTTAATTATGTAATTTTGGAATTAGTATGGGTATTTAGAGTTTTAGGAATTAATATATTTAAGGTTCGTAGTTAGTTTTCTTATATAGAGTATTCCTTATTTAGATCTCTATATTAGAGACGTCCTATATTATTTTTACTTAGCTATTGCTAGATAAACAAACTATTATTGATATTTGCTTGCATCCCTGTAATTGGGCTTTGCTCCTTTGCACCTTGTGATTGGATTGCTGCTTCCCTGTGATTGAGAAATTCATGTGATTTGAATTGTTTTATCTTTATTTTCTTGTTTTCGTTCTTTTCTCCTACTGTTCTACATCAACAAACTTCATAGGATGCTTTTGAAATCAGCTTCTTGCTTCATAAACTTAGATAAACTTGTTGATACAATCAAATCAATCCCGTTTCTATTAATGGAGTAACCTATGGGACAAGTTGCATTTCTTGGGTGTTAATGTATCTGATTCATAATGAATTATCTTTTTTACAAGTGATTTATCAAAAAAAATAAAACAAAATTATATTGCTTTTTTTATCATTGTGCTTTATTGGAAATGTTGATCCTGGATAGAGGTATTGACATAAATTAGTTAACTCCATTTCTATGACAACTGACACAGTGGGCTATCATTTTAATTAATGCTTTAGATTGGGCAGGAGACATAAGGATGGTTTGTCTACCTGATCTGCAATAGTTACCTATGGCTTTGTTGATTTAGGTATACTTTATTATCTTGAGGAAGCTTGATCCCTTGTCTAGATCATTGGATCACCTCAAAATAAGTTTCCAGCCCCACCCACCCCCCCAAAAAAAAAATCCTATTTAAGTGTTGATGGCGAGATCATTTCCTTAAGTGAATGCTAACAGTTCATGATGATTAGGAGTTATTGCATAATTTTGGGAATATCTTGCATTTGAGTCTTTATTAGCTAGCCCTCTGTTCCCCTTTTTTACTGTATGAATCTTACTCTTAGGTAATTAGATGGTTGTAATCCTGTTTGTTCAAAGCATACTTGTCTTATTTGGTATTTTCTATGCCTTTGTAGAATTTTTTACTTACAAGATATTTCTTTGTTGGAATGTTTGCGTTTTGTCCAGTGTTTCTGACTTAATTTTGCAATTGCAGGTTGTTAATGGGAAGAACCAAGGTTATGGGCTTCCAGCTGATATATGGAGCCTTGGGTGCACTGTGTTGGAGATGCTAACCAGTCAGATTCCATACTCTGATCTAGAATGGGTATGTGCCATTGTTATAGTGTATTCTTTATGTTCTTTTCACATCTATCATTATGATGCTTCTTGGGGGTGTGCTTTTGGTCGGTTCGATTCAGTGGATTTTTTTATTTAACTGGAAAATTTTGGTTGTGTATTTTTTCTGACCGAACTGATCAAATTTTGAGGCTTAACCAAATCTGACTAGACCAATTTTTATGGCCGCTTAGGTTATTAAATTTGATTTTCGGCCAACCAATATCCTACTGTAAGAAACAAAGATTTAGGAACATACGAAAGAAAAAGTGATGAAAACTATAACTGTCTTAGCTACAAGAATTCTATGGTACTTCAATTAGCTGATGAGAAGATATACATATAACTGTGAAGATTCTGAGCATGAACAAGAAGAAAACCCATGAAGTTTACTGTATAGGTGCCTGTCTATGAAACTGCTTGAAAAGCTTGGTGACCACACCTGCTTTCAATGAGTTTTGACAAAAGAAAAAGAGAGATTGCTTGAGGGAGAAAAGTTAACAGCTTTTCTGATTGAGGAAAAATAGTCCAGTTTTGCTGGGTTTATAGGAATGAAGTTCATTTGTGAAGGAAAGGACAAATTGCATGGGTGATATGGTGCCTTTTGATGGATGGAGGAGTAGAGAGATAAAGTGAGAGAGAGGAGAGTGATAGAGAACGGGGGTTATAGTGGTCTAGAGAGGAGGGTAAGAGCAACAATGAAATCGAGGAGAACAGGGACGTACTCAAAAAGAGCCCCCCCCCCCCCCCCCCCACACACAACCGGGCTATTCTTCTTTGTGTATTTTTTTTCCTTTATAAGTTCAGGTAGGGTATTTTTGGTAGAGAGATGGTGAATGATGGGGATGAGAGTGTAAGGTTTTTAAAACCGTAATCGAATAATTTTTTCCCCCGAAACCGACTGAATTAACAAACTAACTGATTTTCATCAGACTGAATTACCAAATAATTCGGTTGATTAATTTGGTTTTAACCAAATAATGCACACCCCTAATGATTCTGCAATGGTTCATAGATCTGAAAACTTGGAATATGCCATGGGTTATAGGGTATGTTCTGGAACAAGGTCTTTCTATGTGAAATAGGCCATGCACTTTTTTCTCTTTTCTTGTGCTGTTGTGCATTGGACCCTTGAAAAAGTCAGTAAGTTATATCATTGTTGAGTGAATCTGATACCTACACCTACGGCAGATGCAAGCATTGTTTAAGATTGGACGGGGAGTGCCGCCATCTGTTTCAGAATCTCTCTCACAAGATGCACGGGATTTTATCATGCAATGCCTACAAGTTAACCCGGATTATCGTCCCACTGCTTCTCAGCTCTTAGACCATCCTTTTGTAAAGAAACCACTGCCCACATCATCAGGCTCTGCATCTTCTCATCTTCGCAGACGGAGTTGAACTTTTCTCTCAGCTTCAGCTTGAAAGATAACGAGGTAAACATTATCTTCAAATATCAGTATCTTCTCTAGTTCTGCCATTAGGCACCTGAAATGCTGTGTAATAATGGTCATAGTGTTTATATCTGACAATCATGTGTAAAGATGAGCATCTGGTCATATCCTTGTCATTTAGCGTCGGATTTGATATTATGGTTGTGAATTGCCATTCGTTTTCTATAGATGGGATTCTCAATTGTAATGCCCATGCATTCACTGGACTCATCTTTTCTTTGCATCTCAGGTATTTAGCTTTTGAAACAGCTGTCCCTGATGTGTGCCTGATGGGAGCACCTTTTTGTATCCTTAAGTTGGGTGGCTTGTTTCGGTGCCAAGCCAATAGATATGCTTGTGGAGATAAGAGTCTGCCTGTTTGACATAGTTTCATCAATCCTCAAGTACTCTTTGGGATCTAGCTGTTGATCTAGAATTTCATGACAGCAAGCATTTGCTCCCTTCTGTGGGAATTCCGTGCTCTGCCGAGCAAATTGCTCTTAAAATATTCTGTTGTTGTATGTCTGTCCTGGAAATAATCTCTGTAGATGTAGTAATTGTTGTTGTTCAATATGGTGAGTCTTTTTCTTTCTTCATTTTTTTCCCTTTTTTGATGGGTGAAAGATTGTAGGGCAAGGTTTGGGAGTAGTGGTTGTAAGGATTGAGAAGCAAGATCTATTTGTATATATTTCTTTATTGAAACAAATGTGATGGTATTTGTACTCCCTGTGTCAAGTGAAGTTCAAGATGTTGCATTTTTATTTTTATTTCCTGTCCGAAGCAATTTATATATTCAATTATTTTGTAAATTGTTCTATGGTATAGAAGAATATCGTGTCTTTTTTTTTTTCCTTTGAAAATTGGTCAAGAAAAGGTAAAAAACGAGACACCTATTAAGGCTATTAAGACTGTTTGTTTGTACTGGATCACTTAATGGCATCACATCTGAATCGATCAGATGTGGTGTAATTAAGTTCATTTGTTTTTCATATGAATAGAACTTATTAAGTTTAATTGAATTAGATGTAAAATGAAGTTTTAATACCATTCAAATGTGTTTTGAACAAAAATGTTCTTATTAAATTATCAAAGTCACAGAAATACCCTCTTTACCACCAAAACTCTTGGTCTCAAACTAAACCCATCTGTCTCAACTTGCACCACCGACGGCGATGTCTTTGGTGGAGGCTCCGACCGAAGGGAAGAGGTTGTCTTGGCAAAAAAAATTTGTAGCAGCATTTCCTTCTCTATAGCAGAAACTTATTCAACGGTCTGAAAAATGGAGAGTCACTGAGGAGAATATATTGTGAAAGAGCTGTCTCCTCGCAAAAGCATACACAGTTTAAGAGTTAACAGAAAATCATTTTTTAGATGAAAATGGAACGAGACAGAATGGAGAGCTTCCTCAATGGCCCACAGTTCTTCCACATTACTAGTAGATTTGCCGAAGTCTCCATAGAAGCCACCCAAGCACCTGCTAGAATTGTCTATAATAAGGCCACCAATAAGGCAATAAGTCATGCCAAGGTTTCAGATGAAGCACCATCAGTGTAGTGTTCAATTTAACATATGGCCGAGGAGGTGGGTGCCATTGGATGAAGTTTTTTCAGGTCTCGGTATTTTGAGATGCAGAAATTATAGATAAAGATTGATATGAGATGCTTGTTGATTGTTTTTTTTTTTTTTAATGAAATGAACATTGATTGGTTGCTTTGAAAAAGAGCTTTACTCCGTGCAGTCCAAACTTTCCAAATTAAAGGAAAACAACAGCGTGATCAGTAAAAGGAATAGGAAAATTATGGAGTAATAAAGATTTTTATCCTTTGAATCCCGTTCTTGAGGCTGTAAAGTAAGATTGAGTGATTCCAGAGAAATATGAACACCATGTTGCTGTAAAATCCTACTAAACAGAGGACAAGTTATACAAGTGATGTAAGGATTCAGGTTCTTGTTGACATAGTTCATGTTTGGGTTTCAATTTTAGCCAAGTTGGCTTAAATTGAATTACTCGATTGCACCCCTTTGTTGAGAATTGGAGTACTTGCTGATGGTTAGAATTCTTGCTGAACTACTTCATTGCAATGAAGGCCGATTGCCGTGTTGCTTGATTGCTCATCGAGCTGTTTAATTACTTGATACAAAATCAAATCACTTGAGCTATTTTAATTTAGATATGTATTTTGTTTGGTTGATTGTAGGAGGTTTAAAAATGTGCATGTACCTTGATATTTATAAGCCATCAAAACTTAGCCTCCAAACATACCATCTCCATTTCTTCGATTTTCACGGTTGTTTGATAATAAGTGAGCCATTTTTTTCCATTGTTTATGGCGTACTCTCCATTATTTGCTGATCTTTTGACTCTGTTTCATATCACATCACGTGTCCAAAGATTGTCTCTCATGATCAATCACTTTCTCTTTGCTCAAGGTGCACTCCGATTACTTCTTTATTAACAGGTGTTTTCAAAACTCTCTGCATGAATATAACCATATTTTCTTTTGTTTCTCTCATTTTTAAGGCTAATCAATGATTTTCCATGACCATCTAAATAAACCATAATTCCTAAATATTAAGGAGTAGTTCTGGCTTGCAAATGATATTATACCAGCGACCATCAAAGTTTGGCTGCAACTCTTAACTGTTAGGAAGTGATTTTTTCCATTATCTTAACTTAACAGGTAGTTAAAGATAAGTTAGTGAATTAAAATTTAAATCACGTGAGTCAATAATGACGTGACATACAATTTGGGCTTGGGCGTACTGATATCGTTTTCTTTCCGTTGGGCTACAATGTTGGACTAAAATGTTATGACCAAAATCTTTATTTTTTATCTAATGAACTTAAAAGACATTTATAAGCCCAATAGGGCTTACGTTGACTTTGGGTTATTAACCCAATAAACCCTTCGCTTGTACTTGCTTTGAGCAGTTTATGTTAAGTCTCTCTCATGATTTTAATTATTTATTTTTTATTTAAATTTAATAAAATTATAAAAAAATATTTTTTTAAAAATTTTTAAATTTTATTTGTGTATACGAAAAAAAATTAAATTTTTTAATGATTTAATAATAAAAACTTATTTATTTAATGATTTAATAAATAAACGTGACAAAAATTATAAAATAAAAAGAATAATATTTAAGCTATAAACCCAATAAAAATTACTTGTAAACACAATTATATTTAGATATATTTTAATATGAATCGAATCCGATCACGTAATTATGAACTCAATGCGATTGAGTCCATCCAAATCAAATTGTTAGTTAAAAAATATTTTAAAGATGTCAAATTTAAATTTATAAGATATTCTTTTTGTATTAGGATGGTTGATATGATATTATTTATTTAATTAAATAATATTATTTAAATATTAAATTATTACAATAACAATTTTTTAAAATATACATTTATAAAGCTAAAAAATATTTTTTATTTGCATATATCTTTAAAATGTAAAATAAATAAACTAATTAGGATCAAAATTGTTTTAAATACAATCGTTTTAGGTTCTGCAAATGGTGTTTAAAAAAAAATGTTTAGGAAGGAGAGAAACCATGAGTAGACAACACAAAAATAAATACCATTTTTATTGAAAAGGGAGTAGTGAAGAAGTAAAACTCATAGGAATATAAAAGTATAAAACTGCAACGCAACGCAACACAACACAACCTGCGGCCTAGGAGACCACGAAGATCGGAGCTTTCTTCTCTCCCTCAACGCTACCAACGCCTCTGCTCCTCCACAAGGACCACTATCCTCTCCCCCTTTCTTGAAATATCCCTGTAACCAAACACTCCTCGTAACATATACCTGAAAATCTCTCTCTCTCTTGTCGATCCACGTTTATACAATTCTCTGATTTTCCAGGTACGTTTGATTCAGATTTAATTTTCGATCTCGAATTATGATCTCTCCAATCCCATTCTCTAGGTATTTTTCTGTCTGGGTTCATGTTCTCGTTCTCATTGGCGTTTTGTTGAATATTTCCGTCTTTATGTTTCGCCGGATGTTTTGATCGGAGTGAAGCTCGAATTTTGTTTGTCATTTTTGTGTTCGTTTATAGGCTTCATCTTTTTTTTATTCTGAATAGCATACAATTTGATTGCTCTTCTGCAAATTCTCTGTCTTTCTTCTTGATTTCCATTCATTTTTCTCTTCTGTAATTGTATTTCGTGATCTGAAATTTGGTTCGATTTTCAACTTGCTTGCGTTTTAATTAGCGTCTTAGTGATAAAACTGTTGTTTTGTGGGATTGATATTTTGGCATTTGATGCATGCGTTGGGAGGTGCTAAGGTTCGGGTGAATGCTGGGCTTCGCTTAGAAATAACTTTGAAAATCAATATGAGTTGTATTACGTTTACACTCCTTTTCAATAATTTAGAATTCAGAACAAAATTTAATATTTTAGCTATTAATCAATAAAAGTTGGATTTTGTAACTCAACTTTGTTGATTTATCGTTAGACATCCTAACCGGAAGCCTTCGGTTTGGAAGTGGTTAAGAATGGCATTATGAAATAATAATGTCAATTTCAAATCATCTTTAGTCAGCAAGTTTATGTTTTGTCTCATTAGGAAAACTAATTCAGGATTTCGAACTTCACATTATAAAGTTGATAGCATTTGGTTCTGATTGCCATTTATCGTTCTATTTTCTCGGTTTGAAACACTGTTTAACTATTACCTATAATCACCCGTAATCTTAATTTAATTCTGAGTTTTACCAGTATTGAATTCTATATGACCTTTTTCTGTCATTTGTGCTGCGTTTTGGATCTTGAAAATTTTGAAAGAAAGGAAAATTGAAAAAAAAAATGAAAAAAAAGAAGAGAACATTTTTTTTTTGATTTCTTTGGATGACAAAGAAAAAGTTAAAGAGGAAAAATAACACAATTTAAAAAAACGAAGTAAAAAAAAGGGTTTCAAATGAATTTTTTTTCTTTTCCTTTTCATTTTACTCCGGAGTTTTATTCCCTTCAAATTTTCCAAGATCCAATCAATAGCCGAAAGTATGATTTTTGACAACTTTGAAAGGATTAGAAGTTTTTAAATATTTATTAAGAGGACAAACTTGATGGAAGAGGTAGGAAAGTTTTTGGATACTGTGTTACCCCCTGGAACTTGGATTATTTTTGTTTTAGCTTCTTCTAACATGGGCTCTAATACAATTTATGTTGATGAGTAGCATGTTTGGCAAAGCAGTTAGTATCTGCATATGCTTCTGCTGGGACAGGCATTTGAATTCTTCACTGTTTGCTTTTTTTGATTCAGAGGAGTGAAATGTTGAGGTGATTTGGTTTTCAGCATTTGATTAATTGTGAACACTGTGTCAAATGAATGCTAAGATTTTTTTAGCCGGAGCAACTATTGGAATTTAAATGATAAGTCATTGCTTTAAAGAAATCAATTCAGTTGGTGTGGGATCTCTACCCACCCACCCCCTCAGGATGTGATGGTGGTGTACGCATGCTGTAATAAAGTGCCTGAAACATTATAGTTTTGCTGATAATCTGAACTAACTACAGAGCCTTGGTGGCAGACTTTCAAATTCTTAATTTCCTTGCTTTTGAAAAAATCAGTTGTTGAAAGCACAATCGAGCGAAGCAGTCCCCAAATGTGATATGAGAGATCACTATGCTTAGTGTAAAACCCAAGGAAAAGGGGTGCAATAGGCCAGGACATGAATCCTCCATAAAAGATCTTCCTTAGGAGCTTAAAGGACTTCTCAATTGTGATTCAGTTGTCTTATTATTGAACTGAGAATGGTATTAGATGGACATTTGACAGTGAAGATTCGTTATGGATTCTTTTAGATTGTTCTGTAAAATTGGAGAATTGTACTATGAGATATTTTTTTACGGTGGAAAGTTAAATAATTTAGTGATTTGTAGATTTTGTATTAAAGTCTTAGGTTTACATTAGACATTGAATTTTCTACTTTCGAATTCATATCATGTCTTTCAAGGACATGTATATTCATTTTGCTAAAACAGAAATTTAATTTTGATTGCGCCATTGTTATTTTTCGATTCCAAGGTTTCTAATACCACCTCTTATCCCCCTTCTTTCAATTCTCTTTCTATGCTGGTAGGCGAACTGCAGCAAGTCTAATTGGAAGAGTGGATTTGGGCCTAGATCAGGAATACAAACATCTTCTTCTCTCCTCCCCTTTTTCCACAAAAAGTCCATTTTCTGCAATATTCCTGTTTCCTCCACCTTTAACCATGATTTCCAATGAAACCTGGGTTCTTTTTATCCAGGGAAGCTCCTAAATGTCATTGAATATTCCAGTTATGTTGCATCTGGCTGTGTTTTTATGCCGGTCGTTTCAGAATTGTACTTTTTGGATGTGATATTTTAATGATAGCTAAAAATGCTATAGCTTAACAATCAATGAGGTACTTATAAAAAAAGTTACCAATGAGGTGAGCAATGTTTACACTTAACAAAGTAAATGATTATTCATTTTGTTGCTTTTGACTTCTGCACTGTCCTTATGGATAAAACTAATTGTTAATGGTGTATAGGGTTCTTTTATTCTATTGCTATGTGTTAAGAATTATAGTAGCTCTTTATTGATCAAAGTTGAGCACTACATCTTTGTTAGTGCTGCTTGTAAGTTTTTTTTTATAAATATTTTCATTCAATATTTATTGATCTTGTTCTCCAAGTGTATTTCGTTAAAGTTCCTGTGCAGAAAAATCATGTATTTGAAATCAACAGCCACTTGATTCTTTGTTGACGTTGGTGGAACTTCACTAAGAGCCCAAGACCTCAAACTTGTGGACAGTTTCACTTTTTGGTGGCTGCCAACCAATGCATGCAATAAGGTGGTTTAGGATAGGTCGGAGTCTAGGGCAAGGTAAGGGTGCTTGAAGAAAGGAGTAAGAAAAAAAAAGAAGTAATGCATTGAAACCCTTAATCATAGTTAGAGCTTAAGTGTTACGTTTTAAATCCCATCTGCATGAAATAAGCCGGGCTTTCCGGTTTCATTGGGAAAGGTGTCTTTGTTTCATAGCAGGTTTTGGATAAGACATAGACCTGACCTACTTTTTGGAAGTATCTTGTGCCTTGAAGTGTGGAATTTTCCTATACATGGTCCAATTATTTGTTGCTTTAGTTCTTTGATAAATTCCTCATGTTGTGCATGTCAGATAAATTGACTTCATTATGTTGGATGAGTACAAAATTATCTTTTTTTTTAAAAAAAAACTTTGGAACCTATATTAAACTTCCACCGGTTACTTGAATAAAAATGGTTTCAATATTGAAACTTCTTCAATATTTTTTATAGGTCTTGTAATTGGGAGTTGTGTCAACAAGATCAACTCTAACAGCAATGAGACTGGGTTTTGTTATAAAATACTTAACACTTTTTGATTAGAAAGAGTTCCGTTAGCTATAAGGAATAGACTTTTGCAGATGTGCTATGTGTATGGGTGTTTCACTATCTGTCATCAAACTCTCTAGTTGTGGAAAACTTATTCATTGTATTATGTAGTGAATTCCAGTTCTTTCGGCAAGCATGTCTGATAATATCGTTGTAAATAAAGAACTGAAGCATCCCGTACCATACTCATATGGTGTCATCTCCAATTTATTACTTCACAGATTTTGAACTCTACATGCTAGATTGA
The DNA here is from genome assembly GCA_023935145.1 of Bretschneidera sinensis. Taxonomy (NCBI): domain Eukaryota; kingdom Viridiplantae; phylum Streptophyta; class Magnoliopsida; order Brassicales; family Akaniaceae; genus Bretschneidera; species Bretschneidera sinensis. Next base: position 144,253,758 of record CM043697.1, read on the forward strand.
TGCACTGCATTAAGTCATCCAGTGGTAATGCTTATGTTGAATATGAGGATACATTAATGAACCTTGTGAGTCCTAGGGGTTGCATGTAGACAACAAGTGAGGTCATAAACTACTCTCTCAGGCATTTATATATATGTTATATATGATTCTCAACCACAAGTTTATATTGTAAATTATGGTGTGTTCGCGTCTTACTGGTATTCCAAACCGGCCCATTGTTGGAAATGTTATCAAGAATAACAAATAGATCCAACTTAAATATCATGAAAGATTTAATTGACTTGTTTGATTCTTTGTAAAATGCAATTTGTTAATTTATTTCATGGGAAAAAATTGTAGATGCCTAGTATATATTTTCACATTATGGAGATTCTTGTAGAATGATCTGATCTCTCTTCTCCCCTCTTCTGTTGTTTTAGATTTAATTTACAAATGGCCAAAGTTAACAAGGGATGCAAGTCTGAATCCCGACGTCACAGAGTGACCCCATACCCATTGCCATCTTGCACTAGGAAGGCTATTAAAAAAGGTGATTCAAAGAAAAGACGTGCCAAAGCTTTGGAGAAGAAAGATTGGGAAGGTGCAATCTGCTCAGTTTGTCTGGAGTTCCCTCACAACGCTGTGCTCCTCCTTTGTTCCTCTTATCACAAGGGATGCCGCCCTTATATGTGCTCCACTAGCAGTCGTTTTTCCAATTGTCTTGAACAATACAAGAAAGCCTACACCAAAGTAACTTCGATCGAAGGGGTGCAGCAATTGAACAGATCAATGGACAATTCAAGTGTCAATTTGGATGCGTGTCTGGGTGATGAAACAATGGAAGTGCCAGAGCTTTTATGCCCGCTCTGTCGAGGTCAGGTGAAGGGTTGGACAGTGGTGGAAGCAGCGCGGAAATATCTCAATTCTAAAAAAAGAGCTTGCATGCAGGATAAGTGCTCGTTTTCAGGAACTTATAAGGAGCTCAGGAAACATGTCAAGGCAAAGCACCCACTGGCACGACCACGAGCAGTGGACCCTGTACTTGAAGAAAAATGGAAGAAGCTTGAACGTGAGAGAGAGCGAAGTGATGTGATAAGCACAATTATGTCGTCAATGCCTGGTGCAGTGGTGCTGGGAGATTATGTGATTGAGCCATTCCATCACATTTATGAAGATGAATATGATTCAGATGACTCTTTTGGTGATAATTACTTCAATCTGGAGTCATTTGATCAAGGACAGGGTGGTGTGCATTCGCGCAGTAGGTTTCGCCATTATGATTTGGATGGGGATGATTTTGGAATGCGTCCTGTTGTCCCTTCTCGATCTGCAGCTGCACCTGGTCGTACTCTCCGTCGTGTACTTTTGGCAAGGAGCCGGTGGGTGCGTAGAGGAGGTAATGGAGGTCGGTAATTCACGACTGAATTTTTAGAAGAAAGGGGTGAGGAAGGACGGGGCGTCAACTCTTCTGTAGTTACTCGCTATGTATTTGTTTACTACTGCCATGACACGACATAATGTATGAACTCCTTTAGTTCAACTTGATTGATAACGGGTGAGTGGAATCAGTAGATCATAGAAAAAGCAGTTGTAGGGGAGCCCCACCCTTGGATGTCTAGGTGTTTTAGGTTTTGAGGAGAACCAAGGCATTTTAGTTGTTAGTTCCATTTTTTGGGTTTATGGATTGAATATTTGGTCATTCGGAGTGGTCACTTGAGCAGAAGGATAAAATGATGAAACCATTCTCAGTATCTCTTTGGCATTTGCTTTCCTTATGAATGATGGTCCTTGATCTTCTTGATAAAATTTGCTACGTGTACAGCTTGAAGAAAAGATTTGGGAGACAACCTTATTGTATATCATGTTGTGGCCATCAGTTTAAGTTAATTTTTATCTGTTTGATTTGTGAATTATCCTGGCCAGGACCTTTTGAGGACGAAATTGGTTATCGTCTGTCTTGCAGTAATTTTTGGGGATATGGCTCTGCTGCATGGCCAAATCCCTCACTGGTTAAACAATATATATCACCTTATATGTTGTTTGATTATACATTGTTTGTTTGATATGAGAAATGGACAGATGCTCAGATTTGGGTTATTTTGCTCAAAATTCATGATTATGGAGAAATTCTTGTTTAGGTCCAACTTTATAAGACCCCTATGAAGCTCAATCAATCATATTATATTATTCTATTAAAAATATGAAATAAAAAGTAAAGTGATATATTGTGACGTAATGTAATTAATTTTTTTTGGAGAGATTAATAAGGTCAAACTTACACAATAATTGCTTTTGTTACGACAGTGGGAAGAACTTTAAGTTAGGGTTTGTTTAGTATTGGAAAATTTTCCATCCTCCATTTTATTAACATGATATTTAATATTTTGAACTAATTTAAAAAAATATATTTTTTTAATACAATATTAAAAAAGTTAAGAATAAAAAAAGTTTTCAATTTTTCAAATATTTTGTTAGAAAGAGAAATATTGTTTTTCAAATTATATTAAGAATTTTTAATTATTAAAAAAATATAAAATATTTTACGACGGACACTTGAAATGTCTTGACTTTCTAACGAAGCATATAACATGAATGCTCTTTCTTATATAACTAGTGTTGTCTTGAGTTAATGCCATAGCCTTCCTGGTAAAGGGTAAAAGACAGCCAAAAAGCTTTGAAACCTGACCAAGTTAGGTCGTAGTGGGAAAGAAAAACTGTATGTGCTGGAAGATTTTAAAAATAATAATGTTCCCTCTCATATTGAGAAAATTTTGTTTAAATCATATAAAAGATATATGAACCCAAACGTTCTTGACGAACAGGGCGACCTCAGCCACCCCTAAAGTTTCAGTGATAACTTTTTATTTATCTTTCTCTTTCGTTTTCTCTTTCTTTAAGTTTTTTCTACTTTAAGAACTATACTTCATTTTCAGTTTTCGTTTTTTTTTTTTTTTTTTTTTAAATAGTGACAATTGTACTTATATAGAAGTTTATTTTTTTTGTTATAATTGTGTTGATTTTATATCTAAATTATATACTGATATTACAACAAATATTTTTTAGTGTATGCTTTGTGAAATTATCATTATATATTTTTTTAATTTTAAATTAATTTTGCCTCCAACTACCAAGATTTTTGGATTCCTCAGAAGACAGAATTTATTGGTTGGTTCGAATCTAAACCCAATGATTTATATCAGCTAAAAACTCTACTGATAATCTTAGAAATTTTACTGATAATGTTAATTTTTAGATCTCACAGTTATATTGACGTTATCAATAAAATTTCTCAAAATTACTAATAAAGTTTTTAGCTGATTTAACGATTAAATTTAAACCCGAGCCAAAAAAAAAAATTTACTTAGAAGAGAGAGCCAAATTTATGAGGTTGTGATTGAATGGAAAACTACTGATTGATCTTATAAATGATGTGGTAGGAAGTCTTAATTACTTAATAATTTTCCCATTGTTTGAGCTATAAAATATTTGACTAGATCTCTGGACGTGCATTGTCTAATGAAAACTCTACAAACTGGAGAAAATGAAGGATCTTTCATAGCTTTTAGTAACAGATTGACCAAAATAAGTGGATCAAAAGTGTAAAGCCCAGAATTCAGGTCAGTCTGCACTTGTGACATAATTTGATCTTGAGATCAAACATTCACTCTTTTCCTCCCAATTAAGAACTATTACTTGATCATCATGTCTCCTTCACTCCTTTGTTGCAGTGCCAGCAACCACATGATAATTCTTTGAACATACGCTTCAGTTTCCTCTGCAAACACGATATAGCAAATTGTGACCAAAATTAATTAATCAAACACAGTGATTAAAAAGATATATAAAAAAAATTAGTCAGAATAAGTTCAATATATAGAAACGTCATTTACACAGAAGTGAGAAATGCTTCTCCCAGTGGTCTTTTTCTTCCTATTATTATTAATGCAGCATCCGTCATCGATTTCTTCATTCTCTTCTGATGCTAAACGCTCATATTTCCTTCGCCAATTTGTCCGCTGTGAAATCTGAGGAAATGAAATCTACATTTCAAAAACACTACTTTTTTTTCGTTTTTCAATTTCATTGCGTGAATTTACTTGAATTTTTTTTTTTTTGTACATGCATGAAAATGAAAAGAGAGAGAGAGAGAGGAGGAGGAGGACCTTGGGCTTGAGCCTTGTACTCTTTCTTGGCGAACGGAGCTCTTGGTTGCCTGCTGCTCTCAACTCTTTTGCATAGGCCAAAAGCTTTGCACGGCGATCATAGCCTTGTTGTGTTCTTGCAGTTTGATGGTTTTGGTCATATGGGTTTGCCTTGATTTTCTTCATAGGGTTTGATTTCTGCTGTGATCGGACAGTAGACTTCGATTCGACGTAGACGGTGATGATGACTCCATGCATGCAGCTGGGCTTTTCTTTTATTTTCTTCTTCTTCTTCTTTTGATCTTCATTTGAATCCTGCTTGCCCATGGCCGGATTAATTAATTCCTTTAAATGAACCAAATTTGTGCAACAAAAAGGGATTTTCCACTAGTAACATTTGAAAATAGCCTCTCCCTTTTTCTTTTGCTTCAGAGTTGACATGTGAAACCTCTACTGAGATATGCAATTGCTCTGGAAGCAACAAATATTAGATCTTCAAAGTTTTGCATTTTATATGACAAGAAATTGTACTTATGCTGGAGAGCAAATTAAACTTGGGCCTTTCTCTCTATGAGCTCAAATTAAACATGGAGTACTTTCTCAAAAGAGAGAAAACAAAATACTAGACTTGGTTCACTTCATCCAGCTTCAAGTCCAACAGTTGGGCTTGAATTCTGAACTCAATTCACTTCAGGTGATATATAAACTTTTTGGCCCCTTAGGATTCATAATTAAGTAAACAAATATCTTTTCCTTTCGCTTTGTATTAGAGGAGCAATTTTGGCAAGCTAGCTCGGTTCAATCTAAATTTTGGACACGTAAAGATTGAGATTTTTAAGGTTGGATTGGATTAAGATTTTTCATGAGTTAGGTTAGAGTTGAGATTAATAACTCATCGTGGGTTTGGTCGAGTTAAGTTTGAAAAAATTATGTTATGGGTAAGGTTAGGGTTGATCTCTAACCCAAATAAATTCATGCATACACATCTTTTGTATATGCCCTATATATGGAGAATGCTAGTGATCCTCGTAATTGTCCATGTCAAACACACGTGAGAGCGATCACAATGTGAAATACACACGTCTTGCACGACATGTTAGGTGTTGTTTTGTCTGAGTAGTATTTCAGTTTATGAAATATTTTTTAGTAAAATAACAATAGAGTTAAAAAGATAATTAATTTAATTAGTGTTTGATAAAACAGTCGTGAAAACAATTTTTTTTAAAACAAATTCAGATTTTAATAAACTATTTTCAGTTTTTCATTCTTTTCAAAAATTATTTTTATAAAAATATTCGGCTCAATTTCTATTTATAAAAAATATAAATCGTTTCCTAAACTCTCCTAACGGTAATGGTTTTTGTTTTTCTTTCTTTGCATATTAATGTTTTCCCCATAGTAATTACTTTGTATTACTAATTGTACAAACTGAAATTCAAATAATGAGTTCACTCCTACAAATAAAAAATGAGTTCAATCATCAATGTTACAGTTTAAATATATAATTCTGTGTGCAAACTAGTGGGTGGCGTCTACAGTGGAAGTTCTAGGAATCACTTCGATCGATTTTCCAGGTCAATATTTGCTTTAGACAGCATTATACAATTCAAAGTTCCTGGATTCTATCTTTATTTGGATTTTTCTCCTTTTTTGTTGTTGGATTTGTAAATCAAACCACGTGATTTCTTGATTTTCTTTCTGCTTTTATGATTGATTTTAGAAGAAATATTTGTGGTAGTAATTTGTTTGACCCACATAAATCTTTGCTTGACTTGTGAATCGAAGCTGCCTTATCAACACTAGCTTCATTGGACTGTTACAGCTCTAGTTAGTTTGTGTTGATGTCGAGAGATCGTTATTGATTTGGAGTCAATTTTTTGGAATTTATGAAAGTAAAAATGGGTGAATTAGAGGGTCCATGGAAAAAAAAAAAGAAGAGGAAGACCTCCGATGGTATTCAGACGCTCTAATTAGGACGAGACTTTAAAAAAAACGGAGATGATTAATTTTGAGCAGCAGATATTCAGTTGACTCAATCCTAATCTTTTTGGCTTTACATACTTCACGCTTTTTATAGTATTCTGAGACAAAGTCGACCACGTGGGAGGAATGGCTCAATCTGATGATCTCGTGTTTCTACAGTGAAGTTAACAGTCGCGTGCTCAAGTGTTCGCGTGCTCAGACGATTGCTTGATAAAGTGAGGGTTAATCCGTTAATTACATTTTGACATGACGATTGCATGATCTTCTCACTCCACGTGTTTGATGGTTTATTGGCCGATAGTATTTTCACGAGTTGATGATCTATTGGCCGAGGGTATTTTTATGTGTCAATAGTCGATTGACCGAGGATGTTTTTGTGTCTCATCAGTTTGGTTGATGATTAATTAAATCCTTAAATTACCAATACATCATAATAGGATTCTCAACACTTTATAATCAATTACATTAAAGTTTATACAAAAATAAATAAATAAATTGAAAAAAAAAAGAGATTTGAAATCAAGTCTTTTTTCTGGATATCAACCTTTCGTTCTGCCAAGACAAATCAGCTTTAGACACTAATTCAATTTGATGAAATTAGTGATTGAAAAGGAAGGACACAACAACCAGGTGGGCTTGTAGTTGCAGGGCTTGCAACACATGAGGTGCCACTTAGTTAAACCAAAAATCTCTTGCCACATGCGTCCGTACTGATGTGCAAGTAAAGTTTGAGAGAGAGGGGAAACGCGATTTGTCACAATGAAACGGGTTGTAAGTTTCAAATTATTGGGACATAAGCTTTTGAAACGAGGTATAAGCTCTGAAATGGTAAGACAAAGTTTTGAAACGTTTCAAAACTTTTACTAATCCTCTAAAATATATAAATTATGTAATTATAATTTTATAAACATATATTATATATAATTTTTTTATATTATTATAATTTATAAATGATTAATTAAATAGCTTATAGTTATTATTAAACTAAATATCATATAATAAATATTTATGAAACGTAATGATATCACAACAAGAATAATTAGTTCAATAGTTAAAATTTGTATTCTTACTCGTTTAGACATGTGAAGCAAAATACGTACGTTGAACAAAAAAAGAACTTAAAAAATTGCGTCTATGAACATTTTGTCTACACCCTATTTTTGGCGAGACTCAAAAACGCTTTTAAAAACCTCAATTAAAGCTATTTTTATCATAAATTGAGATACATAAAATAACATTTAAAGTTACTAGTTAAAACTCTACGAAGATTTCTAATGAAGCCACTCATCACTCATTAGTTAACAGCGATCTTATTAATAATAAAATGATAAATTTCACAAATAATCGAGAACTTTCCAACTATTATTATTATAAAAGCTATTAAGTATGAAAACAAAAACAAAAAAAAAAATCAATCTCTCACGATCTTCATTTTTCGTAAGAGAAAAACAATATTATCTTTGATTTCTTTTCTACTTCCCTTTTGTTACTACGATTTAAATGTCCTTTAATGAGCAATCACATCACATATTGTGAGGAGAAGAGATTGTTGTTTTAATTAGATAGAATACGAAAAAGCTCGTGGAAGTTGCCCCTTAATCTATGGACCTGATTCGAGTTTGACAAATCCAGCCAATGGAGAGTGAGAGAGAAAATGAGCCACCAAAACAAAGTACCAAGATGGCTCAAAGCTTCACCTAAAGGCCAACGTCTCATTGACCCCTTCACTCCCCTATTAGCCGCCCCAGTTGTGACTTCGCTAGTCGTGTAAGTGACCCTTCCCATTTTTGTTACCACACACCATCACCCATCTCTCTCTCTCTCTCTTTCTGTTCATGAACCACGCCCCATGTTTCTTCTGTTTATTGGCTGTTGGGGGATCCCATGCGCCACTTCACAGTACAATTTTGTCCCTCTCGTTTGCCTTCTCTCTTTTTTTTTTTCTTGGCTTGACCCTCTAGTTATCAGCTTACTTTAACCTTTACCCTTAGTTGTCAAATTTATTTAAATGGTTCACCAGTCCAAATTCTTAGAATCTTTCAACTATTTTATCTAATCTACTTCTATTAAACAAGTTAATGAAGCTACAATAATCATGTCTAAAGCTTGTCGCCACATGCAATTGCTTTGGATCGGCTACATTATGAGAACTACTTAATGTAACCGAAAATCAAAAAATTTTATTAATAATTATAAAAAAATTAAATAATAATTATTTAAAAATAAATATTAAAATTACTATTTATTAATTTGTTTTTTCGATTTTACAATAACTCTCACAAAACTGAGTTCATGAACTCTTCATCTTTTAAGTGATAACTATTTGATAAAAAATAATGTTATGGTCGATTGCAAATCACCAATTCCGATCCATCTTCTTTTATACATGAACACAGATTTTACACGGAGTTTACATATAAATAACCAATTATCTTGAAAGTTTAAGCTGATTAAATATCTCAATTGTATTTTATTTCAAATGTTAACACGTTCTTTCATGTGTAAGTTGACTGAAGAATTAAAAGTTTTGCAAATGAAACTCAAGTATAAGAAAGCTCAAACTTGAAAAAGCAAAGTATTAAAAAAATATTAAATGAAAATGATAGACTTGAAATCATAATTTAAAGCCCTGATACCATATTAAAAAATATAATTGAATTCAAAAAAAAATTGAGTTATCAATCATACAAAAAGCTTAACTTGGTTAGAAAACCCAATCTTTTTTTTATAATTCAACACATTTCTTTGACGTATTGTCTAGATCAACAGTAAACTCTCACTTAAACAAAATATAGAGTTTGTTTTAAAAAAAAATTGATGGATTGATGAAACATAAGAGTAATTAATCCTTTTCGCCTAATACTAAGTGCAAATTTTTTATCTTTAATTTATTTATGCTTAACAACGAATAAAAAGAAAATCTTTTCTAAAATTGATTTATGAGTTTTTTTTATCAAAATTATTTTTCCCAGCTAAATGGAGAGAAATGTTGGAATAACCTTTCGTTTCTCTCTCTTTATCTAATTATAAAAAAAAAAATACGTTCAATTAAAACAAAACATGAATTAAATGTAAATAAAAATCTCTTGATAAATAACATTGAATAGAGTATTTTTCATTGACGGAATTGTTAGAAAAAAAAGGAGCATTTCATCGACCGTACAACCTGACGCTTTCATATGCATCTATCAAGGTTTACTTGGCCTCAAAATATCCTAGGCTCCAACAAAATTAGATACTTCACAAAATTATACAGAATCAAGTTGGTATTAGTTACATATGTATTGCATCATACAGATTTTGCATATTTTTAAAGGGGGAAAAGTTGTCTTAAAAGACTTGCGTCTAAACTTTTTTTAATAAAATATTAATTTTATCTAGCTCGATTCACCACATTAATCCGGTTTAGTAGGATTTGTTAGAAAATATATCTTTGGATGTAAAACATTTCTCAAAATTCAGGAAACATTCACGTTAAATCACTAAGAATGAACAGAAATATGCGGAAGTATACCTGAATCCATGACAATCAATCACTCTCTAGAGTCGTGCGGTATGTCTCCAGATCAGCATGTTCTCTTAGAGAATCATTTGTTTTCTCTTGCTTTCTCTCTGATGATGGGATGTCAAAGAATAGAATAATAATAATAATAATACGTGTGATCTGGGGACCATAACCACTATTAATAGATAATTTCCATGTTATATTTTGGAATTTTTATTTTAGCCCATCATAAAAATAGAAATTACTCTTAAGTCTCTACACATTAAAGGCCCACACCCTATTAGATACATTAAAACCCAAATTAACTAAACCTTAATAGACCACTTTTGGTGCAATTTAATTTTAAATATTGGTATGTTTATATATATATTTTGGAATGAATTAATTGAAGCAACATGTCAGTAAAGTGACCTCTATTGTGGAAATTAATTTGTTTTAGAATATAAACGGTTGTGTGCATGTAACTTATGTGAATATTGACCGGCCCAAAGGAAGGTTGATATTTAACAGAATTGCATGGGCACCTGTGGTAATAAACATGTGATGATTATTCAGTTTTTTTCATGTGAACAATACATCGGCTCAAAGGAAGATTTATTGTTCGACATGTTTCTTATTATCAGTGTTTGATTACTACGCCAAGATATCACTTACAAATTTATATTTTGTCCAAAGACGAAATATTAATGGCGTGCCCAGTATCTTGAGATGGGATTTACCTCCATTTAAATTTTATTGCTATTTCTGTTATGAGTAAGTTTGTTTTGTTTGTTTGTTGTTCTCTGGATTTAGCTACAACCACTCCTACTAATATTACTGCCAATATCAACTTTATTCCTATGCTAAATGACACAAATTTCAAGTCATGGCAAGAGAACCTCTTGATAATTCTCAGAGTCATGGATCTTGGCCTTGTGTTAAGGGCTGATTCTCCTGCACTTCTTACGGATAAGAGTACCTCTGATGAAAAGAGGGATATGGAAAGGTGGGAGAAATCAAATTGCATGTGTATGATGATCATGAAGAAAGCCATTCCGGAAGCATTTAGGGGCACAATGTCTGAAAAGATTACTACGGCTAAGGAGTTCCTTGCAGACATTGAAAAGAGGTTTGTCAAGAACGAAAGGCTAAAATAGGTACACTCTTGACAAGTCTAATTTCAATGAGATACAAAGGAAAAGGCAATATCAGGGAGTACATCATCGAGATGTCTCATCTTGTTTCAAGGTTGAAAGCACTTAAGCTAGAACTTTCTGAGGACTTGCTAGTGTATCTGGTTCTGATATCCCTTCTGACATAGTTTTGCCAGTTTAAGGTGAGCTACAATTATCAGAAAGAGACTTGGTCTCTGAATGAGCTTATCTCACACTGTGTTCAGGAAGAGGAAAGATTGAAGCAAGATAAGACAGAGAATTCTCACCTGGCCTCAACCTCTAAGAATAAGGATAAGGGAAACAAAAGGAAGAAGGATAAGGAAGCTGCAGATACGACACCTCAAAAGAAACAACAAAAGAAACCGAGTCATCTAGAAGGTTGTAATACCCGTATTTGTAAAGTAAGGGTAAAGAAGTACTTTAATAAATATGACAAAGAGTTAAAAATAATATAGAAATTTTGAAATGTGAAAAGTCAAATTTTAATAAAATAATTAAAAAAATGGATGTGAACATCCAAAAGAAAGAAAAGAGAAAAAAAAAGTTAAAAAAAAGTCAAACAAAAAAAAAGGAGGGTGAGGGCTGAAAAAAAAAACGTGGCAGTAGGTGGCAGCCAAATGAAGGAATGCAAAGGAAAGGCGTTTGTATGCCTTACACTTGGGTTTTTGCGTGGCAGCTCAAAAATTGTAAAGGAGAGGGGTTGCTAAAGCAAGGAAAATTTATATATGCATATAATGGGTAAACATATGGATACTGAACGATTTCGTTCAGTTTCTTTCAATTTCTCGTTTTTTCTCTAAACACTTGGAGATCCGAATAAAGGTTGAAAGGGCAAAATTTTAAAAGGGTTTACTGTGGAATTTCATAAAGAATCACGAGAAGCTATTAGAAAAACGTAAGGTAAATAGTGTAGTGTTGATTTTTAAATTTTTAGCATATATGAAATTTCTTGGAGTTCAAAGTGGAAATTTTCAAAGGGTGTGGTTTATGAAGAATTGAAGAAATATTTTCAAAGTGCAAATATCATGTCATGTGTTGATGATCTACAACCGGAGGAAATTTCTGAGAGGAACGAGAAAGGTAATGGGGTGATCCACAGGTAGCTTTAAGTGCTACATGGTGAGTTGGATTTACTTTAAGTAATCCAAATAAAAAAGAAAATCTAGGGATACTATTAAAATAAATTATTAGCTTATGTTTTGGTGATAGATAAAGATTTGGTTGATAGATATGATATGAATATTGGACACAAAGGAAAATTATTATGTGAGAAGAAATATTATTAGAATAATAAGTTGATTTAAATAATGATGGTGATAAATAAAACTATTGATGAGCTATGGTAGTTGTTTTGATATAAATTTTAAGGAGATGAATTTTAGTGGATCTTGACAAACTTTGATGGATAATTTGATGTGAGTTGGGATGAAATTTAGTGGATCTTGACAAGTTTTAATGGATGATTTGATGTGATTTGGGATGAGAGGATTTTAGTGGAAATTTTTATATAATTTGAGAAAAATCAAGATAGTAAATTTAAATATTTTGAGTTCATATTGTTTTTATATTACTGTTCATATGCATATTTTATATCATTGGTCATATGCATATGCATTAAATGAGAAAGAAAAGAACCATGAAGGCAGCCGGTCTAATTGAAAAACCATGACAGCCAGCATGTGCTGGAAAATAAAAGGACACCGTGCCAGCCGGTATATGCTAGAAATGAATTCTGTGGTAGCTGGGACAAGCTGTAAAGAAAATAACCGGGAAGGCAGCTGGTCTAAATGAGAAAGTAAAAATCGAGAAAGGGCCGGTCTAAGATAATAATAACCCATCGACAAGTGGGAAGATGGTCCCAGCATAATAATTAATGTATTGCATCTGTTTTAATTATTGCTTGCATTATTGAAATACTGATGTGTGGTGTGTTATTGTGAAATTATTCATAAATGGATGTGTTTCACAGAGAGACAGTTATGGTGATAAGAACCATCTAAATGGTAGACTTTATGATATGAACCTCATTACGAGGTATTTATGAGATAATTGATGGTCTTAAGGTGAACCAATAAATAAGAAGAAGAGATTGATAGAGAGTTGATATTATGACATGTGTAGTGATAGTATCAAGTTGTGAGAGATATAAATGATTAAATATTGAAATATCATTTATACAACTAAATATTTTAGTAAATTGAATTCACTTAGCTTGTGAAGCTCACCCCTCATTGTACAATGATTTCAGGTAGCAGGAATGACAAATAGTTTGACGAATTGAAGTTCAAACGAAACTATTTTTTTTGTATGCCACGTACGTGTCAACATCCTCAGACTAACAAGAAAATAAAATGAAAATTTATTTGTAAATATTCATGCATTTACGTGTTTATAATGTTCAAAGATCAGATTGATGTAACTCCCCTGTGGAGGATTGAGGTTTGATGTAAAAGAATTTTTGTTGTATTATTTTTACTGTTGCATATATGTGTCGTGCTGGGATTTTCAAAATGTGATGACACCTTTTCAGGGGTGGCCAACCCGGGTTGAGTCGTTACAATTTTGGTATCAGTGCATTAGGTTTTATGATTCTGTAAACTGCATAAAAAGTAAGAAAATGGAAAATTAAAAGAAATTATATTTTAATGAATAGTCTGAGGATAACACGTGGACGCGCTAGAGCTAATGTTAGAATTGTTTATTTGAGAGAGCATGGTAGGCTCCCAATATTTTTGACAAGTGGAGGTTGAGTCTGAATCTGTGGCTCCTAGAAGCAAACATGTTGACAGTATAATTGATATTGGTAAAGATGTGAGAAAATCTGAAGCTGAAAGAGATGAGCTAAGATACGCTCTTACACATGCTCTTGAGAAAATGAATATAACAGATAATAGAGTTGGTAGCCTATAGCATAGACTTGATGAACAGACTATAGCAGTGCTTGAGGTTATTGTAAATTCAGTAATGGTAAATGTTCAGAAGTGGAAAAATGAGTTTATACATAAGATGCAGGGAGATTGTTAAGTTGAATGCTTTGTTGTTTAAAGGATTAATAAACCTTTTTAAGCCTGAGTTTTGATAGAAACATGTAGATAAATTATTTGGTATTTTACCCGTAACTGACAGGCAGAGGGTTACTTTTGCTTCATTTGAGTTAGAAAGAGAAGCTTTAGAATGATAAGAGGATACTCTTCCTAGGTAAGTACAGATATTGATAGATCCTTAACCTGGAATAAGGTTAAGGAGGTTTTTCTGGATAGATACTTTCCTTATACCTCTAGAGCCCAACAAAATAGAGATTTCTTTTATTTGAGGTCAATATATCGACTGTGACTCAGTATAATAGCAGATTTGTGGGCTTGTCAATGGTTGTACCGGAAGTTAGAGGAGAAAAAGTGTAAGAAGTTCATAGATGAACTATGTTTTAAGATTTGATCAAAACTATCTTACATGAGACCTATGAATTATGTCAAGCTGGTGGACATAACACTTCAGATTGAGAAGGATGTGATGGAAATTAAAGATAGGAGGAATTAGTGGAAGAAGTCTAGATTTGAGGAACCCAGAGGTGGTACCAGTATGAGTGTGCAGGGTGAGAGACCACCCTAGATAAGGCATTCTTTATCATAGGGAACTGAAGTACAGAGTCAGAGGCAAGCAGGATCTGTTACTTCTGTATCGCATAATATTATTGATGGAACCCCTAGATTTGGGAGATAGGTTATGGGAACTGGAAGTCATGGCAGAGGAAGTAAGTATGCCACCAAGGGGAAGAGGTAATCTGATGTATTATTGAGAGACAAAAGATTATCATAGATATATTCAGATAAGATATTTATCCCATAATTGTTCTAATTTGAGGTGCTTTGTATATAGAAAATGTGGATGTATCAATGTTGGTTGATCTTGGTGCAACCCATTTTTTTGCATCCAGTATTTATAGGAAGTATATTGAAGTATGTATTAGTCCTTTGATGCAAAATATTTTTGGTTGAAGTTCCCATTAGAGATGAAGTGATAATCATAAATGTTTACAAGAGTTGTGTGATTCATATTAGTGATAGAAAAATCTGAAGCTGATTTATTATCTTTGAATATGATAGATCTTCATTCGATCTTGGGAAAGAATTAGTTGTCGACGTATTATGATTGGATTGATTGTTCCAGAGAGAATGTAGTGTTCAACATATGGACACGAGGAGTGTAACTTTCAGGGAGAAAATAAGATACTCTCAAACTAGCTTATTTTTGCTCTGACTGCCAGTAAATAGTTGAAGAAGGATTGTGAAAAGTATTTGGCATACATAGTGGATTCTAAAAAAGGAAAATAGGAAGTTAGAAGAAATCTTAGTAGTGAAATATTTTCATGATGTGATTGTCTCCTAGTATGGAGATTTAGTTTTCTACAGATATGATTTTGAGTTCAACACACATATCTATAGCACCCTATAGAATGACACCAGCTAAGTTAATAGAGTTGAAAGTTCAAGAAATTTTTAGATAAACAATTTCGTGGACCTAATGTATTTGGGGAGCCCATGTGTTGTCTGTGAAGGAGGAAGATGGAACGATGAGGTTGTATATTGATTTTAGACAGTTGAATAAGATCACCGTCAAGAAACAAATATCTTTTACCCAGGATAAATGAATTGTTTGAGCAATTGTAAGGAGTAAAAGTGTTTTATAAGATAAATCTGAGATAAGATTATCACCAGTTAAGGATAAAAGAGGGAAGCGTGCCTAAAACTGCTCTTAGGACAAGTTATAATCATAAGTTTCTTATGATGCCTTTTGGATTGACAAATGCTCTAGCAACATTCATAGATTTGATAAATAGGGTGTTTAAACTCTTTCTTGACAAATTTGTGGTTATAAATATGGATGACATTTTGGTATATTCTAACAATGAGGAAGAACATGTAAAACATTAGACAGTGTGTTGGAGATTGTAAGGAAAGAGAGATTGTATGCTATAATATCTTAAATGTAAATTTTGACTAAACGAAATAAATGTCTTAGGGCATGTAGTATATGGAGATGGTATAGAAATTGATCCAAAAAAGGTAGAGGTAGTGTTGAGTTGAAAAAGACAAACTAATGTAACTGAGATCAGAAGCTTCTTGAAGTTGGTAGATTATTATAGATGATTTATCCATAATTTTTCTATTATTGTAATACTGTTGACTAGATTAACCAAGAAAGATGTGAGATTTGTATGGTATGGGGAATGTAAGAAAAGTTTTCAATTACTAAAGAAGAAATTGACTACAGCTTCAGTATTGGTGTTTCCTTCTAGTGATGAAGGATTTATGGTGTACAGTGATGCGTAGCATCATTGGTTGGGATATGTGTAACATAGGAAAGTTGTGACCCATACTTTGAGGCAATTGAAGATTCATGCTAAAAATTATCCTACTCGTGACTTAGAGTTGGCTGCTATAGTGTTTACTTTAAATAAATTGGAGACATCGTCTGTATGGAGCCACTTGTGAGATATTCAGGGGTTATAAGAATTTGACATACTTACCTGCCCAAAGAAAGTTGAATTTGAGGCAAAGATGGTGGATGGAGTTGATTTGTAACTATGATTGTACAATTCACTATCATCTAGAAAATGCGAGGGTGATAATTGATTCATTGAGTAGAAAGTCTACAAGAAGGTTAACTGCTATTGGGAGTCCTAATGTGAAATTAATGATAGATTTAAAAGAGATAAGAATGAAGTTGAATATCAGTGATAGAGGATCATGGTTAATGAATATAGTTATACAGTCATCCCTAGTAAAATGTTTTAGAGATGCAAGGTAGAGATGAAGAGATAGAAAAGATTAAGCATTGAGCGCATACTAGGAAGTAATACGAGTTCAAAAAAAAAATTTGAAGTGAGAGTATTTTAGTATTGAAACATGAAAATTGTGTTCCCAATAATGCGAAGTTGAGAGAAGGAGATAACGAGAAAGGCACACGATGATGTAGATTCGATGCAATTAAGTAACAATAAGATGTGTAGAGGATTGAGACAAAATTTCTGGCGGTCAAGATTGAAAAAGAATTATTAGAGTACAAGAAGATATGTTAAGGGCAAATGTGATGAGTTTCTAAGTAAGTTGGGATGCTTACATGCCATTGATTGAAATTGCTTATAATAATAAGTATTAAACTCGTATTGGGATGACACTGATTGAGACACTGAATGGTAGGAGGTGTAGAAGCTCCTATATGTTGGGAAGAAATGGGAGAGAAAAATATATCTAGTCCATCAATTATTGAGTTAACAACTGAGAGGATCAAATTGATTAAAGAGAACCGTAAAGTAGTACAAAGTAGACCGAATAGATATGTTGATACTAAGAGAAGACCTATTGACTTTCAAGTGGGTGATTGGGTGTATTGAAAAATATTTCAATGAAAAGGTGTATTGACATTTAAACAGAAAAGGAAAGCTGAATCCGATGTATGTGGGACCCTATGAGGTTGTTGTGGAAGTTGGGCTAGTTGTGAGTTACCAGAATTGCCTCCAGAATATAAAAAAAAATTATATAATGTATTTTATGTTTCATTTTTTAGAAAGTGTTTACATGATAAATATTATAATATTTCAAGCTAAGCTAAAGAAATACAGAAAGATTGGGTTTATATACAAGTATCAGTGAGGATTTAGACAAAAAGAACAAATCTTGTATAATAAAATAATTACATTAGTTTAAGTTCTGTGGTGGAATAAGGATGTTGAAGAGATTACGTGAACGTGTGAGACAATTATGAAGAAGTATTATTCACTTTTGTTTCTGGAATTATATAAGGAAATTTCAAAGACAAAATTTTTGTAAGGTTGGTAGATTTGTAATACCCGTATTTCTAAAGTAAGGGTAAAAATATACTTTAATAAATATGACAAAGAGTTAAAAATAATATAGATATTTTGAAATGCGAAAAGTCAAATTTTTATAAAATAATTTTAAAAAATGGACGTGAACATCCAGAAGAGGCCAGAAGAAAGAAAAGAGAAAAAAAAAGTTAAAAAAAAGTCAAACAAAAAAAGGGGAGGGTGGGGGCTGAAAAAATAAAGTGGCAGCAGGCTTTGCCACTTGCTGCCAAACGAAAGAATGCAAAGGAAAGGCATTTGTATGCCTTACACTTGGGTTTTTGCGTGGCAGCTCAAAAATTGTAGAGGGGGGGGGGGGGGGGGGGGGGGAGGGGGCTGCTAAAGCAAGGAAAAAATATATATGCATATAATGGGTAAACATATGGATACTGAACGATTTCGTTCAGTTTCTTTCAATTTCTCATTTTTTTATCTAAACACTTAGAGACCCAAAGAAAAATTGAAATGGTGAAATTTTGAAGGGGTTTACTGTGGAATTTCATAAAGAATCATGAGAAGCTATCAGAAAAACAGAAAGCAATAGCGTAGTGTTGATTTTTAAATTTTTAGCATATATGAAATTTCCTAGAGTTCAAAGTGGGAATTTTCAAACGGTGTGGCTTTATGAAGAATTGAAGAAATAATTAGAAATTCAATAAAAATATTATGTCATGTGTTGATGATCTACAACCGGGAGAAATTTCTGAGAGGAACGGGAAAGGCAAGGAGGTGATCCACGGGTAGCTTTAAGTGCTACATAGTGAGTTGGATTTACTTTAGGTAATCCAAATAAAAATGAAAAATCTAGAGATAATATTAAAATAAATTATTAGCTTATGTTTTGGTGATAGATAAAGATTTAGTTGATAGATATGATATGAATATTGGACACCCAGAAAAATTATTATGTGAGAACAAATATTATTAGAATAATGAGTTGATTTAAATAATAATGGTGATAAATAAAATTATTGATGAGCTATGGTTGTTGTTTTGATACGAATTTTGAGGAGATGAATTTTAATGGATCTTTACAAACTTTGACGGATGATTTGATGTGAGTTGGGATGAAATTTAGTGGATCTTGACTGGTTTTAATGGATGATTTGATGTGATTTGGGATGAGAAGATTTTAGTGAAAATTTTTATATAGTTGAGAAAAATCAGGATAATAAATTTAAATATTTTGAGTTCATGTTATTTTTATATTACTGTTCATATGCATATTTCATATCATTGTTCATATGCATATGCATTAAATGAGAAAGAAAAGAACCGAGAAGGCAGCCAGTCTAATTGAAAAACCATGACCGCCAGTATGTTCTGGAAATAAAAAGGACACCGTGCCAGCCAGTATATGCTGGAAATGAATTCAGTGGCAGCCGGGACAAGTTGTACAGAAAAGAACCGGGAAGGTAACCGATCTAAATGAGAAAGTAAAGAACCAAAAAATGGTCGGTCTAAGATAATAACAACCTGTCGACAAGTGGGAAGACGTTCCCATCATAATAATTAATGTATTGCATCTTTTTTAATTATTGCTTGCATTATTGAAATACTGATGTGTGGTGTGTTATTGTGAAATTATTCATAGATAGATGTGTCTCACAGAGAGACAGTTATGGTGATAAGAACCATCTAAATGGTAGACTTTATGATGAAAAATTTCTTTTAGTGTTATTTATTTTTACTGTTGCATATATTTGTTGTGCTGGGATTTTCAAAATGTGATGACACCGTTTCGGGGGTGGTCAACCCGGGATGGGTCGTTACAAAGGTACTGGTTGTTTCTTCTGCGGTGTTGAAGGGCATATGAAGAAGCATAACACCAACTACCACGCATGGCGTGCTAAGAAAGGTATGCTTCTTAATTTGGTTTGTTCTGAGGTTAATTTAACTTCGGTACCTAGACACATGTGGTGGATAGATTCTAGTGTAACAACTCACATCAGTGTGTCTATGCAGGGTTGCCTGAGTTGCCGAAAGCCAAGTGATGGTGAAAGATACATTTATGTGGGCGATGGCAAGACGGTTCAAGTTGAGGCAATAGAAAAAATTAGATTATTATTAAAGACTGAAATTTATTTGGATCTTAATGAGACATTTATTATACCATCTTTTAGATGGAATTTGATTTCTATTTCTGCTTTGGACAAATCTCATTATTCTTGTTCATTTGGGAATGGAAAATTTAGTTTGTTTCATGATTCAACATTGGTTGGTTCCAGTTCTTTGTCTGGTTATGATAATCTTTATTTGATTGATGCAATTGCTTCATTTAATGAATCCCTACAATTAAGTACACGAGTTATAAATAGAAAATTAACCAATGAGAATTCGACTGCGTTGTGGCACAAGAGATTAGGTCATATCTCCAGACGAAGAATAGAGAGACTTGTGTCAGACGAAATTCTAGACCCCGTAGATTTCACAGATTTTGATGTTTGTGTTAACTTCATAAAGGGGAAACAAACCAATAAAAAGAGATTTAAAGCCAATAGGATTTTGGATGTCTTAGAACTTATACATATAGACATTTGTGGGCCATTCCATACGGTTGCTTGGAATGGTCAACAATATTTTATAATGTTCATAGATGATTATTCCAGATATGGCTACATATATCTCATTCATGAAAAGTCACAATCACTGGATATATTCAAAAATTGTAAGGCTGAAGTTGAGAACCAACTCAGCAAAAAGATCAAAACCGTCAGATCTAACCGTGGTGGTGAGTACTATGGAAGATATGACGGTTCAGGTGAACAACATCCAGGACCGTTTGCTAAATTCCTAGAGGAATGCGGTATCGTCCCACAGTACACTATGTCGGGTTCGCCCACTATGAATAGTGTTGCTGAAATACGAAACTGGACACTTAAAGACATGGTGAGGAGTATGATTTATCATTATACCTTACCGGAATCACTCTGGGGAGAAGTACTTAAGACTGCAGCATATATCCTTAACAGAGTTCCAACTAAAGCGACTACTAAAACCCCTTATGAACTTTGGATGGGCAAAAAGCCTAGTTTAAAGCACTTGCACATTTGGGGATGTCCATCTGAGGCAAGGCCTTATAGGCCCAATGAAAAGAAACTGGACTCAAGAACTATGAGTTGCTATTTTATTGGATACTCTGAAAAATCCAGGGGGTACAAGTTTTATGATCCCACGACTTAGTTGATTTCCGAGTCGAAAAATGCCCGGTTCTTCAAAGATATCGAGTTTGCGGGGAGATATACAATTATGGACTTTGTCTTTGAAGAGGAATATGTTGATATTCCCACATGTGTTATTAGCATTGATCAGGATTCCATTCCTAACTTTGTTCAAGATACAACAGATCAGGACAATATCGGAGAACCTCTCATTCAAGAAATTATTCCAAAAGAACAAACTCTACCACCTCAAGAGCCTATGCCATTAAGAAGATCCACTAGAGAAATGAGAAGTGCAGTGCCAGATGACTACATTGTATTTCTTCAAGAACATAAGGTTGACATTAGAGGGATGGAAGATGATCCAATCAACTTCCGTCAAGCCATGGAAAGTTCTAACTCTCAGAAGTGGATTGATGCCATGAATGAGGAGATTAAGTCCATGAAGGACAATTTCATGAAGGATCTTGTCCTATTGCCAGAAGGTGCGAAACCCATTGGCTGCAAATGGATATTTAAGACCAAGAGGGATTCGAAAGGAGATTTGGAAAGGTACAAGGCTCGTCTTATCGCTAAGGGCTTTACGCAGAAAGACGACATCGATTATAAAAAGACTTTCTCTCCAGTTTCTTCGAAAGACTCTTTCAGGACTATTATGGCATTGGTGGCGCATTTCGATCTTGAGTTACATTAGATGGATGTAAAAACATTGATAAGACGATCTATATGGTGCAACCAGAAAACTTTGTGTCGGGAGATCCAAAGAATATGGTTTGCAAACTTAAGAAATCCATCTATGGGCTCAGGCAAGCATCTCGACAATGGTATTTCAAGTTTCATCAATTGATCATCTCGTTCGGTTTTGAGATGAATTTGGTCGATGATTGCATATACCATAAGTTCTGTGGGAGCCAGTATAATTTTCTGGTTTTATATGTCGATGACATTTTGCTTGCCAGCAACGATATAGGCTTATTGCACGAAACTAAGATATTTCTAGCTAAGAATTTTGAGATGAAAGATCTTGGTGACGCCTCTTTTGTATTAGGCATAAAGATACACCAGGATTGCTCTCGGGGTATTCTTGGATTAACACAAAAGATCTATATCGAACAGGTTCTCAAGAGATATGGCATGCAGGATTGCAAACCAGGTAATACCCCTGTGGCAAAGGGAGACAAGTTTAGTCTCAATTAGTGCCCTAAGAATGACTTTAAGGAAAAGAAAATGCAAAATATTCCTTATGCATCAGCAGTAGGAAGTCTGATGTATGCTCAGGTTTGTACGCGTCCGGATATTGCGTATATTGTTAGGATGTTGGGCAGATATTTAAGTAATCTATGAGTAGACCATTAGAAAGCATCCAAACAGGTCTTGCGGTACTTACAGAGGACAAAAGACTACATGCTCACGTATCGAAGGTCAAATCAGCTTGAGATCATTGGGTATACTGACTTCGATTTTGCTGGATGCCAAGATAGTATGAAATCTATGTCGGGCAATGTTTACCTGCTAGTTGGAGATGCTGTCTCCTAGAAGAGTGCTAAACAATCTCTTATAGCCTCTTGGTTATCAATACATTTCAGTAATGACAGCAAAGTAGAGCTCATATGATTATTATTTTGCAATGAATAATTTTAAAGTTACACATATAGCCCAAGTGGGAGATTGTTGGATCCTTAATCCAACATTGGGCTTATATGTGAATAATTATGTGTTGTAGACTATCATATAAGGTTAAGCCTATTTAAAGTGATCTATTAAGGTTTAGGTAATTTGGACTTTAATGTATCTAATAGGGTGTGGGCCTTTAATGTGTAGAGACTTAAGTGTAATTTCTATTTGTATGATGGGTTAAAATAGAAATTCTAAAAGATAACAGGGAAGTTATCTATTAATAGTGGTTATGGTCCCCAGATTACACGTATTATTATTATTCTATTATTTGACATCCCATCATCAGAGAGAGAGCAAGAGAAAACAAAAGATTCTCTAAGAGAACGTGTTGATCTGGAAGACATACCGCAGAGCTCTAGAGAGTAATTGATTGTCATGGATTCAGGTACGCTTCCATATATTAATCTGTTCATTCTTAGTGATTTAACATGAATATTTCCTGGATTTTGAGAGATGTTTTACATCTGAAGATATATTTTCTAACAGGATTAACTAAAATAAAAAAATCGAGTGTATTCAGATGACTAAAATTATAATTTACCCAGTTAATAAATATGTGACTTAAGACCCATTTGGTTTTGAGATAATAAACTTAGAAGGCATTTCCTATTCAATGGAATGAGAATATCTGAGTAAGATGACAAAGCAATTCTATTAGTATATTTTAGGAAGATCAAGCATATATTTTGGAATTAGATTTTTTTAATTATTTTTTAAAGAATTTATGAGGAATGAGATTCTGAGTTTTTTTCAAGCAACCGGAATGTTATTCCGACTCTTTTTCAACGTACAATTTACTAAATGTTGGGATGAAATCGAATTATCATTCTAAATCTATTTCTCAATCAACCAAACGTTGGCTAGCATTAATTTTTCTTTTTTGGTATATTGAAAAAAATACAATTACGATAATTTTTTTTTGAAAGGAACAATTACAGGAATTAAAGCTCAGGCCAAACTGCCGAAGGTTTGGTGGCAAGGTGGGTTAGTGTTTAAACCTGCATCAAATTCTTTTTGTGTGATTACGAAAAGTCCAAAATCATAAAATTTTCATGCAGATTAATTCTCATTCTAGATATAAATTTTATTTCGTTTTTTTCCATTATTTATATATAATTAGAGCAACAAAAACATTTGTTTCCTTTTTTTATGGGAACAAAATCCATTTGTTGGATAATACATAACCTTAAACATATTTTTGTTCAAAAATAAAAACAAAAAAAAATGAGATATAGTTAATGGATAGAGAAAGATATAAGTAGTTTCGTTTTATGATTTTATAACATAAGAGGTGGATATTGAATTATTTATTTAGATCGACTCTCTAATATATTTATATTTAGCTAGTAGAGCCGGTTTGATATAAACAAAAATTAATAAAAATAAAAACATATATTAATTTTTCAGAGGCTGTGAAAGCAAAACGAAAACTTTGAGATTCTTCTAGATCTAAATAAATGTGTTATTGATATTTGATCGAAATGATAGAAAATTATATATATATTATGCCAAACATTCTTCTATGGAAAGAGTATTAATAAATATTATAATATGATTTTTATTGTTAAATACAGGAGACAAATAGAGAAATTAGGAGAATAAAAGAAGTAACGGGGTTAAAAATAGCACCCTTTAAATTTATTATTGTTCTTTCTTTTCTTCCTTTAATACATGTAATTATCTTAATTTTATCCCTTTAAATATTTGTTCTTTAATATTTTGTTTCTTAAAATAGCTTTAATTTCTCACAATAAATTAATCACATAGATTTTCTTTGTTTCATCTCATGCATAAATCATTTACATTCTTATAGCAATAGTTGCGAGTAAAAAGGACAGGACGATTAGCTCTCTATCAACAAATTATGGTTTTTAAGCATCTCGATTTTAAAGTCAAATATATATATTTTTTACCAAAAAAATCTCCTACATTTTTTTCTGTAGCATCAATCGTTTGATTTGCTTCTTTAAATAAAATTTAAAATTAACAAAATAAATTAAAATAAATGAATTCATTTAAAAAACAAAAAAATAACCATTCCACGATATTATAAGTCAAAACCCATACCACTTTATTGTAATTAATTAGAGCAACAAAAACATTTGTTGTCTTTTTTATGGGAACAAATAATTAATGGACAGTGAAAGATATAGTTAGATTTTATAATTTAATAATTTATGAGGTGGATATTGAATTACTCTATTTATTTAACTTGATTACATAATTTTTATTTTTTTATAGTTGTAGAAATTATTGTTTAATATAAATCATTAAAAGATATATGATAAAAATATTCATTTTATCAGTAAATTATAAAAGAAAATATTTTTTTATTTAATAATAAAATAAATTATTATATTACGAATTTCTCTTAAATAGACAATAACTTTTTTTGTGGTTGTGGGTCTAGCCTTTCGCCCCACGATCCTCCGCAACCACTCGAGTCACGGCTCCACCCTCTGGCCGACACCACCCAAACCCAAGTACCCAATTCTCTCTCTTCTCCAAATGATGTCACTATTTCTAACGTAGTCGTCGGACAAAGTGGGCCACCTCTCTCTGTTTGACACGTTTCGATATTTTACTCCCCCAACGAGCCCTATATAAACACCCCGCCTTTGCCTCCCTCATTTTCTCTGTGGATCACACGACACACAGAAACCAAATCATAGAAAAGTAAAAAAAAACAGAGAGAAAGTGATCAAAAGAAAAAAGAACAATAATATCACTCTAGTCTCCAATGGCGGCCTCAGTCGATAACCGACAGTTCACTCGCCTGGAGTCTGCCATAAAGGGCGTCGTACGCTCCTACATGCCCTCCGGTCCGAACAATAACCACCGGTCCAACTCCCCGGTCCGCAACCAGCACCAAAACAACTTCTCCAGGAAACAGGTCTTCACTGACCAAGAATACAACTCCTGTAGCGACGACGAAAATGAGGACTACAGCTACAAAGATTTAATAAGCAAATCCAACGCCGAATTGGAGCCGTCGATCTTGGACCCACGAGACGATGGAACGGCCGATAACTGGATCGAGCGTAACTCCAGCATGGTCCGGCTCACAGGGAAGCATCCCTTCAACTCGGAGCCTCCCCTGACTCGGCTCATGCACCACGGGTTCATCACCCCGGTCCCTCTTCACTACGTTCGCAATCACGGCCCGGTCCCCCGGGCCAGCTGGGACGACTGGACCATCGAGGTAACGGGCCTAGTCAAACGACCCCGCCGGTTCACTATGGACCAGCTGGTGAACGAGTTCCAGAGTCGAGAGTTCCCCGCCACTCTGGTCTGCGCCGGTAACAGACGCAAAGAGCAGAACATGGTGAAGCAAAGCATCGGATTCAACTGGGGCGCCGCTGGGGTTTCCACTTCGGTGTGGCGTGGTGTACGGTTGTCCGATTTGCTAAAGCGATGTGGGATCTTCAGCCGCAAGAGTGGAGCCCTGAATGTGTGCTTCGAAGGAGCGGAGGATCTGCCAGGTGGCGGTGGGTCCAAATACGGGACTAGCGTGAAGAAGGAGATCGCTATGGATCCATCAAGGGATATCATATTGGCTTACATGCAAAACGGGGAGCATTTAACCCCTGATCATGGGTTTCCTGTAAGGATAATTATACCAGGGTTCATTGGTGGACGAATGGTTAAATGGTTAAAAAGGATAATAGTTACCACCCAGGAATCTGACAATTATTACCATTACAAGGACAACAGGGTGCTTCCCTCTCACGTTGATGCAGAGCTAGCCAACGCTGAAGGTAAAACATTTTTTTACTTCATGATTCTGTTGGGTAATTTTTAATTCCTAGTAATTCTGATGAAATAGTGGTGGTGTTGTGTTGTGGATGATGCGTGTGTAGCTTGGTGGTATAAGCCGGAGTACATCATCAATGATCTGAACATAAACTCTGTGATAACAACACCTTGTCATGAGGAGATATTGCCAATAAACTCCTGGACCACTCAGAGACCATACACTTTGAGAGGCTATTCATATTCCGGTGAGTCTTTTTGCGTATCTTTTCTTCTTTTTTATATTTTCGTACTGATTTAAGTAATTAATTATTAGTAGCACTATCATGGAATATTTTAGTACCGACGTAGGTGCTTAGCTTGGAAAAGTTTTTGAGGTTGTCTTTCATGTGTACCCTACTTAATTTAATTAAGTAGGCAATGGCTTTAGATCTTATGGTAACGAGCTAGTCACACGGTTTTTGTAAGTATTATATAATTGATTGTGATGCGTGACGAAGTAGCTCTCTTTAGTTTCTTTCGTTAACGGAGAAAAAGCCATTTTATGTTTGGTGGGATGACTTGTAAAGTGCAGCCTACACTGTATTATTTTTGTATATAAATTTAAATTCATTAAATTTTGACTATTTTGAAGGAAAATCTTTTGTTTAGCACAGTATCATCAGAGAAATACATGGCATAAGAGTCTATCTCATCATTAAATAATATGAGAAAAGAGAAAAAAAATATATATTTTATTTTCATTCAAATGTGAGATGGGTTCATGTGTCATGTATCTTTCATGACACTATGTTAGGTAAAAAATTTTCGTGACGGAGACTACTTTATACTCAAAATTTATGTGTACTACAAACTTTACTCTATAATTTTTTACAACAAAGGAGTTGATCTCATATTTCTTTGTAGAACATTGATCCATGAACAATAAATATAGTCGGTATAGTTAGTCAACATAGGGATAAATCAATGAAAAAATGCCACATGTCGCGAAAAAAGTGAAATTTTAGCTTTTTGATCCTTGGCCTTTAAATTCGAACTTCTCATAATTATAACTCGAACTTCTTAACGCTCATGTTGTCATAATTTATTGACTTCTTTTGTTGCTTCTCTATCACCGCTCTTCTTTGTATAATGTCATAGTATCACGAGAACGGTTACAAATTCATCATCAATTACATTTCACAACATCATTTCCTTGTCGTTTTGAAAGATATTAATTAGTAGTACTAATTTTAGATCAAATAATGCGTACCTTGCACCTATTAATTATATCAATAAATTTTATCCGTTAACACTTGATCGGTATTTATTTTATTATTTTTTTTATAAAATCGAGTGTTGATTTTGTAAACTTGAGTTTATGTGAACTCCAGTTGACAATCGTTGTATCAAAAAGATATTCTAATACTCTCAAATAGATAATTACAATTATTAATTTCATTCTTTTGATCTAACACTTATTACTTAGAGCTGACATAAGCTCAAACTCTACAAAATAAGTACCCTATAGAATGAATTACATATGTCTTGAATTACTTAAAATTTTAAAATATTAAAAAATATGTGTGAGATGTTTTATTCATAACATTTTAACCAAGGATTAAAGGTAAGGTAGGAAGAGGGTACTACTCTTGTTTTATAGTTTATATACCCGATGAACCATCAATAAAAAAAAATCCTATTTCTCTTTGATTTTCTCCATAGCAAAATTTGGTTAAATACTACTATCATTAAAGAATTTTTTTAGTTTACCATTAAAGAGATTTAAGTCCCATTCATGTTTGGGGCCTAGACGTAAATTAAATATCATGTAATTGCAAAATTGAGTGGGTTGTTAAGTGGCAAGTGGCAAGTGGCAAGTAGCAAGTGGCAATGAATTTTTTATTGGTGTGTTAACTGCTTTCCAAAAAGTGCTTGAAAGGAATATACTTTTGATTTACGTAATACAGGAGGTGGCAAGAAGGTGACACGTGTCGAGGTGACAATGGACGGTGGAGAGACGTGGCAGGTGTGCACATTGGACCATCCAGAAAAGCCCAACAAATATGGCAGATACTGGTGCTGGTGCTTTTGGACGCTTGAAGTGGAGGTGCTTGACATACTTGGAGCCAAGGAGATTGCGGTTCGAGCCTGGGACGAGACCCTCAACACCCAGCCCGAGAAGCTCATATGGAACGTAATGGTATGTGTCTTAACTCAATTACTTAACCAACCAATGCGTTACGCGTGGTGATATCATCTCTCCAAAACTTACATCGATTGGTCAAGTACTTAACTTTAAGTCGAGTTCTTAAATTTGTGCAAAATCAGGCAACGGTGAATTTGCCATATGGGGTCGCATGACTGCTACACAGTGAGTATGATTGACGCATTTGATCATTGGATCCTTTGCCTCCAAACGGGCTATAAAAAATAGTTTTTGAAAACATGTAAGTTTTATATGCATATAGTTTTATTTTTTTATTAATTTAATATAAAAAATTACTAATCAATTAGATAAATAGTAAGTATAAATTAACAATCATTTGAGATAAAAGGGAGAAGAAGATTCTTTCAAAAGTCGAAACAAGGGTTCAAACTGGCTAAATTATGAAAAGATAATTCTTGAATTGGAAATAATTCTTAATTTTACTCGGTAAATAATTTCGTAATACAAAATTTTAATCAATAATTCCTTCGTTGAGATGTATAAGAGTCGTAATATATTTATGCTATACTGGTAAGCATATCACCCTTTTTTTTTCACCTCACATATCAGCTTTTAATGTAACTAAAATTTCATGGTGTAATAACAGGGAATGATGAACAACTGCTGGTTCCGTGTGAAAACAAACGTGTGCAAACCACACAAGGGAGAAATCGGGATTGTCTTCGAGCATCCAACCCTACCGGGTAACCAATCCGGCGGATGGATGGCTAAGGAACGACACCTTGAGAAATCAACGGAGACTAACCAAACCTTAAAGAAGAGTGTCTCATCGCCGTTCATGAACACGACCTCCAAGACCTTCTCAATGTCCGAGGTCAAGAAGCACAACTCGGCCGAGTCCGCTTGGATCATCGTCCACGGCCACATCTATGACTGCACTCGCTTCCTTAAAGACCACCCGGGTGGCGCCGATAGCATCTTGATCAACGCTGGAACCGATTGCACCGAGGAGTTCGAGGCCATCCACTCTGATAAAGCCAAGAAAATGATCGAGGATTACCGAATCGGTGAGTTGATCACCACGGGTTACACCTCCGACTCGTCCCCTAACAACTCCGTCCATGGATCGTCTAACACTACGTATTTAGCTCCCATCAAGGAAGCCTCGCCGATGAGAAACATAGCCCTTGTTCCACGTGAGAAAATCCCATGCAAGCTCGTCTCCAAGACATCGATATCTCACGACGTACGACTCTTCCGATTCGCATTGCCGTCGGATGATCAAGTGTTGGGGTTACCAGTAGGGAAACACATCTTCTTGTGTGCGACTATTGATGAAAAATTATGCATGAGAGCCTACACGCCAACGAGCACCATTGATGAAGTCGGCAACTTCGAGCTAGTGGTCAAGATTTATTTCCAAGGTGTGCACCCAAAATTCCCTAACGGTGGGTTAATGTCACAGTACCTAGACTCCTTGCCTCTGGGGTCTATACTAGACGTTAAGGGTCCTTTGGGTCATATTGAATACAATGGCCGTGGTAATTTTATGGTTCATGGCAAACCAAAGTTTGCAAAGAAATTGGCTATGTTAGCTGGTGGGACAGGGATCACACCCATTTATCAAGTCATCCAAGCGATCTTGAAAGACCCTGAGGATGATACGGAGATGTATGTGGTGTATGCAAACCGGACCGAAGATGATATCTTGTTAAGGGACGAGCTTGACGCTTGGGCTGCTAAGAATGACAGATTGAAGCGATGGTATGTGGTGCAAGACTCAATTAAAGAAGGATGGCAATACAGTACGGGGTTTATTACTGAGAGTGTCCTGCGGGAGCACATTCCAGAGGGATCGGACGACACACTCGCGTTGGTTTGTGGACCCCCACCTATGATTCAGTTTGCGGTTCAACCCAATTTGGAAAAGATGAATTACGATATCAAGGATTCGTTGTTGGTGTTCTAGAGGAAGAACATACATATATTGTAGGGTCAAGCTTACTTGCATAAGCTGAGGTTTTCGGTACATTGTATATATTGTAGTAGGTACGATTATTGTCTTTGTTTGGTGGTTTTTAATGCATATGCCTAGTATATTTTTCATAATTTTTGTCATATTTTTATTTAATTAAATAAATAAATAATTTTTTATTATTAAATCAATAAAAAAGTTTATTATTTTTATATATACATGAATATAATTTAAATTTTTTAAAAATATATTTTAAAAATAATACATATATATAAAATAATTAAAATCAAACTTAAGTAAAAAAATGATAAATAATAAAAATTATGAAAGAGAGTAATACTTTATCAATATACAAAACATAATATTTATTAAATTTATTTGAAATTTTTTTAAATTACAAAAGTTATTTAAACCAAAGAGAACGTAAGTAAACAAGTAAACATAAAGCTGTTGATGGCCACGTTTTGGAGAGAAATGAAACTTCCAAGTGGGACCAACAAGCCACCAAAAGCTTCTTGGCCACCGCCGCGTCCAAGAACTTCACGGCCGCATCCCTAACGGTGAGCCAAACTCAATTAACGAAGCGCCCTTGTTGTTTGGCGCACAGAAGCGTCAACTGAAGCTTAGTTTCCGCGATCAACTAAGACGGCCCCTCCTTTCAAACTGACTTTAGCGCAATACACAAATCACAATTCTTGTCCATTGCATGATCTTTATGATTTCGATGATATTATTTATTATTATTATTGTACGTCATTCATTGTCTAACAAGTACAAAGACTTATCCAACTTTGACAAAATTCTCTCCGCTCTATCTGCTTTATTAGTGAAATTGACGATGGAAAAAGATGTAAGATTTTAAATATAATCTAAGTATGCTAAATAATTTAAATAGTATATAGATTAAATGTGAAATTATAAAGATTGTAAACATATCTTCAGCCATTGAAGCTTTTCACTTACACAACTCGTTATTCTCTCGATATTGGTTCTTCTAGACTCTCAGAACTCTCTTCAATTTGATAGTGTATGAAAGAAAACGAGAAGTACCGAGTCTAGGGACCAAACCTGTATTTATACATGTTCTTCCATCAAGAACGTCTGTCCGTATTCCATACACTTGTTACCACAATCAATAGATAGCCAAATGGTTAAACATGGACCATATATAGGTTGGTTACATATACCTTATACTCTCAATACAACCATTGAGAATATGAACCAACATTCCTTAAGCATATACCTTGTGTTTTTTCTCTAACACTCTAACTTGCTAACTCTTAATATACTCTATGGTTATCCTATTTATAGGAGAAATGCACTAAGAATAATTGAATTAATTTGGTCACAATTAATGCTTAGTGGAGCACATCTACCTCCATTTAATTGCCACAATTAATGCTTGAATTTATTATATCTACCTCCACTTAATTGCCACAATTAATGCTTGAATTTATTACATCTACCTCCACTTATTAATTGCCACAATTAATGCTTGAATTTATTACATTCTCTCACTTGGTCCATATGTTTAACCTAACTTAATCCCATTGATATATTTTAAGAAGTAAATACATGAATCATGGTGATAAGTCCTCTAAGAGTGAGTATTACCTTCCATGTACTACGATGCACTTAGTTCCTCAAGTATTATTCTTCATGTGGTAACATTTCTTAATGAATAAACCCTATGTTTATTCTTGGTCCTATACATATGAATTTTCTCAAAGAAATTAAGGTGCACATGAATATGAGAAAACATCAAAATATGTAAGAGTTTCATTAATAAACTGTATGTATACACTTACAAAGTGGAACCAAGTCCCATTTTCTCTACATGATCCTTGAATTTCAAAGGTGGCATGCCTTTACTCAAAGGATCAGCGATCATCAATTCAGTGCTAATGTGTTCAATGACCACTTTCTTTTCTTTTACACGTTCTCTTATGGCTAAATACTTAATGTCGGTGTGTTTACTTCGACTTCCACTTTTATTGTTTTTAGCCATAAAGACAGCAGCTGAATTGTCGTAGAAAATTCTCAATGGCCTAGATGTAGAATCCATGACTCTAAGCCCAGAAATGAAACTCCTAAGCCATACACCATGTGAAGTGGCCTCAAAACAGGAGACGAACTTGGCTTCCATAGTAGAAGTAGCAGTCAATGTCTGCTTGACACTTCTCCAAGAAACAACTCCACCGGCCATTAGAAAAATGTACCTTGATATTGATTTACGTGAATCAACACAACCAGCAAAGTCTGAATCAGAGTAGCCAATCACATCTAGATTGTCCGTCTGTCTATATATAAGCTTGTAGTCTTTAGTTCTTTGAAGATACCTCATTACTTTCTTTGCAGCTCTCCAGTGGTCTATACCTGGGTTACTCTGATATCGCCCTAACATTCCTACAACAAATGCAATGTCAGGTCTAGTGCAGACCTGAGCATACATAAGGCTTCTGGCTGCAGAAGCATATGGAATGTTCTTCATGGATTCCCTTTCAAAATCATTCTTCGGGCATTGGTTCAAATTGAACCTATCACCCTTCACAATGGGAGCTACACTTGGTGAACAATCTATCATCCGAAATCTCTCTAAAACTTTGTTGATATAGGTTTCTTGTGACAGACCTAAAACACCTCGAGGTCTATCTCTATGGATCTTAATGCCAATGACATAAGATGTCTCGCCCATATCTTTCATATCAAAATTTTTAGCGAGAAATTGTTTCACCTTATGCAACAAGCCTTTATCATTGGCTGCAAGTAAAATATCATCCACATATAAAACAAGAAAACAAATTTTACTCCCACTGACCTTCTGGTATATACATTGATCTATGGGATTTTCAACAAAACCGAATGAAGAAATTACTTCATGAAATTTAAAATACCATTGACAGGAGGCTTGTTTTAAATCGTATATGGATTTCCTAAGCTTGCAAACCAAATACTCACCATCATTAGAGGAGAAACCTTCAGGTTGTTTCATATGAACCTCCTCCTCTAGATCTCCAGTAAGAAATGCGGTTTTCACATCCATTTGTTGCAGCTCAAGGTCAAAATGAGCAACTAATGCCAAAATAATACGAAGAGAATCTTTCTTAGATACAGGAGAGAAAGTCTCCGTGTAATTGATTCCTTCTTTTTGAGTAAATCCCTTAGCAACGAGTCTCGCTTTGTATCTCTCAATATTACCTAATGAATCTATCTTGGTTTTAAAGACCCATTTGCAACCAATGACCTTCGCCCCATTAGGCAACTTTACAAGATCCTAGAATTCGTTGCTTTTTATGGAATTCATCTCTTCCTTCATGGCATCATGCCACATGGTTGACCCTTTTGCAACTTATAGCCTGTGAAAAGGTTTCAAGATCGTTTTCGGCTCCAAAATTATAGTCAGATTCTTGTAGATACACAATGTAATCACTAGGAATTGCTGATCTCCTGCTTCTAGTAGATTTTCTTAATGTTGTACCAATGTCTCTCAAGGGAGCTTGTGGTTCAACTGGTTATTCAGGAGCTTGTAGTATTTCCTGAACTGCTTGATCTATTAGAATGTTGTCAGCAGCTTGTGAAACCTCAATGATCGATTGGTCAACACAAGCTTGTACTTGAGGCGTGTTATGAACTATAACCAATCTATCATTTGATGAAGGTTGAGATTTTGTTTGATCATGTGCAGGAACTAAGTTCCTAAACCGATCCCTCCCTCTGATCATGTCATTCTCTAGAAACTTAGCGTTTCTTGATTCCACAATCCTAGTAGTATGTGTTGGACAATAAAACCTGTAACCCTTGGACCTTTCGGCATATCCAACGAAATATCCACTAATGGTCCTCAGATCCAGTTTCTTCTCTTGTGGGTTATAAATCCTCACCTCAGACGGACATCCCCAAACGCGCATATGTCGCAAACCCGGTTTTCAACCTTTCCATAATTCAAATGGTGTCTTGGGAACAGCCTTGGTTGGAACTCGGTTTAATATATACGCAGCCGTCTTTAGTGCTTCAGTCCACAAGGATGTAGGAAGGTTGGAGTTGCTAAGCATACTCCGCACCATGTCCATCAATGTTTGGTTTCTTTTTTCTGCAACACCATTCTGGTCCGGGGAACCAGGCATAGTGTATTGGGCAACAATCCCATGTTCTTGAAGAAACTTGGCAAAAAAACCAGGTGCTTGTCCACTTTCTGTGTATCTACCATAATATTCTCCACCTCTATCAGATCTCACAATTTGTATTTGCTTTCCGCATTGGTTCTCAACTTCAGTCTTAAAGACTTTAAAGGTATCCAATGCTTCATTTTTCTTATGAAGCAAATAGATATACATATATCGTGAGTAATCATCGATAAAAGTAACGAAATATTTATGACCATGTGCGTCCATGTCTGGATAACATATATCAGTATGAATGATTTCTAATATGTCCGAACTCCTATTAGCACCTTTCTTGGACTTGTTGGTCTGCTTTCCTTTAATGCAGTCCACACAAGTCTCAAAATCAGTATAATCTAGAGTACTAAGTACCCTTTCATTCACTAATCTCTTAATTCTTTCTATGGAGATATGTCCTAATCTCCGGTGCCATAACATAGAGGAGTCATCGTTAATATTACACCTTTTAACGCCAGTTTGAACATGCATTGAACTATAAGTGGCATTATTTTGTAAATAAAGATGATAAAGACCATCAGTCAAAATACCATTCCCAACACAATCAGTTTTATAAAATAAACTGAAAGATATGTCTTGAAAATTAAAGGAATATCCAAATGGTATAAGTCTGGAAACAGAAATCAAGTTTCGTGAGAAACTTGGTACATAAAAGGTTCTTTCCAATTTTAAAATAAAGCCACTACTTAAAGTTAAAATGCACGTTCCAATCGCCTCCACATGTGAGCCCATCTTGTTGCCTGATAAGATGCTTTGCTCACTTCCCACTAGCTTCCTTAGGTTTTGCATACCCTGCAAGGAGTTTGCAATATGGATTGTAGATCCAGAATTAATCCACCAGGTGTTAATATTAACATTAACCATATTAGATTCATAACAAACAAACGAGGTTGGTTCTAATATGTCCTTCCCACGGGTAGTAGCCAGCATTGCACTCTCACCCAGTTCCATCACAAGCCCCTCTTCTTCTTGAACACACATGGTCATTAATTCCTTGATTGACCATTTGTCTTTATGTGTGTTATACAAGATTTTGAAAGGCCTGTACTTAGTTGGAAGGGTGTTCAGAATGTAGTGCACCAGGAAGGACTCTGACATATCAACCTCAAGTTTCTTAAGTTGAGCCACAATGTCACGCATTTGCATTATGTGCTCGCACACACCTTTTACGCTGGTGAGTCTGAGGGATGATAATCTCATTATCAGGGTGCTTGTCAATGCCTTTTCTGAAGTGACGAATTGATCGTCAATGGCTTTTAGCAAATCACGGACTTTCACATGCTGGTCGACAGAACCACGTATACCAGTAGTTATCACGGAGAGTTGAGCAACAATACATAAAGAACAAAATTCGTTTTTGCTTTTATTTCTTTAAGCTAGAGTTTATAGATTGCTGTAAAGAAATGGATAAACAACCAAAATTTTGTTTAGTATTGGTTTACGAAATATATATAGCACAAAAGTTTATTTTATCTTTTAATGAAAAGAAAATATTAGAATTGGTATATATTTCACAGGTCAAGATCTGTAAAACTCTCGATGACCATGGTGTCCCACTCCCAAGGCAGAGATTAGGGAGCAACGCTCTCGAAAATTTCAAGTCTTGCACGTGTTTTGAGTTTGAGTTTTTTGCTTGATGGTTTGGGTTTGGGCCCATTAATAGACGTGGTTTTGCAACAGGACAGAAACCCTAATTAGGACATTTTAAGTTGCTTATAAATGCTTTCTATGTACTGAGCGCACATTGTAAAGATAGATTTGTGAGGTTGTTAATAGTGAAACTTCTGACAGGATGTAATCCTATTTTGAGATGAACTTTTATATATATATATATATATATATATATATATATATATATATATATTGTGTCTTAATTTTTTCTTTTTTATACTTCGTATGATTCACAAATTTCAAATCATTAAGAAAATATTTTTTTTCTCTCCTTTCTAATATAACGTATTTTTTCTGTTAAGGTAAAACTTCTCGCAAATCACGTTATTAATGTTTTTTTGGATAAATAAGATAAAGTAGCATGTTAGCTGGTAGAGTTCCGCACTGAGTAAAATTAAATAATCCACACAACTTGGAATTGTTTCCAAAAACGTCTGGCCTGAGAAGAAAGAAGACTCAATTATTTTATGGTGGCTGCACCGCCAACTTGTGGACAAACTGATTGCGCTGTCACTTTCTCCATAGCTGTGGCCTGTGGGCTTCTAATTAATTTCTAAACTTTATTATTTTATGTTAAGTTAGTAATTAAACAACTCATTGGATCAAGTGGTTCATGCATACGAATATTGGCATCATCCGATATTAAATTACCAAAAA
This sequence comes from Bretschneidera sinensis, assembly GCA_023935145.1. Lineage (NCBI taxonomy): Eukaryota > Viridiplantae > Streptophyta > Magnoliopsida > Brassicales > Akaniaceae > Bretschneidera > Bretschneidera sinensis. The sequence continues at coordinate 144,290,607 of CM043697.1, forward strand.
AAAAAATTCCATCAGCATGTTGTAATTAAAAACCATCATGATTCTTACGATGATGTTTGGATTCAATTTAAAATTAATTTTAAAATAAAATTTATTTTTTAAAATTTATTAAAAATTTAATTAAATCAAATAAAGTTATTTATTAATTGATATTTAATAAAATTTAATTGAATAAATTTTAAAAAAACAGATAAAGAAAAATGATGGGATAAAAAAATAAGTAAAAATACATCTCAAATTTGATAGTAATTATAATTTAATCTAATTTTTTTTTAAAACGATAAACTCATCCCATATTATTAAGAAAGTTAACATAAAAGTGAGAAAAACGCAAAAATCTTTCAACTAATATCTATCGCATGTGTCTCATCCTATATCATTGAGGAAGTTAACATAAAAGTGAGAAAAATGTAAACATCTTTTAATTAATATTATTACATATGTCTAACACGTAACTCATATATCATATTATGTATTTGAAAATAAAGAATCTTCGTTAATTTTTTTCTAACTAATAATTTCTTTAGATGTAATTATTACATCAATTAAAATTTTTGACGAGAACATTATATTTTAAAACTTAAATTTAAATTATAATTATTATTAAATTTGAGAAATGTAATTATAATGTAATTTGAGTAATCTCTTCAAATTCAGGTTTACTTTGAACAAATAGGATTCCATTTCACACTTTAGAGTTTCTTCCAGACTTCTTCTGATCAGTAATAACAAATTAACCCAGTTTTTTTCGTGAGAATAAAATCCCTTTAAACATCAATTAACCAAAATTGAGAATGTAAAACCCTTTCCCAACAAAAATGTAAGCGAATAACAGTTGGCGCATGCAATATCCGATGGTGGAGCATCTAGCTTACAATCAGTTGGAGTCCAGCCAGAGAAACTCAACCTCTTGAAAATGATATATACTCGGAAATTGACTGAAAAACCGATTGTATGGTAAATTAATGAGATAGCGTTAAGATTTTGTTTGGAAATTCGTTGGCTCTCATCAGAAAAATCGTTGGACGGTAAGTCCAGGTACCAAAGGCTCTACGATATACCGATCGAAATTTTCCAAAAAGGAGATTGTAAGCTATGCTGAGAACTTGAGATTTTTCCGGACAGTTGAGCAACAATACATAAAGAACAAAATTCTTTTTTGCTTTTATTTCTTTAAGCTAGAGTTTATAGGTTGCTGTAAAGAAATGGATAAACGGCCAAAATTTTGTTTAATATTGGTTTATGAAATATATATCACACAAAAATTCATCTTATCTTTTAATAAAAAGAAAATATTAGAATTGGTACATATTTTACGAGTCAAGATCTGTAGAACTCTCGACGACCATGGTGTCCCACTCTCAAGGCAGGGATTAGGGGACAACACTCTCGAAAATTTCAAGCTTTATACATGTTTTGGGTCTGAGTTTTTTGTTTGACGGTTTGAGTTTGGGTCCATGAATAGACGTGGTTTTACAACATGACGGAAACCCTAATTAGAGCATCTTAAGTTGTTTATAAATACTTCCTATGTACTGAACGCATATTGTAAAGAGAGATTTGTGAGGTTGCTAATAGTGAAACTTTTAACCGGATGTAACTTTATTATGAGATAAACCTAGATATATTATGTCTTAATTTTTTTCTGTTTATAATTCGTGTGATTAACAAATTTTGAATCAATAAAAAAATATATATATATTTTTTCTAATATAACGTATTTTTTCCGTAAAGTAAAACCTTCTCGCAAATGACGTAATTGATGTTTTCTTGGGACCAATAAACATGTTACATATTACTTTGTGTTTTTCAACCTTATACGGCAGAGGTTGTTGGAGTACTCACTAAAAGGTCATACTCCATAAAAATATATATAAAAAGAGTCCAGAGCAAAAGAGCAAGTAGTTTAAGAAATAGAGTAACAGATTAGGTTAAAAAAAATGCCCATAGGAAAAGAGCTTTATTTTTTTAAGGTTCTTTACAATTAGTTATAATTTAATTTATTTTTTTTAAAAAAATGAGTTATAATTTAATTGGTTCAATAAAATAACAATTTTTTTTTAGATAAATAAGATAAAGTAGCATCTTAGTTGGTAGAGTTCTTCACTAAGTAAAATTAAATAATCCACACAACTTGGAATTGTTTCCAAAAACATCTGGTCTGAGAAGAAGACTCAATTATTTTATGGTGGCTGCACCGCCAACTTGTGGACAAACTGATTGCGCTGTCACTTTCTCCATAGCTGTGGCCTGTGGGCTTCTAATTCATATATAAACTTTATTATTTTATGTTAAGTTAGTAATTAAACAAGTCATTGGATCAAGTGGTTCATGTATACGAATATTGGCATCATCCGATGTTAAATTGCTTGATATTTAATGAAATTTAATTGAATAAATTTTGAAAAAATAGATAAAAAATATTAAAATAAAAAAATAAATGAAATTATATTTTAAATTTGATAGTAATTATAATTTAATCTTATTTTTTTTAAAACGATAAACTCATCCCATATTATTAAAGAAGTTAACATAAAAGTGAGAAAAACGCAAAAATCTTTCGACTAATATTTATCGCATGTGTCCCATCTTATATTGTTGAGGAAATTAACATAAAAGTGAGAAAAACGTAAATATCTTTTAATTAATATTTATTACTATGTGTAACACATAACTTACATATTATATTAAGTATTTGAAAATAAAGAATCTTCGTTAATTCTATTATCACTAATAGTTACTTTAGATGTAATTATTACATCAATTAAAATTTTTGACGAGAACATTATATTTTAAAACTTAAATTTAAATTATAATTATTATTAAATTTAAATAATGTAATTATAATCAACCTTAAAAACATACGTGAACTTATCGTATGTTTTAATAAAAAAAATATTTACATATTTTTGATAAGGAGACGTGTAAAAAAAATCAAATGAAGAGATAAAAGAGGAACTGTCCTAACCAATAAAATGGAGAGAGTTATTAATGTACGAATCAATTATGTGAACAATAGTCATTATGTTCCAACAGATATAGACAACTAATGCAGGACCAGCACTTTGTCTAATCTATTCACCATTCATTCTTGTGTCGACATTTCCTTTTTGCATTTATTCAGTCATGTTTTACTCTTAAATCGAAGTACTGATAAAGGGGCTTGCAGCTCAACTTCCCAAATCGAGAAATAAATTAGGATAAATTATATTATATTATTTTAATTTCATTAAAATAATATTAATATATTAATTTTTTTTTAAATCTATGATTTATTTAAAAATATTAATTTTAATTAAGTAATTTTAAAAAAAAAATATTCGAATAATAAAAAATTTAACTAGATATTACTTTTCATAATGATTAAAGTATTCTAAAGTATCATAAATGTTACTTTTAAAAAAATAAAAGTATTAGAGATCAAACATATGTAACAATGAATTTTTATTGTTTATTTTAAAAAAAATTATCATTGTTATTTTTCGAAAATTATTAAAAGTATATTTTAAATAAATTTATATTCTATTATATGATATAAAACAAATTTTACTTTATATATTTTGTATTTTAACAAATATTATGATATCATTGTCTATCACATCCTCAAATAAATGACCATCATAAAAGAAAATTAAATATTTTAAATTAAAAATTTGTTGATATGTTTTTTTACAAAATTAAATAGCTTAACATTTCAAATAAAAGAATATCAAAGACTATCATAAAATAAAAAATCTAAGACAATTTTTATTTTAAAAATTAAAATGATATTTCATTTTTTTTTTTGTTTTAAAAAAAAATATGAAATCAAATTACTTAAAAATTTGTGTTATAAATATTTTTAAGAAAAATAATTGATAAATAAATTTATTAAACTTATTATAATTACTTAAAAATATTTTAACGTTAAAAAAATGATATATTAGTATTATTTTAAAATCTAATGCTTGATCAAGATAATTTTAAAATAATGTGGTGCCAAATTTGTGTTATAAATATTTTTAAGAAAAATAATTAATAAATAAATTTATTAAATTTATCATAATTACTTAAAAATATTTTAATGTTAAAAAAATGATATATTAATATTATTTTAAAATCTAATGCTTGATCGTGATAATTTTAAAATAATGTGGTGCCTCAGTTTGGTCAAGAATTTATGATCTTAATTTTTATTTTCCTCCAATCGATTGACCAACAAAATTGTCCTTTAATTATTTAAAATTTGAAAAGTTTAGTTCAACTTGCAATTACGTATTGATTTGAAAAACCAGGCAACAACAATAAAATTGAATCCCAAAGTCAAGGGGATTTAGGGGAGATATTTAGCATATTTTAAGTGATAGATGATAGTCATCAACCCACTTTAAACCCAGTGGGTCATGAGTGAGAAGTTTTTGTTTGTCAATTCTTTGTTTGTTTAATGCCCACTTGGTATGTCAAATTAGTTAATTACAATAAATATTGATAGATTAATAATCGATAGTCCCTCTCTATACATTTTTGTTTGGTCAAAATTTGTATCTTTTGTAATTGATGATGTTTGGTCGAAACTTTATTTGAAACTTCAATTTTACAATAATAAAATTGAAGTATTTGAAACTTCAATTTTACAATAATAAAATTGACGATTTGGTTTATCATTTTAAAGTATATTTATGAAAAATTTAAAATTTTAATTTACGATTTAAGTTTTAGTGTTTTTTTTTATAAAATTTAATAAATTTTAAACCGTTAATAAAAGGGTTAAATCATATGCTAAAGTGTTAATTTTTTGTTGAAATTTTGTGCAATTATTATATTTTCATGAATTTTATTAAATAGTAAACTATGATCTCGGATTTTATTTGTAAGTGTACTATTTTTTTAAAAAAAAATACTTCACGAACTCTATATAAAAAGCCTTTGTTTAAGTTTTGTTTTTCTTTTTTTATATGCAATCCACATGAAAATAAGAAAAAAGAGCAACGCACGACATTAGAAAATTCCAAAGAGAGAAAACATGAATTTTTCATTATATAAAGATGTTTAGTTTACTAATTAAATTAATTTAAAATAAATTAACTTAAATGGACTCAAAGCAAATTGAGTTTGTTTGACGGCTAATATGTATTAGCCAAAGGCAACCTTAAATAAACTTGTTTCTATTGTCCCATCCCAAATTTAACTAAGACTACTATAGTTTTTTGTCCATCCAATCTATATGATTATAAATTTATAATTAAAAGAGAGACAGACAGACAGATCCAAATTCACTCTCATTTTACTTTTCAAATTTATATCAATTAAAAATTTTATTGATAATTTTAAAAACTTTCAATAAAATTTTCAAATGATCTAAACCCAATGATTTAAACTTGAATCAACCAAAGAAACCCTTACTTTTATAGATCTCCTTCCACTAAAAGTTGATTAATATAAGGTTCATAAGGTGAATTGTGAATTGAGGTTTTCTTGAAATGGGCTGAACGTGGGGTGTGAAAGGGGCCAACAACACTTAAACTACAATTAACTTGAGCTCATCAACATTAGCGTAACAGATCAGCCCGCCAGCCTACCAATTCAATTAGGCTTAGGGCTACCCCATTACTAGTTGTAATCTTATCTTGTACAGTATATATCTTATATACATATGCGCACAGATACACAAAAATGCTAACTTTTTTTTTTATCGGTAAAAGTAAATATATTGGTAAAAAATTATATACAAAATATACTAGGTATTTTAAGGAGATATGAGCATTTACATATTTTGTCTAAAATCAAGAAAACTATCATATACCATTCTATACACATAGATTTGTATTTTCTTGATTATGCTGTTGGGATAAGCAACAAGCCATTCAAACTGTCTAGTATTTCTTACTAGCCAAATATGATGAACAGTGTTGGCTAATGCAACATGCTTGGCCTTAGCTAGAGGGTCTTTTCCTCTAGCTTCTTTGTGGATCCATTTAGCTGCATTTTTAATAGTATTCATACTTCTTCTACTACCCAACCATTCTTTGATTTCTTTCTAAATTGATGAACTGATTCGGCAAGAGAAGAAAAGATGGTTCACTGATTCTTTAGTCTCCCTACACAAGGGGCACAATCTATCCATCTCAGCAAATAAAAGTTTATCCTTTGTAAGCAGCTTATTTTTTAAAGCACGCCAAAGAATGAAAGCATTCTTGGGAGTACAGCTACCACTCCAAACCACAGGGGCCATTGTGCTTTAGCTCCTTTAGGCTTAAAATAGTCATATGCTTTCTTGATGCTGATCTAATTCTGCACTAACCACTGCTCAATTCTGTCAATTGCTTGCTGACTAGAAGTCTCAGAAGATAACAGAGAATTCTTGATTTCAAGAAGCTTTTTCCATAGTGCTGAAACAAAAAGCTTTTTTCTTGATTTCAAGAATGTTAACTTATTACAATAAGGCGAATTTGCTGAGCCACTAGTTTGCAGCATTTATTTTTTGGGACAGCTGATTATATTCTTCCAAGTTGTAAAAATTATCCACAAAATTATTCTTCCATTTTGTATGCACTTTTTAATTGGGTATAAAATAAAATAAAATAATAAAATTTAAAAGGAAAAAGAAGTATATGTTCATAGTTAAGTTGATTTTGTACGATTTTGTGCTTTGTTAATATTAGGAACCAAAATTGCTGCTTTAATTTTAGGTTCCACTATTAGGAAATTGAGAATTAGTTACATTACGTTGGTTGTCTGGAATTAAAATTGAAGTGAAATTATAGTTTTTTCTAACATAAAATAATTGAAAAAACTATAATTCTATCTCAAATTTATTTACAAATTTCAATTTCAAACGACCAGCATAAATTATTTCCAAGCCTGTATTATAAAGGACTAATTAAGCTAACACTAAAGAAATATCAGATAATTAAACATCAAAGGGTCATAATCAGCACAATCTATATTCCTTATAGATGAGAATAATATATATAATATCTTTTAAGAATAAGAATCTCTTACTTTATGTCGACACAAAGAATTAATCCCAAAAAAGGGTCTCTCTCCCTGTACTATATATTTATTGGGAGACATTAACCAAAATAAAAACACAAGTTACATACTATTATATAGTCCTAAATTTCCATATATGGCTCAAACTGGGTCTCTGTCTGCTGAAACTGAGACACTAAGCCAAGTGCAGAGTCTGGTTGAGGCATTTAGAGCCTTCGACGCCGACAATGATGGATTGATTAATGGTGCAGAGCTAGGTGGGATTTTGGGTTCACTTGGTTACAATGCTAGTGAACAAGATGTGAGGGCAATGATGCAGCAAGGTGACACTAACAAAGATGGTTTGCTAAGCATGGAGGAGTTCCTAGAGATGAACACCAAGAATATGGAAATTGGGAACCTAGCAAATTTTCTTAGAAATGCTTTTGATACTTGTGAACTTGATGGGGAAGAGTCATTGACTGGAGAGGAGTTATATGAACTTTTGGTGAATTTGGGAGTTAGTGAGCTGTCTCTAGCGAATTGCCAACAGATAATTGCTTCAGTGGATGCAGATGGAGATGGAGCTACTACCTTTGAGGACCTCAAGCTCATAATTAACTCCCTCCTCTAGATATATTCTGTAGGGTCTATATATATGTATCATAAAATATATATATATATATATATATATATATATATATATATAGAGGCCCTTAAAGCCTTTATAGTGGAATGATGGTGCTAAATCTACCGAAGATAAATTTATTACTACAGTAAACTTAATATAAAAAAAAATATTCAATGTCGAAAGATTTTTTTAAAAATTATTTATTATAGAAGCATACTTATTTTTCGTGAATCTAACACCACTTTTAACAAAGGTAATAGATTATGTTATCCTACTATTGGTATTGGGAGCAAGAAGGATACATGTATGTACTAATTATTAATAAGATCCGCTTTGTCACTCCATTTAGTAGAATAACATATAAGTTCATACATGATAATTAAGCAAAGTCATCATTCTCTACTGGTTTTACCATACCTAAACAAAATAATTCGTATCAAAGTCGTGAGTTTGACGTGGGCGTAAAATGTGGTTGTTCAATTTAATCAAATAGTAAGAAGAGTGTTGAAAATTAAACAATAATAGGGTATCTTATTAAAGAAAATGGTCGGAAAATTCTCACAAAAAAATTGTTGAAAAAGGTTTAGAGTGCGAATCCCGCATCATATAAAAAGAGAATGGCATATATACATAAATTGGTTTATAGCCCATCCGAGACATTGAATAAATGGTGATTGTCCAAGTATGTCAAGATCTCTTAACAAGCAAGGCTACCTCTCCCTTCCTCACAAACAATCAGGGGAATATAGTAATATATATAGTCATATTCTATTTAATTTCGACCATATAATCATATCAAGAGCAATATAAATCTTGACAAACCCATCTCTTACATTTGTATTTTTTTTTCATTTAAGGTCAAATATTTTTCTTTTACATTTTGTTACATGAGATATTCCTTAGGCAACTACATAACTAAAAAACTAGTTGAGCAACATGGGCATCTATGTTGAGTGTGAGCAATTGCCCTACTCACTCAATTTCCTAAAAAAAATTAGTTTTTTTTTTATTCTTTTAAGATATTTTAAGTTTTTTTAATTAGAATTGCTCCTACTAAATAAAAATATGGGAGTCGGTTAAAAATAAAATATTTGACTTTAAAACAAAAAAAAAAACAAAGGTAATTAGCACAGTTTAAAAAACTAATGAGACAATTATATACTAAAAAATATATGAAATAGGGTTGTATGCATAATTTTAAAATTTCATCATTTTCAAATAAAAATAGTTAAATATAAAGTATTGACCATATGCTATCGCCCCAGCTCCCACTAATTTTTCATAACCACAAACATGCCTACTGCTTTTTTCAAGGTCCAAAAACAAAAGGAAATGAAAAGCCAATTAACATTCCAAACTTGTCAGTAGAAACAAAAGTTCGAATTCTGCCGATTCCAATCCGAAAAGGGGAGGAAGAAGAGAAGAAACGATACAAACAAAAAAGATTTACTTTAAGAAAAAAGTGAAGAGGAAAGAGAAATCTTATCAATTTTCTAGTATAGCTAGTTTCTTTTAAAATGTAAGAAAGAATATTTTAAATTATATTTTTTTTTATGAATAGACTATTTAGAAGACGTCGGCAGGGTGATGACTTATCATCCGTATCAGATTCAAACACTTCATCACCTCCAAGATATGATGATCAATCAGATGATCATAATAGTCAAAACCCTAATCATGCTATTAACAGTTAATAAATCAATATTGTCAAAATTGAGCAAGATCTGCTCAATTGGCATATTCCAAGTCAAAAGATAAATAGGATTTATCAAATAGGAAGTTTTGATTTTAGATCAAATTATTCAATCAAAACAACAGAACAAACTTATAGTATTAGTAGAGAAAATGAAAGTATTAAATTATTATCATTATCTTCAATACAAAAACATACACAAGAAGGTTTTAAGTATTTATATTTGGGATTAGTTCAAATTGCTATTAAACCCCTATATCGCTTAGGAATTGATACTCATGTATTAATGATGCTAAGGGATGCAAGGCATTTGAATTTTTCGAACTCCTTATTATCCTTAGTAGCATCAAATATACATAATGGCATTGTTTATTTCAATTATTATCTAAACTTTTCCATAGACTTATACGATCCTCATTTAATTGATACTCTCACATTAGATATTCAATTAAAAGGATTAGATATTAAAATAGGTACTCGTAACCTAATTTAATTTATAAAGTCTATTATAAAGTTATGACAACAAAAATCAATCCTAAAGCTCTGTTACAAACTAAACCAGGAGAAAACTTATTATTAGAAGCCAATACTTTCCATGCAAACACTATTACACCTAAACTATTAAAATAGGATCAGATAACTATCCCTGATCATTGGAAATTCGAGGCTTTGTGTCCACCCAAAGCCATAGCTAATTCCAATGTGTCTCAAATTGATGAGTATAAAGATGGAAGTGTTGTTATTAGATTTACACCTAATAATTCTCCCTCATTTTCAAGAATTTCTAGTTCTAGACGAATTAGAACCTCTTTATATGAAGATTCGCAAATTATACCCCCTCGATATAGCTTGGATATTTCATTCAGAAATTCAAATAAAAGTTTATTAGGAGTCAATTTTGACCCAACCATTCCCTGAGGATTTTATGATACTGAATCTTTCAAATCAGCCTTAGATCAATATCACTCACAAATAGGAGAATCCTCAAAAAAGAATGAAGGAGATCACTCTCCAACCAGATCTGATATGGATCATGAACTTAATGTTATCATGAATTCTAATTATGTTATAGATAAAGACAAATTAAAAAAGGATTTTTTATCTTTAGACAATAAAGCCAAGTCTGATTGGTTCATGGCAAACTTCTCTGATAATGAGCGAGCTCAAATTAGGGAAAAATGGTATTCACACATGAATGAAATACAATGTGATATATATTTCTTTGATTTCTTTGAAATATATACATTCAATAATAAAATATACAATCCCTTTGCTAACAATCATCCTGATATATGTAAAGCTAAAGAAATAGATGTCATTACACAACTTGACCAATTATGGACCACAGCCAATAATCAAACTTTGTCCTCTATTCACCCCCCATTACAAAAGCTAAACCTCAAATTACCCCATTATTCTACTGCTATTATTGCATCACCTTTTTAACAGGCTACCACTACCGATAGACCTGACCGAAATGCCCAGTACAATGATATTCAAAATATTTATACCCAAAACAATTTTACTAATCAAAATCTTCACACCATTTTCCAACATATTACCTCTATTGCCACTACTGTGGACTCTATTGACAGTAAGCTTCATTCCCTTGACAAAAAGGTTACTGCCCTTTTTCAACAAATTCCCGGGGAGGGATACCCACCCATAATACAAAAGCCTATCCTCCCACATTTATCTCAGCCCATTTTCACACCACTCCATATTGATAAAGAAAACTTAATTAAACTTGATAATTCTGATGAAGTTTTAAATTCAATAAATAATAGATTAAGAAACTCATCTCTTAATACTGAAGGAACTTCAAATATTAATGTCATAGATCATGACATAATTAGTGAAATCAAGGAATCTGATGAGATCAATAAAATATACAGAAGGAACAATCATAGAGCACCATTACCAACAACTAGAAATTATTATCCCAGACCCACTCCTCCAGATTTACAATATGAGGACATATATTATGCTATTCAAGCCAGATATGATGATGACTCCATATATGAATGGAATATAGATGGAGCTAGTGAGCACAATATCCTTAATACACTCCAAGAAATGACTATGGCAGCCACTGCATATAGAACACGTAGTGATAATACTGACAAAAAAGTAACTATTGCTATAATTGCTGGGTTCACAGGGACCTTAAAGGCTGGTGGGATAATTATCTCACTGACCAAAATCGCAAAGAAGTTCTAGACGCAACTATAGAGACACCCACAACTCAAGCCGTACAAAATAATCAAACTGGAGAAACAATATTTACTACCACATATATAAAACAAGAAAATGCATTTGAAACCCTTATATATGCCATTACCAAACACTTTATAGGAGACCCTGACAAATTTGCTGCAAGATCGTCTGAGATACTTATCAATCTAACCTGCCCCACTATGCAAAATTTTAGATGGTATAAGGATGTATTTCTTGCCAAAGTATATACTAGAAAAGACAGCAATAATGCTTATTGAAAAGAAAAGTTTATATCTGGACTTCCAAAACTATTTGCAGAAAAAGTTAGACAAAGGATTAGAGATGTCAATAATGGATCTGTACCATATGACAATCTCTCCTATGGCGAAATAATAGGTTATATTAATTATGAAGGATTAGCCCTTTGTAATGATCTCAAATTGAAATCAAAGATGAAATCAGAACTTCATCAAAGTAGAAAAGAATTGGGCTCATTTTGCAGTCAATATGGTTATGAAACTATTAGAGCCCCATCTGCCGAAAAGAAGAAAATGACTAAATACTTCAATAAACAAACATACAGAAAACCCAATAGGCCCAATAGATTTACCCCTATTCAAAAGCCCCAAAGGCCTAAATTTAGAAAATCAAAGAAGCCTCAGATTTCCCAAACCTCTTCAAAAGCCTGTTTCAAATACGGACGTCTTGGACATTGGGCCAAGAACTGTAGAGTAAAATAAAAACTTAATGAATTAGAAATAGATGAAACATTAAAACAGCAATTAACTAAGGTGATGATAAATGAATCTCAATCAGAAGAAGAATGTTCCTTTTCTGATAAAGAAGAACTCATTTATACCATTCAAGAAAGTACAGATTCAGATGACTCTGATGAATCACAAAGCAACTGTGAAGAGGGACTCTGTTTCTGTAAATCAATCAACACGATAACTTCACAAAAAGAATTCCTCCTAGATATTATTGACAAAATAGATGACCCTACAGTCAAAAAATATTATTTAATAAAACTAAGAGATATTATTTGTGAAGAGAAAAAAGTCAAAACCCCACCTGAACCTTATAATCTTGAAAAAAAATTAGAAAAACATTTTCAAAAACCCAAATGAGCCACTATTCAAGATTTACATATGGAAGTTAATTCTATGAAGGATCAAATTAGAAACATCCAAAAAGATACTATAGATTTAAAAGCAAAAATGATTAATCTAGAAGTAAATAATCTCAAAGAATCAATTTCATCACATATTAATAAAGAAGTTCCCATTATTGAAACCCCTATAAATCTTAATAACATAGAAGATAAGTCAAAAGATAGCTTTGTCAATCTATTAGAAAGAATTAATTATCAGAAATGGTATATTAAGGTTTCTATTGTTATTAACCAAGAATATCATATTGATACCACAGCTTTAGTGGATTCTGGTGCTGATCAAAATTGTCTTAAAGAAAGATTAGTACCTACAAAATATTATGAAAAAACTACAAAACGATTAAACACTGCTAGTGGATCAAAATTAAATGTTGAATACAAGATTACTAATTCATATGTGTGTAATGAGGGTTATTGCTTAAAAACACATTTCGTTCTTGTCAAAAATATTCACCAAAATATTATCATAGGAACTCATTTCTTAACTCAAATATACCATTTCAAAGTCAGTCACCTAGGAATAGAAACTAATATATTAGGTCAAAATTTATTCTTCCAATTTTTACAACTATTAGATACAAGAGAATTAAATTTATTACAAACTAATAGTCTGTACCGACAAATAAACTTAATTTAAAACAAACAGGCTCATATCAACTTTTTAAAAGAAGAAATAAATTATCAAAAGATATAACAACAAATCAAAGAACCCTAAATACAACAACAAATTAAAGAATTAGAAGAGTTGTTCAAAAAAGAGATATGTGTTGATCTCCCAAATGTTTTTTGGGAAAGGAAAAAGCACATAGTATCTTTACCTTATGAACCAGACTTTAATGAAAAAGATATTCCTTCAAAATCTAGACCTATTCAAATGAATCAAGAATTATTAAAATATTGTCAAGAAGAAATCAAAATGTTATTACATAAAAAATTAATCAGACCAAGTAAGTCTCCCTGGAGCTGTTCTGCCTTTTATGTTAAAAAACAAGCAATGCTAGAAAGAGGAGCCCCTAGACTTGTTATCAATTATAAGCCTTTAAATAAGGTCTTACAATGGATTAGGTATCCTATATCTAATAAAAAAGATCTTCTTAATAGTCTTTATAATTCTACATTATTTTCAAAATTCGATTTAAAATTTGGATTTTGGCAAATTCATATTAATGAGAAAAATAAATACAAGACTGTATTTAATGTTTCTTTTGGTCATTACGAGTGGAATGTAATGCCATTTGGACTTAAAAATGCTCATTCAGAATTCCAAAACATCATTAATGATATTTTTAATGATTATTCTAATTTCAGTATTACTTATATTGATGATATATTAATATTTTCAAAATCAATAGACCAACATTTCAAACACTTAAAAACTTTTTTTCCAAATTATCAAAAATAATGGATTAGTTTTATCTGAAACAAAAATGAAATTGTTTCAAACCAAAATAAAATTTCTAGGGCATCTTATGTTTCAAGGGACTATCAAACCTATTGATAGATCCATTGAATTTGCAAACAAATTCCCTGATGAAATCAAGGATAAAACTCAATTACAAAGATTTCTCGGCTACTTGAATTATATAGCAGATTATTTTCCTTATTTAAGACAAATTTGTGAACCTTTATATAAAAAGCTTCGCAAAAATCTAATTCCTTGGTCACAATAGCATATAGAGATTGTCAAGCTTCTCAAATCTAAGGGTTTAAGTCTTCCTTGTTTAGGTATTCTCTGTCCTACCGCTCAAATTATTGTTGAAACTAATGCTTCTGAGGTAGGTTATGGAGGTATACTCAAACAAATTCTTCCTCAAAAAACAAATGAACAAATTGTTCGATATCACTTTGGTATATGGCTTGGTGCACAAAAAAATTATTCAACAATTAAAAAAGAAATTTTATCTATTGTTTTATACATATCCAAGTTTCAAGATGATTTGTATAACAAAACATTTTTATTACGCATCAATTGCAAATCTACCAAAGAAATTTTACAAAAAGATGTTCAAAATCTCGTTTCCAAACAAATATTTGCCAGGTGGCAAGCCATTTTAAGTGCATTCGATTTTAATATTGAATATATCAGAGGAGAGCATAATTCTCTGCCTGACTTCCTCACATGAAAATTTTTGCAGGAACCAAATACGAGTGAAAAATGAGTATGACTTCCCATAAAAAAGGCAAACAAAAGGTTTCATCATCACCACCACCACCAAATAAACCCCAAGATCCGACTGATTATGCCACCTCAAGAAGCTCACAAACACCAATACCACCACCAATCCAACCAAGAACACCACAAAGACCAAATAGATTTGTCTCTTTACAAGAATATCCAAACCTTTCATCCCAAACTTATGCCCAGACACTATCCTCTCAAACCCAGATCCCACCTAGCCAATACATCCAAAAACCCATGCAAGAATATATCAGATGTACCAGTATTAACCAACCAACAGATGACCCAGAACTTATTAAGTATTATCTTTATATTAACAAAGTGTTTCCTGCAGGTTTCCAATTTGCTCATGAGGATATCAAGAAAACCCAAAAATATTATGAACTGATTCTAGTTGATACTAAATCAGTTGAAATCACCCAATTTCATAACCTATTCAAAATGCAAAATTCTTAAGATCTTTACTCCAGAAAAAATTCCTGATCACTATCAACCAAGACCCTTTTCTGTATTATTTGTTCCCCCTACTTATACCTATCATGATTATCAAGTGGCCTGGTTTAATATGTTTTTTATTAGACCCAAAACACATTCATGGTTTATTTTCTTTGAAAAAAAATGCAAGATTGACTTCCCTCAATGGATCTTCGACTGGTGGCCATTTTTTGGCTGTGACATGACTATCCTTCCTACCTCCATCAAAGAAGCCTTAATCTATTTCAAACAAAAAACCAATTATGAAAAAAGCTATGCTCATGAGTTACTCTTCCATGCCATGTTTGCCATTCTCTGGATCATTTCCTGGGATTATACTAATTTTGAATCACCATGGGATGTTATGGCTATTAAAAGATTGTATAAGGTTAAGTGGTGGGCAAAATATGATTGCTCATATGTTAATCTCAATATCGTCAAAACATGGTCTTGTGACAATCTCTAATTCGCCAAACTTGACCCAAAATTATCAGGACCTTCTGCACCCCACCAATTATCCAAACAAGAAAAGAAAAAGAAACTCTTTGAAGAGCTGTCTCAATTATCAGACAGTGATGACGATACTGCTCAGAACATCCCTCCAGATTACTATGCTCAAGACCCATATGACGGGCATGATTATAACATAAAGTAAAAGATGATGGACAACGCATCTATTACTTTTCCAAAAAGCAAGAAGACAAAACAAAAAAGCAAAAGATGTCGGACAACGCATCTCTTTTTTTTTTCAAAAAGCAGCAAAAGATATCGGACAACATATCTCTCTTCTTTTCAAAAAGCAAACTGACAGGACAAAAAGCAAAAGATGCTGGACAGCGCATCTATTCCTATTCAATAATTCCGGATTTCAAACATTTGGAGTCCGCTCATCCGGATTTGAAATAGATTGGAATCCATCTACAATATTCTATAAATATGTATTCAAGTTTCTGTTTCTGGGCAGAGCAAGTTTGAGAGTTTAAAATGTAAAGGAGTGAGGACTTTGAGAAGATATATCCTCCTAATTTGCACTGTAAGCTCTTCTTTCAAATTTCAAATCATGTATTTAAATCAAAATATATAAAGCATGTATTTATATTTTCATATTGTTTTAAAACCTTATGCCTTTTTTATTCTTACCTTATTTTGCACTTTTTAAAATATTATGTATTTCATAACGATATGTTTTTTATGACGATCCTGTTTACATTTGGTATAACTAGTTTCTTTTAAAAGGTAAGAAAGAATCTTTTAAATTATATTTTTTTATGGTATTAATTTTAGATATTTGATTGATTGAAGTATATAATTATTATAGTATTTATTTATTTTTTTAAAAAAACTATTATAGTATTCAATTAATTGCTTATTCTTTACTTTAGTTAGATATTTAATGTTTTTTTTTATTTTGTGATTGTGTTGCTTAGATATTGACTTAATATTCTTTCATTAATTGAATTTTTTATTTCAATGTGATTGATTTAGTTTAAATAATAAATTCAATATTTCATTCTTAGATTGTGTCATTATTTTTGGGTCAAACAATTAAAAATTATTAAGAAAAAAATCTTACAACTTATGTTGTATTAGAGTTATTTATTTGTTTTTTTTTTTAAAAAAAAATATAATTATATATTTTATATGCTGATGTTATGATATTGTGGTATAAATATTACTCTTAACTACAGTACATAAAATTATTTTTTTAAATAAAAAATCTTAAGTTACAAGTGGTTGCCTCACTAATCAAACGTGTTCTCGTTCTGCCATTGTTGAAAATAAAACACAGTATAGCAAGCTCCTCCATATAATGATAACACAAGAATATTGATGAGGAACCAGCATATGGAATATCGTAATTAATGATTACGGAGCCTCCTCATCTGGTGGTGGTGGTGGAAGCACGGTGGCTTATGGAGATGGTGGTGCCACAAATGTTCAAGCCCCATGTGGTCAACCAAGGACTGATGGATGGATCTCCTTATGTAAACAATAACAACATTAATGTTGGACGACGACATTAATACAATGGTAGTAATTTGATTGTATAATTATGCAATAGGTGTGTGTGCTAAGTAGCTAGTACTCCTAGTAGTTTTATCATATACATGATTTCATGAAGTTCATATATATAGATTATGTAATGTTCTAAGAAATAAGAATCAATGGATATGACATTTTAAAAAGAGCGTAATTAAGGTAATTAATTTATTATAAGAAGCATGATGAATTTTGTTTGAAATTTTTGGGTTTTATCCTTGAACATACCGGTAATAGGATGGTTATTTGTTGGGATTGTTGAGTGTTATTATGCGCAATTGATTAGAGCTTTTAGCATCTCAGGGTGGGTTTTGATCATGATTACCTTGCAATATTTCTGCAGCTATCAAAGAATGGAACAGAGAGTCAGCATTACCTGTAGTTTAAGCGCAATTTAATTGAGCTATTAGCTCTTTGGGGTCTCAAACAAATATGGAATCTACCTTCTAAAGAAGAAAAAAAACTTAGGGCTTGTTGGAGGAGGGTTTTCAAAAACTCTTTTCAGTGTTCAAACACTGAAAACCCTTTTCAAACAATGCTGTGATGGTTTGGCCAGCAGTGTTCAAAAACAGTGTTTAAACACAGTTTTGTAAAAATGACCGTTCAAACACTGATTTTTTAAGACTACTAAATAGTGTTTTCGGTCTAAATTCAATGTCCAGTTTTCCCTCTCACTTTCTCAATTCACAGACCTCTTTTCTCTGTCGGGACCTCGCCTACTCCTTCACAGAGCTCTTCCCTCTCTCTGCAACGCCTTCATCTTCTCTCTCCCTATTTCCTTTCTTTTCACTTTCTAACTGGGTCTCTCTCTTTTCTTTTTCAACAAATCGCGACGGTAACGAGCTCGAAAAAACCTAGAAGAGAGGAAAGAAATTTTCCTCTCATTTTCCTACTTCCCAAATAGCCTTACTTCAGTTCAAATCCCAGAAAAAAGATACCCATATCTCCGATCTTTAACTCTCTCTTACAGTACTCATCTGAACGGACGACGAGAAGAGAGATACCCATCTGAACGGACGACGAGAATCGGCAAACAAAGAGAGAAAAGAGGGCGAAGGATTCGACAGCAAAGGCTAAGGGCAGCAACTCACTGATTCTACCGTTGTTTCCTGGTATCATCGCATTTCCTTGAGTTCTATAATTTTACTGGTACTGTGCTGTCAGGGTCTTTTTATTACAAGATTAGGAAAATCAAATGAAGACTATTGTAGGTAAGATATGGGTTTTTAGTTTCACTAGCAAGGTTATTATTATGCATATCTTGTGTTTGATAAAATTCATATCTGTGTATTTACCATCTGTCTGGTTGCTAGGAAAAGTGATGAAAATAACCATTTCGTATTCTGTCCTTTTCTTTTATTCTGTTGGGGGTTTTAGTGAAAGAATCAAATGACAGTATATGCTTGGCTTCGGTTGAATTGAGTTGTTTTGATGCTTTATTGCTGGACAGAAAATATAAAAATTGTGGTTCTGTTGCCGTGTATAAATGTTTTCAATGGATCTAAGTAGGAAGAATTAGTTAATTAGAGTGGCTTGGATTATTGTATTCTTGCAATAGGCTTTGATAGTTACAAAGATGAATGGATTTAGAAATTATACTAATTTGAGGCTTACTTAAGCTGGTTTGATAACATATCTCCTGGATTATTGAATCCAGATGCTTGTTTGATTATAGTGATTTGAGTTCAAAAATATGTTATGCCTTGTAGGTGTTCCTTAAAAGCCTATGCCAGTGTATATGTATAATGAATAGTGTGTTTAACAAAAAAATAATTAAAAAAGGAGTAAGTGCTTGTTTGAATCCCTTCACTGTCTTGCTTAAATTAATAAGAACCAAGTAAGTTTAGTTAAAGATTGTTGAAATTCACATTCAGTGTTGAGACTTGTATTCAAGTTTACAAATATATATGATTTGCTTTGATTCTTGTTCCTTATGTTTAATGATATTTCTTTCCTCCAGATTTGAGCTACTCTTGATTACTTTTAAACATTTTTTTTTATATATATATATGCAATGTCTTTTGCACATTTTTATCTGGGTTAAATTTTCCTAAATGTAACTATATGCAGATATGTTAAAGCTGTTAAAGATTGATTGCTGTGTGTTTATTTCAGAAAAAGATTATGAGAAGCTCCCTGATAATATTTGATTTACTATCATTTTTTCTATGTTGATAGAGCCTTTTTACAGTCTGAATCCTTCTGTATTCTGAATTGCTAGCTTTTTATTTGTCTACCATAGTCCAATCTAATTTATGTTATTATTCTTGTCTTTGTACTCCTTTCTTTTTCTATGATTTTCAACTCTCTAAACTACTCACATTTTAGTCCATAAGGGTAGAGAGGACTTGATGGATAAATTCTTTTCATCCTTGCAGGTTTGGGCAGCTGGATTTTCTGCTGCTTTGCTGAAGAAACACAGCTCTGCAGTAAACTCTGAAATAAATGGATCAGAAACCGAAGTGAGTGTGTCAAAAATGCAAGAGCAGAAACCTCTGATTATTGAAAGCATGCTGCTATCATTACTTGAGAAGCTCTTCTCCTTCGTTCTAAACTTTCCTGATGTAGATCAATAAGTTTTATGTTTATGACCTACTTTGGTTTCCAATAACCCTAGATGGGAAACCATTGGCTTTTTTTTCAGAAAATGTTCAGAATTAAGTGTTAGTCATCAAAGTTAATAGACAATAACGATTGTCTCTTGAGTGTTCTGCAGGAGATTAAAAAGGATTGTCTCCAATCTCTCCAACAACCAGCCTTCTTGTCCTCAGCTCTACCTTTATAGCACAGGTGATAAGGTCATTCCATTTCAATCTGTCGAATTGCTTGTTGAGGAGCAAAGGAAGATGGGGAGAAAGGTAATTTCGTTTAATTTTGGATCATCCCCGCACGTGGACCACTACCGAACTTTCCCCAACTTATATTCATCAGAGCTGCATAATTTTTTGAAAGAGTGTTTTGCCACTATAAAGCAGACTTGAAGCTTGCAAATGCAGATTATTTGTGTAGAACTTCATTTGATCTTCTTTGACTCTACTGTTGCAGCATTAAAAGAGCCTGTTAGAGCAAATACATTTGGGGAATATATTATCCAGTCCTGTGAAGTGTTGGTTTCATATACATTATGCAGCTAATACACTTTATGTATGTTTCAGATGCTTCAGTTTAGTAGTATTTCATTTGTGTAAATAGTGTAAATAGTTATTTTCGTTAGTAGAGTAAATTATCTTAGGGCACTCTTAGCATATGTTCAGCCATTTCTTCATTTTATTAAATGTAAATTTATTGAAACCAAGTGAGTTTGCTTATTATAGATCGAGTGTAGACAAGACATTATAATGCCACAGAGAATGTGAAAATGAAATAAAAATTATACGATTATTGTAGAGGTTCATTTGCTAGTGTGATATCATAATCTTTCTCTCTCTCCCCTTGTCATAGTAGTGGTTTTTGGCCTCTAGAATTACTTGAATGAAATTCTACAAAAAGAAGAAGAAATTTATAGCTTATTTCATTGAAAAACTCAATGAGAAACACGAAAGCCATCAAAATTGCATGGCCAACGTAGACAGAACTGGGACAGAAATTAGTTACTGAATTATTTGTGTTAATTTAGTTTTTTTAAGTTACTGAATTATTTTTTTCTTAGGAATATATTTCACATATTTATATATTATTTGATTTATAGGATGTGATGATGGCAAACCAACCAAATTGGGCAGTTGAGGCAAATCCTTTTGAAGGAAGACTTTTAGGCCGTTCATTTCCATTTTATCAATTTATCAAAGTTGTATTTGATCAATGAATATTATATCTTAAACTTGTCCTCAACTATCTTATTTTTAAGAAGAAAAGTAAGTCATCTTTTAGATATTGAACAAACTTGAATATTGTATTTGATGGGTTGGTTGTTCATATTTTATCAAATTGTAAAAGTTGTATTGTATTTTTTATTTTTTTTAAGAATTTATTTAACAAACAAACATGACATGACCAGGGGAAGAGTGTTGTCATGTTTGATCGATGCTATATAAAAAATACTAACATTTTAAAAATAAAATAATATTAATTATTTTCAAGTATTTGGTGTGTGCTTAAAAAATTGTATTTAGTAAATATGAGAAATAAAATTAATTTTAGATATTAAAATTTAAACTGAACACTGAAAACTGAAAACAATTACAAGAAAGTGTAATCCAAACAGTTTTCTATTTTCACAAAACAGATTTTGAACACCGATTATCCAAACATGTTTTCTTCAGAAAACATCAGAAAACTGTTTTCAGAAACTCTTTTCGAAAACAGTTTTCAAACACTGAAAACTGTTGCCAAACATGCCCTTACTTTTCTTTCATATAATATTTCCAGCAAGTGGCACCAAGTAGAGGATTATAATGTAGTCCATCCTACTCATGTCGGATTTTTGACATTCGAACACTTCAAATTAAAAAAAAAATTACGAAAAAATATTAAAAATAGATTAACCTGACATTCGGATACGTACCATCCGACACTCTTATTTGAGTTCAAATAAAATAAGTAACCTGCTGGAATCATATTGCTTTCTGCAGTTTCATGGCCTACGCGTGCAGTGCATTCGTGTGGGGAACACGGAGATACCAAACATCAAGCACCGTGTAATTGCTCTCCAGAACATCTATGGAATCGGTTCCTGTAAAGCTCGTCAAATCCTCGGTTAGCTTGGCATGGAAAACAAACTAGCCAAGGACTTAACTGGAAAAGAGGTCATGGATCTCCATGAGGAAGTCAACAGATACGAGCATGGAGAACAAGTGGCAGACTTGATCCCCCTCACCTCTTTCTCTCTTTCTTTCTTAACAATTTTTTCTCTGTAATATGTATTCAATCGTGTATTTTTCTTTGTAAAGTTTAGTTAACCATTGTAACGAGTGTGTGAGTGTTTAATTTTGCTTTATAAGATTTTATATGGATGTTAAAAAGTTTGTGTTTTATATATGTATGGTTGTATATTATTATGGATTTGCTTTCGTATTTGATAATTAGAGTATAAATTTAATACATGAAATTGAATTAGATTGGGTGGTGTTTAAAATCCAAGGGTTTCGATAAAGGACTTAGAGTTTAGGCCTTTTAAGGGAATAAATTCTTATTTGTACCGGGTTTAAAACTCATATTTATATCGGAGTGGAAACTTGATTGTTAATTTTTTAAAACTTTACTGAAAATATTTATATATACTCAGTTAATGTTTTTATTGAAATTCTAAAAAATTATCAGTTAAATTTTCACTTCGAAAGAAATATAAATTTTACATCCGATGGAGGTAAAAACCTTTAAGTAAGGGATCACAACAATTTCTTCTTTTGTCCATTTATAAAAAAAACTTAGTTTATTATTTTTTTTGTTGAATTTGATTTATTATTCTTTTTCAGTAATAAAACCATTCAATATTCTACCGAGCAAACTAAAAAAATCACACTTTTTATACGAGGTATAAAAATTTGAAAGAAAAATAAAATCAACGATTTCTTTCTTTCTTGGGCTACAACCTCAAAATTTCAAACATTGCAAAGTTATACAACATGAGTTGGGCTACAACCAGGCTTCCTATCCTGGGCCCTGGGCGTAATTTAGTTCACTGATCCAAAAGTCCCTTGCAGGCAGCGACTACAGTTTCCTAGCGAGTACCGTCTATTTCAATTCTCACCCGTTAATCGGAAGAGGATAAGCTCCTAGCAAGCTCTTGGCCCCTTCACTTTCTGTTTGGTTGCCGAGAAACTCCAAGAGAAAAAAGAGAAAATGGCGCAAACACTGGCAATGGCCGTCGCACCCTCACTCTCTGTTATATGCAACGGGAGGAAAACTAATTCTCTCTCCAACACACTCTCTCTCCCAGCTTCCGACCCTCCTAAGGTAATTCCATTTCTTTGCAATCTTCTAGGGTTTAGTTTTTATTTTCTCCTTAATTTTATGTTTCTTTAATCTATTTTTGATTTCGAAATAAATTATAAGAAATAAAATATGTAATATAGTATATGCATGATTGAAAGAGTATGTATATGTATAGTTATATGATGGAAAACTGAATTCAATCAAGTCCCATGACTGAAAATATTAAAGTTAAAATTTAATCTCCTTTTCCTGAACTTTACACCAAGTAATTAAATGGAGTTTAGAGTTTTACATGCTGGTTTCTTCTGTGTTAATGATGTATGAGCAAAATGGTTAATTAAGCTCAGTTTTGCTGAAATCTTTGTTTTTGGAAGTAGTTTTTTTTATGAAAGTTCTAAGATTCAATGTTTAATAACTTTTCCTTTCATTTTCTCGGAAATTAGATGGATGCTTAGGGTTTTCTACGTGGGTTTCATTTCATTCTCTTTGATTTAAATGGTCCTATTAAGCACAATTAGCTCGAGCCTGGAGCTATTTCTTTTTGTTTTGCAAGTCCGTGAAAGTTTTAAGATTAAAATTTATTTCCTTCTCCAGCATTTTCTCCATAAAATGGTTTTATGTTGTTTGGTTTATTTCATTTTCTTCTGTTGTGTACAGTATCGTAGTCTAAGCATCCAATGTGCTCGTGTTGGAGGTGTGGAGATTCCAAACAACAAGCGAATTGAGTACTCTCTTCAGTACATCCATGGCGTTGGCCGCTCCAATGCTCGCAAAATTCTTTGTGATCTCAACATGGAGAACAAAATCACCAAGGACTTGTCTGAGGAAGAACTCGTCACTATCCGTGATGAGGTCTCCAAGTATATGATTGAAGGCGATTTGGTAATTCCCTCTCTCAATTTTCTCTTTCACAGATTCTTGCACTTACAGTTGTCTTTGTAAGCATTTTGGTTTGGGTGTTCGCAGAGGCGGTTCAATGCACTTGCCATACGGAGATTGAAGGAAATTCAGTGCTACAGAGGGATTAGACATATTCAGGGGTTGCCATGCAGGGGGCAGCGCACGAAAAACAATTGCCGAACTCTGAAGGGAAAGAAAATCGCTATAGCAGGAAAGAAGAAAGCCCCCCGTTAACCAGTTGGTTTGTATTTTGTTAATATTCAGTGAACTTTCATTTGCATTTTGAACATGAATCAGTTTGTAGTTCGAGTTCAATCATTTTAGTGTTACAACTTCAGTTTAAGATCTCCAGAATCACTTTTGATATCCGTGTTTTAGTCTCTCGTATATGAGGTTGTTAGAAGTGAATTTGTATTTGCCCCCTTTCTTCCTGACATGTTGATGAGAAAATTGTTCCCATGCAAATGTGAGATGATATTGTTGCTCCAGTGTTAGGTCACGATGATTTGTCTGTCCTGCTATTCTCATATTGAAAAAGGGGATCGTGAATTTTGGTAAAGCTTTGAAATTTTAAATGTTTAATTTTGTTTATATCAAAGATTCTTAAATTTTCTGAAATTAAAATTAAATGGTTCAGTTTAAAATTGTGATAAAACTCTGCCTTGACATTTATTCAGAACCCTTTAGAGCAAGGTTATTTATTTTTGGAAATGGAGTCTCGTGCTTTTCCTCCCATTCAATCTAATGCTCACAAGGTATGCTCATTCTTTGTGATTTTCAAGTGGCAGGATATTTTATGCCTTCACTTGATGATTATGCATTAATTAAGACACTTTTCTATTTATTAATGCTCACATGATGGAAAAGTTGCTAAAGCCATGTTTTTTGTTCTTTCATTTTTTTTAATCTTTTGTACCAATCACAGATAAAGCACTAGCTTCATTGTCATGAAGTATTTGTCATCAAATGAAATTCATAAAGGTAACCATAATTTCATTATGTTATTTCAATGTGTATCCCTAGGAGAGTAAACAATATGGATCACATCTTGATTGTCTAGCTTTAGGTTTTGACTTCCATCCCTAGTAAGACTTTCAGCATCCATGAAATTCTCTTATAGTGTGTTTGGGAGTTTTAGGGGAAAGGAAAGGAACGAAGGGTAGAGAAAGAAGAGTAAAGAAGAGGTTGAAAACTTTCACTTGTTTGGGTGTTAGTAAAGGAGAGCAAATGAGGGTAAACAAGCTCATTTTTAATGAAAACCTTACAATCCTCTCAAATTTGGGGTGTTAAAAATTTGACTGGTTTGGGTTTTTTTTAGGGTTATAAGGAAACCCCCAAAACCTTTGCCCTCATTATGAAAAAACTCCCAAACATAGTAAACACACTGTTAGAACAGATTCTGTTTCTGGTGGAAACCCTTAACCCTCAAAACCCCACCCAAACACACTTTTGGAACAGATTCTATTTCTAGACCTTTCCACCAGAGCATCAATTGGCACTTTCTTTGTCTCAGGCAACAGAGAACACTAACGATGCCATCAGAGGCATACAACAAGCTAAAAAGTAAAAATGCATATGCACTCAAAGTGGCTCATCATTGACAAAAATGCCTAAAGTATGATTGAAGTGAAGCAGAGACTAGTGGAGATGCACATCATTCACATTAATTTGCAAGGCCAAATCGCTTTATGGTCAAACAAAATTGTAATTAAAAAGCCAAATTAGTAGATCAGAAACAGACGTAGGCTAGAAATGGCATTCGATTAAGTTTCCTTGTAAAACAATGTTTGGATCGGTTCGAGCCTAAGTTATGTTAAAGGAGATGCAGTTGGTTACAGTGAATCTAATCTTCAGGCTACCTTCCTCCTCAAGTTCAAAAGATGTGATTCCGTACTCCTGGTAAGTGTATTTGGAGAGCTTTCCCAGTTAGGATTTTCTTTGTAATATATGACAGCTTGTACACTCCTCATTGAAGCTACCGATCGGCTGAAATGCCTGCTGAAGATAAAAGCCTTCTTTTGGTTGGTATGGCTGCCACGGAAACATTATTGCAATGTATAAATGGTGAGTTTGGGATTGTCGTAGTGTTTACTAAAGTATACAGTGATAAAAGTGCTTACGATAAAAACAGTGAGATAATGTTTGGTACTCAATTTTTCAGAGAAGACGGTAATAAAATCTTTCTTAAAAATTGATGGTGATAATATCTTTGACATATATGAGATTAGAAGAAAAAAACTCATCTCCCGAATAAAAGTTTTCCTTATAAAAAATTGTTTAAGAACAAGAATCATTTGTTCTTATTTAGATTTAGCTTGAACTTCTTAAATAATGCAATATCGCGCATCTCCACTTTCTTTATAATTAAATTGTCATGCTCGAAAAATTTATGATTTGTGTCGTGAAAAGATATATGACAAAAAACATTTTTTGCGTTAAGATGAAAAAAGATCATTCATTTTCTTTTTTCTTTATCATCTAATGAAAAAAATGTTTTGTGTCGTATCTTTCATGGTGCATGATTAAGCAAATATTCTTTTTTCTAACATATATATACAAAATCTTTCCAAGTGTCATGAGAATGTATCCTTTTCTAGAGTATTTTCCAAAACAACATTTATGATTTATCAATGTATGATGCCATCATATTAACAAGTCCCCCTGAATCGAAGCTGGTCCTTTAAAGAGCACCTACATGAAATGTTGGTTGATCTATTTCAATCATATTTGATAAATGATTTTCAATTTTATTTGATGTTCGTACATTGTCAATATATTTAGATTTGTTCGTCAAGTCCACACAAGATTTCATAATAATACTATGCCTGAATTAAGAATCGGTTCTCGGATGACTCGAAAGAAAAAATTCATTCCATTAAACATATTTAACTTATCAAATTCTTTGTTTTGGGTGAAATGAAGTGAACCAAAAATCAGTTTGAAGGTTGAGGTCAAAGGGGGAGCAAAACACTGTCAAATCCAATGGCAACCGCCTGGACATAGTACCCCATCAATCAAAGAGCTCATATAAGAAGAATGTATTAATTGTCATGTTTTTTATAGTTAAATATGTATTTAGTATTTATAGCAAGCACAGTAGCTAACCCACATTTCTGTTATAGAAAGCCTACGACGTTAAGCACGATGTCCAATGCAATACTAACATATACCAAGGCTGCAAAACGTAGATGGTCTGATGGTGACTCGATCACAAAGGATTGGAGGGTTTCCTTGACCCCTGCACAATTCGTGGAGGGTTTTCTTCATCCGTGCTTGTGCTTGTGCTTTTTAAGTATTTCTTTTGTCAAAATGGATTTTGATTTTGGACCAAGAGGATGGGCCACAAGGATTTGAGTTAAGGAGTATATGAATGGACTTCGTGGGTTTCAAATGAGTAATGGGCTCCACTAGTCGACTTGTAATTGATAATTTTACTTGTTGCTACCTTTTTCTTTAGTGGTTCCTTTAGCAGATGATTCAAAAGACCTTCTGAGCTGTTTCATGGCTGCTCTGTGTACTTGTAGTTTTAGGCTTTTGATACTTTATCTAGAGCAGTAAAACCCACGACGCCATAAACAAAAGCCTGCCTCGTATTCACCAACAAAATCTCCTATTTTTCACCTTCACGTATTTTTAATAAGTACACTATTTCTTATTATTAGTTCGGATAGTGAAAAGTGACATGCCAAGTTTTGACTCGTTAATATAATAATGTATGTATCATAATATAATAACAACAAGAAGAAATCGAGAGCTATTGTATCTTTAAGAACACGACTACAAAAATAGAGTTTAATGCACAAATCATTCTACCTAGAGGGGGAAAGAAAACAGAAGTACCCATTTTCGCATCAAATAAAAACAAAAGGCACCATAAAACAGCACAGTAATCCTCCTAAAACAAAAAGATGAAAACCCATGTTTCCATGTCACCCCAGGTTGATTCTCAACTAGGGAGATAGAATGAAAACACAGACCCACTTCACCTAATTAACCACCATAATAAGCCTAAAAGCTTTTTTTTTAAAAAAACTTAAAACCCCAACTCTAAAAGGGGTTAACCAAACGCCAAACTAAACACAATCTAATAATCTACAACTGTGAACTGAAGAGAGGAGCTTTTTTCTTGGAAAGGCCAAATATAGGGAGGAGCAAAGGTTCTATTACTTCAAGGCTTCCTTTTTACTCCAATCATCATGAACCTCTTCAATCTCTTTTGATTGACACCTATACGCTGCCCAAGAGGGGTTGGCTTAGACCGGTTCCAACCGTCGCGGGGAGGTGATAGAACCACAGGCAGGTACCTATCTGTATGACAAGGAAAACTTGACTTCTCAAACCGCCTCTTCAATGCCTCCTTACCCTGCTATATATCATGCAAATTATTTCGTTAGATTCTAAAGGGTAAAAACAATTAAAATCTAACAAGGCTAACATCGCAATTTAATTGTTGATCGACCTGGAACTTTGCGCGATTTATCTCACAAATTTTCTTGTTCGCAGCAACTTTCCATTGAAATTTGTGGAAGACCTTATAGAACCTTACCGCTGCAACTGCACTTGTAAAATTCACAAATGCATACCCCAAGTTGGCTCCTCTCCTAGCAAGTAAAATATCAAAATACCTTCAATTAGTTCAGCAGTAATAGTGCAACCATATTTTTTTATTATTAATTGAGAAATTAAAATTAAATTAACATTACATGAAATCCATGGGGAGATAGAGAAAATCGTATTCAGAAGTGCAAGGGTCAGAGCGCCGCTGAGCCTTGATGTTCTCTTCCCTGCAGTGTCCGTCCAGTATCCTCAACAAGTCATTCCTCCTGTTCATTAATTACTACTCCATTAATCACAAGAAGATGAGTATCTATTTTTTCTTTGAAAAAACACATAAATTTAATTAACAACTTATAACCACCACCATAATAGTAGTATATTTTACATCCAGAATAAACACTACTCCTGATTAGTTGAATGGGTGAATAATTAATAGCCCTTTAATGGTTAATTTCCAGACATTACTTCCGTACGGGTGCATAGGAAAGGGACGGCAAAGGTTAAGGACAGAAAGAGGAAAGGAATCTTCCCCTTGCCAGCTTTTGCAGTAGTTCGAGTTCAAAGGTTCACATGAATACTCAGAGAGAGCTTAATTAATTTGTTTAGTAAAAAATAAAACAGAATTAATGATATTGAAGAACAGTGCGGGAGGATCACTAGAAGCCATATTTCACCATATATTGTGAGTGATAGCATCCAACAGAAACAGAACCAGAAGACTAAATCTCAAGCCATATATATATATATATATATATATATAGAGAGAGAGAGAGAGAGAACCCACTCAAACTGGTTAGGAATGTTTCTAATCATGATGGTGGTATTTCCACCAAGATGAGTCTCTTGATATTGATGATGACCACTCTGATCCTCTTTATAACTAAGAGCAGCAGGTTTCTTAGCAACCCAAGCCAGCTTCTTGTCTTTGTTTCCCCTCTTTCTTGGGGAATTCTCCAACGAAGGAACCTTGTGATCCACCACATCCCTACTATTCACAGCCCCATATGCACCAGAATAGCCCCCTGCAGGCTGAGGTTGTGAAAACATATCATAAAAAGCTTTCCCTGCTGCTGCATGGTGGAACAGCGGCCCATGAAAGATCAGATGAGGAAGGCCAAGGGGGTTTTGAAGGAAAGAGGGTTCACTGATTTTTGGTGTTGCCATTGTGGGAGTGAAGGATTCTGCATTTGGGTTTAAGGGGCTAGGGTTTTCATTTGCTTTTGATGGTGGAACTGGAAGAGAGGCCATTGCAGGTTGCCACAGCTTCTGTGAATTGTCTACGGAGTATACACACTACAGAGTGAGAGAAAGCAGACCAATACTAGGCATACAACAATAAATTAAAGAGGGTATAGAGAGACTTATATTGTAGTCCATAGTACTGACAAAATTACGATAATGAAGAAGAATTGTACTAGACGGAATGACTTAATTTGTGTCCTGAGAATTAATTAAAAAAAATCCAATCTGTTAAAAGTTTATTGCATTAAAAATAGTCTTCGATAAAATTATTTGTTTCAAATTTTGTTTTTGTTTTTACTATAAATCTAGTCTTCTATAAAACTACTTTAAGCTTAGCCAAGTAAAAGACTTCTATATATATATATATATATATATATATATATATATATATATATATATATATATATATTATAACATCATTTTATCAATTAATGATTTTTTTATTTTTTTCTTTATCTAATAATGTTAGATATATATTAATAAATAAAAAAAATCTTTATACAGCGTTAGATGGGTTTCAGTTGATGAAAAAATATTTATCAAATAATATATTACAAAAAAAAATTATCACCTTATGATCATAATAATAATAATTTATATCATCTAATAAAAGTATCAAACAAAACAAATATTTACTTTTATTTATAGGAGAAAAAGAAATAAATCTTCACCATCACTAGCTAGTCTCTTGCTAAAAAAAAATTTATTGTCTTCAGTTTTTAACTTCTCTAACCCTATTAAAAGAAAATTCTTATCCTAGTTTATGAGAATATATAAAATATTTTAATATTATTTACAGGCTTTCATTAGCTTGTAAGGTTTTTTATTTATAAAACGGATTGATTTGAGTATCTGAGATAGACTTTGTGGGTCTCACATCTACTTGTTGTCGTGGGTGAATCAGATATATCTAATGATTTTAAATGTGGTTGGGTTAAGTTTTCTATTATAAAACTGCGAGAAAAAAAGAACCTTAATTAAACAATCTTGCACATACTGATGCGTTGATATCCATGTGGTGTTACCAAAATATCAATAACAGTGTTTTCAGAGGCGACGTTGGGCGAGGCGTTTTGCCTCAATAAGGCAAGGCGTAAGCCTCGAGGTGTTGGGACATAAATCTTTTGAAATGTTGGGGTATTTTGAATAAAATAATATTAATTAAATTATAAAAATACTAAAAAATTGAAATAATATAAATTAATTAATTATCAATAAACTTTACTAACTTAAGACCTATGAATGAATATTTATCAAAATATTTTTACACAAATATCAAACAATTTAACGAAAATTTTAATCACATATGATATTAGACGTACACTATCGTTATTGCATATGTATCTATCAATTTACACTATGGTCCTCCAACATAATGGTTCTATTTGTAATGACGTCCAATCAAAATGTTGAAAATTTAAAATTCTGACTTGAAAGACTGAAAATCCGGGTAAGTCTTTTGAATCTTTTGAGATGTTTAGAAATTTTAATAAAATAATATTAATTAATTAATTAAAATAATAAAATAATTTTAATTTTAATTAATTTTTATCAAAGTTTAATACTTTACTAACTCTCTATAGTGTGATAATTATAATTTTATAAATATTAATATATATTTATATATAAATTATATGAAGTATAACTTATATTTTTATATTGTTGTAATTTGTAAGTAATTAATTAAATAGTTTGTAGTTATTATTAAGATAGATAATATGTATTATATATTTATGAAGTGTAAAAATGTCACAACAAGAGTGTTAGCTCAACGGTTAAGATTTAGGACATTTTAGGTCATGGGTTCAAACATTAAAAAATAAAATTTAAAAGGTTTATTATTAAAACGACATCGTTTTGGATACACCCCTGAGCTTTTTGACCCAATTTCACCTGGGTGCGTCCCAAGCTCGTTTTTAAAAAAACTGATACATGTATGTTTAAGAACAATAGTCCTATACTTTGACAATGCACTTGTCACTAGCAAGTGGCAGCCTCTCCACGTATTTACTTGGGTTTCACTTCTACATGTTTTCTTGGTAAAGTCACTTGATTCTTTTTCTTCGATCAGACCAGTTGATTACTGTAGTACTATTATTGTTATTATTATTTTTTTTAAATCAACAGTAGGACTGTGAGAGTATAATTGCTTTTGATTTATTTATTTTGCTTAATTTGTTTATTTCGTAATGACTTACTCTTTATAACTAAATAAAATAAAATATCCTATTGCTTCCAAGTGCAGATGCTGCAGCACAGGAGAGAGGAAAAAAATTGCTACTTAGGTGATATTGGTCTAGCCATGTTGAGAGTCTTTCTCACTTTATTTTACATGGTGATATTGCTACTCAGGTCTGGTATTATTCTCAAACTCAGACTGTGCAGATGGCGGGTAATCTTGATACTCTCGCTATTCAATGGTTTTCATCGCCTCCTACCTCTAAGCTTTGCCAAAATTCTTATCATTGGCTGTGGTTTATGAGAATTATGAAAGTCACGTAATGCTGCGTTTTTTGATGAAAAGACAATGCAGGCTAATCGGTTGTTTCAACAGGTGCTTCACTGGCTGCGGGATGTCATGTCCTTTTTTCAATCTTCTTCACACACCTTTTTTGGATTTTTTGAGTCTCCAAGCGCTTCATGTTGCTATTGTTACACCTCCTACTAGACGAGGTAAGTGGATTTGTTGGAAAGCTCCTCCCATGCATGGTTTAAAACTAAATACAGATGGGTCTAAGAGAGACTGTACGTGCAGTAGTGGTGGGGTTATGAGGTAAAATAACTTGTCGTACGTATCTCTTCTTTTTTTTTTTATCGGTATAAGTAAATATGTTGATAAAAAATTATATACAAAATACACTAGGCATTCCCAGGAGACATGAACATTTATATACTTTATCTAAAATCAGGAAAACTATCATATACAATTCTATACACATGGATTTGTATTTTCTTGATAATGTTGTTGGGATGAGCAACAAACCCTTCAAACTGTCTAGCATTCCTGGCTAGCCAAATATGGTGAACAGTGCTAGCTAATGTAACACGCTCAGCTTTAGCTGGGGGGCCTTTTCCTCTAGCTTCTTTGTGGATCCATTTAGTTGCATTTTCAACAGTATTCATACTTCTTCTATTACCCAACCATTCTTTGATTTCTTTCCAAATTGATGAACTGATTCGGCAAGAGAAGAAAATGTGGTTCACTGATTCTTCAGTTTCCCTACACAAGGGGTACAATTTGTCCATCTCAGCAAATAAAAGTTTATCCTTTGTAAGCAACTTATTTTTTAAAGCAAGCCAAAGAATGAAGGCATTCTTGGGAGTACAGCTACCACTCCAAACCACAGGGACCCAATATGTTTTAGCTCTTTTAGGCTTGAAATAGTCATATGCTTTCTTGTGCTGATATGGTTCTGTACTAACCACTGCTCCATTCTGTCAATTGCTTACTGACTAGAAGTCGCAGAAGATATCAGAAAATTCTTGATTTCAAGAAATTTTTTCCATAGTGCTGAATCATCATGTTTAAGGCTTGAATCCCATATGGATGACCATTGTAAGTAAAAGTGATCTACCCACCTGACCCAAAGAGAGTTCTTCTTCTGATGAACATTCCATAGAGCTTTAGTTAACAAGGCTGAGTTCCAGCTTTTAATATCAAGAAGACCCAGACCCCCTTCTGATTTAGGAAGATAGACTTTTTTCCAAGCAACCAGGGCTTTTCTAGAACCAGCATTATTACCACTCCAAAGGATTACTCTGCACAAGCTGATAATTCTGTCCTTAATATTTGAAGGGATAGGAAATATTGAAAGCCAAAAGCACTCTACACCCTAAAGAACAGACTTGATCAGTTCAGCTCTGCCAGCATAGGACAGATTGATACCCACCCACACATTTAGATAAACTGATAATTTTTCAATAAGGGGAAGGTAGTGGCCTGTGTTTAGCCTTGTAGAGGCCAGAGGAACCCCAAGGTATCTAAAAGGAATATTGCCCTGGACAAAACCAGTGATCTTTCTGATTTCAATCAGATCATCTTTGGGAATCCCTGCTGTATACATGCTTGATTTAGGGAGACTAGCTTGAAGACCGGAGCTATCACTAAATTTCTGAACACAATCCATAAGTAATCTGACTGATTTTGTATCTCCTCTTGCAAATAAGATTAAGTCATCTGCAAAGGCAAGGTGGGAGATTTTGTGTTGCTCGCATTTAGGGTGGAACCTAAAATCATTTGATACATTCAACCTTATCATGAGTCTAGATAAGTATTCCAGACAAATGACAAAGAGGAATGGGGAAAAGGGATCACCCTGTCTAAGGCCTCTTCTGCCTTCAAAGAATCCATAGAGACTTCCATTTATGATATAGAGTATGAAGTAGTGGCTACACACTCCATGACCCATTTAGAGAACTTGTCGGGAATCCAAGACCCCTGAGCATACTTTCCAGGAAGTCACAACTTACTGAATTATATGCTTTTCTCAAGTTAATCTTTAACATGCATCTTGGGGAGATTCTTTTTCTGTTGTACTTTTTGAGCAACTCTTGCACTAGGTAGATGTTTTCTATCATGCTCCTATTTATGATGAATGCAGATTGGGCAGGGCTAACAATACTGTCTAAAATGCTTGCAAGCCTAGAGGCAATTATCTTAGAGATAACTTTATACTAAACATTACAGCATGCTATAGGTCTGAAATCCTCCACTTTTGCAGCTTGCTTAGTTTTGGGAATCATTGCTAAGGCAGTATGGTTTATTTGTTTGAGCAGCTTACTCTTTCTGAAGAATTCTTGAATTGCTCCCACAAAATCCTCCTTAATGAGATCCCAGGCTTTCTTAAAGAATGCTGAAGTGTACCAATCAGGCCTTGGGGATTTGTGATCCCCAATGCTGAGTAAGGCTTTTTTAATCTTTCTCATAAACCTCTATAGACAAGTAGACAGATTGATCTTCATTTACCCTTGGACCCTCCACAATGACCCCTATCTCAATAGGACAGATTACTTCTGAAGAGTCTAGCAAATTCTTGTAGAATTTAATGAATTCATTCACCACCTGGGCTTCTGATGTGGTCTGGGAGCCTTCTAGGGTATCCACTGCAGCTATGTGGTTTCTACTTATCTTCCTTTTCATCATAGGATGGAAGAATTTGGTTCCTCTGTCACTATTCTTGAGGAACTTGCATTTGGATTGTTGAGCATAAAAACTTCTCTATGCTTCTGCTAGATTAAAGGCTTTGATCCTCTGCTCTGCCACCCTGACTAATAGCACATTCTGTGAGATATTATCATGCAACTCCTGTTGTAATAGAATTAACTCATTAGATGCTTCAGAAGCTCTAGCAGAAATGTGACTAAAATGCTTCTCATTCAACTTCTTGAGATGGCCTTTTAGATTCTTCAGATTTCTGCACAGCTTGAACATCTTGAAGCCTGAGACATTTCTGTTCCATACTTCTCTAACTGTCTCCATGAATGCAGCATGAGACACCCACATATTGAATAACTTAAAGGACCTTTTCCTCATTTTTTCCTCTTCAAATAAATTAACTATGCAATGGGAGTGATCTGAGAGGCAGCCAGGGAGAGAGAACTGAGCATGGGCATGGAACCCTTTCTGGATCCGGATACTGTTCACCATTGCCCTATCCAGCTTACACCAAGTGTGGTTGTTAGACCATGTGAAGTAACTACCGGTATAGTTTATATCAGAAAACCTAGTTTCCATGCAGCAAGCAATGAGATCCCTGATTTCATAAGCAGAGACAGGTAGCCCATTCCCTTTTTCCTCCACTATAAAAAAATTATAAAAGTCTCTCAAAACCAGCCAAGAAGAATCCAGACTATCACTGAATTCTCTTAAATTTTCCTATAAAGGTCTTCTAGATACTATAGTATGAAGACCATAGACAAAACTAGTAACAAAACTTATGGATGAAATTAAGCATTTAACATTACAATGAATAGCTTGAGGTGTAGAATCAATAATAGAAACACTGACCTTAGATGGGTTCCAAAGGACCAGCACCTTGCCTGCTTCATGAGTGTGAAAGTTATTGATCTGCCTCCACAATCTGAACTTGTTGCTCATTATTTTGCCCAGCTTCCCTACATCCAATTTAGTTTCCAAACTGCACAAAATATTTATACAATTTTTATTCATAAGATGTAAAACCCCATTATGCTTCAGAGGTTTGTGAAAACCCCTGATATTTCAACATGCAACTTTCATGTAACATCCTGGGGGGCATCCCCCCTATCCTTTTTAGTTTCTGTTACAAGACCCTTTCCTTTTTTCTTCTTTGTAACTAACTGGAAATCAACTTGAATGAGATTCTTATCAGTTCCTTTGGACCTAGAAGGTAAAGGATCTTGCTTGTCTTGCTTAAGTCTAGACACTCTAGGCCCAGGCTGCTGCTTATCCTGGATCTTTCCTGAAGGATTATTTCCTACTGTCCTTGGACCTTTTGGATGGTCTTGGACGACTGCTTCATCTGTTACTGGTACCACAACCTCTACTGGAACAGCAAACTTCTTCTCCTTAGAAACATTGTTGACTTGAAATTTACAGTTCCCATCTGAGTGCCCTATGACTTTGTACCTCTTACAGAACTTAGGAAGGTTCTCATAGATGACCCTTTGCTCAATTGATCTGACTCCAGGGAGATTGATGGTTACAGAATGCTTAACCTCCTTTGATACATCAACTTCAATTAGGATCCTGGCATAGGAAATCCTCTCATTTTTGGAGGTAAGCTTATCTGCATACAGTGGTTTCCCAATTCTAGACCTTATCATGCTAAGCACTATAGTAGACCATAGCTCAAGGGGCAAGTTTTTCAACTGAACCCATACAGGTATTGTACTTATTTCCTCATTATCAAATTGGAAAAACCTAGGCATAAATTTTAGGAGCAGAGGCCTGCCATAAATAATGTAAGGGCCCTCTTCCATGGCTTTCATCATATTTTTGGCAGATTTGAATTTAAAAATAATCCAACCACTTTCATGGAACTGAGTAAGAACTCCCACATTCCATGAATCAGTTATCTGTTTCAATGCCCTTTGTCCTGAAAATTTTCCAGCAAAGTAACCTACAAGGTAATGAGGCATACCTTCGAAAACTTCATCTACATCTTCTTCAGCTAGACAAATGTCTTCCTCTTTAAATTCTATAGCGGATAGTTGATTTTCATTACTAGGTTTCCTATTATCTGCAAATAAGCTGACCTAAGGGGCTCTCTTTGTCTCATCTTTCTGTATCGCTTTACTGTTCACGCTTGGTTCTGTTCTTGGAGGACTTGAACCGAGAGCTTGAACTGTGATGACCTGGTCACAACCCTCACTGTCAGAACTGACATTCTCATTTTCCAGTCCCACAGATCTTGTATCTTCCTTGCCCAAGGTACAGGAGAGGCTTTCTGAACCCAAGCTTTCAACATTGGCTGAGCACTGTTCTTCTTCTGCATCAACACTCTTTCGTGACTTTGTTACTGTAGCTTCATTTTCTTTGAAATATCTCTGAACATATTCTACATCTCTTTGATCTTGAGAAGAAACCAAAACTTTTTTGTTTTGTTTCTTCTTACGCATAACTAATTATTAGACCAGAATCAAGAAATTGATTTAGGGGGCGGGGGAGGGAAGATGAGAAAGGCGGTTATCATGAGGAAGTTGCAAATCGCCTTGCTTGAGAGCTTCTCTCTCTAGCTTCCTACTCGTGATTACATGTTCCCACGTATCTTTTATTTGGAAACATAATTAACTACTTATTAATTATGTAATTTGAACATATGGATTATAGTAGTGGAAAATTATAACTCTCTTAAAGGAATGATATATATTAAGAATTTTATATGGACAAGGACCTCTAACCTAACAAGGATATTATATTTATGATTTCCATCAAATTTCATCTTTAGATATTTACATAAATTAAAAGATTTTGTCATACTCTCAAATTATTTCATAAAACTTAAGTAAAATAATGGATACAGAATCTAGTGCTCTCATGGATGACAAAATAAATGAATTTTGATAAAAAAAAAAAAAACAATATACTTGATCAATCATAATAAAAAGTTAAAAGATTAATTTTTTTTTTCTTTCACAACAAAGCTAACATACTAATTAATGGTGAAGTGTTGCTTATTTTTTTCATCATTATATATTGATGTTCCGTATGATAATATTAAGATAACAACATTAGTTGTTTTAATTTTCCTTTTTTGCAAACTAACAATTTTGGTTATGTTTTTTTATAAATAAAAAAAATTTAAAAAATTAGCTAGTATCTTATTTTAGTTTTTATTTTATTTTGAAAACTAACTGTGTTATGCATGTAAAAAAAAAAATCCAAAATTTAAAGTGATATCCAATCAAATTTCTTAAGCATATTCCAAAAAACAGAAACAGAGTTAAATATCTTTAAAAATATGTTTCTGAAAAAAATGGGGAAGGGAAAATTCTGAGACGAATTTTTATGCTTAAAAGAGAAGTGTTCTTAACATGTATTAAAAAATTTACCTTTTAGAAAATCATTTTTTTTAAATCACTTTTATAACTTGCCTATCAAATCCTGATCGATCGGACTACAAAATTTACCATTTGTAATATTTAAAATATTCAAAAATATTTTATTAAAATATTTAAAAATTATTAAATTATAATAATAAAATATGGTATCTAAAATATGTAATGAAACCATGAATTAATGGCAAGGTGGATGAGTTCAAAGGCCCGACCTTACCTTAGGTTGAGGTTTTTATGTGATGAGACAGTCGCTTTTTCAGAAATCAGGTTTTTCACCCTCCTGGCTATAAAATCTCTGTAATGATGAAACCGGAACGAAGATTACTGATAATATCTTCCCATTTAATGCTGCTCCCATTACAAGACAAAACAAAGTTGGCTCTGGCGGCGTGTTATGAGAAACACACAGTGATTTTGTCTGCAATTTTGCTTCCCTGCAATTCGTGATTGTGACTTTGCATTTGTTTTCAAGGAGAAAACTTATTAATTTTTCTTTGAATTTTTTAGTACTCCCATTTATTACCAGATAATAATATTTCCATTTTCCAGGGTGCAATGGAAAATCAAGTTATTGCTTTTAGAATAACAACAAATCATAAATGAAGAGTTTCATTTGACTTTGCATTTAGAGTTCCAATGTTTGGTACCAGACAGTCCGGAAAAGAGGGTACAACAAGGACTATTTTCTTTGCAAAATTTTCCCTTTTTCTCACACAGTGCCCTTTGCTTACACCTTGCATGTTTCAATTGTTAAAGGTTTCAGTTACATTGAGCCATGCAAAACCTAGAAAGAGTCCGAGAAAACTAAACAATTCTAGTCCTTTCGGGGAAAATTTGCCGCACCATCAACAGCATTGTTGATGCCAAAAATGTGTTGTGTTGAGCTGGAGGCTAGGACCCAGACGTATCTGCACAGGGAGAGGAAGGTGAGCTAGGGGGTCGCCGGAGGGGGTGCCTCCGAGGATGCTCCAAAGCTTTAGTTAGAGTCAGAGCAAAAATATGTAGGGGATGAGCGCTCCCTTTTGCAGTTGAGCAAAAAGTCCGGGTTTGGAGTTTATACCTGACCCTTTTTATAGGGCTTCGAAGGCGGCATTTGGCCTAGGGCGGCAGTGATATGTTGTCCCAACTGGGTTGGGTAATGATGCCTAGGAGGCCCAGCTAGGTGGCTGGGGACCGTCCATTAGGGCTTTGCCTTGCTGGCTTGCTCTGAAGTCATTTATGCGTTAAGGCGGTTTGACGACCTGACGTCCCAACTTGGTTGGGTAATGATGGCCTGGAGGGCGGGTGGTGACGTGGAGACCCAGCTGGGGGGCAATGATGCCCTGAAGGGCGGTCATGACCTGGAGGCCCAACTGTCCGAGCCTGGTTCTTCCGCGTGTCTCCTTGCAGCTTGGGGTCAAGATGATCCACGTGTCGTCTTCTTGTTGGAGAGGTGTATTTTGGCAGTATCAGAGGCCCCCCACTTCCTTGAGTACATTTATGTGCTTAAGGAAGTATTGCAGGGTTCGATTTTAAATGACAATGATAATGTACCGTGTTCTGCTAGAGCCGAGTAAGTGTGGAGCAATCCATCTGCTCGGCCTTGGACGGGAAAGACAAGAGTCGAGCACATATGGAATAAGTCCAGCCGCTCGGACCTTGGAGGGATGAGGCCGAGGCCGAGGACAGTAGGTCGAGGCCGAGGACTAGGTCGAGGCCGAGGACTGGATCAAGGCCGAGGCCGAGGATATGGCCTTTGAGGGACGAGTCCGAGGACAATGGGTCGAGGTCGAGGACAGTGGGTCGAGGCCGAGGACCGGGTCGAGGCCGAGGACTGGGTCGAGGCCGAGGACTGGATCGAGGCCGAGGCCGAGGACATGGCCTTTGAGGGACGAGTCCGAGGACAGATAGAGCAATCCATCTGCTCGGATCTTAGAGCTTGTGGCCGAGGCCGAGGACAGTGGGTCGAGGCCGAGGCCGAGGACATGGCCTTTGAGGGACGAGTCCGAGGACAGATAGAGCAATCCATCTGCTCGGATCTTAGAGCTTGTGGCCGAGGCCGAGGACAGTGGGTCGAGGCCGAGGACAGTGGGTCGAGGCCGAGGACTGGGTCG
The DNA here is from genome assembly GCA_023935145.1 of Bretschneidera sinensis. Taxonomy (NCBI): domain Eukaryota; kingdom Viridiplantae; phylum Streptophyta; class Magnoliopsida; order Brassicales; family Akaniaceae; genus Bretschneidera; species Bretschneidera sinensis. Next base: position 144,331,167 of record CM043697.1, read on the forward strand.
AGGCCGAGGACTGGGTCGAGGCCGAGGACTGGATCGAGGCCGAGGCCGAGGACATGGCCTTTGAGGGACGAGTCCGATGACAGATAGAGCAATCCATCTGCTCGGATCTAAGAGCTTGTGGCCGAGGCCGAGGACAGTGGGTCGAGGCCGAGGACTGAGTCGAGGCCGAGGACTGGATCGAGGCCGAGGACTGGGTCGAGGCCGAGGACTGGATCGAGGTTGAGGACTGGGTCGAGGCCGAGGACTGGATCGATGCCGAGGCCGAGGACATGGCCTTTGAGGGACGAGTCCGAGGACAGATAGAGCAATCCATCTGCTCGGATCTTAGAGCTTGTGGCCGAGGCCGAGGACAGTGGGTCGAGGCCGAGGCCGAGGACTGGGTCGAGGCCGAGGCCGAGGACTGGGTCGAGGCCGAGGCCGAGGACTGGGTCGAGGCCGAGGACTGGATCGAGGCCGAGGACTGGGTCGAGGCCGAGGACTGGATCGATGTCGAGGCCGAGGACATGGCCTTTGAGGGACGAGTCCGAGGACAGATGGAGCAATCCATCTGCTCGGATCTTAGAGCTTGTGGCCGAGGCCGAGGACTGGGTCGAGGCCGAGGCCGAGGACTGGGTCGAGGCCGAGGCCGAGGACTGGGTCGAGGCCGGGGACTGGGTCGAGGCCGGGGACTGGGTCGAGGCCGGGGACTGGGTCGAGGCCGAGGACTGGATCGAGGCCGAGGCCGAGGACATGGCCTTTGAGGGACGAGTCCGAGGACAGATAGAGCAATCCATCTGCTCGGATCTTAGAGCTCGTGGCCGAGGCCGAGGACAGTGGGTCGAGGCCGAGGCCGAGGACATGGCCTTTGAGGGACGAGGCCGAGGCCGAGGACATGGCCTTTGAGGGACGAGTCCGAGGACAGATAGAGCAATCCATCTGCTCGGATCTTAGAGCTTGTGGCCGAGGCCGAGGACAGTGGGTCGAGGCCGAGGCCGAGGACTGGGTCGGACCTTGGGTGTGCGCAACTTAATTTGGTCGTGCGCATGGATGCTCGGCCAGTGTGCATTAGTGTATATTAACGTTGGACCCCGTTCGAGGAGTGCATTGCTTTGTCTCAGAAAGGGGTGTGCGCACTGATGCTTAGCCGTGTGCGCTATGCGAGAGTTCGGACAGGGGCGTGCGCACTATAGTGCTTAGCTGTGTGCGCTATACGAGAGTTCGGACAGGGGCGTGCGCACTACAGTGCCTAGCTGTGTGCGCTATACGAGAGTTCGGACAGGGGCGTGCGCACTACAGTGCTTAGCTGTGTGCGCTATGCGAGAGTTCGGACAGGGGCGTGCGCACTATAGTGCTTAGCTGTGTGCGCTATACGAGAGTTCGGACAGGGGCGTGCGCACTACAGTGCCTAGCTGTGTGCGCTATACGAGAGTTCGGACAGGGGCGTGCGCACTACAGTGCCTAGCTGTGTGCGCTATACGAGAGTTCGGACAGGGGCGTGCGCACTACTTTAAGGACCTTGACCTAAACAGAGGGGTATGAGTACTGGCCCCTACTGCTCTTTAACCCGCATCCCTGGTGGTGGATTTGGGCGGCATGACAACAGATGAGTTCTTTAAACTTCTTCGCTGTTACTGCCAGCGAGAGATGGTGGTTTCCCACAGACGGCGCCAATCTGTTGATGCCAAAAATGTGTTGTGTTGAGCTGGAGGCTAGGACCCAGACGTATCTGCACAGGGAGAGGAAGGTGAGCTAGGGGGTCGCCGGAGGGGGTGCCTCCGAGGATGCTCCGAAGCTTTAGTTAGAGTCAGAGCAAAAATATGTAGGGGATGAGCGCTCCCTTTTGCAGTTGAGCAAAAAGTCCGGGTTTGGAGTTTATACCTGACCCTTTTTATAGGGCTTCGAAGGCGGCATTTGGCCTAGGGCGGCAGTGATATGTTGTCCCAACTGGGTTGGGTAATGATGCCTAGGAGGCCCAGCTAGGTGGCTGGGGACCGTCCATTAGGGCTTTGCCTTGCTGGCTTGCTCTGAAGTCATTTATGCGTTAAGGCGGTTTGACGACCTGACGTCCCAACTTGGTTGGGTAATGATGGCCTGGAGGGCGGTGGTGACGTGGAGACCCAGCTGGGGGGCAATGATGCCCTGAAGGGCGGTCATGACCTGGAGGCCCAACTGTCCGAGCCTGGTTCTTCCGCGTGTCTCCTTGCAGCTTGGGGTCAAGATGATCCACGTGTCGTCTTCTTGTTGGAGAGGTGTATTTTGGCAGTATCAAGCATAATGATCTTCTAGTGAACTAATATGAATGGTATTTTTTATTAATATATGCCTTTTTATTGAAATATTAACATACTTTTAAAAAATATTATATTTTTATTATTATTATTATTATATAAAATATGTGCATATTTTGTGATATGATTAATCACATAAAAAAAATATTTCAAGCAAACAACTGTTAATATAAAATTAAGAAATGTCTCAACTTTTTTTAACCAAAAAGTCTATTTGTATAAACTTTTATTAGTATACTTATTTTGTAGTGGAAATAAATTTTAATGGACATGACTAAGTTGATAGTAGACAAGACGGTAATTATCACAAAATAGTGCAATCTACAGCATGAATCAGGTCTTCGATCTTTTATTACTCCTTACAGAAGGATATGATAGGAAAAGGTAGAAATGATGATGATTAGTGAAGTAAAAAGATCATCAATAAACTGATTTGGGTCCAAAAATCTCACCGTTTTGGGCAGAGAAGTCAAAAGATTTTTGTCAGTCTTAATCCCATGAAGATCAGGAGGAGTTGATGAGTACTGGGGTCTATGCATAGACGCATAGGGATAGAGGTAAATGAAAAGACTGTCACTGTCAGCTGTATTTTGCAGGCACCGTGCAGGGATATGTATATGTTTCTCCATTTTTGCTTATTGGAGACATGGGGAGCCACACTCTGTTCCCCGTTTTAAAGGAATGATTGATTTGGAATATCTCTTTGGCAACTTACTTCTGTTCCAATTTCGTTAGGATTGAAATTAAAGTTAGAACTTCAAATTTTGACCACCCTACTTTGCTCTTTTTTTTATTTTTTTGGTGTGGACTCTTGACACCGTTCGAAAAGGTAAAATATATATATATATATATATATATATACATATATTATTTTTTTTATGTGAAATTAATTTTTTACATGTCTTTTCTACACATAAATATTTTTAATAATTGTGAATGTCCAAGAATTATACATAACCATCCAATTGTTGATTCAAATTATTAGTGAAATACATGGCTTTCGAAAGTGTTAATTTTAACTTTTAACTATTCAACGTTTTAATATGTTGCTCTCTTATTAAAGCAACATTTTTCTCTTTTTTTTCATTTCGTTTCAAGGGAAGAGCACCAAATAAAACTTTTAACTTCTTAATATAGAGTTGAGAGAGAGAAAATGAACATGAGTTAAAAATGAAAAAGATGGAAAAAGAATATGTAAATTGAAAATGAAAAAATAAAGAGTGAGGACGTTAAACTTGAAAGAGATGTTAAGAGAAAAAATCATTGAAAAACGATGTAAAGAGTTGAAGTAATTAATTTTATTTAAATATTTAAATTATTTATTTAAACAATAACTTTTTAAATATTTTAAAAGGTAAACACCAAATAAAACTTTTAACTTTAAAATATAGATATAAATACTTAGATAAATTGGTATTAACGATATTTTGTAATTGATTTAAGTAAATAAACAAGCTTAAATCACTTTAACTAAAGTGATTCAAGGCAAAATAATTTAATCACTTGTCAAACATCAACATTTACTGACCACTTTAGCTTAATTTTATTATGGTTTACTTTTTAATGATATTTAAAAATGTATTTAAGCTTTGATTAAAGCATTTTTTCTTAATACATTTCGAAACATTGCATTCGCTTCAATTCCCTTCGTTAGCAGGTGTTTTGATCTATCTATATGGATTTTTAGGATATGGGTACTTATTACTCCTATGTTTTTGCGCAGTTTTATTTACCTATGTGCCATTTTGGTTTAGTAAGCTTTAATCTCCGCATTACCCAAACCAAACCTATGTCATTTTGGTATTGGCATTGCCTGCCGAGATCACAATGGTTCCCTTCTTTTCGGCAGAGCTTTTTCAAGGCCTTGTTTGTCCCCTCTTGTAGCCAAAGCATTAGCTCTCAAAGAAGCAGTGTGCATAGCCATTGATCTGAAAATGAAGAGGTGCACCATCGAGACGGATTTTCAACTTCTCTTTGATGTTGTTGTCTCCAAGTGTATACATCCATAAGGTTTGGTTTTAGATATTTGTAAGCTTTTGGCCTCCCACCCTACATTCAAGCTGCTCGTAATCAGGCGCACAACAAATAAAGTGGCGGATTGGGTTGCGAAAGCAGCTAGGAGTGACTCTTGTCCCCCTTCTTGTGTTCATCAGGATCTTTGTTATCTGTTATGGGCTGATATTTGTTGAGTGCTAATGATTAAACATTTGGTTAAGGCTCGAGTTTGGTTCATGCTGGGTGTTTAAGCCTATAAGGATAGGGAGCTTAGCTCAACTTGGACCAAGTAGGGGTCCAATTGAGGGTTCAAGGTCAGTCAGAAATAGAAACACCTACCCATTGGCTACTCAAAACTCTTGTCAGATGTGACTGAATTGGGCCTTCTCATTAATGGATCCAACCCAAATCGCTCACATCTACAATGTCTTTTTATAAAGCCTCCCATCTTCTCTCTTTAGCACAACAAAAATAAAATATTTCTAAACAAAATAATAAAAATGAAAAACGTAAACTTAGAAAAAAAAGATGAAGCTGCCTTCATCTTTGTCAATGAAAGATGAAATAATGTTGGTCTTTCGTTTCTTGGTCCATGTATCAACTTGAGCCTCTATACTTCTCTTTCATCAAGTATAAACCACAAAAATCGCTTCTCCATCCTTTTTGGTTTCCTGTTTTATTATTTGTCTAGTAATGTTTGTCCGCAACGGTGTTAGTATTTTTTTTTTTTTTTGCAGAATGAAAAACCAGAATAGTGATATGATTGATTAAAAAAAATAGCAAGAATCTATTTTCACACAAAAAAAAAACATAAGACCAAGATAATCATTTTACGTTTTGTTGCTAATTTTGCTAAACAAAAAGGGTAAAAATGTAATTTAAACAGAAAACTTAGGAGGTGTTATTTTGAAACTACAGTTAAATTTAATAATTAAAAATTTACGTCTATGACTTACATGGATAAAATATTAAATCTTTCAATCCATTTTGTAAAAAAAATATTAAAAAATTTACAGAGGTCGCTATTCTTACATATTGATCTTTGCTCATATATAAAATATAAATAATATTACATATATAATCACGATTCTTTCAATCTAAAAGCTGAAATGAATGTCAAGTTAATGGTGAGATTAAATGTCACATTGACAAATTTAAATTTAAATATTCTCAATTGGATGATACGGTATTAAATCTTACCATAAATTTGATTCTATTTTAATTTTTAAATAAGGAAGATCATGATCTTAAATATATAGGAATCATCGAGCTGGTTTATCGGTTCAAAAAAATCTATAAACCACAACTCGAAACCGAATTATGATTTAAGAATTTTTCCAAACCAAAGCCGAACTATTAAAGTGAAAAATCGAATCAAATTAGACCGAACAACCGGTTCAATTGGGTTTCTTAATTTGAATGATAAGGTCCCACTCTCTTAATTCAAATCTTTATGGTGGGTATTCTTTTAGAATCGACCATATATATATATATATATATGTATGGGGTTCTCGATGAATTATTAGAAATTGGTTGCACTTGCACATGTCTAAACTAACCCCACTCACACAATTTTTGCAGTTTTGATTTTATTGAGCCCACGAATTTTGGAGCAAACTGAGAAAGTGATTTGTCAAAACATTTATTTTTTTTAGAATTTATTGCATTACACGAGCTATATCCTTTCCCAAAAAATTTGGGTGGGTTAAGCTGTTTGGTTGCTATCGTTCATTGTCATAACTTTCTCAGTTGGAACATGGTCGCCAATTTTTCAGATAATTTTCTATTAAAATTTAGGAGCCCCATTTGCCATTAGCATTCGGCGTTCCCTATTCGACAAAATAGTGAAATCTATTTGGGCTGAAATGGGCTCAAAATTGGGTTTGCCAGATTTATGGAGATGAGTTTCTATGTTGGCTAGCGTGTAAATAGCAAAATAGGAGGATATCTCACTCATATTTGGGACCAAATTCTGTGATTTCGACATGTAGGTCCTCAAACTGAGGTCGCTGCAAAAGGCACAAAGGTATTATTATTTTATTATTGTGCTTATTTGCATTCTGTTTATATCCTTTTGTCCATGAATCAACTTAGCTCTCATTATGTTACTGTCTGTCCACAATGGATGCCACTAAATAATTTTATACAAATTATCTTACATTATCTTTATATTTGTTGAAATATCACTAATATATCAAATTTTTATTATTAAGTAATTTTAAATAAATTTTTTCCAATAATCAAAATTTTAATTAAATATTATTTTTTATGATTAAAATACCCTTGATTTCGATTATACTTGATCTTAATTTCGATTCTCAAATTCAAAACATCTCTCAAATTCAAAACATCTCAATCCAAATAGAAAAAGATCGAAAAAAAGAAGAAGAAAGTAATCCAAGTTGTTTAACAGTATTGCTGGTGGGGTATAGAATTGTGTTGAAGTCCATAACTTTTAGGAAGGGTAGACAACATAATTGAGATCAGGTTTTGCATTTGCACTTGCAATGGTCCACCAATCTTCCCTATGTGGTTTTAAAACTATAGGGGGTAGTGTAATGGGTTTTTAGTAATTTACTAGTATCATGTGAATTCAAAATTTTTGGGTGTGTAGTTGTCCCCCATCTTGTGGAACCTCATGTTGGTATTGATACAGACTTCTTCTAGACCAATGGACTCACCGAACTGTTTTCAAATTTGGACAGCTTAGCCAAGAGTAGCAATTAACATGCCCACTTTCATCCTATTGCATGTGTGAAGTTTGTTTAGTTTCCTATCATATGATTAATTTGCCCTGTGGAAATTTTTCAATACTTAACCCAAAATATAAATAACTTTAATTTAATATAAAATCATAAATATATAAAAATAAACAATTATTATTAGATTTTGAAGATGCTAGATAAATCGAATTCTTCAAAATTTCAACATCAATATAACATAACTTACAAATATTTTCACAAATTAAATGTATAAAATTCAAGTAAAATCAATTATATATATATATATATATAGATGCTAGATAAATCGAATTCTTCAAAATTTCAACATCAATATAACATAACTTACAAATATTTTCACAAATTAAATGTATAAAATTCAAGTAAAATCAATTTTATATATATATATATATATATATATATATATATATAATGGGTTTGGATTCCCCTTAGTCCCAATTAATATGTCAATATAGGTCTAGTTTAAGTCTCTCTTTATTCGTAATTAATTGAACGGGTTGTATAAAGCCACTTCATAAAATTTAACCAAAAAACTAGCTAACGCCCATGCGCTGTTAACCGAAAGAAAGGGAGAGTAAACATCTCCACTCAAAGTCTACAACTTAACGTAACGCAGAGGAAGAGAATGAAAAGTCTCTCCAACCTTAAACTTGAATTTTAATTTGTTATTTTGTTGGTAAAGCCCATCTCGTGGAGAAATATATTCTTTGATTGAGAGTATCTAGACTCATCACTAATATAATAATCAAATTATCAATTAAGATCAAGTTGAAAAATTTTGAATTTATAGTTCAACTCAACTTCTTTAATAATTTCTTAATTTAAACCAAATTCATAACCCAAAAAAGTTCAATATATTATAATGATTTAGATTGAATTTATAGTTATGATTTATGATCACTTGATAACTTGATTAGAACATACTTTGAAACAACTAAATTTAAGGTTGCATGTAAGGAGACATGCCCAAAATCATGATTAGACCCATTTTAGGAAATTTCAAATTCTTTCTGCTTTCTCCTAAAGTTTATTATTTGAAAAAGTAAAATAAGCCGGTGGGTAGGCTTGACTTGGTGTACATACAATTTCCAATGGAAGTGGCCTAAAAAATTTTCCATTCAGAAATGAAGCGAGTATATATTTCTCTGTCTCTTTAAGACCTTAGGATGGTGGTATAATTAAGATTTGAAACTGCTTTTGCTGCATAATCTTTGAGCAAGTAGATGAACTATAATTGCAGCTTAAAAGTAATTAATTATGGGAAAGGGTTTGTCCCCCTAGAAACAAGACTCGTGTTTGGTATGATTGCGGCCTTTTGCCGACATGTGACGGCAACCCATTTAAGAATGGGAGACCATCGGACTGATAGGTGCTCATCGATGTCGTCATCTTAGCTCAAATATATACTTTATAGCTAGAGATGTGTTTGATTACAAGCCAAGCCTCATGTTTGGTCTACAAAATGAACATTATTTATTTTTCTTGTGGACATCATTGCACTAATTGCATGTTCTTTGTCTAATTCACGTGCGTGTAATTTCAATCCTAACCTGTGTTATATAATTCATTTCTTTGATACTCTCCAAAAATTTTAGTAGTAATAATAAAACAATAAACTTAATTACAAATTTTCCTCTAAAGCATGAGGTCTCTGCACTTTATCCCCTAAACTTTTTAACATGCCAACTTAAGCCTTAAAGTTACAAAATTATTGCAATTAATTTTTAAAAAAATTATGAATGGTCTATGTAATAAACACAGGAAGAAAACATGCATATCGGGATTGGTACGGGATGAGTCTTGCGCGTAACAGGTCAGCATGTACATATTAAAAATATTTGTTTCTTAACAGATTTTATTTTTCAAACCTATATCAGTACTTTAACCGGCAGGTAACTGATTAAAAATGAGTATTGACAATTTTTTTTTTATTTAGGTTAGAAAATAACGGTCTGAACCGAATACGAGTCAGATCATATGGATAACGGATCAAAAGGTAGAGGTTAAAAATACTCGTTTTCTAAAGGATTTTATTTTTATGCTCATACTTATGTTTTAACTGACAAATAACAAGTCAAAAACGGATACGGACTAAAAATCTCACACATCTAAATAATAAGAAATGAAAAATTTGATTATCACTAATTGAAAAATTAAAAGTAAATTAATTATATCTAAACAAAAGAAAAACATGTAAAAAAATAGAAAAAAGAAAAGTAGGGACAAATAGATTAATATGTGCATAACTCTACCGAGCTTAAATGTAACAATAAGTATGGATATTGATGAATACATGTAGAGAGTTTGGTTTGTGTGGTCATGGCGACTTGTACTCTAGCTCGCTAGCTGGTATATGATAGGGTTTAATTTAATTGGAGGCCATGCATATGCTATCTACTCTTTTTGCATGTGAATTGTCTCTATCAATCTTTAACTAGTAGGTCCTCTCCATGGATTGCAGTTTATATTTGACTGGGAAAACTTTATGATAAACTTTAGTAAAATTATTTTACATTCAATAACAAATGACAAATCCATAATGATTGTACGTAGAAATACAGATTTTTTTTGTTGTCAATGTTGGTAAGGTGTGAAGAAGACACAAGTTACAGCCGAATAAATATTTGGATAAATGTCTCCTTAATAGCGGCTGACTGTCTCTCTGAACTAATAAAGAGAAGAGAATTTATTTAACACAGTTGTGGAAATAATTAATTAAATGTACTTTTATTACTCTAAATGATCCCAACACAAGCCCACAAAAACAGATCATGTGTGATCTCCGTACCCTTCTTCTTATTGGCTCTCAAAGAGTAAATGAAGCTTTGTTTTTATGCTTTTAAGGCATGCAGCGCTTACCTAGCAGTAGCAGCAGTATATCCCCCGCCTCCCCTTTCTGTGAATGCGGCAGGCCTATCTCTGTTTACTCCTTTACACCTCTGTTGTGATAACTGTGCGTACATTCATATCTCTTTCACTGTTTGGTTCTCGAGAAAACTGTTGAGATAATTCATTCAAAACTTTTATTCAACAGCCTACCCTCGTGGGATGTGTATTAACTATTAAATGCATATATCACGCAGACGAGAAAGGTTGAATATATTACTATATACTTTTGAATACAAAACAATAAATAACTTTAGTTTTAGCCCAATGGTTAATAGTGATCCCTTTAACCTTCAGGTCAAGGTGTTTATGTTTATAATAAATTATTGTAGTAAATAAATATATATGATATATCACAATTTTACTTATAATAAATTAGTAAATAAATAAGATGCATATTAATAAAAAGACTGAGCCAAAACCTAACAATCAAGCCAAAGCCAAATGTAGAGCAAAATATTGACTTCGAGTTTAGTCTGTTAATTTTTTTTTTGGTAAACTTGTTCCATGAGGTTTAGTGGGTTCAATTTTATCATTTTTTTACAAGAAAATAAAATGAAGAGATGGAAAATGACGACAAATACGATGAGACGAATAATTTGTTAAAAAAATATCAAGAGAGCACAACTCAAAATTAAAAACTACTTACGATAAAAAAAATCTCCACAAAATTTAAAAAATATAATTATTTACAAAAATAGTTCATTTAAATAAATTTGTCTTCTTCATGATTTTTTTTTTCTTTTTATTGTCATTTCTTTTTTCTTCTTACTAAAATAAAAAGACAAATTCGAAATCGATCAAACCACACATACAAAAGCCTATTAAAAAAATACACAGATTAAAATCGAAATCGATCAAACCACAAAAAATGATATCTATATTTTGCTAATAAAATATATAAGATATTTGGCTAGCAAGCAAAACGAGTTCCAGTTTATAATTCTTTAAGCTTAGTTAGCTAGACTAAAAGAGCCATGGCTTGAGTCTCGAACTTAGCTCATGGCAGTTTATAATTCTTTAAGCTTAGTTAGCTAGACTAAAAGAGCCATGGCTTGAGTCTCGAACTTAGCTCATGGCTCGTTTTGACAATCCAACAAGTCAGAATCAAGCAAGATCAATTAGTTAAATATTGTGATTGAAACTAGCAAAAGCTGGATTTCGTGCCAAATCTTAAAGACCAATGATAGCCCAGCCAAACCTTGAAGGCCAATCATGTAATTTAGCGAAAAGACAGATAGATATCAGAGCAGGCAAAGACCAGGGCTTTGGGTCTGAGTTATCAGACAGTAGAAGGTCCCAAAAGAAACCAAGGTCAAAAAGGGTAGCAAATTCTATTGTAGAAGGTAGGCTCGACCCCAGCTTGGCCGGACTTTGACCTCTGTAGTAAAGGACGATAGCACGAGTCCCTTCAATGACCAAACTTGCATCACCTTGCAAATTACGAATTTACCCTTACATTTTTTTACTGGAAAACAACAACAATTGTTTGCTTACAGAACCCATCATGCCACGTGCACGGTAGATTCCCCAAATCTATTTGGAGGGGGTAGGGGTAAGGCGACGAGGACGACCAGGTTACAGGTCTCAATGGTCTTTGTCCCATGAGTATTTCTTTAACCATCATCCTCTTCCAAAGAAGAAGAACAAAAAAAAATTATTTTGAAATTTTGTCATGAGACTGTATGACTGAGCTAATATTACAACAGAAAACAGTACAGGAGAGAGGGAAAACAAAGTGGGCAACAACAAGAAACACCAGCCAGCGCATCTCTCTCTTGCTTTCTCTCCTTTTCATGCCTCAATTCTTCCTGCCAATGCCTACCTTTCACTGTAAAAGCAAAGCGATGACCCATTTCTAAACTACAGAGCCCATCTATATACAGCAGGTAAAAAGAGAAAGTGAGATAGATCCCATGGGAATATATGGGGACCGCTACAAATCATTTTTTTAAAATATCTCGCAGGAAAAAATCCATGGAATTCCATAAACTACCCATCCTTTCTATAAGCTGTACACTTTTCTTATTCCAAGTCTTCCCCCCATTTTGAATCTTCTCTCTGGGAAACATTTTCTCTGTTCCCTATACCTATCTTTCAAATCTTCATGATCCACACATATCTTGGTTACCACAAAAATTTCACCCCAAAAGGAAATAAAAGTGAACAAAAAGGAAACCAGAATCCATGTTTCCATATTTTTGGAGAAATCTTCTTATCCGCTGATTTGATAATTTCATATTAAATCATGTATTAAAAAATTATGTGCAAATCACAATAAAGAATCACGTGGTTTGCACATTGTTTTTTAATACATGACTCAAGTTGTCACATCAATGAATAAGAAAAAGATCCTCCACACCGCTGGCCCTTGAACAGAATAGCTGATCCTCAAAATTCAGCCATGATCACCGCAAAAAAACCGTCACGATCTCTCCCTTCGCAAAAGTATTTGCTCAGTCACCAGGAACTGCATATTTTCCTAGTATTTAGCTCCTTAAAGGTGCAATTGAGATGCAATTGGTGATTCCCTTCTGATTTTAACGATATTGATCTCTATTTTCAACTTTCCCCAACCACTACCTGTCTTCTATAAAGATTCTCCCTACAAAATCTCGAAATCTCTTTGAGTAGAGTTTTGGATCAACTGCTGAGATTGAAGTAGGGTCAGCTTGCAAGGATTTGTAAGCATGCTCCAACTTCTTGCTGATGTCGTAGTCTTGTAAGATATCAATGATCCCAAAATAAAGAACCACTTCATATATCTCACCATTGCGCGAAGGGGTTAAATGGTTGACTCCTCCAGAGGAGTACTGGTCGAAATCACTCCTCCTAGCCATCCGCTCTGCTCTTGCAGGCATATTTGCCCCTAATCTGATCAATGGTTTCCTGGTAAAACAAATTCCAATTTCCATTCAGTACTTATGGTCATATGAATCAATAAAAAGCACATTACAAACCCATTTCATTTCTTACAGGCATATTCTCAGTTACCGCATTCCTATGATATACTGTATCTTGTCTACATACCGACATTTTGGAGGATTGTTAAATCTGTGACTAGTTCTATTTCACAGGATCATAAAATCACATTATGGTTGAAACAAAATCAAGCAAAAAATGATTCTCATGGCAATAAAATTAATCGATGACTTCAAAAAATAATTCAAACAATAATCAAGGTAAGTCTAGGTTCTTATCTAGGATTAAAAAGGACCACACCCCATTTATATGCCCCACTAACATCCGTTGTCTACTAAACTAACCCACATGAAATCGCCAAGACAGCCCAAGACACTTTCAATTATTCCAATGAACATGTTCGAATTCATTGAAAGAAATTATTGCCACTTTTAATACCATCAAAACTGGAAATACAACGCTCAACCACTACATGTTCTTGCAATTGTCATTGACGAGAAATTTATCAGGAGTCAACCCCATATATATACCAAAAATATAATTTACAATTTTATAATTAAAGGTGTTCCTCCTCAAATCAGATTTTCTTTTTAGATTAAACAATCAAAATAGTCTATACACCAGGTAAATATAATATACTAAGGAGGACATATCATTGGAAACATACCGGCCAGACAAAACGCGGTCCATATCTTGTAGCTCCGCCTCAAGAAAGCGACAGCCACGCATGAACTTTTCATTCTGATATGAATCCTTCTTTCCTGCATAAGGCATGCACATTTTATTCCGCATTCTTATTGCCAAATAAATTATCCACACATGAAATACTTGAAACATGTTAATGCCAAGTTCACTTACCAGAGCGCAAAAGAAATGGTGATAATCCCATTTTGTCTCCTGTACTGTCATCACGGAAGTGAAGACCAACCAAAAGACTGTAATCCATAATTCTCTCAGCCTCTAAGAACTCACAATCTCTATCAATTTGTCTGGACATTATTTGAAGCACGTTTAAAAAAACATATATGAGAATGATCAAAAGGAAGACAACCCAGTATAGCAAATACCAAGAGGGCATATAAAATATATATTCAATGAGCTTACTTGATTAGCTCCTGGAACCAATTTCCCTGTAGGCGGAACACAAAATTGAGGTCCAGGTCCTTGAGAGTTGTGGTTTCATCAATTTCCCCCTCAGGCTTGTCTGTCGTGCGGCCATGGGAGGATCCTTTAAGGTCAAATCGCCTATGGATTCTGTACTCGGAGCAGAACAAATTGCCCATGACAATGAACCGGGTCTGGGTTACCATACACACAAAGTTACTAGATATCAGAACAGAGCTCCATCAACAAACAAACCACTTGAGCGTAAACAACTGAAACTTCTGTCTCCCAACACATACCTTTGGGCCACCAACAGGTTTGACACAATGCACGCCATAGAATTTTGTCACAAGAGAATTTTCATACTGAGATACATGCTGGTAATAACTTGAAAGCATCCTAATAAGTACCTGAACAAATATAACCAAACTTCAGGTCCAATGCCAAATCTAATTGCCTGACCTTCGGTTATCTACTTCGATTAAATGAACTACAAGTCAAAGCTGAGAAACAAACAGATTTACCAATCGCTAATTATGCCACTAAAATCGAACTTGTGCAAATGAGGATTTCAAATTTCTCACAATACAAGTTAAAAAGCAACTAACCTTGACTTCTGATTTCTTCACTGTCTTTATCATAAATCTATCATCCTGAGTAAGATAAAAGAAACTTCCACTCTTCCCCGGGGAAGAAAGCTCCCTAAGGGCATCATTTCCGCAAATAGCTAGCATGTAATCAGCAGGATCCACTTGGAAGAGCTCCCTTAAATGTCTGAAATAAATATCCCAAAAAAAGAAAATACAGTCACAACCATACCCGAAGAAACTGAAACAAAAATACTTTAGTCAAGCACCGATTGCTACCACGAGATGGGTAATCATAATTCCACGTGCAATCATATTAACCAGGAGTATTTTAGTTTAACACCAATCTTATATGCGTCCAGTAATGTTGACTTGAAATTTTGAAAATGGAAAACAAATTGAAAAATAAAATAATCAAGAAAACTAAGAAAAAGAATTAAGGCAATACCTAAACACCACCGGACAGTAATCCTTCCACCGGAATTCCACCGATAGATGGGGTGGTGTAATCTTCGATCCTTCGGATGGAAACCTTGTCCAGAACTTCTCCTTTGGATCGAAATCACTCGGCTTAAGTACCCGCAAAATCGAAGCATGCTTCCCAACAGAATACCTACACAAATAGCCTGAATGAAACCAAACTCCAAAACAAAATCACACGCAAAACTAATCAATACACAAACCCGTTGCCCCAGAATTTCCCAATCAATCATCAAACCCATTCAAAAAATTACCTGATACCCAATTGCAAATTAAGCATCAAATCATAGTTCTTATGCCCTTTGGATATGGTCTGGCCTGGCTTCTTGGCCTCGCCACTGAAACAACAGGGACTCCTGAACTGCTTAAACCCATCCCTATCCACCGCAATCCCCTCCCTGTAAATCATGGACGCCTCCACATTGTCAATGATATCGCAAGTGATGTCCCCAGCTTCTCCATCGGACTCCCATATACAAATCCTTGGGAAATTCCTATCACCCCCCAAGCTCCCCCTCCCGCCATCCACCGACGATCTCTTTCTGGTGGTCGCCCCCATCAGATTATTATTTTCGATCCCCTTCAAGCAACACTCCTTCCCTCCACCAATATTGTTGGTATTCCCGCGATAAAACGTGCCGTTTAGGTGCTGAATCTTCAGGTTGTCCTCGTTCCACGTGCCAATGTAGCAGCTCCCGTCGGGCCACGTGAAGACGCCGTTCCCTTTTGGAACTCCGTTCTCCCACTGGCCCTCGTAGCGGTTACCGTTGGCCCAAATCAGGACCCCTCTCCCGGAGATGACGCCGTTTTTCCACTCTCCGACGTATTCGTTTCCGTTCTTCCAGACATAGCGACCGCGTCCGTCCTGAAAGTTACGCTTCCATGAGCCATCGTAGAAATCGCCGTTGGCGTATCGCTTCTGGCCGTAGCCGTGCTTGCGGTCGGCGCTCCAAGATCCCCTATAGGTGTCCCCCTCGGACCCAATGAAAGTGCCGAAGCCTTCCATCCTCCCGGACTTAAACTCCCCTTCGAAGGTGGCCCCAGATGGCCACGAAAACTTTCCCTTCCCCGATGCCTTCCCGCGCTTCCACTCCCCCTCATACATGCACCCGTCCTTCCAAAGGTACTTCCCCGATCCGTTCGGCACGCTCCCTGATAAGCTCCCCATGTAGAGATCCCCGTTCGGCAGTAGCTTCTCCACCGCGGAGGCCGAGGTGGCTCCGGGGACTGCGGTTGTGGTGGGGGTGATGCGGCGGGTGGTGGCTTGGGATCGAGTACGGAAGACAGGAGGCGGAGCGAACACTAGATCTTGTTGTTGTGTATGCTGCTGCTCTTTGCTGTTGATGTCTTCCACTGATTTCTTCTTCTTGCTGTTAGATACGACGTCGTTCGGCTCATTAGACAACAGAGCTTCACGCATTTTCGACACATAAAACGTCCACTCTCCCACTCTCCGTTTCTCCTACGTAATAATACCTTTGGTTTTATCACTGCATTTGTTTGTGGGTATCATTGGGAGAAGAAATGGGATTTTTGGTAATTTATGGAGTTGTGGGTTTTTTTTTAAATCACTGACTAAATTGATTGGTGAGAGACTGGAGTCGCCGGAGTCAGGGGCATTTCCGGCTGTTTTTTCCCTGAGTTTTTCGCTCTCTAGAAATTTCTTTTTTTCTTTCTCTCTCGTTAGTGCTTTGTGTTTGGGAAAATAGGTGGGAATCCTAAAAACACAAACTCCACAAGCAGAGAAAAGAGAAGAGAGGATAGAAAGAGAGAAAGAGAAAGAGAAAGTGTAAAGGATGAGAGAGAGTAATGAGCCGGCCTTTACCTAGGGAACGTTGCTACTATGCAAGTAACATACCACCAGCTCAGCTTTAATTTTTCGTTTCTAAATTTTCCATGACGAATGTGCCCTCCTAATTAGTCCTTCCAAATAAACAGCATTGCGGTATCTAACTCTCTCCCTCTTCTGGTTTCATCGTGACGTGACGGAATCGCCTAGGAAAAATGCAAGGGTGTTAGTACGTAATTAGACTCCATTTATTTGGCCCTCGTCTTTTCACTTTATCTACAAAAATGCCATTCATTTGTCCTCTGACGTCTGATCGCAAACTGCTGGTTCCCGTTTGACAACAATCCGTTGTTTGTCGATTCCCTCTGATTGTTTAGTTTAAGTTATATTTTTGGAAACGTTTCTTCGGTTTAAACGGATTATTATAGCCAAAAAAAACACAGTATAACTTTATTATTAATTTATACCTTACTGGAATATGTTTTTCCTTTTTGGAGTTTATGTTTGATATCCACCTATGAGAATCTTTATTCTCTATTGTAGTCCCCAAATTATATTTGGTAGGTGGATCCATAATCTACAATTGGAGTTTGGTCTTCTAAAATAATGAAAACCCAAATCGGATCTTGATTACCAGAGATATACATTGAATAAATGGAGAAAAAAACAAAGTACTAGTAAAATGTACTTTCTATCCTTGCCAATTACTAGAAATTCTTGTTAGTGTTGTGAAAAATAAATGATAATAAGTTTTTAATTTATCAGTCGATTAAAAATCGATAATCTGATCTGTTATAAATTTATCTGATCAAATTAATTTAGATAAATCGATTAATTGGTATAAAATGATAATTTCGATATTTTAAGTTAGAATGTCAAATCTGTTGGTGGTCAAACAATTTTTTATTCAAATTGATCGATTAATTGAATTTAATGCATAAACAAAATTTTAGATTAGGTTAATGTTTCATTTCATTTCTTGCTTCTCTCTCATACTCATCGGGGACTTGCTATTACAAACCCTAGTCGCTAGCGAGCCTCCGCTCGCACCAGGCCACAGCACACCACTTGACTCTTTTGAGTGTGTTTGTAATTTGAATCATGTAAAAGTGGTTGTAAACTGCATTAGTTCTTCTAATTGGTTGTAATTTGTAATTTCATTTGCCAAGTGCCGTTGTCTACCGAGAAAAATGAGTTTTTCAAATAACAAGGATAAAACATACACAACAGCAAAACTCATGTGTGATGTTAAATTAACTTACCTTTAATCAAATCAAACCAAACATAAGTCTGTCAAAAAATTTTGAAACATATATAATAAGTCAGTTAATTTTTTTAATTGATCCATACCGATGATTTGAACACTTAGAATAAAAAAAAATATAATTTTTTTTTATGTAATTTAACAATAAAAAATATTTTATGTCATGCATACCACACAAGAATTCAAGACTGCCCAACAACCTAGCGCATCATTTTATCACTTTTTTTAAGTTTTCAAAACTCAAATACACCTTCAAATCTATGTCACTTAAAAAACGGACAGATGATGACTTTACCAATGCTTCAAAACGGACAGGACATTTATCTCTTTTTTCTTCTTTTTTTTTAAGTACACGTTTTATCTCTGTCTAAGCTTTGGAAATGGTGGTGCGCCATATTAATCACAGCTACAAGAAAATTACTGTATCTATCTAAAAACGAAAAAAGGAAGAGTTATCTATCTACGTTGAGTGTGGCTCACCTTGAGGCCCATTTTTGTTAAGTGGGTCACTCTTGTTAGACTACCCAAACTGGGAAGTGCATATGAGAGGTTTAAAAATAAGGGGACATCATTTTCATCTATAATCAGCAAGCTGTAATACTGTTTTATCCAACTAATTAACCTCTTTTTTTGGAAGTGATCCCAGCATATGACTCTTGCGATTCCTTTAATGACATTAATCACCTTCCTGTTTTATATAACACACATTCGAAAACAATAGAAAACTTAATCGCAATCGTTTTTGACTCAATAGTTATCACATCAAGTTTAAAACTTTAATGTATTTTAATTCAAGTACAACGTATTTCGGTGTTTTGAAGTTTTGAAATCGATTTCTCATATCAACAGTTTATTTACAGATAAAAAAATATTATTATATGGGTGAATGAAAATTAAGAGTATGGTAGATGATCATGATAAATTTAAAATAATAATAATAAACTGTAATTAATTTTTATAAGAAAAATATTATATTAAAACGAGAAAATATTTTTGTTGGACAAAAAGAGTCACTTGTGGAGTTTCCCTTACTAGTAAAACAACCCAATATTGAAATTGTACACATAGCTAAAGTATGAACCACTTTATTTGCGTCTCTACGAACATGATAATTTAAAATATTTCGTGGACTTTGCTTTTCTTTTTTTGAAATTTGAAACGATATTATTTTTCTTTTTGCGCATCACATTTACTATACAATGCAGTCAAATAAATTAAAATGTATGCATTTCTAGGACATTTACGATAGTCTCTTATGTTGCATTTGGTGGTGATTTTTTTAAATATTAAATTGTGATTTTTATCCCAAAATTATGGGGTAATTTGATTTTGATCATAAAACTATCAATTGCTCTAAAATCTAATCAATTCTTAAATTAAATCATTCGGTCCAAATTTTTCATTAAAACTAACAGAAATGTAAGATCAACAGTAATGTGGTGTCCATGTCAGAGCTAATATGGCTAGTTTCAAAATTAATATAAAACTATATTTAGTAAAGGTATGAAATATTTAAATTAAACGCATTCTATTAATGAAATATTAATAAAACTCCTTTGAAAAAAATATTAGTAACAACTAATATAAAATGTTAAAAATAATTTTAAGAATGGTTTAAGTTTAAATGTTGGCGATAAAAAAAAAGCTTAAACGTAACCTAATGACCTATACCCACCCTTTTAAAAGAAAAAAAAAGTAGAAATAAATAACTAGATTGTTTTAAAAATAAATAAATAAATAAGAACTTAGGAACAATAAGAAAAATAACTCAACAACAGCTTTTAGGGATCGCTCGGAGCCCCAACCCAAATCTGCTCAATTTTTATTATTATTATTATTGGTTATTAATTGTAATATCCGTATTTGTAAAATAAGAGTAAAGAAGTAATTTAATAAATATGATATGGAATTTAAAATAAAGTCTATGTGAAAGGTTTATTAGTATTTGAATAAAGAAAAAAATTCTAAGGAAGAAAAAAAATCGTGAACAGTAAAACGTGACAGCAGGTGCCACCACCTGCTGTCAAGTTTTTGTAGAAGTGACAAGTTTTGTTTTTGAAGGGTGCATGAAAGACGTGTAGCCAAAACGTGAAAAGTTGGTGAATGTTACAAAATGCAACAAGTAAAGTGTTGCAAAAATAGTTGCAGAGATTTTTAAGATTTTTTTTCATCCAACTTGTATATATACATGTAGTATGCGTAAACTTAACTTACGCTTACCAAACTCGTTTAGTTTTCTTTCTATTATGTGTCATCTTTAAATACTTGAGAACCGAAAGAAATGTTGAAATAGCAAAATTTTGATGGGGTTTATGGTGGAAATTTTTACGAAAAGCTATCAGAAAAATAGAAGGTAATAACGTAATATTTATGTTTGAATTTTTAGCATTCATGAAATTTCCCAAAATTCAAAGTGGAAATTTTCAAAGGGTGTGGTTTATGAAGAATTTAAGAAAATTATTAGAAATTTAATACTAATATTATGTCAGGTGTTGACAAACCGCGACCGAAGGAAATTATTGAGATGAACGAAAAAGACAAGGAAGTGATCTACCGGTAGCTTTAAGTGCTACATAGTGAATTGAATTTACTTTAAGTAATATAGATAAAAATCAAATATTTAGTAATAATATTAAAATTTATTATTAGCTTATGCTTGGTGGTAGATAAAAAATTAATTGATATGTAGGATGTGAATATTGGACACGTAGAAAATTAGTATGTGAAAAGAAATATTATTAGAATAATGAGTTGACTTACTAATGATAGTGACAAAGAGATTTTGACTAGTTGGTGAATAAATTGATGTGATGTATGAGGAGAAGAAAAATTGAAATTTATTAAGCAGAAAGTTGAGGAAAGACCGAAAAGTTAATTTAAATATTTTAAATTCATGTGGTATTTATATTACTGTTCATATGCATATTTCATATTATTGTTCATGTGCATATGCATTTAATAATATAACTGAAAAAACCGGGAATGAGTCGGTCTAAGGGAACAACCATGACAGCTGGTATATGCTAGAAATAAAAGTGATACCGTGACAGCCGCTATATGCTGGAAATAAATTCCGTGACTGCCGGGATAAGCTGTAAAGAACCAGAAAGTGGCCGGTCTAAGATAATAATAACCTGTCGACATGTGGGAAGACGTTCCCATTATAATCATTCACGCATTGCATCAGTTTTAATTATTGCTTGCATTATGCTGATGTGTGGTATATTATTGTGAATTTAATTATAGATGAATGAGTCTCCCAGAGAGAGACAGTTACAGTGAGAAAAAAAAAACATAGAACTATGATAATATGGTGATTATTTAAATGTTAGGCATTATACTATTTTCCAATTATAGGAAAAATAAATGGTTAAATATTAAAGGTCTATTTATGAAATAGGAATACTTTTAGTAAATTTAATTCACTGAGCTTGTGAAGCTCATCCCTCATTGTACAATAATTTCAGGTAGCAGACAGGACAAGTAGGCTGGTGGGTTAAAAGTCAAACGGATTCGTTTTCTATAAGTCACGTACGTGTCAATATCCTCAGACTAGTGGGAAAATGAAATAAATATTTGTAAATATTCATGTATCTTACGTTGGCTATTATATGTAAGTGAATATCAGATTTATGTCCCTCTCCTGTTGGGGGTTGAGAATTAAAATAAAACTTTATGTTAGTATTATTTTATTGTTACATATAGGTGTCGCGCTGGGATTCTCAAAATGTGATGACACCATCTCGGGGGTGGCCAACCTGGGATGGGTTGTTACAATTTTGGGATCAGAGCATTAGATTTTAAGATTCTGTAGACCACATGAGAACTTAAAAGCGAAAAATCTAAAAAAACTATATTTTTAAATGCAGAGTCTGAGGATGACACGTAGTCGTCCGAGAGCTAGAGGTAGAGTTCTGAATCAAAGGGGACGTAGTAGACCCTCAATTTTTAGGAAGACTGAAGCAGAAGAGGAAGTTGAGTCCGTGATTCCCACGAGGGAACATGTTGATAATGTAGCTAGTACCAGTAAAGCTGGGAGAGTATTTGAGGGTAGGAATGATAAATTGAGTGAAGCACTAAATCGTGCTATAGAGAGGATGAATGCAGCAGAAGAAATGGTTGATAATCTACATAGAAGATTAGAGGGAAGGGATAGAAGAAAACCTGTTGCAATGAGGCAAGAGGGTCATGAGGGAGGTGTGTTTGCACAGGAGATGCATGGTGATTGTTTTGTGATGTTTCTTAAGTTTAAACCTCAGTCTTTTATAGGATCTGTAAACCCAGTGGAAGCTGAGCAGTGGATTAGGCATGTGGAGAAATATTTTGAGATCTTACCGCTGTCTAATAGACAAAAAATGGCTTTTGCTTCATATATGTTGGAGGGTGAGGCTGCTCAATGGTGGGAGGATAGTTTGCCCAGGGTAAGCACACGGGCAGATCAACCTTTGACTTGGAAAAAGTTTAAGGAGGAGTTCTTTGTAAAGTATTTCCCAGATACCTTTCGGGCACAACAAGAAAGAGATTTTATTCACCTAAGGCAGAGAAATTTATTGGTGGTTGAATATGATAGTAAATTCATAGCCCTGTTAAGGTTTTTACCCGAGTTAGTGAATACAGAGGAGAGAAAATGTAAGAGATTTTTAGACGGATTACACTATGATATTCAGACTAAACTCTCTTACATGGGCATAGGCAATTATGTTGTACTGGTGGATAAAGCATTACCGATTGAGAAAGATCTGATGGAGTTGAGAGGTAGGAGGGATTGACTGAATAGGTATAGATTTGAGGGACCTAAAGGGGGTAGCAGTATGGGTGTACAGGGTAAGAGACCACCCTAGAAGAGGCGTTCATTGGCACAAGAAACTGTGGTGCAGAGTTAGAGGCAGACAAGTTCTGTTGCTCTGTAGATCAGAGTAATACTGGTAGGACCCTTAGATTTGGGAGCCAAGCTATGGGAGTTGGGAGTTATAGTAGGGGAGTAAATATGCCACTAGGAGAAAGTGGTAACATGATGTATGACCGAGAAGCAAGGATATACTTTAAATGTAATCAGACGGGGCATCTAGCTCGGAATTGCCCTATGCAAATATGTTTTGTATGTGGTGGGGGAGGACATGTGGCTGCAGATTGTCCAGCGAGAAAATCTGCTGATGTAGGTGTGGGGAGTGTTGGGAGAAGATCGATGGAGAGAGATGGTGGATCAGGGGGTGTAAGAGGCAGAGGTCGAGAATCAGCAGTAGAGCGAGGATGTGGAAGTCATATTCAGTCAAAAGACGGTAGAGTCTATGCATTGACCCAACAGGATACACAAGCCACTCTTGACGTTGTTATGGGTATGACTTCTATCCTTGGTAGGCCCGCTAGATTATTGATTGATCCTGGTGCCACCTATTCTTTTGCATCTAATAGTTATATGAAATCTATTGATGCTAGTGTGAGTCCTTTGATGCATGCAATTATTGTTGAGGTTCCTACTGGAGATTGGGTTATTATTAGAACAATCTATCGAGGTTGTGTGATTAATATTGCTGATAGAGAATTTGAAGTTGATTTATTGCCTCTAGATATGACAGATTTTGATTTAATTATGGGAATGAATTGGTTATCTGTATATCATGCTTGGGTAGATTGTTTTAGGAAAAATGTGATGTTCAAGATACCTGGGCAGGAGGAGTTTAATTTTCAGGGGGAACATAAGATACTTGCTGATTGTCTTATTTCTGCCTTAACTGCTAGTAAATGGTTGAGGAAAGGGTTGTAAGGGGTATTTGACGCTTGTAGTGGATTCTAACAAGGAGGGTAGAAAGTTAGAAGATATCTTGGTAGTAAAAGATTTTTCTGATATTTTCCCTGAAGAGTTGACGGGGTCCCTCCCAATAGGGAGATTGTGTTTTTTATTGAGGTGATTCCAGGATTAGCACCCATATCAATAGTACCTTATAGGATGGCACCAGCGAAATTGAGAGAGTTGAAAGTTCAACTTCAGAAGTTGCTAGATAAACAGTTTATCTGACCTAGTACATCACCTTGGGGAGCCCCTGTGTTATTTGTTAAGAAGAATGATGGTACATTGAGGTTGTATATTAATTATAGACAGTTGAATAAGATCACCATCAAGAATAGATATCCTTTGCCCAGGATAAATGACTTATTCGAGCAGTTACGGGGAACTAGAGTGTTCTCTAAGATAGACTTGAGGTCGAGTTATCATCAATTAAGGAAAAGGGAGGGAAACGTGCCTAAAACTGCTTTTAGGACATGCTATGGCCATCATGAGTTATTAGTGATGCCTTTTGGGTTGACCAATGCTCCTGCAATATTTATGGACCTTATGAATCGGGTGTTTAAACCATTCCTGGATAGATTTGCGATTGTATTTATTGATGATATTTTGGTATATTCCAGGAATGAAGAGGAGCATATGCAACATTTGAGGATATTGTTGAAGATTTTGAGGAGAGAGAAATTGAATGCGAAGTTCTCAAAGTGTGAGTTCTGGTTGAGGGAAATATCTTTCTTGGGGCATGTTATGTCAGGAGAAGGGATAGTAGTTGACCCACAGAAAGTAAAAGCAGTGTTGAATTGGAAAAGACCCACGAGTGTAACTGAAATTATAAGATTTTTGGGACTGGCTGGTTATTATAGGAGATTTATCCAAAAATTTTCTATGATTACTGGACCTCTGACTAGGTTGACCAGGAAGGATTTGAAGTTTAGGTGGTCTGAGGAATATGAGAAGGGTTCCCAGCTGTTGAAAGAGAAACCGCCTACTGCCTCTGTATTGGTGCTTCTTTTTGGTGATGAAGGATTTGTGATTTATAGTGATGCGTCACATCAGGGGCTGGAATGTGTGTTGATGCAACATGGGAGAGTTATAGCTTATGCATCTATGCAACTGAAGAACCATGAGAGAAATTACCCGACCCATGATTTAGAATTGGCTGCCATAGTTTTTGCTTTGAAGATTTGGAGACACCATCCATATGGAACCAAGTGTGAAATTTTTACTGGTCATAAAATCTTGACGCATTCACCAACCCAGAAAGAGTTAAATTTGAGGTAGAGAAGGTGGATGGAATTTATTTGTGATTATGACTGTACAATTCATTATCATCTAGGAAAGGATAATGTAGTAGCTGACGCATTGAGTAGAAAGGCTACCGGGAGATTATCTGTTATTGGGAGTCATAATAGTAGCCTGATGTTATAATTAAGAAGAATGAGGATGCAATTGAGTGTCAATGATAGAGGAGTTTTAATAGCAAATATGGTGATATAATCTCCTATTATTGATCATTTATTACAGCTGCAGGGTAAAGATGAAAGAATAGAGATAATCAGGCAGGAAATGTTGAGTGGAAAATCGATCGAGATTAGAATTAGAGAAGATAGTATGGTAGTATTGGGGCACAGAGTTTGTGTTCCTAATGATGTGGAGATGAAAAAAGGAAATACTCAGGGAGGCTTATGATTCTGTATATTCCATGCACCCAGGTAATAATAAGATGTACAGGGGGTTGGAACATAATTATTGGTGGTCAGGGATGAAGAAGGATGTAACAGAATACACTGCTAGATGTTTGACTTGTCAACAGGTAAAGTCTGAAAAATAGACATCCAGCAGGTTTATTACAACCTCTTCCAATACCAGAGAGTGGCCATGGGAAAATGTGAGTATGGACTTTGTCTGTGGTTTTCCCCGTGCCCAGAGTGGATATGATGTTGTGTGGGTTATAGTGGATAGACTTTCTAAATCTTCACATTTTCTTCTTATTAAAACTACTTGGAGTCTAGAAAAGTTTGTTGAGTTGTATGTGGCAGAGATAGTGAAATTTCATGAAGTGCCCTTGAGTATTGTATCAGATAGAGATTCCAGATTTGTCTCTAGATTTTGGAAGGGTTTCCAAGAAGCTATGGGTACGCAATTACAGTTTAGTACAACTTTTCATCCACAAACTGATGGGCAGACAGAGAGAATTATCAGAATACTAGAAAATATGCTGAGGGCAAGTGTACTAAGTTTCTCAATTAGCTGGGATGCTTATTTGCCATTGATCGAGTTTGCATACAATAACCAGTATCAAGCTAGTACTGGGATGACACACTTCGAGGCTTTGTACGGTAGAAGGTATAGAACTCCAGTATGCTGGGAAGAAGTTAGAGAGAGAAAGATATATGGCCCATAAATGATAGACTTGACTACTGAAAGAATCAAACTGGTTAGGGAGAACCTCAGAGAAGTGCAGAATAAACAGAAATGATATGCTGATTAAAGAAGATGACCTCTCGAGTTCCAAGTTGTTGATTGGGTATTTTTGAAGATATTTTCGTGGAAGGGAGTATTGAGATTTAAGAAGAAGGGAAAACTGAGCCCGAGATTTGTGGGGCCGTATGAAGTGATAGAGAAAATCAGACCAGTAGTGTATCGTTTGAATCTACCTCCAGAATTAAAGCAATTATATAATGCGTTTCATGTGTCACTGCTGAGAAAGTACTTACGTGATGATTCCCATAGTATCTCTAATCAGGCAATAGAAATTCAAGAAGATTTGACTTTTATGCTAACATCAGTCAGAATCCTAAACAGAAAGGAACATGTATTGCACAATAAAGTCATTTATTTGATTCAAGTATTATGACGAAATAAAGACGTCGAAGAAGTCACGTGGGAGAATGAAGCAAGAATGAGGAAAGATTTTCCCCAACTCTTTTCTTGATTTTAGGTAAGGAAATTTTGTGAACAAAATTTTTGTAAGATATGTAGAATTTTAATATCCGTATTTGTAAAATAAAGGTAAAAAATAATTTAATAAATATGACATGGAATTTAAAATAAAGTATATGTGAAAGGTTTATTAGCATTTGAATAAAGAAGAAAAATTTCTAAGAAAAAAAAATCGTGAACAGTAAAACGTCGCAGCACCTGCTGCCAGTAGAAGTGACAAGTTTTGTTTTTGAAGGCTGCATGAAGGATAGGTAGGCAAAACATGAAAAGTTGGTGAATGTTGCAAATTGCAACAAGTAAAGTGTTGTAGAGATTTTTAGGAGCTGTAGGGATTTTTAGGAGCTGCAGAGATTTTTAAGATTTTTTTTTCAGCCAACTTGTATATATACATGTAGTATGCTAATGAGAGTCATAAAATGCATCTTAACAGTACTTAATTGTTAGCATTTTAGGGTTGATCTAGGTTTTAATTGCTTTTTTATACGTTAACAACTCTAAAGTATCATTCTTGGATCATTGATCTACTTCGGTGCATTTTCAGGTACTTTAAGCTCAAAAGAGGAGGAAAAGTTATCATTTCTTGAAGCACAAAAACTCGAGGCATACTGGAGTGAAGGAATACTTCCGGAAGGACAAGATGGAGGGCTTAAAAGAGCAACAGCTGCTGCTCGCATTTGAAAAGAGTTTCACTAAATTGCGAGAATTACCCGTACAGATCAATCATCTTTGAAAATTAAACTGTATTGATACAAGAAGAACCAGGAGATGAGCCATATATGCTTAGAAAGATCCGGAAGTCTGTTTTCTGAAGAATTTCACGGTTCATCAAAAGGATTTTTCTAGAGAAATTTATGGCAGTTTTAGTAGACAAAGGTCAGGCTGTGCGGGATTTCAGCGTGATTTTAGGCTTAAATCCCACATCCCACATTGGTTGGAAAACACATTTCTATATCCCACATCCCATATTTAATGGAAAACACATTGCACTCTTAGTATTTGCCTATATAAAACCCACTCCACTTTAGCTTTGAAATCAATCGGGGATGAATCCAGAGGGCCTTTAGGAGCAATCCAGAGGGCTTTTAGGAGGAACCTGAAGTTTAAAGTTTGAAGGTCAGGAGAGATGATCGTCGGGAGGTCGGAGGCAACTCGAGGACGCATGAACCCCATGGCCAGCTAGTCTCCAAGCAAGGCGAAGGGATGAATCCCTAGGTGTAGTTGTTCTTATTTTTCCTTTATTTGATTCGGTTGTAGTTGAAATTATTTTCGTTAAATATTGTTATGTTTTATTCTTTAATTTAATTAGTAGATTTATTATAACTCCGGTGGTTGCATGCTTCTTTTCCATATAAGTTCAGTCAGGCTTTTCTTATGTGTACCTGTTTGGGTGTGATTGAGTCCGGTAGATCTCTTTTATAGATTTGTCCATTGCTGCAGTATCGTCGTTTAGATATATCGTCGTCTCTTGATAATTTATATGTTAGGTCATGTGTGCTTGAAAGTAAAGAAGATTTCATAAAAATTACATTAGGATTTATAAATACGCTTTAATTGAATATTTTCCGATTGCTTGTTTGGGATGTGAAACTTGCAATCGAGATAAAAACAACTGAATCAAGTTAGGATTAGAGCAACGAACCTAGGGAGGATTTTCGGAACCTTGTCATTTTTATTTTAAACTTATTTACACAATTACCCTTTTTCTCAAACAACTCAGATTCTTTTAATCTTTTATCGTTTACTTTGAGGTTTACACCTTCTGTTGTACTTAACTTGTTTCCTTGTAGAATCGACACCCCAAAACTGTACTACAATAACGGCGTTATGTTTTGGGTGTAATCAAATTTTGGCGCCGTTGCTGAGGAAACGCGCTTAAGTACAAGGAAGCTTGTCAACTTTGAGTGTGATGGTAAAAAAAAAAAACAAAAATAAATAAAAAATTTCTTGTTTTATTTCCTCTCTGATTCATATGGTGCATGCTTAGACAAGAGATCTGCGAGGTAGATTCATTAGAGGACCTGAGCTAGAATTACCCTCTCCTTCCGAGTCTGATAGTGAAACCTCGCTTAGATCAACCCATAAAGAAAACTCAAGTGAGAATCTAGAGGATTTTGTTAACATGGCCGATAACCATAATGAGAATGTTGCTAGGATACTTCAGGATTACCTCCACCCTACATGCACAGCCATACCATCATGCATCATGTTTCCAGCCAATACTCGCCATCAAGATCTTAAACCAGGGATGATTCAATTACTCCCTATATTTCATGGCTTGGATAATGAAAACCATATGTGCACATTAGAGAGTATGAAGAAGTAGTTGCGACTTTTCATAGTCAAAACGAAACTCATGACATTATGAAACTTAAGCTATTTCCTTTCGCTTTGAAGGATAGAGCCAAGAGTTGGCTATACTCACTTAGACCACGATCTATTGGGTCGTGGACTGAGATGACTCGGGCTTTCTTTAACAAATACTTTCCCCAACATAAGACCAACACTTTGAAAAGGCAAATCTCCACCTTTGCACAAAAGAATAGTGAGACTTTATATCAGTCTTGGGAGAGATTTAAGGAGCTATTGAGTATGTACCCTCACCATAGGTATGAGAGTTGACGCTTAGTGAGCTATTTCTATGAGGGACTTACCTATAGAGAGCGCCAATTCGTAGAGATGATGTGTAATGGTGGGTTTTTACAGAAAGATCCTGATGAGGCCATAAAGTACCTTAATGAGCTTGCTGAAAAAGCTCACACTTGGACTGGACCTAGTGCTACTGAGAGCACAAATAGGTCACGACCTATATGGCACCCAAATGGTGGTGGAATTTACCATCTTAGGGAAGAGGATAACCTTAGAGCCAAGGTCGAGATGCTCACTAGGGAGATAAATGAGTTAAAGACTAAGAGCTTAAAGCCAACACACGTGGTTAATCATGTAAAATCTTTTGAACCATGTTTTGTGTGTGGCGGGGTAGATCATCTCGCCCAAGAGTGTCCCACATTTGCTGAGATGAGAGGGATGTATAAGGAACAATGTAATGCCTTAGGCATGTACAAGAAGCCTTTTACACCCCTCTCTAATACCTATAAGCCAGGATGGCGCGATAACCCCACCTTCAGCTGGAAGTCTGAAAACCAACAGCTTGCACAACCCCCCGCACCATATCTTGAACGATATCATGCACCTGTGTCTTCTAACCTGTGTCTTCTAGGAGTTATTTAGAAGACACTTTACATGCTTTTATCGAGGCACAGGGTAAGACTAATAAAAAGCTTGAATATTTAATTGTGCAAGTTGTTGAAGAACATAAAGAAATAAAGAGCCAAGTATCCAAGTTGATGAGCTACTTAAGTGTGACTGAGCGAGGTAAGTTCCCTGCTCAAGCTCAATCCACATCCCATGGTCAACACCTAGCACAAAAGAATTTGGAGGAGGTGAATGCCATTGAGACACTTGGTGGTAAATCACTACACATCCCAACAACGAAAAAATCAGAGGATGTGGCTGAAAGTCATTAAGCACAAGCATACATGATGGACTCGTTCATGGAAAAGGTCCAGCACCTTAATCCATTAGAGTCCACCTTCACCCATGGCTTCACCAAAGCATATATCGAGTCAGCATTTGCGGATGTTACTGATGACATCCTTAAGGCCCCCCAAAAGCATAGAGGCGCCGAATTTGGCAGTGTAACAGTGACTGATGCA
This sequence comes from Bretschneidera sinensis, assembly GCA_023935145.1. NCBI lineage: Eukaryota > Viridiplantae > Streptophyta > Magnoliopsida > Brassicales > Akaniaceae > Bretschneidera > Bretschneidera sinensis. The sequence continues at coordinate 144,361,643 of CM043697.1, forward strand.
TTCAACCTATGCTTTTCGAGGAGGGAATAAGAGCGTCTGGCTGAAGACGTAAAACTTAGCGCTCGTGGGAGGCAGCCCACAACGTATCCTTTTATTTTTATTGTTTTTCATATTTCTTTTATTATTATTATTTTGTTGTTTTCCAAATTTTTACTTTTGTATTTATTTTCAGGGACAAATAAACGAAGCAGTTCAAATGGTGGAGCACAATTTTCAGCTTCTGTGCACCTTTGGCTACAATGGGAGTTTCCTTTATTCTTTCTTTTACATTGAGGTCAATGCAATTTTTAAGTTGGGGGGTGGAGGAAATGCATCTCTTTGTTTCCCTATTCTTTATTTCCATACATTTTTTTCTTTTTCCATTGAACTGTTTGGTGTCTGTTTCCCTTTCTTTTTGTTTTAAAGCATGCTTTGTGGTTACCTTGGATATAATTCACATGTCAATAATATGAGCTTAATTGAGATAGTATATAGCATTTAGAAGTAGTTAAATCTTGCTTCGGTTTGAAATTAATTTAAGTATCAATCTTGATTTGGTTAGAGATTCTAGCTTGTGGTAAGATTGTGTGATTAATCGAAAGCATTTAGAAAAGTTTTATGTGTGATTATTTTGTGAATACTTTTGTGGTCTTGACAAGCTCTAGAACTTACTTGATAATCACTTGAGGCAAATTCTTAGAATGCACACTACTTAGGATATGATATAGGGCATTTTTGAACCGTTTGAGCCTTTCAAACCTACCATTGCTATATTTATCACTAGTCACCTATTTGAGCTTTTTTCTTGAAAAGAAAAATTGAGCATTGTTTCTTTCGATAAACCATTTACTTACCTTTATGAGCCTAAAAATATTTTTATCCTTACCTTTCTTTTAAAAGAACTTAGTTATACACATGTTGTGAGAAGCACTTAAAATGAGTAAGGGTGGAAATATGAAAAAAATATCACTACCGCAACCCAAGTACACTAAAGGAGATAAGTTGGGGGTTGTGGAAAAGAAAAGAAAAGAAAAAAACAAAAAAGAAGGTGAATGGTTATGTGCCAAAATAATAAAAAAAAAATGAATTATGGCAAAGAAAGAAGAAAGAAAGAAAAGAAAAAAATGGTGATTTGTTGAAAGAAATGCTCGAAAAATGGTTGAAAGTGTTGGGTGTTGAAGTAAGGTTATCCAGTGCTTAAAGAGTTGTGTTCAAAACTAAGAGATTAAGCTCTTCTACTTGTTGAATCCTTCCCGTTCTTTCTTAACCTTTACCTTAACCTAACGTTACGAGCTTATTAAAGACTTTTTGATCCAATGTAGTGTGATTTTTCTACAATAGTGGAGAGTGATTTGAAAAATGAGCCTATGGAGCTTGTTTTTGTGATTGATGTCACGCAATTTATTATGTTTTTAGAGGCCAAGACTTGTATTCATGAATATTATGCATAAAATCATCCGGGTGTTTGGATTAATGGTTTGTGGTAAGATGGATGTTAAGAGTCAATAACGATTTTAAGATTGATGTTTGGATTACTTTTGGACTTAGGTGAAATTTAATGATTCTATGTGCCGTATGTTATGTGCAATTTTTTGAGACAAAAAGTGAATTACTCTTGGTTCAACGCTAGCATTGCTTTACTTTGTTTTTAACTCCTACCATAGAATTCATATCTTATTTTCGCTTAAATTGCTAGGGACTAGCAATAAGCTAGTTGGGGGTTGTGATGAGAGTCATAAAATGCATCTTAACAGTACTTAATTGTTAGCATTTTAGGGTTGATCTAGGTTTTAATTGCACTTTTATACGTTAACAACTCTAAAGTATCATTCTTGGATCATTAATCTACTTCGGTGCATTTTCAGGTACTTTAAGCTCAAAAAAGAAGGAAAAGTTATCATTGCTTGAAGCACAAAGACTCGAGGCATACTAGAGTGAAAGAATACTTCCGGAAGGACAAGATGGAGGGCTTAAAAGAGCAACAGCTGCTGCCCGCATTAGAAAAGAGTTTCACTAAATTGCGAGAATTGCCCGTACAGATCAATCATTTTTGAAAATTAAACTGTATTGATACAAGAAGAACCAGGAGATGAACCATATATGTTTAGAAAGATCCAGAAGTCTATTTTTTGGAGAATTTTACGGTTCGTCAAAATGATTTTTCTATAGAAAGTTATGGCAGTTTTAGTAGACAAAGGTCAGGCTGTGCGGGCTGTGCAGGATTTCAGCGTGATTTTGGGCTTAAATCCCACATCCCACATTGGTTGGAAAACATGTTTCTATATCCCACATCCCACATCGGATGGAAAACTCATTGCACTCTTGGTATTTGCCTATTTAAGACCCACTCCACTTTAGCTTTGAAATCAATCGGGGATGAATCCATAGGGCCTTTAGGAGCAATCCAGAGGGCCTTTAGGAGGAACCCGAAGTTTAAAGTTTGAAGGTCGGGAGAGATGATCGTCGGGAGGCCGGAGGCAACTCGAGAACTCATGAGCCCCATGGCCGGCTAGTCTCCAAGCAAGGCGAAGGGATGAATCCCTAGGTGTAGTTGTTCTTATTTTTCCTTTATTTGATTCGGTTGTAGTTGGAATTATTTTCGTTAAATATTGTTATGTTTTATTCTTTAATTTAATTAGTAGATTTATTATAACTCTGATGGTTGCATGCTTCTTTTCCATATAAGTTCAGTCAGGCTTCTCTTATGTGTACCTGTTTGGGTATGATTGAGTCCGGTAGATCTCTTTTATAGATTTGTCCATTGCTGCGGTATCGTCGTTTAGATATATCGTCGTCTCTTGATAATTTATAAGTTAGGTCATGTGTGCTTGAAAGTAAAGAAGATTTCATAACAATTACATTAGGATTTATAAATGCGCTTTAATTGAATATTTTTCGATTGCCTGTGTTGGGATGTGAAACTTGCAATCGAGATAAAAACAACTGAATCAAGTTAGGATTAGAGCAACGAACCTAGGGAGGATTTCCGGAACCTTGTCATTTTTATTTTAAACTTATTTACACAATTACCCTTTTTCTTAAACAACTCAGATTATTTTATTCTTTTATCGTTTATGTTGAGGTTTACACCTTCTGTTGTACTTAACTTGTTTCCCTGTGGAATCGACACCCCAAAACTATACTACAATAACCGCGTTATGTTTTGGGCGTAATCATATGCGTAAACTTAACTTACACTTACCAAACTCGTTTAATTTTCTTTCCATTATGCGTCTTCTTTAAACACTTGGGGACCGAAAGAAAAGTTGAAATAGAAAAATTTTAAAGGGGTTTATAGTGGAAATTTTTACGAGAAGCTATCAGAAAAATAGAAGGTAATAACATAATATTTATGTTTGAATTTTTTGCATTCATGAAATTTCCTAGAATTCAAAGCGAGAATTTTCAAAGGGTGTGGTTTATGAAAAATTTAAGAAAATAATTAGAAATTTAATACTAATATTATGTCAGGGGTTGACAAATCGTGACCGAAGGAAATTCTTGAGAGGAACGAGAAAGGCAAGAAAGTGATCCACGAGTAGCTTTAAGTGCTACGTGGTGAGTTGAATTCACTTTAAGTAATCTAGATAAAAATCAAATATTTAGTAATAATATTTAAATTTATTATTAGCTTATGTTTGGTGGTAGATAAAAAATTAAATTGATATGTAGGATGTGAATATTGAACACGTAAAAGATTAGTATGTGAAAAGTATACGAAGAGTAATTACTATCTTCGTTTCACATCGGAGAGTATCTCGGACGAATATCAGGAACGCTCATAAAAATATTGGTATATACCGTATAAGTATGTGGATACTATGGGTCATTTGATTATGCGTTTATATATATATATATATTTTGATTGGTTAGTCAATAATTCAATTCATGGGATAACATACCAAAAAAGAAAAAGAAAAAGAAAAATACCGTATCGTTAAAGCTATATCAACCATTTTTCTGGTTCATAAAGAAAAAATTTTCTGGAACTCCTATAAATAATGCAAGGATTATATAAAATTATTATTTATGTATGACTCACTAATAACATTCTCCGTGGTATTTCATTTAATGAGTGATTTTATAAGTTTTTTCTTTTTATTTTTGCACTGTTTTTTTATTTAAAAAAAAAACGTAGGAAGGGTCAAGCCAAACGGTCGCTTTAACAGTTGGACTTGGCAGTCTGAGCTAGCACGACTGTGGGACCCAGCTAGAATGGTCTTGTATCTGTCCCGTGGGGCCCTTCTACGACGTCGCTTTCGAAGAGTCCGAGGTGCAACACTGCCACCTGGCCGCTTCAATGGACAACAATGTCACGCCCTCCACGTGTCTCTTCATTTTCATGCTGTCAGATATCACCGAGACCAAGTAACCAGCAATTAAAATACATGCCAAGCTTTTTATTTTTTATTCAAAAGCTGGAGTTTTATTAACCAGAAGAGTTAGACGGCATCCCCCAAGAATAAAAAGAAAAACATTCATAACACCCAAAGTTGGTTAATCAAAATAAAGAACAGCAAGAGATTAGATCCCAAGTTTTTAAAAAATTAAGTTTGATTATCTTATCGAGTTGAGTTTAAATATTTTAAAATTCGATTCAAAATTTTTTTAAACAATTCGATAAAATATTATTGAGTTCGAATCAATATTTATAATAATATATTTATTTATTTTATTAAAATTAGAATTCATACTTGAATAAATTTGTTTGTCATCAAATTCAAACCTAACCGAATTTAAATTATTAAAAAATTGATTGAGATTAAATTCAAATTTATTCATTTTAAATTAAACTAAACTTAAACATTTTAATATTCGAGCTCAACTCAGCTCAACCTCAATGTACCTTTATTCTTCGCATATTGGGGTAGGCATGGAGAGCTATGCAAATGTTTTCAAAGTTTCTACTATTCCTACCAATCCAAAGGACCCAACAAGAAGTAGAAAATAAAGCAGGCCATGGAATTTTAAGCTTAATTACGAGCAGCAGTCTTATATAACTAAGTCAAGAAATCATACTAAGAGAGGAAAATCTCGTACTTTCAGGTTCTTTACAGAAGCTGCAAGCATCAAATGAGACAGTATTTCTGTATTTTAAGTTGACCTTAGAAGCTATGCAATCATTTGCACAAAGGCAGATAAAGAATTACCATGATAGTCTCAAACTTGATTGAAATTCGTATTGGAGTTCGAGGAAATCTTGGTTGCATGCAAAAGTTTTGATAAGTAAATTTTAAGAATTTTATTAATAATATAATTAATATTATTAATAAAATTTTGAAAAGCTATTAATAAAATTTCTCGATGCATTGTATTCGGTGTAGATAAGTATTTTCTGTTATTAAAATTTAAATTTTATATAATTATAATAAAATCTTAAATTATTAAAATTTAACTTATGAAATTAAATAAAATCATTTTTTATGTATTTTTTTTCATTGTTACATTTTGTTTTCATAGTAATATTTTTTTCACTTTGGCTTCGTTTGTTTCATGTAAAATGTATTACAATGTAAAACCAATTTAATATAAAATGATTTTCATGTAAAATTATAAATTTTCAGTTAAATTTTTCTTGTTTAGTTTAAGTATAAAAATAAATGATGAAATATATATATATATATATATATATATATATAAAATTAGTAGTGTAATATATGTAAGATAAATTTTAAGAAAGTGAGAGTGTTTTCTTTTATAAAGAAAGTATCTTTTTTCAATCACTTATAAAATAATTTACGTAAAAAAATATGAAAAATTATTTTGTTAAACTTTTTATTCATCAATTAAAATCTTATTTTACATATATTTAGTTTTAAGACTGTCATTTTTTATTGAAATAAACGAAATTTTAAGTAAAATAAAAAAATAAATGTAAAAAAAAATTGTATTCTCAAGCTTACTTATTTATTTGTTGTCAAAGATGAGGTAATTTAAATACACTCGCATTGGCTTATTTCTATTGATTAAAGAAAAAAATAGAGATTGCAAAAAAAGAAAAGAAAAGGTAAAGGTTAAGGAGTAAGGACAAAAAGGGGAAAAGACAAGTAGGTTGAAGCATGCTCTAGCTGGGTTGTCAGCTTTGGATGGAGCATAAAGGCTTATCACCAAAAAAAAATATATATATATATATATATATATATATATTCGCAAACAATTTTTTTATAAAAAAAATATAAATAAGAAAATGACGAAAGAATTTAAATAGACAGTTAAACACGATATTGCAAAAATTGAAAATGGATATGAGAATTTGAGACAGCAATCTAATCAATCAAACAAGCTTGTGTGGTGAAGAGGGGTTCGTCGGTGGGTTCACGCGCTCACTAAGGTCCACCACGAACGTGATCTTTCTTTACTCTATAATGAGACACTGTTGCTCCATCTCACGAAATATTTGTGAAAACGATGGAAAAGAAAAATAAGTTGACCACATTTCTTATTTTTAATAAACATTTTAATTGTTAATTCATGAACTCTTTGTAACATGATCGGTTTTAAATTCGAGGGGTGATATTACAGATTTGATTAATAAAGTATATTAATAATTATAGGAAAATTAAATAGTAATTTCAATATTTATTTTTTTAAAACAATTGCTATTCAATTTCTCCATGATTGTTAGTAGATTTTTTCGATTCCGTGATATAATTTTCACAGAAATGGATTAGTGATATCTACTCTTTAAATCACGAACTTCTTTTGTACTTAACTAAACAATTTTACATGTCAAACAAGAGGTGTATTAGTTAAATTGCACATTTTCTTTCATTTTTTACTCTATACTAATAGAAGTTGATATAAAATTGTAAAACCTATGTTTATTGGTTATCGACTCTTTATATATGAGGTTCAAATTTGATTTTGCATTCTCATCAATGTATAAAAGAAGGAATAAATTTTTATCTAAACCAACTTTAAGAAATATACATATACCAAAGGTATCTCTCAATGTCTCATCATTGAATGAAAATAATTTTTTTTCTCTTTCTTTTCATATCATCCAATTGTGAGATATGACGCTAGTTCATGTATATTTTTTGGACTTGATCTAGACAACAATTTCCCAAAAAGAAGATAGTAGCATAAGATTGTTGATACCCACATTTTTTTTACCACATGGCAAAGCTTCATTTGTCCACTAAGGGACTGTTTGGTTTGGGGTACAAAAGCAAGATATGACTAAATTAGTCCCACACAAACAATTAATCCCATGTTTGGTTGGAGGGATTGACTGTTCATATCGGACTAAGGTGAGACAAACTTAGTCCTAATCCCATGAAATCTGTCCCACCCCTTGGGACAAAATTTATCCCACCAACTTTTGTTCTTCCTTTTATACCCTGCACCAGTTCATGCTTCTTCTTCCTCTCCTATTTTTCGACGAATTTCATACCATTATTCTCTTCCTCTCTATCATTTTTCGGCGAATTTCAGCTAGCACCACACACACCATCAACATCAAGAGGATCTCGTGATCAAAACCCACAAACTTCTATCAAGATCCGCCATTGCCGTTATTGGCCACCACCGGAAAGTCACGCCACCAGAATCAGACCGCACTATCCGGTTTGGAATTCATGGATTTATTCGGATCTGGTGTTCCTTTGTCGAGATTCCACCAAAAAACGGTCAAAAACCATCAAACCACTGTGACCTTCACCATCGTTGATATAATTTTTCAGTGTCTTTTAAGTTGAATCACTGCCACAATTGAGCTCGCTTAGAACCAGCGAAAGAGAATGAAGATGGAGGAAGAAGAAGAGGAAAAAAGAGTTTTTGTCGTGAAACAAAAAAGGAAGAAGAAGAAAAATGAAATATGATTTACATATATATATATATATGTGTGTGTGTGTATATATATATATATATATATATATATTTATGAAAAAAATGTATTTTAATCTTTATATTTGTTATCCCACTTTAATCCCAATTTAAAAATTTTATGAACCAGACATAAAATTAAAATAGTCTCACTTTAATCTCTTCTAATCTTATTCCAGTACAATTTTATCTGTGAACCAAACAGATCCTAAAAAGATAATTGTGCAAGTCGCCACTCGCCATAGCAAAACAATATCTTTATTTGGGCCTATTGAACTTTCAAGAGCTCAACATAATATTTTGGCCCAATTATTCATGAGCCCAAATAATCAAAGGCCTACAAATTCCTTTTCTACGAATAGAACATGGGAGTAACACTAAACTAATTTGGCAACAATGCATTCCCTGTTTTAATAATAAATAAAAAACAAACTGAAACCAAAGTTGACGACTGTCCATCACTTACTGCTGCATAATTGTTTTGTAGGATAAATGGAGCTTGTTGCACTTGCACATGCTTTTAGCCATAACAACATAACAAAAGAAAGGGAAAAAACAGAAGAGAAAATATCATTATATTTGTCCATGAAGCTTCTGTCTCTGTGAACTTTAAGCCTGCCATTTTCAGTACATCAGGACCTTTGGCTTCTTGTCGTTTTCTTTTGCCTAGAGATTTTAAGAAAAAAAGTAAAAAAACTCGATCAAACATGAAATTTTTGGGATTAAAAAAAGTGAAAAATGGGTTTTTAATTTAATATAATAAACCAGCTTCCGTTTGTAAGAATGTTTTGTCTTGTAATCAAGAAAATCAAGTACTACTCCACCAGTTTAAGTGTAAGACTCAACCGGACAACTCAATACTACTCCTCCATTGGAACTGATCATTCTCAAACACCTAAATATTTATTAATATAATGTTTTCTTTTTCTTTTTCTTTTTCTTTGTGACGCTGAATATTCTCTGGCAGTAAGAACTACAGTTTCCATGTTCTCTTGCTGATTCTAAAGACTATCCCTTCTTCTTCACGTTTTCCTTTTTAAACGTTAAGTAAGTTAATAAAAAAAACATTACTTTGATTCTTTAGAATCTTTGTCTTTAACTTCCATTTTTTTTCTTTCTGTTTTTGTCGTTATGAAGCGTTGTTCTTTGTTTTTTTGTTCTTTTAACAATTGCTATTGGAAGCCCTTTCAGCTCTCTTTGGTCAAGTTTAATACCATATTAAATTAACCAAAAGAGATTCACAGGTCATGCATCGCATGTGAAACCCTTTTGGATTGGTGTTTTTCAACACTATGAGAGAGGAGAATATAACTTTCTCAGAGGCTTTACACAATAGCTAAGACTCACTAAGAGTCTGTTTGGTTGTTGCACTTACAGTTCGGCTTAGCTTTTCAAGTTGTTTTTTTTTCTTTTTCTGTCCAGCCAAACATCTCTTTTTAAAGTGATCTTTTATAAATCAGAATTTGAATATTTTTTTTTTTTATAAAAAAAAGTTGACTTAAACTCAAATTCAAAAGTTGGGTTATGTCATCAGAATTTTTTTTATTTGGTGAGCTTACGTTAATTGGGTTCTATCATAAAACGACTTAAGTGTTTGTCATTTTAAGTAAGACATAAAATGAGTCTAATAGGATAATTTATTTACAATGGGTCTATTCTCTTATGTAATATGAGCTAATTAGTGTAGGTTATAGTAGATTTTTGATAGACAGACCATTGGATTAATATAAAGTATGCGCTAAGTCTCATTTCTATTATCAACCTTAAGACATAAAATGAGTCTAATAGAATAATTTATTTACAATGGGTCTATTCTCTTATGTAATATGAGCTAATTAGTGTAGGTTATAGTAGATTTTTGATAGACAGACCATTGGATTAATATAAAGTATGCACTAAGTCTCATTTCTATTATCAACCTTAAGAAAATACATCATATTTTCTACACCTTGGGAAAAACTTGTCCAATCGAAAATTGGTGTGTGCTAAAAGAGAACAAAGAAGGGGAAGCATCTAATGCTAAACCAAGGGATTACTCATTGGATTTGATTAAAGATTCTGTTGGGCTAATGATAAAGATGGACATGAAGAATCTAAGATATGCCCTATTCTTTCAATCTATGGATTATTAAGTGTTCTTTATTCATTCTTGGGGATCTATAAGATTAATGATATTTACTTGAAACCCCACACGGGTAGCAGAGCCACCATAGATTGGATTTAGAATCATAATTATGACTCAAATCAATTGATTGAATAAAGTATGAACCCTAATTAAGACTCAATCAACTGATTGAATAAAGTATGATAGAAATCATGTTAGAGTTTTTAATTATAGCAATAAAGTTAATATGTTTGATTGCTTCTTCTTATGGCTAATGCTAATATAAGGATTAATTTGCATATTTATATGAATTGAAATAGATGTTTGTAGAAACATGTTTTAGACATTTTGATTATGTTAATTCAATTGATAAATTATTAGTTATTTGCTAGATTAATTAATTGAAATCGATGCATGGCAAACCACATTCGACTATCCTAAAGGGAAAGATTGGACATAAACTTTGTTTGCCATTGTGTATTGCAATTAAGATAGTCACATCGGTGGCATAAAGCCGCAAAGTGAGATCCACCTAAGTAGTTTATACACCCAGAGATGATAGATATTAGCTAAGGTTGGAATAGATTTTCATGGTGTGGGAGGTTTCATAATTGCACGTCATGATTTCAGTCTAAAGGTATTTACATGATGAATTGTATGAGATCTCATGAGGATGTACTCAATTATGGTTTTAGAGTACATTATTACACCATAGTTTGCTAATTAAGTTATATTGTTTAACTAAGCAAGTCATCCTTAATTAAAGTCACTTTTTACTATCAAGAATAATAAAGTATCCATTGAAGTTCTGATTGGTTCGAATTTCATAAAACGAAACGTGTTGTTTGTCACAATGATAACATACATAGGCTTGGCAATGAATAAAGATAAACCAATAGAATATAAGGATAACAGTTCGATTCAGTAACATGTTAATGATGCATAAATCAAGTTTGATCATTTGTGTCTGCTAACCATTAAGATATCCATTCAAGAGCATTCATTGAGTGGATTGTTGTAGTGAAAATATACCTAGTGTTATTGAATGTTTAGATATGTTCAATTTTGCATAACATAAATTTCTTAAGGTACGAACGAACATTATATGTTTGAAAGTATATCATGGAAATAATTCTTTTTCAAATTAATATGAAATGTTAAATTGCCTTACTTATTTCCAAAAAGTATTAAAAAAGACAAGATATGTAAATCTAGTGCTTTTGAAATTGTTCAAGATTAATAAAGAAAATGATCAGATTGGCAATATATTGAGTCTTAAATGCTTCTTATATATAAAGAAAGATCGTGAAAAATGATATTGCAATAAAAGTAAAGACCTGATAAAAGATGGTGATCATGTTTTTTAACTCATGTTCAAAGTAAATATAATGTAATTGAAACCCCATTTAATATAGTAGCTAAACAGTGATAATTGTGTTGTCTTATATGAAAGTGTTGTCGGGTTCAACTTCCATCTTTTATTTATTTAAAAAAAAATAATATAATCTCAATTATTCATATATATATATATATAAATCTTATATAATAAATAAATTTATAAATCTTAAATAATACTAAAAATTTAAAATTATAATATTTTGTGAATATCAATTAATTTATCAAATAAAATTATTTGTGCATAAGAGACATCAAATCAAAAGTAAAGGATCAGATAAAGTTACCATTCATTGTTTTTTTTAAAAAAAAGAAAAAATCAAGATGTGACCGCTGACCCGACGGTGAGTCACGTAGCCGCCCTGTGCTGTGTGTTTACAAAGAGAGGGGTACGAAATGACATAACAAAAAACTGCCTCGTTAGCCTCAAATATTACCACGAAGAGGAGAGGATGAAGTTTTGTTTTGGAGAAATGTGATCTAAGAAGACATCACCAGTCATTCCAAATTCAAAATTCCGATACCACACAAACGTCAAAACAACACACTCTCTCTCTCTCTCTCTGGGTTTCTGTTGTGTCATTCGGTTGGTTAGACAGGTCCCCTCTTTTCTTTAGCGTGTTTCTGTTTGATTGAACGGTCAAGATTGATTGGACTGTTAAGATCACGTTTTCAGTTGTGTGGGGATATGGATTCGTTTGGTCACCCATCCATCACGCAAACAAACAGCTGCTACTATATATTCCTTCCACTTTCAGCTACGAAATCCCCATTGCGTCATTGCTTAACTAAGATAGAGAAAGAGACAGGAGGAGCGCTTATGCATCAACAACCTACTTTTAACTTTTAAGCTGTCTCTTCAGGTTCAATTTGACTTTCTTATTAGTGAAAAAGGAGAGAAGTAACTTGGATGGAGGAAAATTGGCATGCACTCGGTACAAAAGAGATGTATGCGTTAGCTGCATCTCAACTATAAAAAATGATAGAGAAATAAATTTATTTTCTTTTCAAATTTCTTTTAAATGATCGAGATGTATTTAATATTTATTTCATTTGCAACGAATGCATATAAAATTTTTTTATTTATAAAACGAATATATTCGAGTTCGGGTACAAAAGGGTAGGATATCAAATTTAAGTTTACAACTAGACCAATTTTATCAAACAAGTCTAATTCAAACATTTAAGAAGAAAAAAAAAAGGGCATAACGAGATTTGTTCAAATAATTTTATTACCCAGGCGTGCTTTAAAATACATATAGTTTGTTATTAAAATCAATTTGGTTAATCAACTGAGACAGAGGAGTCAAACTTGAATATTCAAACCTCAACATAATAAACATGTTTGCACCGGACATGTAAAAAAGATTAAACTGAGACAGAGGAGTTCAACCATGTCCGCTCGGGAACAAATGTGGCGCAATAAATTTCTAGATTGTACCATACAAGAACTAACACATTTGTGTTCTCATTTATCGGGCAGCTATTCTAATTTACACGCCTTAATGACACTAGAAATTTGGGAAAGGGGCTAGGTCATTGCAGCAATACAACAGCTATATAGATCATAATTTGATTACTTTCTTACTAATATTATTATATTTTTTGCTGAGTCTCAACTCTTACGTCGGTATGTTTATCCTCCGGTACTTGTCTGGTTTATTTAGATAGAGGACCAATAGGATCCATCTGTTTATTGATAAAAATATATCACACGACTTATTAATTTTAAAAAATACATATGGATTTCAATAACTTCCTTTCCAAATATTAATTTGTCTCGTTCTAAGGGTGAAACAGTACCACTTATAGTTTGTTTGGAACAAGAAAAATAAAGATAAAAAAAAGAAAGTACATGTACATCATTAAATTTTAAATTTTATAAAGAGATATATCCATTCATTCTCTTTATTTCCTTTTCCTTCACACTCCCTCAATTCAAAAGCACACTTATGTTTCACCGTGAACACAATAGCTACGAGTAAGAAAATTACAGAAGCAACTGTATAGTTTAATGTAAACTATAATTCCACCACCATTTATTAAAAGTATACTTATTATATACCTAAATCTTAACAATGATTGTTTGTTTAAACTAGGTCTAAAAAGTCTCATAACAATCCATAGTGGAGAACTGAATGTATACTAACTTCACGTTAATTTTATGATTTTTTTTTTATCAATCTTGACTAATCATTATTGAGGTTTTTGGATGTATTCCTATAATTTTAATATAAAAAAGTGCATTGCACCAAATTATACATGTTTTTATACTTTTTCCCAAAAGAGTGATCAAAAGGATAGACTGTAGTCCTATCATATTTGATTAAATAAATCGGAAGACACGAAAAAAATAATTTCTTTTATTACCTGCCAACACCTTTTCTAATTTCACTTACAAGGATTTTATGCAGCACCTCAACTGCTCAGACCAGCAGTCTTCGCCACCTATCTCACCTATCTGGTAAAAAATGAAAAAAAGAATGAGAGACCAAATTAAGGCAATTTGAACCTATTCTGACAGCTGATCACTAGGGATTTGGCCAAAGATATTAGGACATGAATCCCAAATTCTCCTTCCTCTTGACTCCCAATACCCGCCAATGTAGCGGTATGTATCACTGCCTTTATCCTTTGCAAACCACCTTGGCTTCCAACCTCTCTCTTGCATCTTCCGAGCCTGAATACCAATTGAAACAACATTCCATTAATTACTAAGAAAACAAGTAATTTCTTTACCAACTCTCTCTAAACAAATAATTAACAACAAAAAGGATTCAGGTATTAGTAAATAAATGCTAGATAACTTTCAAGATCTATTGTTCTGTCCTTTCAGCGGCCTCATTTCATTGGAAACCTCCGCTCCAGTATTGGTCTTTAAACCATTCATCTGAGTTTGTCACTCTCATACTATATACGTTTGTACCCTTTAAAGATATATAAATAAAGTCAAGGAGTTGTGAGGGTAACTTAGGCCTTGTTTGGTTAAGACTCGTGAAACTGTCTGGAGTCTGCTGACTCGAGGCTTATTTTTCATTTTTTGAATATAATCAAGCCGACTGATTTCTAATTGCTTGATTGCAACCTGTCTAGTTTTAATTCAATATTGTCTGGTATCATTATCTATGTTTGGTAACAACTTATGATTTATATTATAATTTTAAATATGATTAATATGTACTAATTCACCATATAAATCTCATAACTAATTAAAATTCATAGGAAAAATATTTCATATAAAACAAAATTTATGTATTTTCCACAAAATATATGTTATATGAATAATCTGCAACTTTAAATCTTATAAATAATTAAAAAATTTATAGACAATATATTACATATTACATAATTTATAAATATGAGCCCAATCTTATCTATTATTATGCTTTCATAAATTTATAAATTGTGAACTCAATTATTGATAGCTTCACCTAAAAAGTGTGAGCCCGACTTTATTTAATCTATTTTTAAATAAATAGATAGTAAAAAAATAATTATTTAAAATAAATTAAAATAATAGAAAAAAAAACAGTGCTTCCTAACCTTATCCACATTTGATTCCCTTACCCCAATTAGGGGGGGGGGGGGTGGTTTTCTTCGATAACAAACAAATTTTCTTCCCATTTATTCCAAAAAATTCTAGCAAAGGAACTAATTCTTTGAGAAGCAACAACCACTCTCATGGTTATTTAGAAGAAGATAATTGGTTTGAGCCTGTGGGTTTGTTTTCTCTTGTCTAAAACTTCTTCTCCTTTGTCTCCTTTGTGAGTGGCTTCCCTCTTATCATTTTTGTTTTCATATTTTAGGCAGCAAGTGGTTTTAGGATCAGCATGTTAGTTGAATTTTTTTTAGTGAAGTAAGGAAATCAAAGAATAGAAAAAAATGAAAGAGAGATAGTGTTTGGTTGCCAAGAAAATCTCTCTCTAGTTCCTTTTTTTTACTTTTTCGAAGAAATCATAACTCTCATCCTCATAAAAGATACAAGGCCAAGAAAATGATCAAGAACTCAAAATCAAGTGAGGTAGAGGACAAAACTCTTGTTTGGCAGACAAGAAAATTCGGAAGAAAATTTTCCCTCAAGTGCTTACCTCACATAAAATCAAAGGAAGCATAAAAAGGCATTCGATCGGTGCGCGATTTAAAGGAGAGAAAAGAAGTGAAAATCATAAATCCAAATGAAAATTCTTAAGGATGAGAGAAGAGATTGAAAGAAGAAGATGTTGAGGGACTTATGAGACTTCCATAAGTAACAAAATGCTAATTTTGATAAATGACAAAATTAAGACCAAAAACTGATTTATATAAGTCACAAGACTATAAGACTGGTCTTAATTTGGCAAACAACATTATTGAAATCAGTAAAATTAAGACCAAAAACTGATTTATATAAGTCACAAGACTATAAGACTGGTCTACGTCTTAAAGTACAAATATGTAGCATAAGTAGGCTTATAAGCCCCGACCAAACAGGGGCTTAAATGTCTCACTTTTCCTAATAAACAAGTGAGAAAAGGTTTGGCTGATTCACATTCTTATTTGGTGCAAAAGCCCTAGTGGGAGAAAGAAATGAAAACTATCTTGAAACTTTGAGCCACCTAGGGGAAAACATCCAACTCGGCCAAGTGCTCATCAAAAAATGGAATTAAATGAGGACATAAGCAAGCTTGAATAAGCAGCTTATAAGCAAAAAAAACATAAAGCAGCAAAAAATGCAGCAAAAATGCAACACAGAACCCTACCTGCCGCTGCCGCTGCTCTAGCCGCAGCTTCTCTGAATTGGCCATTTCAAACTCCCCATTTTCCAAATATCGTTGATCAGGTCTGAGCCTTGAATCTGTGGGAGGCAGCTTTTCCTGCATATGAAACAGAACTGGAAATCAATATACTATAATGAACTGACAAACGAGCTGGCATCTGGACTTTGAAAGTTTGAAACCATTCCATTTCCATTATATATTCCAGTGAAAGTACATTTAGTTTCATGTTTTCCGACATTCTGGAAACTATGATAATTTAGAACTCTCTTAAACTATTCTAAACCATCCGAAGGATGTTACTGTGAGTCCAAGTCTTGAGTACAGAAACCGAAAAAAAATGCACACGTTTAGGCATGCACAGACATATAATCAGTTTAGGGCTACCTTAAAACCCAATTGAATAAGTAGTTGCATGCCAAGTTGGAAAACTGCAATGAACTTGGCAAAAAATTCACCTTTAGCCCAGGAGTGAGCTCATTCAATGTGATGGCGAAGCGTGTCAAGTTATATCTGGTGGGAAATTGAGGAGACTTGCTTCGCTTCCAGAGCAGACGGGCTTCTGACAGAGACTGTCCTTTTCCCTTCCCTGAACAGTCACCATTCACATAATGCATGCTCTCATCCCATTTTCCAAATAGGGTTGCCACTGTTTTACCATTTCTATCTTGAACTATACCATGTACCTGAGAAAGAAATTAACTTTAATAAATTGCTAATGGTCAATGACAGTAGCTCTTGGAAATATTAGTGGAAATAATATCCGTGTTCCATTCTTTTACAATCTTATATCTGTGCGTATAAAACTTGAGTAGAAGAAATATAATGTACAAAACGTTTACACATACTTCAATCAAAAGACAGAATCCTTGTCATGTGTTTTAGCAAGAATTAAATCAATTGGTCAGGGAGGTTTACCGACAAGGAATACACTAATAAGTTGTATTGACCAACATCTTAATCACACAACATTTAGAACTATAAGAAGTGCCACATTTGTTATCATTGCTTTCTTGAATTAAGTTCATCAAGTAGAGTTGACAGAAATCCAGCTGATACAACACAAAGGTCGATTAAATAAATATGCATCTTTGCTGATCTCTTTAAAGGGAGCTATAGTTCAGCCTTCTGATTTTCAATGTCTATTTTCCATACTTGGACCAAAAGTTAGAAAGAAGCAGCAACAATGTAATATTCTATTTATATTTTTTCTTCCAAAAACATATTCTTCCAATTTTGACTCGTGAACCAGCATAGATCCCTTGTTCTTTTGAATAAACATTTATCTTTTGTGTAGCCCATATATGTATGGCTTTCTGAATTATTAGTATTCTGTTGGCTAAACTTTGACCAAGAGTGAATTCTTGGATATTCCAGTTCAAAAGTTTGATTTAAAAATCTAATATCATTATTTCTCCATATTTTTATTAACCGAAACTTCAAAAAACATAGCACATGAACTCTGTAGCACATATGCTTCTACAAGGAAGCGAAACGGATAACATATCATTTTGCTGCTGCATGATATAACTCATATAGTAATATTTAACAAAGGAAGAAAAAAAGTAAACTATACTTATTTGTATGTATATTTATGCTGAATTATATCCCACTTCTGAAGAATATTTATATTCATGCATCCATATTGTATGGTATTCATATTTTGTAGCCAAATTCATGTCAAAAGGACATAAAAACCAACATAAACCATGAATTTGTTACTGAAAAAACAAAAGTAGGTCAATTTTTTCTCCACTCACAACTACTGAACCTTAGTCAGCAATGCTTAATAAGGAAATCAAGCAGATATACCACTCACTTAAATATCTGCTTCTGAATCAACACTATTCCATTTTAAATAATCAAAATTTGCCAATATATTTGAAGTCATTTTAAAATGTACATAATTTCAGAGTGGTGAGTGAGCACCTGGTGAGGATTTCGGTCAATGATAGACTGCTCCTTGAATTTCAGTTTACACGAGTACTCGTGATTTCCTTCGATACGCATTGTACCATAGTGATCACAGTACAGCTTACCCAGTATGAGATTGTAAATTGATGTTGTGACCTAACAAGAATAAAATCCACTTTCAAATTGGAGCCCCACAAAGAATGTTAATTGAATAATTGGAGTCATACCTTACTCCATTGAAAAACTTCTCCATCATCAAACTCCAAAGTCAAAACACCAACAGGATCAAGTTGAATTGATCGACCCCAAAATTTGCTCTTCAGATTGCTATCACCCCAAAATTTCCATCCAGTACCCTCACAGTGGCACGCAACAATCATGGGATGATGACTGACCTGACAACAAAAATGAACATTATCTTAGCTATTTAGCATCAAAAGGGAGAGGGGGTGATCAAACAGAACGAGAAAGAAAAACAAGATGGCAGGCATGTAAAGGAACACTAGGAAAGATGAAAGAGTATTGAGAATGCACCAACTCACATACTTGCATTTGTCTATCCCATTCTAACAATATCAAGGTCAATTCTCCACAAAAACGACGGCCATTACTTTTGATTTCTTCTTTGAAGCATTTCCGTAATAAGTTTCTGTTTTAAAAGCTCATTAATTGTGCTGATATCTTTCTTTGTTGTTTTGATACTTATCACTGAACAGTTCCATAATCTATGCAGTACATCTCTTTACTTTCACCATTTATCATATTTCTCATGGTGAATTAAAAACAAGGAAAGGTTGTCTGTTTTACATCAAAGAAACGCCTTCATTAGATTTTTTCAAGTTATGACAATCCTATTTTTCAAAAAAAAGCCTCATTCTGCCTATTCCTGAGCAAGGGGATCATAAAGACCCTGAATTTAATTTTTTATTTCCACTAAATTACATCACACCCACTTCATATAACTTAGACATAACAAGTTGAATTCAAAGTTCCCCATAGTGTTTATTAGGTTAATATGCACATAAACATTGGCAACATGCCAAACATCCAGTTCATTATGCATATAATACCCATATCTCAATTTGTGTACAACCATAAAAAAATCAATGTTCCTCATACTTCAAATAGAAGAACATAAAATGTCAACAGGCTTGACAATCCCATTTTGAGTTTTAAGTTTATGTTCACTTTACAAGCTATGTGAAGGTATTTAGAAGGAACAATGCGATTGAAATGAAGGAGTGAAGATACAAGGTGGGTGTCAAATTGGATATATAAGTTCCAGGTGCAGAAATCAAACCTTCTCGGAGAAAAAGCGTACACCTTTATCAGGGAAGTCAGCCTCATATGTTTCCCCTAATAATGGATTAAATGGTTTGCAAATTTTTCCTTCAGTTGAAGCATATCCCGATACAGCAAAAGCAGCCACATTTAGAATCCTCATGAGGCTATTACCCTGAAAAGTTTCAAGAGAAGTAATGTTTTTAAATCAAAAGATTTAAGCATTCTGATATTACAAGCTTTGTCATACATACCAAGATGGAAACCTAACCACTGAACATAGAACCGTATGCAACATTGTTAAGGGAGCTTAACCAAGAAAAAGGAAAAGGAAAATGATTGTTGAGGGCAACAATAATCAGCAGGTTTGCCTGTACATAATTATTATACAATATGCAAAAAGCTATATTGGCTACACAACAAAGTATGGATCCCACTATATCTTTTAAAAGAGGTGAGCTTGAATTTAACTCGTGCGAATATGTGTGAGGGTGTGTGTAAGAGAGAGAGATTCCTCAACTGGAGAAAGCATACATAGTCCACTACCCAAAAAGCTTCAATTAAAGAAATTCCTAAAACTTGACACTTGAATTGTAAATTCACAATAATAACTAAACAAAATCTGCCTTCTTATACTAAACAAAAACATAGTCATAAACCGATGACCTATTTAAGGAATCTCCCAAAGCATGTACAATATACAGCTGAGCGTTCAGTAATCATCATAGGGTCTGATATTCTTGGAATGTCTTTTCCAGACACTTGCACAGTAAGGTGCCAGAGCACCATTGAAGCAAAAATAGCATGAAGGCATCTCTTATGTCATCAGTCATCACAATCACCAAGATTAAATTTTCTACAATCAATCAGCTCTGTGTGTGTGCGCGTGTGTGTATATATATATATTCACTAATTATCAACTGCATCGAGATATGAAGTGACAGTGTATGAAGACAATACTCTGTTTTCTAATTATTATTTTTTCAAAAAAAGAACTATCAAGTTCTTAAAGACCTACCCTTTTTCCCAATTCATATGCCCGATCGATAAGATATGAATACTCCAAGTCCTCGAAACATTTTTGCAGGGAAGAGAGGGGCTCATTGAAGTAAACAGGAAGACAAACTTTTGTGAGGTCCTTCCCAATGTTATCCTTGATCATCGACCAAAGACTGACACCTTTCTCTTTTTCAACTGGATCAGGTAATTTATTACGCCGCTTAACATAAGGAAAGTTAAATCCAACAGATCTGATGGATTGATCAATATCATCTTCAGATTCAACTGCATTAAGCCCTTCCTCATCTGAAGAGAAAGATGGTGTCCGAAAACCAGATCCATTGCTTTTGAAAGAACTTGATGACAGAAAGTCACGAGTATCAAAGAATGTATTTTCATCCTCATCTGTTTCTTCCTCTGCAGCATCAACTCTTTCATTATCATAATCAGATTCAGTTGCACTTCCTTCTGTGGTACAGGAGGAAAACAGAAATCAATCTACTCATAACTTGCTAGAAGTAAGAAACAATTAGAATGTAGTGTCTCAAGTCCCAACATGAAACATATAATGATTTAGGCATTGTTGCAGACTTTCTGGCAAGTTAATCTATTTGATTTTGACTTGGAGTATCATTTATTCCACAAGTTATTCAAATTCATAAGTTGTATGTGAAAACCATATCGGGATGCTACAAGTCCCTTACCATAAGTCATACGTCCCTTAGTCCACTAAACTTACCGTAAATTTCAAGTGAAAATCATATAAAGTTCTGTGTTTAGATACAGGCAGGCATGCATTACATGTTATGATGCTTGTCGTATTTTAGTTTCCAAAAAATAGAAATAAAAGCCAAGGTAAATAAAATTAAGTTAAAAAACTTCTTAACCAGGCCTAACACAAGAATAAAAATCAGAAGAAAAGCATATAAGCTAGCATTTGGTGACAAAATGAAAAGAATTTTCTGCACTAAGACCAAGATCTAAAAGTTATTCTCAAAAACCAATCTACTATAAGCACCACAATTCAGTTGTAGCACTTATTCCACAAGTGATTCAAATTCACAAGTTGTATGTGAAAACTATATCGGGATACTAGAAGTCCCTTACCATAAGTCATATGTCCCTTAGTCCACTACACTAACCGTAAATTTGAAGTAAACATCATATAAAGTTCTATGTTTAGATACAGGCAGGCATGCATTACATGTTATGACGCTTGTCATATTTTAGTTTCCAAAAAATACAAATAAAAGCCAAAGTAAATAAAATTAAGTTAAAAAAAAACTTCTTAGTCAGAAGTAAAGCATATAAGCTAGCATTTGGGTACAAAATGAAAAGAATACTCTGCACTATGACCAAGATCTAAAGGTTATTCTCAAACACCAATCAACTATAAGCACAACAATTCAGTTGTTATATTAGTAAATAGTCCAGTTTTATGAAACCAACACTTGCTAATAAACAGGTTTAGTGCAGAATAACTTACCACTGGATTTCTCTTGCCTGAACCCATTGGAAGCCCCTTGATCAGTCAACTGTCTTTGGCTCTCATCAACTACTGTATTCTCCAGATCAACCTTTTCTGTCTACACAATACAGCATAAATAGCCGTTTCTTAGCAGAACACAGAAAATAAGTCCAGAAAACAAACTTCCAAATAAACAATGGCATCAGATTAATTAAAATCCTTCGGAGGGACAAACGATCAACTTTGTACATTAAAATGACAAAAGACATGGCTAGAATCTTTGGGAAACATGTAAATATGATTAATGAGGGGCTGAATGCCAAACAGTTTTTGTGTGCATGTTACTTGAAATACACACTGATTTCCAGAAGGTAGAAAGAAAACTTCAAAACATCAACCATCTTTACCACTACCAAGAAAATACAAAATAAATAAAACAAAAAAGGTCAAACTCTGTCAGGTATAGTGCATGATGGGCTGTAAATCTTGAGATTCTAATGGATAATTATGATATGATAGAGATTGTAAAGAAGATAAGGATAAGAAACGGAGACGGTAGAGGTAAAGGCACTTGCATGCTTGGTAGCAATAATTGACATAAATTAACCTTCTAAGTTAACCACAGTAAGCCAGCCTCAAAAATAGTCAAGACACCTTTCCGACCTCAAGTGAGGGCATAAACTACAAACAATGTAAAATTCGCAATCCTTGATGGAAGGAACTTGTTGAAATTCAACAGTGCTTGCTCAGCTACATCAGAAAGAAAAGAGACAATACTCAAACATGAACCTCCAATGGATGTGTCAGTAACTAAGCACTCCATGGAGGAATGGTTTTCCACCAGAAAAGCTCATCCCTTCTGTTTCACTATGTGAGCAGCTCTTTCGATGTCAGATACTACATCTTTAGCGTTCATAAAGTAATAGAAAAGCCCTCAAAGACTATCTCAAGTCTAAAGAGTTTCAGAATCTCTCCCTTAGTGTCATATACAATTGATAGCATCACAAAGAGCCAAATGACACATTCTTCCTAGAATTCAATAACGTTAGCAAGGTTCTCTTCCCAATTAACTAAGGTCTATATAATGACAATGCTTAGATAGGATGAGGAGGTGATGCCAGATGCACTGGCTAATTGTAACAATCTTGTAGGTAACCCTTTAAGCCTCTAGTATTGTTAGTGTTCCTAAAATTTTGGGCAAGTATTACACCACCACATGGGCACCTACAGTTGAACACACTTATAGAAAAGTTCATAATGGCTGGAAACATAAGCTGCTTCTACATCGTGAATGTGCAACCTCAACAAATAAAATAAAACAAAAGAAACAAAAAAAAACATAACCAAGTCATCAATTCAAGCAAATTTCTTGGGAAGATAACATACTAATTGGCAACATTAAGTTCTTCCATAAAGCCAGCCCATATTTATTAGTCTCAAGCTTTTTCAGGGTATATTAATGTACTATGTGAAGAGATTGCTCAGAGGAAATCAAGGCATGTTTGTTTTGCATTAGAAGAAAATGCACCATGGCTATACACCCATGAAGAATGCATATGCGAAGAACTTAAAGAACTCAATCCTAGCAAAGCAAAAACTCCGAAGCAAGTCAAGTGTCCCACTCTGTTAAGCCACTCAAGTCCTCCTCCACCATCAGCAGACACCAATTACAGCTGCCACTCTCACCACTACAAACACCACAACCACCACTACTGACATCTATTCCCTCCACAGCAACCACATAACCACCAATTCCTAACTAACTTCTGTCAGGAGATAGAGAAAACAGTATAATACAACGTTTTAAAGTTTTTTTCCAGAAAAAATTGTCAATGATATTAATTGGAACATATACCAAAGTAACCAAACAAAGACATGTAATGGAAGTGCCTATTAGGCATATCTGTTCTTTTTTTCTCTTGATTTTATATATATATATATATAAAAGAGTAAAATAAATCTTTCTATTGAAAGAAGCTAAACTTTGAACATCCATAGCAGTTAAAAACGGTTAAAGACACTGAATACCTACAATTCCTTTTAAGCGCTACATAGGATCCTCATGCACCATCCAAAATGCATATGTGAAAAGCGATTGAAATAAATTTAAATGTAGGGTACAAGCATCTTCATATATGTTACCAAGAACAAATATGTAACAACTGTGCTGTTATCAATGAATGTCAAACATTACAATGAGGAAAAAATATCAAAGCAAGAGATCAAAATTTTGTAAGATTAAAATTCCAAAACCATTTAGAGTTTATTATTGCACCTTCCCAATCTAGTGACTTGACATGGGAGTTATTGCCTACCTCAACAAACACTAACTTCAATTCAAAAAGCACCAAATTCCACTGATTATGCCATGGGAATAAAATAATACAGTAAGTATTTTTGAACCTCTCCCCCCAATCAATCTCTATACAAAAGAATCACAAATTGAACAAAAAACTTAACTCTAAAACTCTAAACAACACTGAGACAGAAGTAGAACAATCACAGCAACCCCCACCACCTCCCTCTCCAGTCAAATTTATTTCCGTGTTTTTTTAAATATATATATATAATTATCGGGAGTTGCTAAAATTCTGCACACCAATAGGAAAAACCGAAGAGGAAGTAGAACCCGGAATACAAAGATGATGTTGTTTGCTAGTTTGCGTTACATGTACCTCTAAGTGCCTTAAGGTGTCAAGGAGGAGGGACTGCTTCTGCTTGAACAGCACCAGCTGGTTCTGAAGCCCGGCAAACTCACTCCTCATGATTTGCTCGCTGTCCTGTATGGCCGACTCGCTCACGCCTTCCTCCATCAGCCGCTGCCTCAGCTTCTCCGTAGACACTGCAATGTTGTCGATTGGAGCCATCAGCTCGCTGTTTGACATCCTCGGAAACATGTCCTTCACCGCCTGCAAAGCCTCCATCCACGCGGCGCGATCCTCTCGCGTTTCGGCACGCAAATGGAGCCTCTTCGTGCCCGTAAAAATTGAGAATCTCTTGTCATCCGATCTGCTTTCGCGAATTGACGAAACCTGCAAAACACTAAAAATCAAAACGAAGAAAAAAATTGCAAAAGCGAATAGATCCTTCTCGAGGGATACGCAATCAAAATTGAAACCAAATATAAATGAAACAATAGAATACATTTCAACTTAACCAGCCAACAAAGGGGGGGAAATGCCACATGCACCTGAACCATATTCAAACTAAACAAGTACAAACTGAATCAGCTTTTTCAAGAAACTTCTTAAAACGATTGATAAAAAAAACTGAAAAACTGCCTAAGAAATCCGTTTCAGATTACCCCCTTCAAAAAATAAATCCGTTTCCTCTCGTATTAACTATACCAAAATGAATAGATTTTTTTCCCTTTTTTATTGGAAAACAGAAAGGAGTAAATAAAGCAAAATACGAGAAATGCAAAATGAAACAAACATCTTGTATTGTCAGTGACCTTAAGATGGATTTCACCGAAGGGTTTGCGGCGGAGTTGGGAATTGCCGTGTTTGCGCCTGGATATGATCCGCGTGGACTCTTCTCCAATAACTTTGGATCCTTTCTCTGTCTCGGGGCTGACGAATATCTTATCGGGCCCATGAATCTTGTAATACGATAGCACTCCGTCCTGCAAAACGAACCACCGGGGCCTCCAACCTTTACCATAATTCACCCACTTGTAGAGTATCCCCGATATTCCATTCCCTACGATGTCGTTTATCTTGACATCCACCGGCTGCTCCCTACCCGAGCCCGCCGCCGCCACCGATGCCAATCCTCTCTGGCTCAGCCGGATAACATCGTTGTGATTGAAGTACTGATTATGATTATGATTGGAATTGTTCAATCTTTCGGAGACGGATTGGGCGGAGGTCGGGTCGGATCTGGTAGAGGTGAGGGTGGCGGTGGCGGACATGGGGAGAGGGTCGGGTAAGGGTTTGGAAGCGGAATGATCGGATACCGTGGAGACACAGCAGAAGGGATGCATATGGAATTAATACAAAAGAATGGACAGATCGCGGGATTGGAATTCGCTGACGTGGCGACTGAGCACGGCGGTTATGGTGGTGATGGTGAGAGTTTTCTTCATCGTATATCGTGTGTGAAAAAAATAAAAATCAAAAGCAAAAGAAAAGGAAAAAGAAGAGAGTTATAGTGAAATGGAATAATTTAAAAATGAGCGTTTGGGTTAATTATGAAGCGATTATTAAATGATTTGATATTTTGAGTGGGGTAGTTTTGCGAGAGTTTCGGTGGTGTAACCGGGCAGAAAAGGGATTTACCAGTTAAGTCCCGTGAGGAATCAAGAGGCTACAAATTGTTGAATTTTCAATGTAGAGGGGCAACTTAAAAAAGGAGGCGGTTGTTAATGAGTTATTATTATACTACTCTACGAGAAGGGGTTATGTTTCTATGCGGGGGGATGCAGGGGATTGTTTAGGAACCGGCGAACTGTGAGAGTGACATGTGGAGGAGAACATTGAAGCCGCGTGGAAGAAACTTACTGATCAGGGTGATTTGACGGGAATTGAGCAGAAAGTTCGCATCTGGAGTTTGGGACAGATGCAATAAAACTATGAACCGTTCGAATAGGGTTCGTGCCCATCATTTTGGGTTTTGATGAGAGTGGTCCTTTAGTATGGAATTCTTTTCACATCACCAACGAGATATGCAAATGGCATTGTTTGGTAGTACTTTGTTAAGTTTTACATTTTTATTTTAAGTGGCATTTAAATATTATTTTTCAAATGTTTGTATATTGTTGAAATAATTTTTATTTTTATTTATATTTAAATATTTTTCTTGGATTAAAAAGCGTTATATGATCATAACTCAACCAACAAGAGTGTAATAATTTATCCACTAAATTTATTAGTGAAACGATGAAAAATAAGTGAAGCTGAAACAATGAGCTTACAAAAATCCTACAATATTGCAAGTGAGTTGAATAATTAATAAAATATCAATTTTGAGCGTTTCGACCAAGTTATAAGAAACCTTTCTTTTGTACATAAGATGACCAACACAAAAGAACTAGCTAACATCATGCCGACGTTGTTTGGTTTTAGTTTTAAAGGTAAATTAAAGTAAATATTCTCCCGTCTCTCTCTCATAAAATCTACAATAAGTTTTTAATTTTTTTACAGTTTCACTTGTTGCAGGTAGTGAAGCGTGTACCTCTACCGCACTGGAGCAATACAAACCATAGACTATTAACCAAAAATTAAATATTTCAAAGTCTTGGTGTTTGTAATTGACAAATTGGTTTCATATACTGTACTACTTTCCAAAAAGAAGTTTCTTTCTCCAACTTTGATGTTTGTTGTAGGATTATTGCCCATTTGATCATGCGGCGGTGTTATTCAAATACCTATAATTTAAGTTTTTCAGATGTTTTTTTAAATATTTATGATGGTATATATAAATTATTATTTTTTGACCGAGTAAAACATTAATTAAATTTTTAATCAAAGAGATTTTTTTAAATTGATACCAAATCATAAAATTCCACTAATTGATAGATTTTTTTAGCACGAGATATCTATATTATTTAAAATGTCATGTTGATTGGTCCTCGAACAAAAAGAATATTTTTTCTTTGAAAAATGAAAGATAACTTTTGCAAATTGATATTTTAACAAAAGCGATGGAAATAAATAACTAATATATAACTATACAAACAACCAAAAATTACAAGTTTTGTAATTTGTACTTTAGCTGAACATTTCCAATTTTTTTCTGAAATTTCATGATACTACGAAAATTCCAAGATATTTGAAAAAAATCCATAACCTTGGATACATAAAAGTTTGGATAGATATTGACAAAATTTAGAATTGAAATTTTATCCACTTCTCGAAATCTACGAAAATTAGTCTTGATGATATCATTGTTGAGCATTTCAAATTAGAATCAAAATTTGGATATACGTGGAATCTCCAAATCTTTGTCCAAATCAAAATTATAAATCTTGGTTATAATCAAATTCGGATTGCTAGAACAAAAGCAATAACAAAAATGAATTTGGAATCTTTCCTTGTGAGATCAATATATACAGGGTTTTACCTTAATGATGCTTTACTAATATAGAAACTCACCATCTTACCAAAACTCATTAAAATGAAAGAAATAAGTTTAAAAAATTAATATGAAATTAGATAAATAACTCACACATAATAAGAATTAAATTTGAAATTTTATAGTTCAAGAACCCCAACTTTAATCACTAAACTAAAACCTTATTGACAATCACTTTTTCTCTAAATATATCAGAATGATTATCATTTTTAACACTGGACCTCCAATTAGGTTCATAATTGGCTGATACTGATTATGTCTATTCATCCATATAAAATAACACAAACCGATTGAAAACATCGTACACCATGAAAGCAATGGCACAAAAAGAACTTCGAATCGACTACTAATCAAAATATCCGAAAAATACTTTAATCTTAGTGATATAATCGTTAATTTCTAGGTTCTTTTAACTTAAGCCATGGTTTTATGTATATTTACGACTTTTCTTCGCATGCCATTTTCTAAGTTAATATGCATTTCCCTCCTTGAGGTTATAGTCGAATTCTGGATTCGGCTATGATACTTTACTTGTTTTGATAAGTTCTTTTTTTTCATTATTAAATTTTCAATCAAATCCGTTCATTAACAAAACCTATAAATTCCTATTGTTTGGGTCTGTTTGGTATACGAACCTGACTAAGGTGGGATTAAGATTAGGATTATAGTGGTATAGAATTAGGAAGACTAAAGTGTGACTATTTTAATTATATGTTTGGTTCATGAGATTGTTTGATTGAGATTAAAGTGGGATAATAAATCAAAAGACTAAAATATATTTTTATATTTTATTATAAATTTTTTTATTATATATATATATATATATAAACCTACAGAGAGAGAGTACAGCTCTTTTTTTTTTTGGCTTTGTATCGTGAAACAGAGAGAGAGAGGAAAGGGGAGGAAGGAGGTTGCGATCTAATGAAGAAGGAGGAGGAGAAGTAAGAAGGGAGGAAGAAGATGAGGGGGAGAGGTGATGCATGGCTCGAGGCACGATCTAGGCAAGGAGAAATAGGAGAAGGAGAGAGAGAGAGAGGAAGAAGGATGAGGAAAAGGAAGGAGAGAAGAAGGCCACGTGATATGCATAGGAGGAGGAGAAGGGAGGCGTGTGGTCAAAGGGGAGGAGGTGGCGGGGGTGATGGTTGTTGTAGGGAAGAAGAAGAAAGAGGTAGGGATAAAATGGTCTATGAAAAAAAATCAATCCCACTAACTGTAATGACCCATCCCGGGTTGGCTACCCCCGAGACGGTGTCATCACATTTTGAAAATCTTAGCACGACACATATATGCAACAATAAAAATAACACAAATAAAATTTTTTACATCAATCCTCAACCCTCAACAGAGGGAGATACATCATTCTGATATTAGCTTAAACATTATATACAATGTAAAATGCATGAATATTTACAAATAAATTTTTATTTTATTTTCTAATTAGTATGAGGACGTGGACACCTACGTGGCTTACAGATAATGATTTCATCTGAATATCAACTCACCAAACTATTTGTCATACCTGCTACCTGAAATCATTGTACAATGAAGAGTAAGTTTCACAAACTCGGTGAATTAAATTTACTAGAAGTACTCAATTTGTGTAAATGGTCTTTCAATATTAAATCAGTTATATTTCACATAACTTGATAATAGCATTCTACTATCACTACACATATCATAAGTCTCATTCTCTATCAATATTTTCTTCTTATATATTAGTTCACCCTAAGACTATCAATTATCTCATAATTCGTATCAAAACATCAATCATAGCTCATTAAGAATTTCACTTATCGCTTTTGTTATTAAATCAACTTATTATTCCAAAAATATTATTTCTCACCTAATAATTTTCTACATGTCTAAGATTCCTATCATAGCTATCAATTAATTTTTTCATCTACCACTAAAGCATAAGCTAATAATTTATTTTAATATTGTCACTAGATATTTTATTTTTTATTTAGATTATTTAAAGTAAATCTAACTCACCACGTAGCACTTAGAACTACCCGTGGATCACCGCCTTGCTTTTCCTGCTCCTCTCAGAAATTTTTTCCAGTTGCTGACTGTCAACACTTCATATAATATTTATATTAAAAATTTTAATTATTTCTTTAATTCTTTCATAATTTACACAATTTGAAAATTCCTACTTTAAATTCTGAAAAATTTCATGTATGCTAAATTTAAAAAATAAACTTAATGTTATTACTTTATGTTTTTCTTAGTGCTTCCCGTGATTTTCTATAAAAAATTTTCTGTAAACTCTTTTAAAATTTTACTCTTTCAATTTTTTTTTAACCCCTAAATATTTTAAAAAATAAAATAATTTAAATTAAATAAACAAAAAAACCAAAAATTTGTTAAGAAAAAATAAGTAAAGTAAAAGTTATATATATACACAATTTTTTTTTTATTCAACACATCACTTCACCCTCCCCCAATTCTCAAGCTGCCACGTTTTTTAGATTTGTCAAACATGCACACTTCTCATTTCACCTGCTCCCACGTTGCTCTCACGTTTTTGTTTTATTGATTGTTTGTTTGTTTTTTTTTTATTTTTTGAAAAATAAAACTTTTTTTTTCTTCAAATTGGATACGTTCAATTTTTTTGTT
This sequence comes from Bretschneidera sinensis, assembly GCA_023935145.1. NCBI lineage: Eukaryota > Viridiplantae > Streptophyta > Magnoliopsida > Brassicales > Akaniaceae > Bretschneidera > Bretschneidera sinensis. The sequence goes on from CM043697.1 coordinate 144,392,058, forward strand.
TTCAAAATATTTATTTTATTTAATACTAAATTTTTCATATATATATATTATTTTAATTTTATATCATATTTATTAAGTTACTTCTTTACTTTTACTTTACGAATACTAGTGTTACACTGATCTCGGATTGGTTATGTCCCGTGGGGGTTGGGACAGTTTTTCAGGGATTGAGATTAATTTAGTTTCGATTTAATCTCAGATGAACAGTTAGTCATTCCAATCAAACGTGAGACTAATTATTCATTTGAGATTAAGTTAGTCAATTCCAATTTAATCCTCCGTATCAAACTACCCCTTAATGTACACTTAATGCCACGTAAGTGTTAGGTAGTTAAGAACTACACGAACGTGGTTAAAATTATTGATTTTTGAAATAAAAAATTATTAATAATTAGAAAAATTGGAAAAGTATGTTAAGTTTTTTTTTAGATGAAATTATATTGATCATCTTTAAACTATGAACACTTAGCACTTAAGTCTCGAAACAATTAATTTTGCATAAAATGTTGAGGACCAATATGAAATTTGCTTATAACCTCAAAGACAAAAAAACATATTAAGTTTTCTTTAAGGAAAATTACATCGACTATCTTTAAACTATGGATGCCTAACACTTAAATCCCTGAATTACGAATTTGATATCAAATATTAAGGATCAATCTTAAATCTACTTATAATCTCAAAGACAATAAAAGCACATTAAGTTTTTCTTTAAGAGAAATTGCATTGAACATATTTAAATTGTGAACATCTAGTACTTAAGTTTCTAAATTATTAATTTGACATCAAATTTTCAATTAGTTACAATGTTATATTTTTTATCAATATAATAATTATTTTTTTCTTCACTTTGAGATGATTAAATATATTCAAATATTATTCAAATAAATATTATAAAATAGTTAAATATCATACAATAATTTTTGAGAACTTTTAGTTCTTGTGTTGTTGTTTTTGCGTTTTTCAATATGTATAGTAAGAAGAGTAAGAAATATATTTTTCAGTAAATAAAATTTTTTAATTTTTTGTTTCTTATGGTAGATCATATTTTTCTTTACATATGTACGAAAAATCGTGATCAAATTATATGTGTGAAATTGTGAAAATAATTTAGTTGATAAATAATACATAAAAAAATTATATTGTAATCAATTAAAAATTTGAAAATTTGTGATATCAAATTCATATTATAAAAATATAATAATTAAAAAACCTAAGGTGCAATTATCAATTTTCTTTGTGAGGGCTATTCTTCCAGGCCTCTGCAGGACACGTTTAGTCACTTTCGATGGGTTTCTCCCTGTATTAAATTTCAAAAGAAAGGACAGCAGCGATTACGTGTACCAAAGCACAGAGGATTTGTGGAGAAACCGTTTTGCCATTTCATGATTTCCTTTGACCAAAACACCGGTCAAAGTGAACAGAGGCTGACCTGGATTACACGTGGTGGTCACTCATCATCCAATCCGTAACCGTCCTCGTGAATCGTGAACAGTGAACAGAAGCTAGTTTTCATCACTGCACATTGTCGTGTACCATACGTATCTTGTCGGCACGTATTTAAATTGTACTACTACTAAAATGAGAGTTTTGCATGTGGTTTTGAGTTGTTAGTTCGTCCCTAAGATCAGAACCGTTGAATTGTGCTTTCATCATCACGTGCGGTCAAATTTTCTGATTAAGCATCAATTAGAATAGTCTATAAGGGGCAATCAAGTGTAGTGGCCACCATGATTGATTAGTTTGATTTGTTAGTTGGCATGGGCCCACAATAACATTTCTAAAATTTTAATATCGAATTATTACTGTGATATGATTCAACAAGATCTAGTCAAAAATCGAATAATATGCTGTTGGGATGCCTTGAGAATAAAGAAGGCTAAATTCCATCGGCATCGACTAATCAATCTTTTCTTGCATTACTTTTGAAGTGGAGTTCCAATCTCATGGAATTGGTTTAATGGTAATTTTCAAGAAATTAACTTTTTTATTAATAATGATAAAAAATTAAATAATAATTATGTCAAAAAATTTATTATTATTTAATTTTTTTGTGATTATTAATGAATTTTTTAGATTCTATAATAATTCTTACAGATTCGATTTCGCGGTATCACCAGTCTTTGATCGAGATGAGACTTTTAGACCATATCTATTTTTGACCCGTTAAAACACGGATATGAACATAAAAAATAAAACTCGTTAGAAAATTAGTATTTTTAGTCTGTATCTATTGATCTGCTACCTGTTAGAGTCGGCCCATATTCAGTCTAGGTCACTTTTTTCTCACCCAAACAAGAAATTTGTTGCCAACACCCGTTTTTGACTTTTTACCGCTTGCTAAACTACGTGTATAGATATAAAAATAAAATCCATTAAGAAACAAACATTTTTAATCCGTACCCGTAAGATTCAACCTAACTCACTTGTTTCCAACCTCTACTCTTTTAAGTATGGTTTGGCTTAGCATTTATTTTGGTTTATGATTTAAAACAATTTTTGAAATGATTTGTATTAAAACAATAATAAAATTAAAAATTGTTTAGCTTTTTTTTATTTAAACAGTAGTAACAATTTACAATTTAGTTTATAAATTTTTAAACGGTTTACAATAAAATTATAAATTATTTTAATGTTTATATATTTACAGGATTCACACAACAATTTTTCATATGACAAATTAAATTTCCCAAAAAGCGTACGGGGACGGCTCTAGTAAAGCAAACTAGATGGATGTCACAAGAGATTATCAAAATCCTTGCTAATTGCAAAATCATGTCATGACAATTAGTTGTTAGTAATAGACTTACATTGATTAGTTCGTTAGTGGTAACCCATGTGGTTTCTTTTGACCAAACTCCATTAAGTCTTAATCAAAGATATTAGAAATCTTTGCACGCGTGACAGAGAGAAGTAGGCTTGAGAGGGAAAAGGGTTTCCAAAAAGGGTGGGTGTGTGTAATTATCAAGTTTCTATAAGATTAGAAAAATACAAAAAAAAAAAAAGAAGGGAAAAAAGAACACTCATGCATCAACAAGTGCATTTTTCTGTATCTTAAGCTTCCACTGCTTGAGTTCAAACTTGAAAGTGAACAAGATTGATTAGGAAAAAAAGAATAAATAAAGTGAACAAGATGACAGAATCGTATGCCCCGCTATGCCCCACCATCGTAATATGAAAAAAAGGAGCAATTTTTTTTAACTTCCAATTAATATAACCTTAATTATTTTTCAACATTAATCACTTATCTTGCATGTAGTAAAAAGCTTGTCTTACGTAATATTGGATGTATAATCACAATATTTTATTAACTTTCATTATTAAGTCAATTAGTTCATAATATTCTATAAAACAAACTAGTTCATTATATAGCTTAATTATAAAAAATATAATGTGATTGACTGTATTTTTAAAAAATACTTCAAGATTTTTTTTGTGACAAAAAATATCATGTAGTCGACTCAATTTTTAAAAAATACCCCGTGATTTTTTAGTGATAAAAAAATATCTCGTGATATATATTTATATTAGTAAAAAATATCCTATGGTATGTTTCCGTGAACAAAAAATATCCTTACATGTTTTTTTAATCAACCACGTGGTATTTTTGCTAATAAAAACATACCATAAGGTATTTTTTAATCTTTATGGTATTTTTTTAAAAATGAAATCAACCACATGATATTTTTTGAAAATACAGTCAGCCACATGATATTTTTTTTGTAATTAAGCCTAATATAAAATAAGTGATATTAAGTTTTCGTGTATAATCATATTTATATGTAACAATTTTCTTTCCCTTTTTATGTGTGCATTTTCTTGATTAATTTTTTTTAAAAAAAGTTCACAATATAAAATTGATAAAAAAGAGCCTTTTTCCAACTATGGTCTCTTTTTAAGTCTAATGTCATCTTATTTTCAATATAAGATTATGATTGGTACAAAAAAAAAAAGAAAAAAAGAGAAACTTTTTACTGATTGGTTAAAAAACCCCACATTTTATTTCAATTTTTTATTTATTTTCAAGTTATAATTATCAATCATTTTAATTAAGGAGAATTGCATAATGAAGAGTGAAAGATTATTATTATTTTTTTTTTTTTTACATTTCCTACAAAAATATAGAGAAAAAAAATCATTTTTTACTCCCACATTTCTCTTATGATAAAATCTCACACCTGTATTCATCTATCCACCATATAAAGATAAGAAAGAAAATTACTAGCGTTGTTTGATTCTCAATTAAATACAATTTAAGATTGTATTTTGGATTATTAAACTGCAGTGTAAATTATACTTAATTAAAAACCAAACAACACCATGTGAACTACTACTACTTTTACTGCAAATTAAATGCGAAGGAAACTGCTCAGCAGCATCATATATGTTCTTCACCTATTAACTCCACACGTTAAGCTCGTTTGATTCTGTCTCTATCTCTGTGTCCTTTGGTCCACCAAGGATGCTTCACCATGTGAATGCTGAAGCCTGAAAGGATATGTTTTTGACTCGTCTTGTATTCTTATTCCTCTGCTCCACTATTCTTTTATTTACCCAATGACATTTTTACATATTTATAAATCATGAAACATTATTTATGTCCGTAAAAAAATTTGTTTATTTTTAATCATTCTTGTTTAAATAGTAACGTGAAAAAATCGTAAATTATCATCCAATTAAAAGTAACCACGAGTTTAATTGATGTGGCCTAGATCTAGAATTTTAGCTTAACTATATTTCATTTATATATGCCAAACGGGGGCAAAATCAGGATTGGGTCATACTGGGGGTAAAGTTATGATTAGACAATAATTATCAATTACGTGGCATATTTTAATACCTATAAACTTGGACAAAAGTTTTTGAACATGCGCACTTACTTTGATGTACGTGAGTAAAGATGCCTTCACAGAATTATTGGGCACAATGTTTTTGAATATGCAAATTTATTAAAGAACTGACTTTTAAACAATCATTTAGATATGACTTCGATTATTGATTAATAAGAAAAAATGTGAAAAAAAAATGAAAAGATCAAACCATTTTTTTTAGATTATAATTATCGTGAATCATCTCAAATTAAAATAGTTAGAGAATAAAAAGTAAAACGAATTTTATCGTCTCAATCTTTTCTTTTTGACTTTTTTTCTCTAGTATATTTCTCTGCTACCGATGATTGCCTAAAATTTGTTATCGCCATCCCACAAGCTCTAAACAAAATAATACGTAATTCAGAAGTCCGGTATCGTTTGGTAAAATGATTAAAGTTATTTTTTTTGTTTTAAATTTTTTGTTTAAAATTGATTTTAATCACTTACCAAAAAATATGTATTGGATAATGATTTAAATTAATTTAAAATAATTAAAATTATTTTATTTTAAATTGATTTAAACAACTATTCAAACAACGCTTCTATGTACGACTCCATGAGTTGGCTAACCTCTTACACCCAATGCAATACAAGCCGATGACAGACAAAGCTGCAACTTGATGTGTGAATGGGACCCCAAACCGAGAAATGGAACCTAGAATACTTTTAATCAATGACAAAGACATGGAACCTAGAATGCTTTAATCAACGTCAGTAATATTCCACATCGTGATGGAGACAATGTCTGTTGCATGGACCCTTACAATGGTTTGTGGTCATTCACGATAATATCAGTTACGCATTTTGTTCAATTTAGAAGCCTGTGCATGTGGGGGCAAGGGAGTCCTATTGATACCTACCGCTAAAAAGCCACACATGACAGGCAGAGGGAGGGATATGAGGTGGAAATGGAGGGGACAAGTAACCTACAACTATGGGACATACCGGTGTCGTGGCCTCGCCAGCTCCTTGAGAAAAAGAATCTCCACCCTGCATGTTTCAACCAACCAACAGTTAAAAAGGGCAAAAGAAGGCCTATCTGCATCACAATGACAATCCTTGAATCGCAACCTAACAACACCTGGGTCACAATGGGCTTAATTGATCATGTGCAATCCAATAAAGTAAGCTAATATTTGCTTTAACAATAAAAAACAGTATTGCACTAAAACTCAGAGCTGGCAAAGAAGAGACCAAATTTCCAACAATAGATTGTTTGCTAAGATGACTTGATTTTTCCAGCCTGGTTCACAACTGTACGAAATATTGTACAATGATGAATGATCACAATTTATTAAATATGACTTGATCAACCACAAGAAAGGCCTTGTTTGGGTTTGTATTAAATACAACTTAAAGGAGGCACCCAAGATCTCATTAGAAGAGCATAAACAGATGGCAAAAACACACTTGTGATTTATTAGTTCATGGACACAATGAAAAAATAAAGATTAACCAAACATCCTCAATTGTGGACATGTTACTGCATGACAGCTGTTTTCAGAGGAAGGTGCTAAGGAATCTTCACTCAAGTTTTCTTCTGACCAGGCCTTTGAAGAAGTCAAAACTGCAGGCACACGTGAAACGATATAATGATTACTTTCACATCATTAATTTACCACTCAAATCATAGCATCTGAATGTTAAGACATGGAAGGAATTAATACTAAAGGATGCTGATAAATAGAACCATATGATTTCCAACAGTTGTTTAGCTTGTGGCAAGAAGGGCACTTAAGAGGTTGTTTCTTTAACAAGCCCTTTCCTTTCTTTGGCATTAGAGTAGAAAGGAATTTGTGTACGTCTGGGAAAACATCTGCATACATGTGTGTATAGAAAACTAACATAAACCATATGTCAGATCCACATTTTAGATCTACATCCAAGCCAGAACCATCAGATTAGCAACAAAGCAGAGTACAGTAATGGAGTCTACAAGAGGCACCAATAAAAAATAATGTGATGCAGAACAAGTAATCGAGAGAGGCGAAATAGATAGAGAAAGACAAAAGCAGAGAAGAAACAAAAAGATCGGGGAGAAGAACAGTAGAGATAAAGGAAGAACCAGAGGAAATAGGGGCAAAGATAGAAGAATTAGGGCAAGAGAAAGAAAGAACAAGAGCGATAACCAAACACAACTGTTAACATTTCAATAATCCTAGTCTAAAAATCCCAACATTAAAAAGGTGCTTATATAAGCACCGAACCAAAAAATAATGGGAAACCTGATAAAATTAAACCTTAATAAATTCTAAGAAAAATCCCTAATTTCTAAGCTAAAGTCCTAGAATATTACTATTTAATTCCCAAGAATAATTAGTTACAAGACAATCCCATAAATCGTAAAATAATAATTTTTTTTTTCTCACTCTACATCATAATGTCTGAACTATCTATCTGAGTAAAGCATGGTCTAAAGTTTCCACGACAATAGATTTGAAATGGAAATTATGCAATAAAAGAATGAAACTAGTGGAAGATTGATGACAACTTACTTTTACACCTTTTCATGGTCATAATAAGATTCAAGGGCAAGGTCCTGAGGTGTTGCCTCTTCAACAATGCCAAATAACACCACGATCATCAATTATTTCTTTCGATACGTACCACAATCATCAATTATTAAAAACTAGATTTTTACATAAAGTAAAAGCATGAATAAAAATTTCAAAAGGACAAACATAAGAGAGGAAAAAGTGCACATAGGCATGAACTAAAGCTCTGAATCCACAAGAGCCACTGTATCTTTACTATTTGATATCTCAAAAGCCAAAAGATGTCTTACTCTGTAATCCAGGACAACTTGGCTTCAAACACAAGTCGAGCCGGTGTGAAGTGTGAAACCAAAACATGATTAACAAGTTGGTTAATAGCAAATTAGCATGTTAACCAAAGTATGGTATTGCTGCTTCATAATATGGTAGTCTTAACATATAATTTCCGTATTCATTGGCTGCAAGTAATTCAAAGCAAAACAAAAGGTTGTAAATAACACATGCCCATGCAGATTTTACTTCTTTAACAGATCATTAATTATTCACTTTTAAAAGTTTACTAGCCTGTGAATCTTCCACCAATTGTAGGCTAATAACATTCACCAAATTAATAATAGTCCTAAATTTTCAATTTATTGTGCAATGGCTTACAGTTTATTTTCAGTTAACAGTTAAGACCTTAAGAACTTCAAAGGCCTCTGACAGGTGGAGAGAGCAAGGTGGTTGAGCTGGACGAGACTGATACCTTACCTTCTACCAGCACAATTCCTTAACACATTTCAGATTTAGAATTTGTAGACCATTGGTTCATTCACTGCATGGTCGCCATGAGGGTGCAGAAGTTAGATTGTCACGGATTATGCTTGCCGTTTTGTCAAAACTTTTGCTGTTTTAGATGGTAAACTTGTTTTTTCCCCCCTTTATTAAGTATAGTAAACTTTGACTTTATTAGTGAGGAAACCCATGTCTCATACAACACCTTTTGAGCAGCGATGCCAAAGTTTTTAAAGAAAATGTATTTATGATTTGAGGGAAATTATAATGACAATTGTACAAAACAAGTGCTTAAATTGAGAATGTTTCTTGTAATATCAATAACATGAATATTTTCATACAGAAAAAAGTTAGATACAAAATCAATCCAACCATAATAAAAAACCCCATTTTTTTATATAGTGTGATGTCATTGCCAGAGCTAAATTTATTAATACCAGAGCCCTTTCTTGTGAATTGACATAATCACCCCTACTTAACATCAAGCTCTCTCTCTCTGATCTTACATTGTCTCAATCCTGCTGCAAATCAACTAAAACCCAACAGCAAATTTTGTTGGTTAGATAACTCAGTCCCCTAATGAATATTTAGATTGGATCATAGATAGTGGTGCTTCCGAACACTTATGATGCGTTTGGTTTCAGAAAATATTTTCCATTTTCATTTTCTATTCTAAAAAAAAAAACAGTTTCATTTTCTGTTTTCATAACGTTAGGAATTCTTGGCTTTTTTCTAGATACATGTTCATCAATTTCTCAGTGGAACCGAGTCAACTGACAGATAGTCACATAAGATATCTGTACATTTTCTTTCAATAAATTTGAAAAATATTCAAAGCATCAAACAAAATCACAGGTTACCAAGAAAATACCACCCAAATACCATACCTATTGCCATCAGGATGAAGCTCACACATCTGATTGTCATCACCAATAGCCAACAAATAACCTGAGGACGTTAAACCCTGCAAAAAAGAATTACAGACAGCCAAAACAAGTTAGTTGAAGCTCTAGTTACAATTGTATGATAAAATGAGATAGAATGGAGGCTTTAACAGCAATACTTTCCAGGGAAAAATTTCCTTTAAAATATGGATATAAAAGTAAATTACGAAGTACCCTGTTTTAATTATGTAGAGGGTACCTCTGTACTAGAAAGAAATAAACTTCAACTTCATCTGGTGTATGCATGCACAGTTAACATTATATAGAAACCTCAAGTCTATATACCTGGATGGTGACCACATTCTCCACTACTTGGTCCTCATTCTTTTCATGCACTATTATTCTTTGCCCACTGCGCACACATATCAAAATAAAATTGCAACCCATAGCCAGAGATCTAATGCGGCACTATAATTCGAACAAGATATTTTCAGCTCAGTTGAATGATGCAAGATGTGTGACAGGAACTCATGACGATGAACTACAACTAGATCATGGTAACTGATTTTTATAGAATAAATGCTTCTTCACAACATGATTTTCTTTAGTAGTAAGTTTAAAAATTAAGCAGTCCATCTGGCTGAAAAAGTCAGGGAGAACAACCTTTGAACAGTGAAGAAATAAAACATCCACAAAATGGGGAGTTTTTTAAACTGCAAGAATGAAAAAAACTACATATTTGGACATAGATGAATAGTAATTTAAGAAAAAAGAAAAAGTAAAACAAGAAATACTTCGCCAAAAAAATTCAGCGATGTTCTAAGAGACCAGCTGTGAGACTCAGAAGGAGTAACATGCCTGAAGTTGAAGCTAACATAGCTAACAGGTAAAAGGGGGGAAATTTTGTGGCATTATGGACTCTTAACAATAGGTATGCCATTAGTTAATGCAATTTGTTTGTAGCCAACCATATGGCTGCTACGGAACATTTAGGCTAACTAAAGTTATAACTAAGCTCCACATTGTCAGTGAAGACAGAAGTATTGTCATAAGTAAAACTTCCCTCGGCTTCTTTGGAATTGGTGACCACAGAAAATAAAGCACACAAAATTGCTTCTTCAGACATATGGTCATCCACCTACACAACCACTTTCCCAAAAATACTTTCACCGGTTCACATAAGTAAAAGAATAGTTGGGCAAAAATTGGTCACGTAGCTATCTCTTTCACATGGTACTAGAGCCCCAGGTCATAAAACCCCATTTCATTAATATTACAACTTGGTCCTTTGTACAAAGCCCGTTAATCCTTCTTTGGCTGGCACCACTTTTCTGCACTTAGGTTCACGTGCAAGTCCATTAATCATTCACTCAGCTTGCACGTGTGGGGGTGTGATAGAGGATAAAGAATAGTTGCATCCTTTCCCATCGGTTTAAACTTTTAGGATAACTGGTCACCCAACTATCTCTTTCATAACATACATGTAGATATGAAGCTCAAAGAACACGCTAAGTAACATGGCTGACCTTTTTAGCTCAAATGATCATAAATTGGCAAGCAAAAAACCATAAAGTTACACAGAAGAGAATGCGCATGTAAACCATACATTATACAAATAAAAAAGTATGTCACCTGTGTAGCCATGTCCTATAGTAAAGCTCCTTGAGAGACTTAAATCCTGCATGTTATGCAGCAAAGAACTTGGCATTATCAGCTGGACTGCAGAGAGCTTATAAATTATGACATAAGACTAACAAAATCAATATAACATACAATTGGTTCAAGATGAACCCAAAATATAGTGACAAATTTAAGATGTAAGTTATGTTGCAACCTTTTCTATTTGGACTTCTAAAAGATGATTGATAAATCAGGAAAACATATAGTAGAAGTTAATAGTAATAAAAAAAATCAATAACAGAGTATTTACTTTGACCACTTATGAAAACAGTTTAAGACAACTAATTCAGGGCATGCAGAAACTTTGACAGCCAATGCAGACTGAATGAAAGGATTTGGCAGCTGCAACTACATTAACCCATTACTTACCGTGATTATGCAAGAAAGTATTTACTGACTGATAATTTCTTTAGTTCTTACACTGTTGATGGAGGACAGATTTTGATTATCTTTTCCACGCATCATAAATCTTGCTGTAAAAAGCTTCAAAATAATCAACTTCCCAATCATGAGCATTCCTCACAAACAGCACATCCCAAACAATGCCACCCGGAGATAAAGAGGCACACGAAGCCACTAAAGCATCCTTATCCCTAGTTAGAGCAAACGAATTCAGAAAAAAGTTCCTTGAACGGGATCTCCACGCACCACAAGTCATGACAAAAGAGAACACTAACCCCATCACCAACCTCAAATATAACCTTAGGAAAGAACTCACCCTACCTTTTTCAAAACCATTTCCAGACTCGAACCCTATACGACCCTCTACCCGAGTTAGATCCACCCGCCATGATCAACGCCTCTACAACCCTTCTCCACAAGTGCTTTTTTTATTCATAAAACGGCACTACCATTTGCCAACGAGTGCTTTATTGAACTGAATAAGGGATTTGATGCCCAAATGACCTCTCTCCATGGGTTGCTTGACAACACGCAATATAACCAAACGGTATTTGAACTCCTCTCTAGTATTTCCAAAAAGAAATCTTTTATGAATATCCTCCAAGTTACTCGCCACCGAACAAGGAATAGGGAAAAGAGACGAAGTAAATAGCTGACTAGATAGGGTGCTCTTAATGAGAGCCAATCTCCCCCCCTTAAACATATAGTGTCTCTTCCAACCAGCCAAATGATTCTCAAATCTTTCAATAATTGGATTCCACACACCAACCTCCTTGAACTTTGCACCCAGGGGAAGACCAAGATAGGTAATGGGAAGAGCTCCCACTTTACAGCCCAAAACAAACGCTAGCAGCTCAGCATCAACCTCTGTACCAAGAGGGATAAGCTCGCTCTTCCCTAGATTGACCTTAAGACCAGAAACGGCCTCAAACAAGAGAAGGACACAACTTAGATTCAAAATTTGCTCCACATCCGCACCACAGGAAATCAAAGTGTCATCAGCGAATACGAGATAAGATACCATCACTTCCCTTCCCACTGTGCCCACTTTAAATCCTTCCAAAAGCCCCTCTTTTACTAAGAATCTCCATAGCCAAAATGAATGACACCAACAATTCTAACTTCAGAATCTATCTTATCTTAGCTCATAACTAAATTCTGTAAGCTGCTGAAGGAGGCCAATTTGTAACTCTGTTTTCTTATAATATTACCCTGAAATTTTTTATCACTATAATTTCTTATTTAATGTCCTTATGTCCCTTTCTTTGCAGGATTCTTCGTACATAAGAGGCAAAAGATATATTATTGAAAAACACATGTTAAGAACTGCAAGTTTCTGGAAAATCTATGAAAACATCAAATTGCATGGTGAAGTCTCCATTCTTAGGGGGAATCTAAATTCAGGGGCATTTATCTTATTACAACCTTACATTTTAGGCTTAGTCTCAATTTGCACCACACATTTTCAATTGCATCAATTTCAACCTCGCACTTTTAGATAATCTCCAATAGACCCTTCTTACTTAAAATACATTGAAAAATCAAAATTAAGTGCTCATGTGACATGTGCGAATACTACACGTGACACCACCTGACCATTGATCTGTGCAAAAATGAAAAAAGTATTATTTTTCTTTTTTTCATTGTGTTTAAATGACTGGATATACTTAAACATGGGAAAATTTATTAATTACCATTTTTCAGCACAAGATGTCACAAGCAACCTTCGCATATGTCACACGTGCTCAATTTTGATTTTTTAAAAATATTTTCACGTTAGAAAGGACCTATTAGAGATTACATAAAAACGCAACGTTGAAATCGATACAATTTAAAATGTGTGGTGCTATTGAGACTAAGCCTAATATGTAAGGGTGTTGCTTCATAAAATCCCTAAATACAGCAAAGGAAAGGGCATAATGATCCTGGAATGACATATCTAACAATGGAAAATGATACAAAGATAAAAAAAAATGGTTTCACCTTGATTTATGAAAAGATCATAAAATTTCTCAAATTTATTAAAGAAGGCAGCAAGAATATCTTCTCTTCTAAGTTGGTTGGAGGCACCAGACAAGTCCCTTAGTACTGCATTCAAGCATGTGGTTGGTTTCTCATTATCAACATTCAAACCTATACCTGCAAGAATATGAGTTGATTAATTATCCCTATACTGCAAAAGTACTTTAAATTTGGTCTTCTTTGTATAACGAGGCAGTAATAAGAATTCTATGCGTGGAAGTATGACAGCACTTTAATGGGAAAATTATATAGCCGGTGAGATACGCAAAAGCATAGATAGTCACCACAGATTTGCTTATCACCACTAAAGGATGAGTCTATTTACCAGCACTGACATTGAACTTCTTCGATTTATACGTTGAGGTGCATAGAATGCCTCCAACTTTATGGCCATTTAAGTAAATATCATTTGGCCACTTTAATTTAACATTAAGATACGGTAAGCCCTGAAAACAGATGACAGTTTTGGAATGAGCATATTAATATCTAAACTTAGGAATGTCACATTGATTGTAATTTGCAATGTAACAATCATGAATAGTGCTCATGCCCAAGTAACAAAAAATATAAACTAAATATTTTGCAAATTTGCAAAATCTGGCTATCTCAAATCAGGTTCCATACATCAGTTTTGGTTTGGTATGAATTGAATTAAAACACTGTATGGAAATCTTAGATTTCAATAAAAAGCTCAAGCCAAATATCAAAGATTACGTATTATTATCCATGTTTCAAGCCTTGATTTTGATATATGTTATTCTATAATTGTATGTCTTAAGAAAGTAAAAATTTTCTTCAAAGTTGTGACCTTTTATATGGAAGATTTACTGACCCCTGAAGGCCTCCTGAACTATTATTTTGGTTAGACTACAAAAGAATATTTGGGCCATTTCTCATCAACTTAAGTTTTTGAGATAACTAGTCACCCAACTATCTCTTTAACGCGGTATCAATGCTCCAAATCCTAGTTTCGAGTCCTCATTTTCATTAATATTTCCCCAAGTGCTTTGCCCACGCTAGGACCTTACCATCTTACACTTGGATCCACGTGCAAAGCCCATCCGCTTGCACTTGAAGGGGCATGTTACAGTGTTAGACTATAAAAGAATCTTTGGGTCTTTTCTTATCACCTCAAGCTTTTGGATAATTGATCACCCTACCATCTATTATCAATTTTCACACTTCAATTCAATTCTATAATCTACATGCAACTTGATTTATTTTGTCCCAAACTTTCAGTTGCATAGTCTAATGATTTATTGATTTGCAGGCATGCATGGTTGAATTTCATGATTGTTGCATGAGAAGAAGGTGATATCGTCCCTGAGAGAGGATTCATCCTCCAAGGCAGTAAATGGCACCGATGCCCATAACACTAATAAGTTAATTTTAATGTACTTCTACATGTACTTGAAAGTTGAATTCAAGTCAGTTGACAAGTCATCATCTTCTCTAGCCATTCCAATTATTAAGAGATGCCAGAATTAAGAAGGAACAAAGCCCTCTTAATTTGACCAAGTAGGGATTTTATCGTCCTTTTTCTACACACTATCCAAAAGCAAATAGTTTGAACAAAAACACTTACATTTCTGTCACACACATCCTTTATTGCCTCCGTAACAGCAAGAGACACTACATACTGTAACAGAGGCACAACCCGGCCATCCTCCATTTGTATGGTAAAAGAAAACATAAGGCAACCCCTTGGAGATTCCCATGCATTCTTGGATCGACCTGCATATTCAGTCATCATATGCAACCCCAAAAATATTCCAAGCATTTAAACATTGAAAAATTCACTTAGCATTTTATATGGTTCAGACCTCGCCCTTTGAGCTGAACATCTGTAACACAAACTGTGCCAACTGGAAGCTCGCAGAAGTTGCTGTCAAAATTTAAAAAGGAATTTTAGCATACAAGAAACCTATCCAACTATAGAGTAGTAAGTTAAATGTTGTGTTGCTTACTGGGAAATGACATCCTGAGTTGAAGGCAACCGTGGAGACCAAATGAGTAACCGACCAAATTGATTACTCAAAAGAGAATTCATGAACAATTCAATGCTGAAATAATCATCTTTAAATAACTCAACCATCTCTGATTGCAATTGGATCAAAACTTCATCGTTACCAGGGAGTTTAAGAGTATAAATATTCTTTAGTGATTTCGCCTTTTCAGCCTCGGTAGATGATTTTCCGCAAAGAACCAGCGTACAAGAGGAATTGCTGTCCATTGCTGAGGAAAAAAACAAATTTCAAGGTTTTTCAATATATATTACGGAGTATATGTATACACATATATTAAATTTCCTCCGCTTTGAAAAAAAGAGTAATGATACTAGAGGAATTAAAGAATTTGAACTCCAAAAAACACTGAAATTTGTAATAAAGACCATAGAAAAGATAAATCTCCACTAATATCGAATTAAGGCAATATTTTCATTTTCTTCGGAAAAAAACACGATTCAAAACAGCAAACAGCAGGGGGCATGTTTGGATTGGATTTTCGAAAACTATTTTCAAAAATTAAAACCAATTTTCAAAAACTAATTTCCATGTTTCACAAAAAGCAATAATTTTCTAAAACAGTTTTCAAATATCTAGTTTTCGAAAACCCTTTTCTCAAAACCGCAAATTAGTGTGTTTTTTGACGTAAAAAAATAACTCTGATATATAAAAAATATTAAAATTTTGAAAATAAAATAATATTAATTATTTTTAAGTATTTAATAAATATAAAAAATAAAATTAATATAGATTTTAAATTTGAAATCAAAACTAAAAAATAATTAGAAAATTAATTAAATCAGTTATCAAAATAATATTTGATTGTTTTCAGTTTGGAACAGTTTACTGTATCCAAAAATGTTTTCTGAACAAAACATAGAAAACTGTTTTCAATTTTTATTTTTTAAAACAATTTTCAAAATCTGAAATAAGAAAACTGATTCCCATGCCCCATCTTTACTATCTTTACTGTTCATTAGTATCCGTTTTCTTACATTTTCTAATTTTGTTTTCTCGGAGCAAAATTCGAACTTAAAATAACTAAGAGCAACTTATAAATTTTTGTGGGTGCGTGTATACAAATGTATATTGTAGCATAAGAATGTGAGTAGCGATCAAACCTGTGGTTGCCACTGATAGAGAGAGGCAAGATGGTTTCCGCTTCTGTAGAGAACGAAAGGAGAGAGAAATCTGTGAAGAGACGAGTCGCAGGCAAGTCGTTAATGGCATAAACTTTGCTTTGATTTCGTTGAAGCCCAATAAGCAAACAATACAGGTTTTGGTGTTTTGGAAAATGAAGATGAGAACTGAGAAGTGAGCTCTAAAACGATACAGACTGTGGTTTGTGGTTTGATCTTGGTTAGAAAACCCAAAACTTGTTTTTTTTTTTTGACAGATTCCCTTTGTGTTTCGCAACATTAACACAAGGGTGCTCCATTAGTTTTTAAAATTATTTTTACAAGCGGACGCTCGTCTTTTTTTCTAATAAAGTTCGACAACAAAAGTTAAATATATTATTTAAAAAATATATATATACATATAAAACAATTAAAATAAAATGAAAAAAACCAACAATTAGGTAATAATTATGATTTTATTACGTGTATAAAAATATGCTTAAAATCTAACAACATAGTTAAGATCTAACATGTCACCCTTTAAATTAACATCGCGAGCCTTGACAAAATATCTCAAAAAAATGTTTAGAGCTTTTTTAAGAGAGTAAAAAACACAAGATGTAATTTGCAAAAACAAAATAATCTTTAAAAAAAATATGTTCTCTCTCATCCATTGCGCTGCTTTCTCTCTCCACTTGGTGCACCTCGGGTCTGAGCGTTTTTAAATCCGAAAAAACGTACGCCCTATGATAAATCCATCCCGACAATTGCGCTTTTGAGGCGTTTTGCCCTAGTTTTGCTCGAGCGTACCTAAAATTCGGTTTTAAAAACATTGGATCAAACCACAAAAATGTAAATTGAATTTTTCCTTAAAAATAAATTAATGTAGAAGATGAGATTTCAAAATGAGTTAAAAAAATAACATCACACTATATAAATAACAAAAAGGGATGAGTAAAAAAGTTTTGCTGTAAATTTTATGAGAGGGGGATGAGTAAAAAACTACAATAAAACTTTATTTTTTTGCTTTAAGATTAGGGCACAGTGCTAAACTTAATCAGCAAACCCTGTACATTAATAGAATGGATGGATTAATTGTACTAGTACTATGAAAAAGGGGTCGGGCGAGAACATCTTAAACCCGATCTCAAATAACCGTAGTTTATACGAGTGAAAAAATTGTGAAGTTGGGCAAAGAAAATATTCGAGAGTTTACTAGAGCGTGCGGTGGGTTGATGGAGGAATTGCAGAGCGCTCTTCAAGAGCGTTGCCTAACTGTTTCTCATCTCCCAGAGAAAGGTCGTTGTCTCTTTACCACCAGAGATTTCTATCCAGGTCTTTCTCTCTTCCTCTCTCTGTTTTTAGTCTTTATGTGTATAGCGGTAGTTTATCTTTCTAGTGAAAATCGAAAATTCCAAGTTCTGTTTGCCTTCAAGTTTTTTTAAGCAATACTACATGTATGTAGTATAATCATTGATTTGATTACCCGTACTACTCCAAAAGCGCACAATGGGAGAAATAACGGATAATTAAATGGGACAAATAACCCACAAACTATGCGAATTCGAACTGGGACTTTGTAGTCTCTCTTTTTTTTCTTCCTTTGTTGGGTTAATTTCATTTGGTTAAGTACTAGAAACAGGGACCGCGATCCTCCACATTTGGGAATTTAGAAGGTGGTTAAGTTCGCGGTCATTATGAAAGATTTTAATTTAAATATATGATTGAAATTCAATTTTATCATAAACTTGAATCTATTTCAATTATCAAATGCAGAGTAGGATAATACTAAAAACAGTGCTTTAACTGCTATAGTTGTTTTAAAATGTCCTATTAGGATTTTGGTTCTTTATTCAAATTTATCTGTGTCCAGACTTAACAAGACTTTTTTTTTTCAATTTTTCCACGTAGCACGAGCATGCTTTAGTGATCCAATCTACAAAGTTTTTTTTTTTGTCAGTGTCACTGCTTAACTATGTACTACGATAATCAGTGAAAACATAGACCATATCTTAAATCTCCCTTTTAAGTATTACCAATAGTTTCTCTTTTGGTCACATAATTGGGAGTGTAACTTTTTGAATTTCTGTTGTTGAAGCGTGATTTGTGGTCTTAATCATACAATGGGCATCCTAATTAAAGTGAGTTTTTTTTTTTCAGAAGTTATTGTTTACTTCCTAGACAGGCTTGTTTGTGTTTTACGTTCTGTTTCGGGAAAACTCATCTGGAGAAAAATCTAAGCTAACATCTCTATGTCTATTGGAGATGAGCATTACTTTTGAGTTTTGACTGCTTGTTGGGGCATAGGACGACCTTTTTATTTTTGATGTAAAGCTAGTTGAAGAGACAGTGATATAGGCATTGGCGCCTGTAACAGATGAGACATGCATTCAGTGTGCCCTATAGACAGAAAACATTGAAACTGAAGTGCACACTTTACGTGGCGCCTGTAAGTTGCACATGTTTCTTATGTTGAGGAAACAATTTTGAACATGGCAATATGGGCTTCCTGTCATATCTTTCCCAATTATCAAGAAGTGCTGAAAGCAAAAATAGAGAGAATAGCTCTTTCGGTCAACCAACACCAGAAGCTGCTTAATAGCATCTAGATATTAGTACCATTGATGTTCTATTTTCTTTCAAGTTATACAATTCTTCTTTTTATTTTTTTATATTCTAATGTAGCTTTTATTTTGTAGGAGAAGTAATTATAAGCCAAGAGCCATATGTTTGTGTACCAAACAACTCCTCGGGTGACTCAAGATGCGATGGATGTTTCACAACAAGTAACCTTAAGAAGTGCTCAGCTTGTCAGGTTGTGTGGTACTGTGGGAGCACATGCCAGGTATGTGGGGATACATCATTTGTTGTTATTTCCACTCAGATTTTTTCTATTTCCGTTGTTGCATTTTAACTCAGATGCTTGCTTTCCTTCTAGATTTTAGAAGGTGGTAGTTTCTGTATTGCTGATTAGTCTTAAGCTCAAATATTTATGCAAGAGAATAATGATTGGAGTCATGTCAATTGTACATTAGTGATGTTCAGATATTTTGATCGTAACATTCATCTTGCCAATCTTTCACACCTAAAGAATAACTAAACTTGATGATTGTTTTCACTTTAAAGTACCCCAAATAGAAAAAGAGATAAATAAAGTTAATGAATTGGAGTGAGTTATTTCCTTATACGTAGTTAGATCTCCTGACTTATAACAACAACAACAACAACAAAATGTAGTTAGATCTCCTGGTGAAAGCAATATGAGCATTCAGCCAAAAATGAGGAGATGTGTACTTATTTATATATACATTGGTTGCTGCTGTTATGATTTTCAGAAGCTGGACTGGAAGTTGCATCGTCTTGAATGCCAAGCTCTCTCTAGGCTTGAAAAAGACAGGCAAAAATTTGTTTCACCTTCTATACGTCTGATGGCGAAACTCTACCTTCGAAGAAAATTACAAAACGAAAAGGTAACAGTTTATTATGCTTCACTATTTTCAGCTATACCGATTCTCTTCATTTTTATTTATCTGTAACTTCTTGCATTATGTTACATCCAATATATTTTACTTGCTGCAGCAGCCTGCCAGACTGACTGGTTTTGTGGGACTAAATTAAAAGAATGCCACCAAAATATTGGTTGGTATAAAAGTTATGATCATGTAGGTTTTTTGGATACGTATTAGTATGAGAGAGATTTTAGTAGTCCTCCCTCTCAGTCCCATTGAACAACTTGTCATCAGTTACTGGTCATCACATTAGAATTCAATGCATAGTCCCACTGCTTCTGGTATGTATGCGCTAAAACTCTTGTCCCAGATGCACCACTAGAATTTAGGCCACGGTTTCTTGTGAAAAGGTATTTCACTTGGCATGTGGAGATAGTGCCTTTCATCTACTAGCAGAGCCTATCCAATTTGGTGTGGTCTGAGAATTAACCGCCTGCTGGGATGCGAGATTTACAATGTTTTATGTCATATAACTATGTATTTTTATGTCAATGACCTTTAAGAATCATCAAGGAGAGATAAGTCAATGAAACCTGATTTTGCAGCTAACATTTGGGAGGTCTTTGCATAAACTGAATCATGTATGTTCCTGATCTTTAAAATCCTAATATACTTTTTTTTTTAAAATCCAGGTCATCCCAAATACAGCTACAGACAATTACAATTTGGTGGAAGCATTGGTGGCCCGTATCCTTTCTAATTTTATTCTGTGGGTTAAATCAACTTGATTACTTTTTTTTTTCTATTTTTACCAATAGTTATATTTGTACAGGTTACTGTTTTGTTTAACCTTCTATTTGGTAAAGACATGTCAGAAATTGATGAGAACCAACTGGTGTTATATGCACAGATGGCGTACCTTGTCAACTCAATTCTCCAGTGGCCTGATATCGATATAAAAGAGATCACTAAAAACTTTTCCAAGGTCAATAATTATTTTTAAGTTAATATTTCTGTCGATTGTTACAGTGAAAGCTTTATCATTTGAAACACCCTCAAATTTCTTGATCAGTATCTCCTTATCTTTCTTGTAGACACTAATACTGAGAGTAGCCTTATGCTATCTTGTAATTGTTTGCTATTTTATTGGTAAAACTTCCCCTCTCTTAAGCTTTGGTTCTGCAAAATAGGTGGGTGGTCATTCAATCTTATGTTGGAAATTTGAGGGGTTCATAAAACCTATTTTAGAAAAAGTCAACAGGGGTTGTCTAAGTTATGTTCTAGGTTTATGTTTACTCTTGATAGGGCATAAGTAATATGATTGCATGTTATTTTCTTCAGGGAAACTGATTTCTCTTTATGAAACCGAGTGAAGATGCCTTAGTAAGATTTATCTCCATTTGTAAAACTGATTTTCTGATGAATTGGTTCTGAAATCTGATTCTAATCAGTCAAATGCAGCTTGCATGTAATGCACATACCCTTTGCGACGGTGAACTGAGACCTCTAGGGACAGGACTGTATCCTGTTGTTTCCATTATAAACCACAGGTAATGACTTTAGCAGATTGATGTTTTATGGTTTCTGTTCTCTGTTGTCAATGTGGCTAAATGGTTGGTGCTGTAGCTGCTTGCCCAATGCTGTTTTGGTATTTGAAGGAAGGGTGGCTATGGTACGTGCTATGCAACATATACCCAAAGGTGCTGAGGTAAGACATGCTTTGCTTAGTCTGTAGGTTTTTCAAATTGATTGACTTATTGGGTTGTATCGTTGATCACAGGGGTAATAGGTCTTAAGCTTGTGTTGCATGCTTAACAAATGTATAGAGAACTAACCTCCAAAAATATCAATTTTATTGGGGAAGTCAATCTTGGCCAGCCTTAGAGCTGAGAATTATTATTTTAAGTTATTGTCCTGACATGTTCTCTATACTTTTATGCAACTGAATTTATAATATCCCAAGAATCTGTATGTAGCCTCGTCATGAATTTTATAAAGTTCTTTGTACCTTCCTCTTCAATCTGGGTTACGCTTCTGTCAGTTTTCTATTATAGTGATAAATGTCAGTGAATATTGAGAGTATAAAATGGTAAGTGATGATTATATAAGATTCAGTGTGGGAATTATTGCTGAATTTAAATTAAAATATTAGGATAATATAGTGAAAAAGTTATAAAAACTTGTAGCAAAGAACCTCTGCAATTTTTTTGACCTCTTAATATTGTTCTATCAGTGTGGCATTCGACCTTATCAATTTATGATGTGATCTACTATGTGGCTTTTCTTTTCGGATTCTTATTGCTCTTCTGTCTTTGCGAACTGCATTCGAAGCTTGAAGAAGCTTCACTCCACAATTTTTGTTATTTAATTTTCTTGTAAATAACTTAATATCTCATTAATCATCGTTGTACTGTTTGAAATTCTTTGCTGTAGTACAATTTGTTCTAAGGTTGTGATGTTACTTCATTCTTCGTACGATGTAAAGTCTAAATGCTATTTATACTGTTACATTTTGTAAGGTATTGATAAGTTACATAGAAACTGCTGGAAGCACTATGACTCGGCAAAAGGCTCTCAAAGAACAGTATCTTTTCAATTGCACATGTCCCCGCTGCATTAAAGTGGTTGGTTGCCTCTTCAATTCTCGTACTTATTAAAAACAGTGATGGTCAAAGATTAAGTTTTTCAAAAATGTTTTAATTGTTTCCTTTTTTGCACGCCATCTTTCGATGTTGGAAGTTGGAAGTCCTATGCTTTTCTTTTTGCTGCTTGTTAAATAGACTTATGTTCTACTGAAGGGTCAATCTGATGATATCCAAGAAAGTGCAATTTTGGAAGGTTACCGGTGCACAGATGATGGATGCAGTGGTTTCTTGGTTCGTGATTCTGGTAGACAATCAGTGATTACTTTCAGTGAAGTCAATCGGATAGTGTACATATCGATTTTTACTTTTTCCTGTTTGGATATGCAGATGATAAAGGATTTATATGCCAAAAATGCGGCCTTCTTAGGCACAAGGAAGAGATAAGAAAATTAGTAAGAGATATAAAAGTAATGTCAGACGAGGCGGCTATGTCTCCTTCCCCTGGAAGTATCCTTCTATATTTGGTGTTGAGAGCTGCATCTTCTGTGGCTATTTGATGTTCTTATCATTGATAATATGATTTTATGCTTTTTCCCCTGTAGTATTTTATCCTTCAGTGTCCTCTTCCATGATCTGAATATTGTTCACTCTGATTAATTCAAGTGATCTAGGTACTAAAATTTATCTGCATATATAAAATTTGAATGAGATTGGATCATTAACTGGCTTCAGATCATCAGGAAGCTATTATGCTGTATAAGACGATAGAGAAACTTCAGGTGAAACTCTGCCATCCCTTTTCAATCAATTTGTTGCGCACTCGGGAAAAACTTCTGAAGGTAACTTTTTTTTTTTAAAGTTGTTTTCTTATATTGACATTTTTTAGTAGCTTAGTCTCAGTGACTCATGTTTCACTTGATCAAATGGTCCTGGAGAATGATTTACCTTCAATTTCTTTTTTTTTCTTCTCTTTTGGATGCAAAAGTAGATCATGCTATGTTCCTTTAGGTACAAGTAACAAATGCTTTTCTTGTGAACCGTTTTTAGTGTTGCTAAAAATAACGATTAATCGAGTGTTTTTGGTTGAAGATGTAGAACTAGAACTAGAGAGTCTCATCCAAGTCGTTTGTGGTCGTTGTACTGGATCGAAGTAATGATTTAATAGGATTCGAGTTTACATCCTTCTGAGATGAATCCATTAAATTCTGCATTTGAAATGAGTCTCTGTTGCTTTCACCTTTTAGATTTTTTTATTTAATGCTAATTCTTTATTTTCCTTTTAGTTGACATGATTCTTATTTTTTACCATATATTTGAGGGTTTCAAAACAATTTTTCCCCTTTTGATTTACGCAATCATTTCATGGCCACTCAACAAAATATCCACCAGTGGGAGTGAAGATTCCCAACGCATGGTCCTAAGTTAAGATAAATATTAAGAATTTGATCTACATTCAAAGGAGAACATATTTTAGACAATCGTGAATAAGTTATCCTACTGTTAATTTCAAATTTATTAGAAGAACAAACTTTAAACTCTCAGAAAAATTAATCTCTGATTATTGACAGTATCTCTATTGATTCTGAATTGGAAGGGTCAAAATTTGGGGCTTCTCGCGATATAGTGTTGGTAGATGTAAGATCTGGCCATCTTTTCTTGCGGACTGTTGTGTCACCTGTCATATCTGCCATTTGGGCAATGCCAATATCTTAAAAGCAGGTTCTTTATTTTGTCCAGACTTCCTCGCCTACCATATAATAGCTATCAAGTTCATAAGAATGCTGACATCATATATGGTGCCGAACCAATAAGAGAAAGAAAATAAATAAATAAAAGAGGGGGTTGTTTGAACTTTGATGTTCTTTATGAAACAAATGAAAGTGCCAAATACAATTTCTTCTTTCAATTTAAATAGAGTTGACTCTGTTTTCTGTACTGTACTTGTAAGTTATGTGTTGCTAACATACTTCATTTCCCTGTCATGATTTCAAATATTCACAAACAATTCTTTTTTGCTTACAAGTCTTAGTTACAAAGGGTGGAATTGGGCCTTTAAATGCCCAAATAGAGAAGAGATGCGGTATTTGTATTTGTTTGGACCACTGAATATTATGGTGAACTAGTGTTGACTTCTTAGCGGCATATATTGATGTTAATTTATGACTGAAAATTTGGAATTATTTATCTGTGCAGATGTCCATGGAGGTGGAAGACTGGAGAGAAGCTTTGGCATACTGCAGATTGACCATCCCAGTGTATCAGAGTATGTCATGCTTCTACTTGAATCCTAGACAGGATAGATGTTCAACTTTTCTTTCTGAAAAAAAAGTAGAGAGAGAGAGAGAACTTTTTTACTTTCACCATTCTTATGTCTCATTAACTTTCCCACTCTGAAGGCTTTGATCTACTATGGATAAACCTAAGGTGTGCATCCAGGAACCTGCTAAAATCAAGTTTCCTTACCTGTGAAAATTTCTTATTGAGCCTCAAATTGCTAGTAAAAGATAAGTTTAACATGCCGCACCCAGCCTTGTATATCCTACCTACCTAGTCGTTTTTTAATTTCTCTTCAATTGCTGCACAATGTTCTAGTCACCCACTTCAATGCTTCCATGTCAATTTCATATTACCATTAGAGGAAATAAGTAAAGCAAAGTAAACCTGATTAAATGCTCCTTACATTTCCAAATTGTTAGTGACTCCATCTAAATTTATGTTTGTGTGGTTTGTATGTGCATAGACTATACAATTCAATTTTTGCTAATGAGGTCTTGGCTCACTAGTTAAAAGATCAAGTCTGAAGCTCTGGGACCAGAAGGTCTCAGGTTCGACTCCCACCGATGTGTGGGTTATTTGTATCATTTATTGGTTATTCCTCTCTTTAAGTGGGTGATATTGTAGGATTGTGGATTTATAGACGGGTTATGTGATTGACTGATTGTACTTTTGATTTATATTGTTATCAAATTACTCTATTGTTGTACTTGTATAGCATCGCTTCACTAAAAAAAGACTATACAATTCAACTTTTATTCTTGGGTCCTGAGCTTTGTTCTCTGTTTCATTGCAGGAGTATATCCAGCATTCCATCCTTTGCTTGGATTGCAATATTATACCTGTGGGAAGCTCGAGTGGTTAGAATCTTTTGTTAGATTTATTTTTTTTCCTTTTTTTTATTCCAGAAATGCTTTTAACTTGTTCTTTGAAACTCCTAGTCCTTCCTGCCCTCTCTCTTCTCCTTCAATCTTTTAACTTGTTCGTTTTTTTTTTTAATTCATGGCTTACTATTTAAAGTTGCTCCTAGTTCTTGGAACTTACGATGGTAGAAATGCTGTTGTTCACATAGCATTATATCATGTACGTTAATACTGTCAAAGTTAGACGATTGTATGAAGGAATGGTTAAGGTTACACTAAAAGCCCTAGTGGGAAGTATTTCCTGCAACTATAATTGAAGTCCGCAGGCTGTTGGCTGCTGTGAGAGGGGGTATTTAGAAGCATAAATTTCTGCTGCTGCAGTTACCATTATTGGTGCTGTATTCTGATCTTGAAATGAAGTTTGGTTATTTGATTATTACAGGTTGCTTGAAGAGACACAGGATGCTATCAAATCATTGACAAAGGCAGTGGATATACTGCGAATCACTCATGGTACAAATACACCCTTTGTGAAGGACCTCTTACTGAAGTTGGAGGAAGCACGTGCTGAAGCTTCTTACAGACCTTCATCTAAAGATGATTACTAGTAAATTGTACCTCTTATATTTATCTATTTAAAATGAATATCTGCCACTATTAGCACTGTCCTTTATGCTGCTGCCTGCGAGCCACTCTTAGAAAATGTTCTAGCTGGCCCAGCCTCCCAGGAATGTGTAGAATTTGCTTCTTAAATGGGAAATATGTAGAATTTCTGATTCATGAGGTAACGTTTGGTTGGTGTGACTTAAACGGATTTTAATGCAAAATAAGTTTAGTTATTTTAAAATTGTTGTTTGGTAAAATAAGTTTGGACTTACGAACTTGTGACTTATATAAGTTCGTTTTGGACCTAAAGTTAACTTATTTCATAAGTAATTTTTTTTTTACTTATTTCAAAAGTCGAGAGACCTTTAAACAGATATATTTCACTTATCTTTCCAAAATCTCTACTTCTTGATTAATTAATCTTTCTATTTCAATATCTCTTCTCTGGTTATTGAGACATCTCGTATGGACATAATTTATTTCTCTTCTTTAAATTGTACATCTTTCTAGCAGTGTTTGCTATTTTTTTTTTCCATTAAATTTTTCTAGAGGGGAGGATTTTCTTAGTGACGTTCTTTTTAAAGAACCTTCCATTTTCTTCTCCTTCTCCAGAAGCCACTGACCGGACCACTCAACCCCTAAACAGAAAGCCGCCTCCTCCTTAGCCGTGCACAGTAGCTCCCAAATCAATCCAATCTGTCTATGCTGAGCGAGGTCACAACAGCTTTGATCTATGGCGACACCGTGCACAATCCCCAATCTATTTTGATGGGTTTGTCTTCGTCTGTCTTTGTGCTGTTGGTGCTGTACTTAGATGGAGTCTGTGTATTCAAGTATAATTTGGCACTTGGGTACAGTGGTGTTTCGAAATGGAATGCATCTCAAGCTATGATAAAGAGCAAGACCCTAATAAAAGGAAAGATGGCATTGGCCATAACAATATCTTTCAAGTTCAATTTTTGATCCCCAAGATGGTAGTGCTAGTTTTTAGGGTTTTTTTTTGGTCCCAATTCTACATAATTGCATTTTTTTAGAGATCGTCATTTTGATTGTTCATTTTTATTTTTATAAAAATGTGTATTAAACAAAAATACCAGTTATTCAATTTAAACAACTGTTGAGAGTTCATGTAAAGCTATTACCTGTTCTGGTTTTTCTTTATTTTTTTAGAAAAAATACACTATAAAGGTTTTTTTTTCCTAAATCAATTTCAATGAGTAACTTGGAATTAAAATCAAATTTTTTCTACTAAAGTTTTGAGAAATATGACACTCCGACAAAATTGAGTGTCAACTTTTTATATGAACTTTTAATTATCTATGATATTTAAGTGATATTTTAATTTTATAGTAAACATATTTAAAATTATAAAATATGGGGAAAAAAAGTTACTATATCACCCAACCTAGGCGGATTATTGGTCTTAACAAAACGAGTCAAACCACTATCTCAAAAAAGTTAAGCTCAAGTTATTAGTAGTAGCTCACATGACAGGTTATATATTAAATTAATATTAAATTAAACTATGAGTTTCGTTGAAATATAAGATAAACAAGTTCATTTAGGTTAAATGGAAAATGTTGTATAAGAGTTAACTCAAACTGATTGATTAAAAGCGCTATACGAGTCAACTCAAACATGATAAGACTATTTTTTTTTTTTTTTTTTAGATTGACTAGAATTTGACCCAAATATGTTTAAACTCAATCGAAAATTATTAATTTTATGTAGAAATTAAGTCAGATTCACAATGTCAATAATTGTCACCCTTAACTAAAACTCTTTTGATAATACACTTGCAAAGTAATAACATCGTAAAGTCGTGGTCTTCTAAATTCCCAATATGATTAAAAGTGAATGTTACATATTGACAATTTCAAGGTATCATTACCTTTTAGTTTTGACTATATTTGTGATTTTAACTCGGTAAATATTGTTTTTGATTTTAAAAATGATCAATTATAATTTATAACTGCACATTATAAAAGTGTACCTAATGTTTTGAGGGATGAAAGCGATGAACGAGACGTTTTGCTTTCTTGAAGTGAGACATAAATCTCAAGGTGTTAGACGTATATCTCTCGAGAATTTATTTTGTTATTTTATAAAAATAATGATTATAAATATATAATAAATATTATCAAATTAATAATTAAATTTCATCAAAAAATCAAATAATAAAATTTATGAGTTTTATGTATTCATTAAAAGAAGCTATTTTGCTTTCGATAGTTTAGAAAATAGATATACTAAATAGTATTGTATTTTAAAATTAATAATAAGAAGTTGATTAGATTTGATGTGGCAACATAAAATGTTAGGGGCATGTTTGGTTGGATTTTCAAATAGAGTTTTGGGTTTTCAAAAACTGAAAAACAGTTTTCAAGATTATAGAGCATGTTTATATATAAGTTTTCAGATATGGTTTTGAAAACTATTTTCAAAACGAGTCTTTTAAAAAGCTGGTTTTAGAAAACTTTTTTTAGGTGTTTTCAAAACTAGTTTTCAGTTTTCATTTTTTCTCATAAATTTTCCTCTCCATTTTCTTTCTATCCAAATAGAAAAGCTCTCTTTATCTCATCATATTTTGGATCATCAACGGATATAATGTTAGATTACGAGTGGAAAAATTTGGAGCTACCTCGGTAGTGCTATGGCAACACTATTGCAGTTGTGTTGTGGCGTCGCTGTTGTGGTGTTATTGCGGTCATGTTGTGACGGTGCGGCTACGGTCGCGAACCGGTGATGAATCTACCAGGGGGAGAAAAATAAGGAAACGAAAGATGAGGAAAACAATAAAATGAGGAAGAGAAGAAGAGGAAGAAAAAAAATCAAAGGAAGATCCAATTTTTTTAGGAAAAGAGAAGAAAAATTAAATAAACACACATAACTATAACTATAAAATTATCCAAACAAATTTTCGTTGTTTTTTTGTTTTTGAAAGCTGTTTTTGAGTCACAATTATCCAAACATATTTTCTTCAGAAAACGTAAGAAAACCGTTTTCAGTTTTCATTTTTTCTCATAAATTTTCCTCTCCATTTTCTTTCTACCAAAATAGAAAATCTCTCTTTATCTCATCATATTTTGGACCGTCAACGGATATGGTATCGGACTACGAGTAGAAAAATTCAGAGCTACTGCAGTAGTGCTGTGGCAGCACCGTTGCGGTCACGTTGTGGCGGTGCTGCAACGGTCTTGCTGTGGCGTCGCTGTTGTGGTGTTGTTACGGTCATGTTGTGACGGTGCTGCAAAGGTTGCGAACCGGTGATGAATCTACCAGGGGAGAAGAAGAAGGCTCTAACAAAACTGAGTAGGGAAAACACAAAACCCTATTATTTATTCATGTACCTATTGCGAGGGTGCACTAACTAATCGAATCCACATAAGCCGCGAGCCCAAACAGTAAGCCTTTGATGAGCCTTTTCCATCGCTCCTTTCCGCTCCGCTCTGTTTGCTGCATTCCACTACGCTCCAAAAAAGGCCTATCTGATATTGGATTGTGCCTAAAGAATTTAAGCTATAGGTTTTAGCATTATCCCTTAAACTGAGAAATGGAAAAGTAATTTTCTGAAGAGTTTCCTCTTATTCATTCATCCTTTAATTTATATTTGGAAATCAAACTTCGCCCAAAACTAGAGCTAATATTGATTGTAACTACCATACTTTAAGTTGTAGTCCTCTTAATAACCTGCACAAAGGAATCCATATTCCTCAGGTTTCCATTGCTTCTTTCTATGGGCTTCAATAATCTTGTTCTCTTTATGTTCTGATTAAACTCCACTCTGTTAACCTTTGCCAATTGTAAATGTATTGAAGAGAACTGTTAATTTCGCTTCTCTATTTGCACACTTGGAGTCATGCACCTTATTGATGAATTCAGGTTCTAGAATCCTTTTAGAATGGAACTTAATTCTGATTCATTAATTAAATACGCAGAAAATATTGTCAAGTCAATGAATGGTAACTGTGACACAACCCTGCTCCACAACAAAATGACTAATAACTTGATGTTACAGAAGGTCACACATATATAGCACATCAGACACACTTCACCAGGCAATGTGGGATTCTGGTATATCACAATAATGGGTCCTGCAGTTAATTTCCAGAACAATGGAATACAAATTCAATGATATATGGAGGTGGATGGGAGGGGGAAACATGTTTGGAATGAAAAAGTCATGTGTTTCAATTATGGAGATAATGTATTACCAATTAATCGAACTTCTAAATCATCTTAATCTACATGCCTAAAACTTTCAATCAATGGTGATAGAGAATTTTGAAGGGGCCCAGATCTTCCTCATTTTGTTCTCCGCAGGGAAGGAATAATTATAGTTACTCATTTAGTGGAATTTGAACTGAAATTTAACTTATTGCATCAGCCATCAGAAGATTAATCCAGAATCAACTATTATAGCATGTTTTCCCATATATCATTGCACACATATCTGTATATACTTGGATTTAGGTTCATTTCATGTTTGTCTTGAAACATATTTTCACTAGTTCTCATCCTACATAAGAGTTTTTTATTATTGTAATGTTCTATGAAATCTTTTTTGTGAAGTAAATCTCTTGGAAAGGTATGATGTTATTTCATCCTCTCTTCTTTCAAGATTAAGTCTAAAGGTTGTCATTGTGGTTCCACATACAAGGTATTGATGAGCTACATAGACACTGCTTGGAGCACAAGGACTCAGCAAGTGAATCTTAAAAAACAATACTTTTTTCATGTGCTCATGTCAGCGCTGCATTAATGTGGCTTCATTCATTTTCTTCAGAATGTTCCCATTGATTCTGTAACAATTTTTTTCTTTTCTTTTAAACAT
Source organism: Bretschneidera sinensis (assembly GCA_023935145.1). NCBI lineage: Eukaryota > Viridiplantae > Streptophyta > Magnoliopsida > Brassicales > Akaniaceae > Bretschneidera > Bretschneidera sinensis. Next base: position 144,422,921 of record CM043697.1, read on the forward strand.
TGGAACTTCTTGATTATTGCTGTTGATTAGTTAATCTAATTTCACAATGAAGGGTAATCACAATGACATCCAAGATATTGCAATGTATTGCAAGAATGATGGGTGGAATGGTATCATGCATAGAGATGGTACGTATTGCTTGTGGTCAAGTCATATGGATGGCTGTAGAACATATGTCATCTTTCTGTGTCTGAATATGCAGCTGATGAAGACATATGCTAAAAATGTGAACTTGCTAAGAAGGAGCTTGATAGAGAAGATAAAAAGATTTTGAATAGAATGAGATCCGTGTTGGTCAAGACTGAGAAGGCGAGATCCTCTGGTCGTATCCTTCTCCATAGTTTCACTGCAGTAGGGACTTTTATTGTCAATTCAATTCATTAGGATGTATCATATAGTTCATAATTTATTTTGATCTTTATTATAAAGGTTCTTTTTACTTTGAGTGACTTCTATTGGATCCTAGTCATGTAAGGACATTATTTCTGTATATTTACTTCTTGAAACAATACGCGATCTTTGATAATCTTTAGATACTCAGGAAGCCATTTCTATCTTTATGATCCAGAGGAAAGTGTGCCATCCTTTTTCATCCTTTTTGGTGCAAACTCGGAATGGACTTATAAAGGTAACTTTTTTTTGGCTATTTTCTCTATAATGAAATTAGTGTCTTCTGCATCAGGAGTTTTTATGTTTAATATGGTTCTTTTTCTTAGTGACATATGTTATATTTAATCATATCATGATAAATTAGTCTTTGTTGAAATTCTTTTGAATGAAAATAATGCTTTATTTGCTAGCCACATTACCATGGGAGCACCAATCAGTCTATTGACATATAGGAATTGGTTTCTAGCATTAAATGTTAATGGTTTTTCAATTAATAGAAATGTGTTCTTATAAAAAAAATTTAATAGAAATGTTTTTTTTTCCTAGAGTTTGATGGAGCATGGAGATTGTCAAAACGCACTGGAATATTGCAGATTGATCATTCCAGCGTATCAAAGTTAATGCATGTTAAAACTTAAGTTCTCCGTGGAAAATCTGTTCAAGTTCATTTATTCACTGTGTTATGCAATTACGAGCTGAATTACATCTTTTTATTCATCATCATACATCACTCTTTTGTGCTGTTCAAGGATTTCTTTTGTGTCTTGTGGCCAGTAAAAAGATGGACAATGTTTCAAAAGTGCAATGGAAATGATGCAGCGGAACTTGTTAAAACATAGAAGCCCATACATCACTCTTTTGTGCTGTTCAAGGATTTCTTTTGTGTCCTGTGGCCAGTAAAAAGATTGACAATGTTTCAAAAAGTGCAACAGTAATGATACAACGGAACTTGTTAAAACATAGAAACCCGGTGTGTACCAGTGCTAAGAGAAGCATCAGCGCATTATGAATTGAACAATAAACCAGCAATATTCAATGGATGTATTTGTTTGTTCTTAAGGTGGGCAACCTTGCCACACTTAAATGGGTCAAAGATAAAACACAGTCATTCAGTGAAAGTCACATGCTACCTTAGCTAAAATCATGGTATGGGGTTTTTATCTTTGAACATAGTATGAGAAAGTATATTCAAGAAGGAAAATTAATATTAAGCATGAGAAGGCAAATATCCATTTCAACCAAACACATTCCTGTTTTTAAATTGTTAATTATCCTCCATCGATCACAGTGTTTATATGGTTTGTTTGTTCTCAAGACAGATGCTTTTGTTATCATTTTTATATTGTGAATGCAAATATTACTGGTGCTGTCACCCTGAATATGAGTTTCTGTTTTTCTGTAGGACTATATCCGGGATTCCATCCTTTGCTTGGACTGCAATAATATACCTGTGGGAAACTTGAATGGTTAGAACTTTTACTTGGATTTCTTGTTTCTAGTTACTTGCACTGCAGAGATTTTTCTCCCTTAAAAAATTGCCTTAATTGAGCAAGCTAGTACTTGGCATACTTAAAGAGGTTTTTCTATAATGGAAAAAGCATGGCTGTACTTTAAAAGTTGCTTGGGGTGGCTAAAACTTTTGCTAGTATTGTCTGCAACAGAATTGACCTAGTAAGCATGAATGTGGAAGTCATGAAAGTGGTAACTGTACCAGTCTATTCAATTGAAAAAAGTGCTAGTGTGTACGACCTGTTTGAATCCTATCTTTGGTGGTGGTAACCTGCGCTGCTACTCCGGCTATAACTACATTCATATTCATGGGCTTTGTGTGCACAGTTCTGATTTGTAAACGGAAAGACTTTTCACTACACTTTTCCTTTATTGAGAACCTAAGGTTAGCCTATGATCAACTGTTGCAGGACACTTGGGGAGACAGAGGATGCTGTCAAATCACTGACCAAGGCAGTGGATATCCTGCAAATTACTCATGGAACGGATACACCTTTTATGAAAGACCTCTTGATCAAGGAAGTGCGTGCTGGAGATTCTTACTCACTCCTATCTGACGCAGCTTAGTAAAGTTGACCGTTAAAAATCACTTCAGAGATGGATAGCTGCAGTACTTTCAGGCTTTCGGCTCATGTGATCTATGCCAAGGAAATAGTATATCTTTACCTTTTTTGTGTATAATTAAGTTTTAGATCTTTGTTTTCTTCGTGACAATGTTTATATTAGCTTCACTTAAGCTCTAGATATTGCTTATCCACAAAAAAAATGTTCTATATATCTGCATCAGAAAAACATGTTGACCTCAACTGCTACAACAGACCAATGCTTTTTCATAAAACACATGCACACCCCTGTTGAACATCATGGTTTTGCCTTTTGTGATCAAAGCTAACAATCTACAACAAATAGGTTTGATATTTGTCTTACATATTGTTTCTCTCAATGTGCAGGATTGCTTTAATTTGATGATTGAGAGATAAGTTTCATATTACATCTGCACTTTGTGGCTTCCCAATATTACCAACAAAAAAAAAAACAGAGTAACCGATTTGTCACCAATCAACATGCATACCTGCATAACCGTAGGTTTCTCTCGAAAAACTGAAGGCGCCTGTAATGGACATTGTAAGATACAGGTGACTGTAGCTTATTTTCAATTTTATTATGCTAGTACCAAGTACCAACCAATAAACCAAAGGTTTGAACTGATGAATTCTGCCTCTCTTCAAAAAATATGATCCAACAATTACATCTTACGCAACATATAGTCGATAAAATTAAATTTAAATTAAGGGACTTGTTTGCTTCTTTGATGAGTTTCAAGGGCGGTAGCATTTTAATAATATTGGCCTTGTAAATTATACCTGTGATCGACATTCTTCTTCTCTTAATTATCTTTGCTCACTATGTTTTTTTTTTTTTATGTATATTTCTCGTTGATTAAAAGTTCCCAGCTTTTCTTTTCTTTTCTCAAGAATCCCCGTAGTTTTTGTACTAGTTTAGCTTCTTTGTTTATCATGGAGTGCTTCCAGAATTGGATTATCAAAATAAAATCAGAAAACTAAGAAAAACTTGTGCTTGCTGAGAAAATAAATGTGATTTGAGTGGTAGTTTTCCTAACACTCAGAATCTGTCTTTAGTTTGATTTTCAAGGCTTAGTGATCTATATGGGGTGTACTTGTAATTAGTTGTCTGGGATGGCTGGGCGAGACAAAGAAAAGTAAAAGTAAAAGGCAGAATTTAGAAGCAAAAATAGCTTAATGGCTGCACGGTATTGTTTTAATTGTTCTTAAAGTGCAAATTTCTAATGATTTGGTTAACATTTGACCTCAGATATTACTATCTAATTCATCGAGAGGAGTTGAAACAGTCGTTTTTCAAATTAAGCTACATATTTCAACATCAACCGATCAAATTAATTTTAACCAATACTGTTTATATAATTAATTTTTTTAATTTATTATATATTTAAGATTTTTAATTTATTATATTTTATATATACTATATATTTGATTTATACTTATCATATGATTAATATTAATATTAATTTATTTTTTAATCAGTTAAAAATCAAAACAGTTATAACCATTAACTTATTTGTATATTTTATTTGATTAACTGATTTTATATTGATCTAAACTTAGGAATGTCACATTGATTGTAATTTGCAATGTAACAATCATGAATAGTGCTCATGCCCAAGTAACAAAAAATATAAACTAAATATTTTGCAAATTTGCAAAATCTGGCTATCTCAAATCAGGTTCCATACATCAGTTTTGGTTTGGTATGAATTGAATTAAAACACTGTATGGAAATCTTAGATTTCAATAAAAAGCTCAAGCCAAATATCAAAGATTACGTATTATTATCCATGTTTCAAGCCTTGATTTTGATATATGTTATTCTATAATTGTATGTCTTAAGAAAGTAAAAATTTTCTTCAAAGTTGTGACCTTTTATATGGAAGATTTACTGACCCCTGAAGGCCTCCTGAACTATTATTTTGGTTAGACTACAAAAGAATATTTGGGCCATTTCTCATCAACTTAAGTTTTTGAGATAACTAGTCACCCAACTATCTCTTTAACGCGGTATCAATGCTCCAAATCCTAGTTTCGAGTCCTCATTTTCATTAATATTTCCCCAAGTGCTTTGCCCACGCTAGGACCTTACCATCTTACACTTGGATCCACGTGCAAAGCCCATCCGCTTGCACTTGAAGGGGCATGTTACAGTGTTAGACTATAAAAGAATCTTTGGGTCTTTTCTCATCACCTCAAGCTTTTGGATAATTGATCACCCAACCATCTATTATCAATTTTCACACTTCAATTCAATTCTATAATCTACATGCAACTTGATTTATTTTGTCCCAAACTTTCAGTTGCATAGTCTAATGATTTATTGATTTGCAGGCATGCATGGTTGAATTTCATGATTGTTGCATGAGAAGAAGGTGATATCGTCCCTGAGAGAGGATTCATCCTCCAAGGCAGTAAATGGCACCGATGCCCATAACACTAATAAGTTAATTTTAATGTACTTCTACATGTACTTGAAAGTTGAATTCAAGTCAGTTGACAAGTCATCATCTTCTCTAGCCATTCCAATTATTAAGAGATGCCAGAATTAAGAAGGAACAAAGCCCTCTTAATTTGACCAAGTAGGGATTTTATCGTCCTTTTTCTACACACTATCCAAAAGCAAATAGTTTGAACAAAAACACTTACATTTCTGTCACACACATCCTTTATTGCCTCCGTAACAGCAAGAGACACTACATACTGTAACAGAGGCACAACCCGGCCATCCTCCATTTGTATGGTAAAAGAAAACATAAGGCAACCCCTTGGAGATTCCCATGCATTCTTGGATCGACCTGCATATTCAGTCATCATATGCAACCCCAAAAATATTCCAAGCATTTAAACATTGAAAAATTCACTTAGCATTTTATATGGTTCAGACCTCGCCCTTTGAGCTGAACATCTGTAACACAAACTGTGCCAACTGGAAGCTCGCAGAAGTTGCTGTCAAAATTTAAAAAGGAATTTTAGCATACAAGAAACCTATCCAACTATAGAGTAGTAAGTTAAATGTTGTGTTGCTTACTGGGAAATGACATCCTGAGTTGAAGGCAACCGTGGAGACCAAATGAGTAACCGACCAAATTGATTACTCAAAAGAGAATTCATGAACAATTCAATGCTGAAATAATCATCTTTAAATAACTCAACCATCTCTGATTGCAATTGGATCAAAACTTCATCGTTACCAGGGAGTTTAAGAGTATAAATATTCTTTAGTGATTTCGCCTTTTCAGCCTCGGTAGATGATTTTCCGCAAAGAACCAGCGTACAAGAGGAATTGCTGTCCATTGCTGAGGAAAAAAACAAATTTCAAGGTTTTTCAATATATATTACGGAGTATATGTATACACATATATTAAATTTCCTCCGCTTTGAAAAAAAGAGTAATGATACTAGAGGAATTAAAGAATTTGAACTCCAAAAAACACTGAAATTTGTAATAAAGACCATAGAAAAGATAAATCTCCACTAATATCGAATTAAGGCAATATTTTCATTTTCTTCGGAAAAAAACACGATTCAAAACAGCAAACAGCAGGGGGCATGTTTGGATTGGATTTTCGAAAACTATTTTCAAAAATTAAAATCAATTTTCAAAAACTAATTTCCATGTTTCACAAAAAGCAATAATTTTCTAAAACAGTTTTCAAAAATCTAGTTTTCGAAAACCCTTTTCTCAAAACCGCAAATTAGTGTGTTTTTTGACGTAAAAAAATAACTCTGATATATAAAAAATATTAAAATTTTGAAAATAAAATAATATTAATTATTTTTAAGTATTTAATAAATATAAAAAATAAAATTAATATAGATTTTAAATTTGAAATCAAAACTAAAAAATAATTAGAAAATTAATTAAATCAGTTATCAAAATAATATTTGATTGTTTTCAGTTTGGAACAGTTTACTGTATCCAAAAATGTTTTCTGAACAAAACATAGAAAACTGTTTTCAATTTTTATTTTTTAAAACAATTTTCAAAATCTGAAATAAGAAAACTGATTCCCATGCCCCATCTTTACTATTTTACTGTTCATTAGTATCCGTTTTCTTACATTTTCTAATTTTGTTTTCTCGGAGCAAAATTCGAACTTAAAATAACTAAGAGCAACTTATAAATTTTTGTGGGTGCGTGTATACAAATGTATATTGTAGCATAAGAATGTGAGTAGCGATCAAACCTGTGGTTGCCACTGATAGAGAGAGGCAAGATGGTTTCCGCTTCTGTAGAGAACGAAAGGAGAGAGAAATCTGTGAAGAGACGAGTCGCAGGCAAGTCGTTAATGGCATAAGCTTTGCTTTGATTTCGTTGAAGCCCAATAAGCAAACAATACAGGTTTTGGTGTTTTGGAAAATGAAGATGAGAACTGAGAAGTGAGCTCTAAAACGATACAGACTGTGGTTTGTGGTTTGATCTTGGTTAGAAAACCCAAAACTTGTTTTTTTTTTTTTGACAGATTCCCTTTGTGTTTCGCAACATTAACACAAGGGTGCTCCATTAGTTTTTAAAATTATTTTTACAAGCGGACGCTCGTCTTTTTTTCTAATAAAGTTTGACAACAAAAGTTAAATATATTATTTAAAAAATATATATATACATATAAAACAATTAAAATAAAATGAAAAAAACCAACAATTAGGATTAATAATTATGATTTTATTACGTGTATAAAAATATGCTTAAAATCTAACAACATAGTTAAGATCTAACATATCACCCTTTAAATTAACATCGCGAGCCTTGACAAAATATCTCAAAAAAATGTTTAGAGCTTTTTTAAGAGAGTAAAAAACACAAGATGTAATTTGCAAAAACAAAATAATCTTTAAAAATAATATGTTCTCTCTCATCCATTGCGCTGCTTTCTCTCTCCACTTGGTGCACCTCGGGTCTGAGCGTTTTTAAATCCGAAAAACGTACGCCCTATGATAAATCCATCCCGACAATTGCGCTTTTGAGACGTTTTGCCATAGTTTTGCTCGAGCGTACCTAAAATTCGGTTTTAAAAACATTGGATCAAACCACAAAAATGTAAATTGAATTTTTCCTTAAAAATAAATTAACGTAGAAGATGAGATTTCAAAATGAGTTAAAAAAATAACATCACACTATATAAATAACAAAAAGAGATGAGTAAAAAAGTTTTGCTGTAAATTTTATGAGAGGGGGATGAGTAAAAAACTACAATAAAACTTTATTTTTTTGCTTTAAGATTAGGGCACAGTGCTAAACTTAATCAGCAAACCCTGTACATTAATAGAATGGATGGATTAATTGTACTAGTACTATGAAAAAGGGGTCGGGCGAGAACATCTTAAACCCGATCTCAAATAACCGTAGTTTATACGAGTGAAAAAATTGTGAAGTTGGGCAAAGAAAATATTCGAGAGTTTACTAGAGCGTGCGGTGGGTTGATGGAGGAATTGCAGAGCGCTCTTCAAGAGCGTTGCCTAACTGTTTCTCATCTCCCAGAGAAAGGTCGTTGTCTCTTTACCAAGAGAGATTTCTATCCAGGTCTTTCTCTCTTCCTCTCTCTGTTTTTAGTCTTTATGTGTATAGCGGTAGTTTATCTTTCTAGTGAAAATCGAAAATTCCAAGTTCTGTTTGCCTTCAAGTTTTTTTAAGCAATACTACATGTATGTAGTATAATCATTGATTTGGTTACCCGTACTATTCCAAAAGCGCACAATGGGAGAAATAACGGATAATTAAATGGGACAAATAACCCACAAACTATGCGAATTCGAACTGGGACTTTGTAGTCTCTCTTTTTTTTCTTCCTTTGTTGGGTTAATTTCATTTGGTTAAGTACTAGAAACAGGGACCGCGATCCTCCACATTTGGGAATTTAGAAGGTGGTTAAGTTCGCGGTCATTATGAAAGATTTTAATTTAAATATATGATTGAAATTCAATTTTATCATAAACTTGAGTGTATTTCAATTATCAAATGCAGTACGATAATACTAAAAACAGTGCTTTAACTGCTATAGTTGTTTTAAAATGTCCTATTAGGATTTTGGTTCTTTATTCAAATTTATCTGTGTCCAGACTTAACAAGACTTTTTTTTTTCAATTTTTCCACGTAGCACGAGCATGCTTTAGTGATCCAATCTACAAAGTTTTTTTTTTTGTCAGTGTCACTGCTTAACTATGTACTACGATAATCAGTGAAAACATAGACCATATCTTAAATCTCCCTTTTAAGTATTACCAATAGTTTCTCTTTTGGTCACATAATTGGGAGTGTAACTTTTTGAATTTCTGTTGTTGAAGCGTGATTTGTGGTCTTAATCATACAATGGGCATCCTAATTAAAGTGAGTTTTTTTTTTTCAGAAGTTATTGTTTACTTCCTAGACAGGCTTGTTTGTGTTTTACGTTCTGTTTCGGGAAAACTCATCTGGAGAAAAATCTAAGCTAACATCTCTATGTCTATTGGAGATGAGCATTACTTTTGAGTTTTGACTGCTTGTAGGGGCATAGGACGACCTTTTTATTTTTGATGTAAAGCTAGTTGAAGAGACAGTGATATAGGCATTGGCGCCTGTAACAGATGAGACATGCATTCAGTGTGCCCTATAGACAGAAAACATTGAAACTGAAGTGCACACTTTACGTGGCGCCTGTAAGTTGCACATGTTTCTTATGTTGAGGAAACAATTTTGAACATGGCAATATGGGCTTCCTGTCATATCTTTCCCAATTATCAAGAAGTGCTGAAAGCAAAAATAGAGAGAATAGCTCTTTCGGTCAACCAACACCAGAAGCTGCTTAATAGCATCTAGATATTAGTACCATTGATGTTCTATTTTCTTTCAAGTTATACAATTCTTCTTTTTATTTTTTTATATTCTAATGTAGCTTTTATTTTGTAGGAGAAGTAATTATAAGCCAAGAGCCATATGTTTGTGTACCAAACAACTCCTCGGGTGACTCAAGATGCGATGGATGTTTCACAACAAGTAACCTTAAGAAGTGCTCAGCTTGTCAGGTTGTGTGGTACTGTGGGAGCACATGCCAGGTATGTGGGGATACATCATTTGTTGTTATTTCCACTCAGATTTTTTCTATTTCCGTTGTTGCATTTTAACTCAGATGCTTGCTTTCCTTCTAGATTTTAGAAGGTGGTAGTTTCTGTATTGCTGATTAGTCTTAAGCTCAAATATTTATGCAAGAGAATAATGATTGGAGTCATGTCAAATGTACATTAGTGATGTTCAGATATTTTGATCGTAACATTCATCTTGCCAATCTTTCACACCTAAAGAATAACTAAACTTGATGATTGTTTTCACTTTAAAGTACCCCAAATAGAAAAAGAGATAAATAAAGTTAATGAATTGGAGTGAGTTATTTCCTTATACGTAGTTAGATCTCCTGACTTATAACAACAACAACAACAACAAAATGTAGTTAGATCTCCTGGTGAAAGCAATATGAGCATTCAGCCAAAAATGAGGAGATGTGTACTTATTTATATATACATTGGTTGCTGCTGTTATGATTTTCAGAAGCTGGACTGGAAGTTGCATCGTCTTGAATGCCAAGCTCTCTCTAGGCTTGAAAAAGACAGGCAAAAATTTGTTTCACCTTCGATACGTCTGATGGTGAAACTCTACCTTCGAAGAAAATTACAAAACGAAAAGGTAACAGTTTATTATGCTTCACTATTTTCAGCTATACCGATTCTCTTCATTTTTATTTATCTGTAACTTCTTGCATTATGTTACATCCAATATATTTTACTTGCTGCAGCAGCCTGCCAGACTGACTGGTTTTGTGGGACTAAATTAAAAGAATGCCACCAAAATATTGGTTGGTATAAAAGTTATGATCATGTAGGTTTTTTGGATACGTATTAGTATGAGAGAGATGTTAGTAGTCCTCCCTCTCAGTCCCATTGAACAACTTGTCATCAGTTACTGGTCATCACATTAGAATTCAATGCATAGTCCCACTGCTTCTGGTATGTATGCGCTAAAACTCTTGTCCCAGATGCACCACTAGAATTTAGGCCACGGTTTCTTGTGAAAAGGTATTTCACTTGGCATGTGGAGATAGTGCCTTTCATCTACTAGCAGAGCCTATCCAATTTGGTGTGGTCTGAGAATTAACCGCCTGCTGGGATGCGAGATTTACAATGTTTTATGTCAATCATATAACTATGTATTTTTATGTCAATGACCTTTAAGAATCATCAAGGAGAGATAAGTCAATGAAACCTGATTTTGCAGCTAACATTTGGGAGGTCTTTGCATAAACTGAATCATGTATGTTCCTGATCTTTAAAATCCTAATATACTTTTTTTTTTAAAATCCAGGTCATCCCAAATACAGCTACAGACAATTACAATTTGGTGGAAGCATTGGTGGCCCGTATCCTTTCTAATTTTATTCTGTGGGTTAAATCAACTTGATTACTTTTTTTTTTCTATTTTTACCAATAGTTATATTTGTACAGGTTACTGTTTTGTTTAACCTTCTATTTGGTAAAGACATGTCAGAAATTGATGAGAACCAACTGGTGTTATATGCACAGATGGCGTACCTTGTCAACTCAATTCTCCAGTGGCCTGATATCGATATAAAAGAGATCACTAAAAACTTTTCCAAGGTCAATAATTATTTTTAAGTTAATATTTCTGTCGATTGTTATAGTGAAAGCTTTATCATTTGAAACACCCTCAAATTTCTTGATCAGTATCTCCTTATCTTTCTTGTAGACACTAATACTGAGAGTAGCCTTATGCTATCTTGTAATTGTTTGCTATTTTATTGGTAAAACTTCCCCTCTCTTAAGCTTTGGTTCTGCAAAATAGGTGGGTGGTCATTCAATCTTATGTTGGAAATTTGAGGGGTTCATAAAACCTATTTTAGAAAAAGTCAACAGGGGTTGTCTAAGTTATGTTCTAGGTTTATGTTTACTCTTGATAGGGCATAAGTAATATGATTGCATGTTATTTTCTTCAGGGAAACTGATTTCTCTTTATGAAACCGAGTGAAGATGCCTTAGTAAGATTTATCTCCATTTGTAAAACTGATTTTCTGATGAATTGGTTCTGAAATCTGATTCTAATCAGTCAAATGCAGCTTGCATGTAATGCACATACCCTTTGCGACGGTGAACTGAGACCTCTAGGGACAGGACTGTATCCTGTTGTTTCCATTATAAACCACAGGTAATGACTTTAGCAGATTGATGTTTTATGGTTTCTGTTCTCTGTTGTCAATGTGGCTAAATGGTTGGTGCTGTAGCTGCTTGCCCAATGCTGTTTTGGTATTTGAAGGAAGGGTGGCTATGGTACGTGCTATGCAACATATACCCAAAGGTGCTGAGGTAAGACATGCTTTGCTTAGTCTGTAGGTTTTTCAAATTGATTGACTTATTGGGTTGTATCGTTGATCACAGGGGTAATAGGTCTTAAGCTTGTGTTGCATGCTTAACAAATGTATAGAGAACTAATCTCCAAAAATATCAATTTTATTGGGGAAGTCAATCTTGGCCAGCCTTAGAGCTGAGAATTATTATTTTAAGTTATTGTCCTGACATGTTCTCTATACTTTTATGCAACTGAATTTATAATATCCCAAGAATCTGTATGTAGCCTCGTCATGAATTTTATAAAGTTCTTTGTACCTTCCTCTTCAATCTGGGTTACGCTTCTGTCAGTTTTCTATTATAGTGATAAATGTCAGTGAATATTGAGAGTATAAAATGGTAAGTGATGATTATATAAGATTCAGTGTGGGAATTATTGCTGAATTTAAATTAAAATATTAGGATAATATAGTGAAAAAGTTATAAAAACTTGTAGCAAAGAACCTCTGCAATTTTTTTGACCTCTTAATATTGTTCTATCAGTGTGGCATTCGACCTTATCAATTTATGATGTGATCTACTATGTGGCTTTTCTTTTCGGATTCTTATTGCTCTTCTGTCTTTGCGAATTGCATTCGAAGCTTGAAGAAGCTTCACTCCACAATTTTTGTTATTTAATTTTCTTGTAAATAACTTAATATCTCATTAATCATCGTTATACTGTTTGAAATTCTTTGCTGTAGTACAATTAGTTCTAAGGTTGTGATGTTACTTCATTCTTCGTACGATGTAAAGTCTAAATGCTATTTATACTGTTACATTTTGTAAGGTATTGATAAGTTACATAGAAACTGCTGGAAGCACTATGACTCGGCAAAAGGCTCTCAAAGAACAGTATCTTTTCAATTGCACATGTCCCCGCTGCATTAAAGTGGTTGGTTGCCTCTTCAATTCTCGTACTTATTAAAAACAGTGATGGTCAAAGATTAAGTTTTTCAAAAATGTTTTAATTGTTTCCTTTTTTGCACGCCATCTTTCGATGTTGGAAGTTGGAAGTCCTATGCTTTTCTTTTTGCTGCTTGTTAAATAGACTTATGTTCTACTGAAGGGTCAGTCTGATGATATCCAAGAAAGTGCAATTTTGGAAGGTTACCGGTGCACAGATGATGGATGCAGTGGTTTCTTGGTTCGTGATTCTGGTAGACAATCAGTGATTACTTTCAGTGAAGTCAATTGGATAGTGTACATATCGATTTTTACTTTTTCCTGTTTGGATATGCAGATGATAAAGGATTTATATGCCAAAAATGCGGCCTTCTTAGGCACAAGGAAGAGATAAGAAAATTAGTAAGAGATATAAAAGTAATGTCAGACGAGGCGGCTATGTCTCCTTCCCCTGGAAGTATCCTTCTATATTTGGTGTTGAGAGCTGCATCTTCTGTGGCTATTTGATGTTCTTATCATTGATAATATGATTTTATGCTTTTTCCCCTGTAGTATTTTATCCTTCAGTGTCCTCTTCCATGATCTGAATATTGTTCACTCTGATTAATTCAAGTGATCTAGGTACTAAAATTTATCTGCATATATAAAATTTGAATGAGATTGGATCATTAACTGGCTTCAGATCATCAGGAAGCTATTATGCTGTATAAGACGATAGAGAAACTTCAGGTGAAACTCTGCCATCCCTTTTCAATCAATTTGTTGCGCACTCGGGAAAAACTTCTGAAGGTAACTTTTTTTTTTTAAAGTTGTTTTCTTATATTGACATTTTTTAGTAGCTTAGTCTCAGTGACTCATGTTTCACTTGATCAAATGGTCCTGGAGAATGATTTACCTTCAATTTCTTTTTTTTTCTTCTCTTTTGGATGCAAAAGTAGATCATGCTATGTTCCTTTAGGTACAAGTAACAAATGCTTTTCTTGTGAACCGTTTTTAGTGTTGCTAAAAATAACGATTAATCGAGTGTTTTTGGTTGAAGATGTAGAACTAGAACTAGAGAGTCTCATCCAAGTCGTTTGTGGTCGTTGTACTGGATCGAAGTAATGATTTAATAGGATTCGAGTTTACATCCTTCTGAGATGAATCCATTAAATTCTGCATTTGAAATGAGTCTCTGTTGCTTTCACCTTTTATATTTTTTTATTTAATGCTAATTCTTTATTTTCCTTTTAGTTGACATGATTCTTATTTTTTACCATATATTTGAGGGTTTCAAAACAATTTTTCCCCTTTTGATTTACGCAATCATTTCATGGCCACTCAACAAAATATCCACCAGTGGGAGTGAAGATTCCCAACGCATGGTCCTAAGTTAAGATAAATATTAAGAATTTGATCTACATTCAAAGGAGAACATATTTTAGACAATCGTGAATAAGTTATCCTACTGTTAATTTCAAATTTATTAGAAGAACAAACTTTAAACTCTCAGAAAAATTAATCTCTGATTATTGACAGTATCTCTATTGATTCTGAATTGGAAGGGTCAAAATTTGGGGCTTCTCGCGATATAGTGTTGGTAGATGTAAGATCTGGCCATCTTTTCTTGCGGACTGTTGTGTCACCTGTCATATCTGCCATTTGGGCAATGCCAATATCTTAAAAGCAGGTTCTTTATTTTGTCCAGACTTCCTCGCCTACCATATAATAGCTATCAAGTTCATAAGAATGCTGACATCATATATGGTGCCGAACCAATAAGAGAAAGAAAATAAATAAATAAAAGAGGGGGTTGTTTGAACTTTGATGTTCTTTATGAAACAAATGAAAGTGCCAAATACAATTTCTTCTTTCAATTTAAATAGAGTTGACTCTGTTTTCTGTACTGTACTTGTAAGTTATGTGTTGCTAACATACTTCATTTCCCTGTCATGATTTCAAATATTCACAAACAATTCTTTTTTGCTTACAAGTCTTAGTTACAAAGGGTGGAATTGGGCCTTTAAATGCCCAAATAGAGAAGAGATGCAGTATTTGTATTTGTTTGGACCACTGAATATTATGGTGAACTAGTGTTGACTTCTTAGCGGCATATATTGATGTTAATTTATGACTGAAAATTTGGAATTATTTATCTGTGCAGATGTCCATGGAGGTGGAAGACTGGAGAGAAGCTTTGGCATACTGCAGATTGACCATCCCAGTGTATCAGAGTATGTCATGCTTCTACTTGAATCCTAGACAGGATAGATGTTCAACTTTTCTTTCTGAAAAAAAAGTAGAGAGAGAGAGAGAACTTTTTTACTTTCACCATTCTTATGTCTCATTAACTTTCCCACTCTGAAGGCTTTGATCTACTATGGATAAACCTAAGGTGTGCATCCAGGAACCTGCTAAAATCAAGTTTCCTTACCTGTGAAAATTTCTTATTGAGCCTCAAATTGCTAGTAAAAGATAAGTTTAACATGCCGCACCCAGCCTTGTATATCCTACCTACCTAGTCGTTTTTTAATTTCTCTTCAATTGCTGCACAATGTTCTAGTCACCCACTTCAATGCTTCCATGTCAATTTCATATTACCATTAGAGGAAATAAGTAAAGCAAAGTAAACCTGATTAAATGCTCCTTCCATTTCCAAATTGTTAGTGACTCCATCTAAATTTATGTTTGTGTGGTTTGTATGTGCATAGACTATACAATTCAATTTTTGCTAATGAGGTCTTGGCTCACTAGTTAAAAGATCAAGTCTGAAGCTCTGGGACCAGAAGGTCTCAGGTTCGACTCCCACCGATGTGTGGGTTATTTGTATCATTTATTGGTTATTCCTCTCTTTAAGTGGGTGATATTGTAGGATTGTGGATTTATAGACGGGTTATGTGATTGACTGATTGTACTTTGGATTTATATTGTTATCAAATTACTCTATTGTTGTACTTGTATAGCATCGCTTCACTAAAAAAAGACTATACAATTCAACTTTTATTCTTGGGTCCTGAGCTTTGTTCTCTGTTTCATTGCAGGAGTATATCCAGCATTCCATCCTTTGCTTGGATTGCAATATTATACCTGTGGGAAGCTCGAGTGGTTAGAATCTTTTGTTAGATTTATTTTTTTTCCTTTTTTTTATTCCAGAAATGCTTTTAACTTGTTCTTTGAAACTCCTAGTCCTTCCTGCCCTCTCTCTTCTCCTTCAATCTTTTAACTTGTTCGTTTTTTTTTTTTAATTCATGGCTTACTATTTAAAGTTGCTCCTAGTTCTTGGAACTTACGATGGTAGAAATGCTGTTGTTCACATAGCATTATATCATGTACATTAATACTGTCGAAGTTAGACGATTGTATGAAGGAATGGTTAAGGTTACACTAAAAGCCCTAGTGGGAAGTATTTCCTGCAACTATAATTGAAGTCCGCAGGCTGTTGGCTGCTGTGAGAGGGGGTATTTAGAAGCATAAATTTCTACTGCTGCAGTTACCATTATTGGTGCTGTATTCTGATCTTGAAATGAAGTTTGGTTATTTGATTATTACAGGTTGCTTGAAGAGACACAGGATGCTATCAAATCATTGACAAAGGCAGTGGATATACTGCGAATCACTCATGGTACAAATACACCCTTTGTGAAGGACCTCTTACTGAAGTTGGAGGAAGCACGTGCTGAAGCTTCTTACAGACCTTCATCTAAAGATGATTACTAGTAAATTGTACCTCTTATATTTATCTATTTAAAATGAATATCTGCCACTATTAGCACTGTCCTTTATGCTGCTGCCTGCGAGCCACTCTTAGAAAATGTTCTAGCTGGCCCAGCCTCCCAGGAATGTGTAGAATTTGCTTCTTAAATGGGAAATATGTAGAATTTCTGATTCATGAGGTAACGTTTGGTTGGTGTGACTTAAACGGATTTTAATGCAAAATAAGTTTAGTTATTTTAAAATTGTTGTTTGGTAAAATAAGTTTGGACTTACGAACTTGTGACTTATATAAGTTCGTTTTGGACCTAAAGTTAACTTATTTCATAAGTAATTTTTTTTTTACTTATTTCAAAAGTCGAGAGACCTTTAAACAGATTTATTTCACTTATCTTTCCAAAATCTCTACTTCTTGATTAATTAATCTTTCTATTTCAATATCTCTTCTCTGGTTATTGAGACATCTCGTATGGACATAATTTATTTCTCTTCTTTAAATTGTACATCTTTCTAGCAGTGTTTGCTATTTTTTTTTTCCATTAAATTTTTCTAGAGGGGAGGATTTTCTTAGTGACGTTCTTTTTAAAGAACCTTCCATTTTCTTCTCCTTCTCCAGAAGCCACTGACCGGACCACTCAACCCCTAAACAGAAAGCCGCCTCCTCCTTAGCCGTGCACAGTAGCTCCCAAATCAATCCAATCTGTCTATGCTGAGCGAGGTCACAACAGCTTTGATCTATGGCGACACCGTGCACAATCCCCAATCTATTTTGATGGGTTTGTCTTCGTCTGTCTTTGTGCTGTTGGCGCTGTACTTAGATGGAGTCTGTGTATTCAAGTATAATTTGGCACTTGGGTACAGTGGTGTTTCGAAATGGAATGCATCTCAAGCTATGATAAAGAGCAAGACCCTAATAAAAGGAAAGATGGCATTGGCCATAACAATATCTTTCAAGTTCAATTTTTGATCCCCAAGATGGTAGTGCTAGTTTTTAGGGTTTTTTTTTGGTCCCAATTCTACATAATTGCATTTTTTTAGAGATCGTCATTTTGATTGTTCATTTTTATTTTTATAAAAATGTGTATTAAACAAAAATACCAGTTATTCAATTTAAACAACTGTTGAGAGTTCATGTAAAGCTATTACCTGTTCTGGTTTTTCTTTATTTTTTTAGAAAAAATACACTATAAAGGTTTTTTTTTCCTAAATCAATTTCAATGAGTAACTTGGAATTAAAATCAAATTTTTTCTACTAAAGTTTTGAGAAATATGACACTCCGACAAAATTGAGTGTCAACTTTTTATATGAACTTTTAATTATCTATGATATTTAAGTGATATTTTAATTTTATAGTAAACATATTTAAAATTATAAAATATGGGGAAAAAAAGTTACTATATCACCCAACCTAAGCGGATTATTGGTCTTAACAAAACGAGTCAAACCACTATCTCAAAAAAGTTAAGCTCAAGTTATTAGTAGTAGCTCACATGACAGGTTATATATTAAATTAATATTAAATTAAACTATGAGTTTCGTTGAAATGATAAGATAAACAAGTTCATTTAGGTTAAATGGAAAATGTTGTATAAGAGTTAACTCTATACGAGTCAACTCAAACATGATAAGACTATTTTTTTTATCATTTTTAGATTGACTAGAATTTGACCCAAATATGTTTAAACTCAATCGAAAATTATTAATTTTATGTAGAAATTAAGTCAGATTCACAATGTCAATAATTGTCACCCTTAACTAAAACTCTTTTGATAATACACTTGCAAAGTAATAACATCGTAAAGTCGTGGTCTTCTAAATTCCCAATATGATTAAAAGTGAATGTTACATATTGATATCATTACCTTTTAGTTTTGACCATATTTGTGATTTTAACTCGGTAAATATTGTTTTTGATTTTAAAAATGATCAATTATAATTTATAACTGCACATTATAAAAGTGTACCTAATGTTTTGAGGGATGAAAGCGATGAACGAGACGTTTTGCTTTCTTGAAGTGAGACATAAATCTCAAGGTGTTAGACGTATACCTTTCGAGAATTTATTTTGTTATTTTATAAAAATAATGATTATAAATATATAATAAATATTATTAAATTAATAATTAAATTTCATCAAAAAATCAAATAATAAAATTTATGAGTTTTATGTATTCATTAAAAGAAGCTATTTTGCTTTCGATAGTTTAGAAAATAGATATACTAAATAGTATTGTATTTTAAAATTAATAATAAGAAGTTGATTAGATTTGATGTGGCAACATAAAATGTTAGGGGCATGTTTGGTTGGATTTTCAAATAGAGTTTTGGGTTTTCAAAAACTGAAAAACAGTTTTCAAGATTATAGAACATGTTTATATATAAGTTTTCAGATATGGTTTTTGAAAACTATTTTCAAAACGAGTCTTTTTAAAAGCTGATTTTAGAAAACTTTTTTTAGGTGTTTTCAAAACTAGTTTTCAGTTTTTATTTTTTCTCATAAATTTTCCTCTCCATTTTCTTTCTATCCAAATAGAAAAGCTCTCTTTATCTCATCATATTTTGGATCATCAACGGATATAATGTTAGATTACGAGTGGAAAAATTTGGAGCTACCTCGGTAGTGCTATGGCAACACTATTGCAGTTGTGTTGTGGCGTCGCTGTTGTGGTGTTATTGCGGTCATGTTGTGACGGTGCGGCTACGGTCGCGAACCGGTGATGAATCTACCAGGGGGAGAAAAATAAGGAAACGAAAGATGAGGAAAACAATAAAATGAGGAAGAGAAGAAGAAGAAGAAAAAAAATCAAAGGAAGATCCAATTTTTTTAGGAAAAGAGAAGAAAAATTAAATAAACACACATAACTATACCTATAAAATTATCCAAACAAATTTTCGTTGTTTTTTTGTTTTTGAAAGCTGTTTTTGAGTCACAATTATCCAAACATATTTTCTTCAGAAAACGTAAGAAAACCGTTTTCAGTTTTCATTTTTTCTCATAAATTTTCCTCTCCATTTTCTTTCTACCAAAATAGAAAATCTCTCTTTATCTCATCATATTTTGGACCGTCAACGGATATGGTATCGGACTACGAGTAGAAAAATTCAGAGCTACTGCAGTAGTGCTGTGGCAGCACCGTTGCGGTCACGTTGTGGCGGTGCTGCAACGGTCTTGCTGTGGCGTCGCTGTTGTGGTGTTGTTACGGTCATGTTGTGACGGTGCTGCAAAGGTTGCGAACCGGTGATGAATCTACCAGGGGGAGAAGAAGAAGGAGAAGAAAGATGAGGAGAACAATAAAATGAGGAAGAGAAGATGAGGAAGAAAAAATCAAAGGAAGATCTAAATTTTTTAGGAGAAGAGAAGAAAAATTAAACAAACACACATAACTATAACTATAAAATTATTCGAATAAATTTTCATTGCTTTTCTGTTTTTTAAAACTATTTTCGAGTCATAATTATCCAAATATATTTTCTTCAGAAAACATGAGAAAACCGTTTTCAGTTTTCATTTTTCTCATAAATTTTCCTCTTCATTTTCTTTCTACCAAACTAAAAAAGCTCTCTTTTATCTCATCATATTTTGGACGGTCAACGGATATGGTATCGGACTACGGGTGAAAAAATTCGGAGCTACCACGGTAGTGCTGTGGCCGTACTGCGTGTTGTGGCGATGGTGCAACGGTCGTGCTGTAGACGAAAGATGAGAACAATAAAATAAAGAAGAGAAAAAGAGGAAAAAAAAATCAAAGGAAAATCCAAATTTATCAGGAGAAAAGAAGAAAAATTAAATAAACACATAATTATAACTATAAAATTATTCAAACAAATTATTATTATTTTTCTGATTTCAAAAACTATTTTCGAACCACAATTGTCTGAATATATTTTCTTAAAAAAAACGTTTCACTTTTCTTGCAAACTGCGTGACCTAGATGAAGCTTCTTTTCGATACCATCTTTTAAATTTTTGTTCCTTTCGTTTTCGTCGTCTTCTTCACGTCTCTCTTTAACATGTTTTCTCTGCAGAACGCAAAATTCTCATCCTTTTCTCAAAATCTTTCAAGAAACTTTGTGAATTTTTCTTCTTCTTTCAATATCTCTAATTTTCTTTAACATCAGAGAACTTTTGCTTGTTGATATGTGATTTTTGTTTGTCAATCTAACTCCTCAGCAAGCATGCACGAACTTTGGAAGTTTCTATTTCTCATCCACTTCATGGCGCTCTCTCTCTCTCTCTCTCTTTAGTTTTCAGGTGAAAAAAGATAAAAGAGTCTCTTAAGCATACTCCTGGAATTCTACGGCGTAAAAGATGAACGTTTAGCGTATGCCCAGACCTATAAGGTGTACGCCTTTTGGGTGTCTCGCCCAAATTTTAACGTATTGAGGCAATTTTACTACGTTTCACCTCGCCCAAATCAATCGATTACATCGTTTATATTCAATCAAAACGGTATAAATATTTTTATATAAAAAATATCGATTAAATTTATTTTAAACACCCCTAATCGATGCAAGAGGAGTACCATAGGAAAATGCTTGCATCATATTCTGCTAAGTAACATGGTTAGGAACTTAGGATTGAAACCATGCTTGGCCTATCACTTCAATATTTCGAGCCAATCACAAGGAAGCCAACCCAAGGAGAATTATACACGGTGCATTCTTATAATCCATGGGTTATCTTTGACCCTGTTTTGGTCTTTAGTTGGACTTCTCATCAGTTAATATTTTGGCTGTGTTCGATTCACTCATGTAATGGAAACAAGAAAATCCATGTTTTGCTGTGTTTGATTAGCTGAATTCAAGTCATTTTCAAGAGAATGAAAGTCTTTTTTTTTGTTCTCCCTTTTAAAATTCAGTGGAATGATTTGAAATCAATATTAACATGAAGTCTTCATTGCAACTATTGCAGCAGTCTCAACACCACTTCATGAATTAATAATTTTTACAAGATAGGTTCAGGTTTCTACTTGCTGAGAATGTTGGGTAATATATGTTAGGAATCTTGCTTACGGTGTGAGTTGGGCAGCAATTATGGTGTGTACTACTACTATACATGTACATTTTCTGAAGTAACTGATTCAACTTCTGCATTTCAGGAGAAGTTATTATAAGCGAGGAGCCTTACGTTTGCATGCCTCACATCTTTGCTGCTAGCTCAGTCTGTCACAGATGTTTCACATCAAGTGACCTTAAGAAGTGTTCAGCTTGTAAAGCTGCGTGGTACTGTAGTAGCATATGCCAGGTATATAGGGATTCTTCATGCTTTGTCTTGCTCATTGAACTCATGGAAGGTTGGCTTTGGGGCAATTTTCAAGTATAGGTCTACTTATCAATGCCCTGCGCATTTTACTGGGTACATGGATGGTATTTGGATTTTTTAGTAAAATTTTCCACTTGATGCTATTTCATGCTGGAAGTTACCCTCATATCTCCTATATG
This sequence comes from Bretschneidera sinensis, assembly GCA_023935145.1. NCBI lineage: Eukaryota > Viridiplantae > Streptophyta > Magnoliopsida > Brassicales > Akaniaceae > Bretschneidera > Bretschneidera sinensis. The sequence continues at coordinate 144,444,811 of CM043697.1, forward strand.
ATCCTTACTGCGTGTAATTTTTTTCCCACCGAAACAACTATCTAGGAAACAGAAGAAAAAAAATGAACATTGTAATGTAATAAATGGAATATTCTCCGACTATATTTCTTATTACATCTCCTGAGAAAGCATTGTGCTAGGATAGGTCCTATATTCAAATATACCAAGCCGAAAGGAGGAATAATTAGACTAGTTTTGATGTTAGCTTTTGTCAAATATTAACTGATGGGACTATGTATTTGTTGTCTCCGGATAAATTTTTGTATGCTGTAATAATTTTCAGAAGTTTGATTGGATGCTACATAGGACTGAATGTCGTGCTCTTTCTGTGATGGGCAAGGGCTGGCTAATATTTATTACACCTACTGTACACTTAATTGTGAAACTCTATGTTCTGAGAAAGTTACAGAGTCAGAAGGTTAACATTCTCTTGCAATTTTTGTTTTTAAATTACGAGTACTGTTATTTAGTCACATTTTTACTGCTTTGATTTTCCTTGTGAAAACTTTTGCTTTTTTTTTTTGTTTGTTCTTCTAACTGCTTCCTCATGATAATTTACTTCTTGCTATGATGGCTTACTAATCATTTATTGACTTTGTGAACCTCACTGAACTGCCAATATCTTTTTTTTTATAAGTACCGAACTGCCCATATCAGAATTCTGTTTTTTTTATTTGGTGATGAATTTATGTGTAAATTTTGAGTCTTTTGACTCAATTGTTTTGATAGTTGTGATAAAAGCATGATGATTGAGTACTCAAAAAAAAGAGAAAAAAACTATGAGAAGTTTTAAAAGTGCTCTACCTCCTTATATCTCTTATCAATCTGCCATCTACCTTTCACTGTATCAGGGGTTGTGATGTTTTGTCACAATGCTTTGTTAGGCATGTCAACTTTGACTTGGTGGATGCACTGTCTGGAAACAGTTAAACAATGCCAAAGGGCATATATGCTCTGAAATCTCCTGGAGTCACATAATGTTTTGTTGATTTGTTCATTGTTTGTGTTTGTTCTTGTTCTTGAGTCAATTTTTAGAACTCAAAACTGTCTGTGCTGTAGAAAATGGGTTTAGTAGAAATAATTCCATTCGATCTTCGGATAAGATTGTCTGGGTCTGATTGTGCTTCCAGTGTTTAATTCTTCCTTGCTTACCCATAGAACACAATAGCCAATGTACTATATATAGCATGGTTATTAACTTACGGACAAGCTACAACATAGGAATAAAACATAGTAGGCAAAATTTCTGTATTAAGTATTGATTTCTAGTGTAAAAGTTGAATAACAAAATAAGTAAACTAAGCATCTGCTTCCACTTGGTTATTATAGTTCTTTTCTTTTTGCTTCCATTTTGTACACCCTACACCACACCCCTTTTATCACAGGCCTAGGGGCACATGTAGGAAACATTTAGGATATTTGGAAAAGGGAGAAAAGCATGCTGAGATGTTGATCTCATGAAATTTTTTATTAATATTTTCTTCTTATTTATAAGAAAAATAAGAGACACTTATGTATATGATATTACATTCTACATCTTTTTGGATCTATATATTGGTGAAAATATCTTCATGCTTCCCTTGTCTTAAACGACTCAGTCAAAACATTTAACCTAATCCCTTAGAGTATTATTGTGGTTGATCCGTTGTGTTCAGTATTTAATGGTCTTGTGGAAATTTGACTTGTGCCTTGATTGTTTGTTTGAGGTTATATTGAAGACAGTTTCTCCCAAGGAGAAATTTATGAAGCTACGTAATAATGATCTGACATGGATTCTTCCACCTTGTTTTCAGCGTAACTTTTATCCTGACAACACTTTATGCATGTTAACTTTCACTTGCCCGGCAATTCAATCTCCTGATTAGGAAGACAATTTTATTGTTTTAAGAAATATTGGCAGTTGGTACAACCTAATAATCATATACCTGGTGGGGTGAGTTCATGACTGGATCCTTTATAGCACCTAAAATACGTGAGAGGATGTAGTGGATAAATGACATTAGTTTTCCCTTATCCGTCCACCAATCTTTTTTTCCTTTCTTTGAATGGACATTTTATATTTTCAGTGATAGCCATGTACATTATTTTGTACATGGTGCCACTAAGTAGTCAGCATTCTATGCTTGAAGCTTGATGAAGAGTTATGATACTTTCAAGGGCTGTGTTAAACATTTTCTTATCATGGAATAATTGAATGACAAAATAGTTAACATGTGTTTAGTTTTTATTTATTAGTTTTTTTATACTGTCAGATCATCCCTACTACTGCAACAGACAACTCCAAACTGGTGGAGATATTGGTGGCTCGTATCCTTTTTCATTTTGGTGTTTGAGTTTGATGCAGTTGATGTACTGCTTAATTAATTGACTATATTTCTGCAGCTTCACTGTTTTACTTAACTTTCTTTTTTCTCTGTAAAGACTTTCCAGCATCGATCTGAATCAACTTTCCATCTATTCGGAGATGGCTAAAACTGCCAATGCAATACTTCAGTGGCCTGAGATCAAAATAGAAGAGACCATAGAGAACTTATCTAAGGTGTTCTGGATAAAGATATGTGGAATTGGGATCTGGATTGATTAGCTTGGAGTATCCTTGAGTTTCTTAAATGAGATTGCCCTTTTGATTTTGGTAAATGCTAAGACTATGCTCAAGTCTCTAATATAAAGTTGTTTGGCTGAAGTTTTTCTGTTTTGCTACTTAAGCATTCCCCTTCTTTACTCGATAAATTTGAAAGTAAGAAAGCACTCCTTTCCAGAAGGTTTTGTGATACAAAAGTGCAGGGGTGAACACAATGTAATGTTAGTTTATGTATAAGGTCTAACATTACCTTAACAGAATGTCAGAAACCCATATTTTATTTATTGCAGTGAGGCAATATGTTCTTGACTAGGTAGATCTCTATTTAATATATTGACATTATGATAAAATTCTTTTCTGGAATTTGATCATTTTCATTCACATGCAGCTTGCATGCAATGCATATACCATTTATGACAGTGAAATGGAGCCCCTGGGAACAGGACTGTATCCTGTCATTTCCATTATTAACCACAGGTAACTGATTTAGTTGATTGGCATGTTTTGGTTTTTCTTGTCTTCTTGTTGTCTGCTAAATGGTTCTGGTGTTGTAGCTGCTTGCCCAATTCTGTTTTGGTATTTGAGGAAAGCTTAGCTGTGGTTCGTGCGGTGGAACATATACCCAAAGGCACTGAGGTAATGCTTTTATATTTTTTGGCTATTTTACTGAATAACCAAGTTACAACACCTAATTGGCACTAAGAGTTTCTTCTGTTAAGAATAGCATAGGCTGCGTAGCGAATAAAGAAAATAGACACAGATTTACGTTGTTCGGAGCTCCTACATCCACGGGCAATGATGAGAGAAGTTTTACTATAATCAAAATGGAGTACAAAAGTTTCCAAGAGATAGAACTCTTAAACTCTAATCCCAATACACTCAAGTTTTGGCTCTAACAAAACTGAGTAGGGAAAACAAAAAACCCTATTATTTATTCATGTACCTATTGCGACGGTGGACTAACTAATCGAATCCACATAAACCGCGAGCCCAAACAGTAAGCCTTTGATGAGCCTTTTCCATCGCTCCTTTCCGCTCAGCTCTGTTTGCTGCATTCCACTACGCTCCAAAAAAGGCCTATCTGATATTGGATTGTGCCTAAAGAATTTAAGCCATAGGTTTTAGCACTATCCCTTAAACTGAGAAATGGAAAAGTAATTTTCTGAAGAGTTTCCTCTTATTAATTCATCCTTTAATTTATATTTGGAAATCAAACTTCTCCCAAAACTAGAGCTAATATTGATTGTAACTACCATACTTTAAGTTGTAGTCCTCTTAATAACCTGCACAAAGGAATCCATATTCCTCAGGTTTCCATTGCTTCTTTCTACGGGCTTCAATAATCTTGTTCTCTTTATGTTCTGATTAAACTCCACTTTGTTAACCTTTGCCAATTGTAAATGTATTGAAGAACTGTTAATTTCGCTTCTCTATTTGCACACTTGGAGTCATGCACCTTATTGATGAATTCAGGTTCAAGAATCCTTTTAGAATGGAACTTAATTCTGATTCATTAATTAAAGACGCAGAAAATATTGTCAAGTCAATGAATGGTAACTGTGACACAACCCTGCTCCACAACAAAATGACTAATAACTTGATGTTACAGAAGGTCACACATATATAGCACATCAGACACACTTCACCAGGCAATGTGGGATTCTGGTATATCACAATAATGGGTCCTGCAGTTAATTTCCAGAACAATGGAATACAATTTCAATGATATATGGAGGTGGATGGGAGGGGGAAACATGTTTGGAATGAAAAAGGCATGTGTTTCAATTATGGAGATAATGTATTACCAATTATCGAACTTCTAAATCATCTTAATCTAAATGCCTAAAACTTTCAATCAATGGTGATAGAGAATTTTGAAGGGGCCCAGATCTTCCTCATTTTGTTCTCCGCAGGGAAGGAATAATTATAGTTACTCATTTAGTGGAATTTGAACTGAAATTTAACTTACTGCATCAGCCATCAGAAGATTAATCCAGAATCCACTATTATAGCATGTTTTCCCATATATCGTTGCACACATATCTGTATATACTTGGATTTAGGTTCATTTCATGTTTGTCTTGAAACATATTTTCACTAGTTCTCATCCTATATAAGTGTTTTTTATTATTGTAATGTTCTATGAAATCTTTTTTGTGAAGTAAATCTCTTGGAAAGGTATGATGTTATTTCATCCTCTCTTCTTTCAAGATTAAGTCTAAAGGTTGTCATTGTGGTTCCACATACAAGATATTGATAAGCTACATAGACACTGCTTGGAGCACAAGGACTCAGCAAGTGAATCTTAAAAAACAATACTTTTTCATGTGCTCATGTCAGCGCTGCATTAATGTGGCTTCATTCATTTTCTTCAGAATGTTCCCATTGATTCTGTAACAATTTTTTTCTTTTCTTTTAAACATTGGAACTTCTTGATTATTGCTGTTGATTAGTTAATCTAATTTCACAATGAAGGGTAATCACAATGACATCCAAGATATTGCAATGTATTGCAAGAATGATGGGTGGAATGGTATCATGCATAGAGATGGTACGTATTGCTTGTGGTCAAGTCATATGGATGGCTGTAGAACATATGTCATCTTTCTGTGTCTGAATATGCAGCTGATGAAGACATATGCCAAAAATGTGAACTTGCTAAGAAGGAGCTTGATAGAGAAGATAAAAAGATTTTGAGTAGAATGAGATCAGTGTTGGTCAAGACTGAGAAGGCGAGATCCTCTGGTCGTATCCTTCTCCATAGTTTCACTGCAGTAGGGACTTTTAATGTCAATTCAATTCATTAGGATGTATCATATAGTTCATAATTTATTTTGATCTTTATTATAAAGGTTCTTTTTACTTTGAGTGACTTCTATTGGATCCTAGTCATGTAAGGACATTATTTCTGTATATTTACTTCTTGAAACAATACGCGATCTTTGATAATCTTTAGATACTCAGGAAGCCATTTCTATCTTTATGATCCAGAGGAAAGTGTGCCATCCTTTTTCATCCTTTTTGGTGCAAACTCGGAATGGACTTATAAAGGTAACTTTTTTTTGGCTATTTTCTCTATAATGAAATTAGTGTCTTCTGCATCAGGAGTTTTTATGTTTAATATGGTTCTTTTTCTTAGTGACATATGTTATATTTAATCAGATCATGATAAAGTAGTCTTTGTTGAAATTCTTTTGAATGAAAATAATGCTTTATTTGCTAGCCACATTACCATGGGAGCACCAATCAGTCTATTGACATATAGGAATTGGTTTCTAGCATTAAATGTTAATGGTTTTTCAATTAATAGAAATGTGTTCTTATAAAAAAAATTTAATAGAAATGTTTTTTTTTCCTAGAGTTTGATGGAGCATGGAGATTGTCAAAACGCACTGGAATATTGCAGATTGATCATTCCAGCGTATCAAAGTTAATGCATGTTAAAACTTAAGTTCTCCGTGGAAAATCTGTTCAAGTTCATTTATTCACTGTGTTATGCAATTACGAGCTGAATTACATCTTTTTATTCATCATCATACATCACTCTTTTGTGCTGTTCAAGGATTTCTTTTGTGTCTTGTGGCCAGTAAAAAGATGGACAATGTTTCAAAAGTGCAATTGAAATGATGCAGCGGAACTTGTTAAAACATAGAAGCCCATACATCACTCTTTTGTGCTGTTCAAGGATTTCTTTTGTGTCCTGTGGCCAGTAAAAAGATTGACAATGTTTCAAAAAGTGCAACAGTAATGATACAACGGAACTTGTTAAAACATAGAAACCCGGTGTGTACCAGTGCTAAGAGAAGCATCAGCGCATTATGAATTGAACAATAAACCAGCAATATTCAATGGATGTATTTGTTTGTTCTTAAGGTGGGCAACCTTGCCACACTTAAATGGGTCAAAGATAAAACACAGTCATTCAGTGAAGTCACATGCTACCTTAGCTAAAATCATGGTATGGGGTTTTTATCTTTGAACATAGTATGAGAAAGTATATTCAAGAAGGAAAATTAATATTAAGCATGAGAAGGCAAATATCCATTTCAACCAAACACATTCCTGTTTTTAAATTGTTAATTATCCTCCATCGATCACAGTGTTTATATGGTTTGTTTGTTCTCAAGACAGATGCTTTTGTTATCATTTTTATATTGTGAATGCAAATATTACTGGTGCTGTCACCCTGAATATGAGTTTCTGTTTTTCTGTAGGACTATATCCGGGATTCCATCCTTTGCTTGGACTGCAATAATATACCTGTGGGAAACTTGAATGGTTAGAACTTTTACTTGGATTTCTTGTTTCTAGTTACTTGCACTGCAGAGATTTTTCTCCCTTAAAAAATTGCCTTAATTGAGCAAGCTAGTACTTGGCATACTTAAAGAGGTTTTTCTATAATGGAAAAAGCATGGCTGTACTTTAAAAGTTGCTTGGGGTGGCTAAAACTTTTGCTAGTATTGTCTGCAACAGAATTGACCTAGTAAGCATGAATGTGGAAGTCATGAAAGTGGTAACTGTACCAGTCTATTCAATTGAAAAAAGTGCTAGTGTGTACGACCTGTTTGAATCCTATCTTTGGTGGTGGTAACCTGCGCTGCTACTCCGGCTATAACTACATTCATATTCATGGGCTTTGTGTGCACAGTTCTGATTTGTAAACGGAAAGACTTTTCACTACACTTTTCCTTTATTGAGAACCTAAGGTTAGCCTATGATCAACTGTTGCAGGACACTTGGGGAGACAGAGGATGCTGTCAAATCACTGACCAAGGCAGTGGATATCCTGCAAATTACTCATGGAACGGATACACCTTTTATGAAAGACCTCTTGATCAAGGAAGTGCGTGCTGGAGATTCTTACTCACTCCTATCTGACGCAGCTTAGTAAAGTTGACCGTTAAAAATCACTTCAGAGATGGATAGCTGCAGTACTTTCAGGCTTTCGGCTCATGTGATCTATGCCAAGGAAATAGTATATCTTTACCTTTTTTGTGTATAATTAAGTTTTAGATCTTTGTTTTCTTCGTGACAATGTTTATATTAGCTTCACTTAAGCTCTAGATATTGCTTATCCACAAAAAAATGTTCTATATATCTGCATCAGAAAAACATGTTGACCTCAACTGCTACAACAGACCAATGCTTTTTCATAAAACACATGCACACCCCTGTTGAACATCATGGTTTTGCCTTTTGTGATCAAAGCTAACAATCTACAACAAATAGGTTTGATATTTGTCTTACATATTGTTTCTCTCAATGTGGAGGATTGCTTTAATTTGATGATTGAGAGATAAGTTTCATATTACATCTGCACTTTGTGGCTTCCCAATATTACCAACAAAAAAAAAAACAGAGTAACCGATTTGTCACCAATCAACATGCATACCTGCATAACCGTAGGTTTCTCTCGAAAAACTGAAGGCGCCTGTAATGGACATTGTAAGATACAGGTGACTGTAGCTTATTTTCAATTTTATTATGCTAGTACCAAGTACCAACCAATAAACCAAAGGTTTGAACTGATGAATTCTGCCTCTCTTCAAAAAATATGATCCAACAATTACATCTTACGCAACATATAGTCGATAAAATTAAATTTAAATTAAGGGACTTGTTTGCTTCTTTGATGAGTTTCAAGGGCGGTAGCATTTTAATAATATTGGCCTTGTAAATTATACCTGTGATCGACATTCTTCTTCTCTTAATTATCTTTGCTCACTATGTTTTTTTTTTTTTTATGTATATTTCTCGTTGATTAAAAGTTCCCAGCTTTTCTTTTCTTTTCTCAAGAATCCCCGTAGTTTTTGTACTAGTTTAGCTTCTTTGTTTATCATGGAGTGCTTCCAGAATTGGATTATCAAAATAAAATCAGAAAACTAAGAAAAACTTGTGCTTGCTGAGAAAATAAATGTGATTTGAGTGGTAGTTTTCCTAACACTCAGAATCTGTCTTTAGTTTGATTTTCAAGGCTTAGTGATCTATATGGGGTGTACTTGTAATTAGTTGTCTGGGATGGCTGGGCGAGACAAAGAAAAGTAAAAGTAAAAGGCAGAATTTAGAAGCAAAAATAGCTTAATGGCTGCACGGTATTGTTTTAATTGTTCTTAAAGTGCAAATTTCTAATGATTTGGTTAACATTTGACCTCAGATATTACTATCTAATTCATCGAGAGGAGATGTAGGCTTAGCTTTTGTGAGACTATCAGATATGAGTTCTCCTTCTCGGCCTCTTGTTCCGCCAGGAATCAATTGCTCCAAACTTGTTGTGGAGCTTAATCCAGTTCGTTTGAGTGGTTCAGGTGGGAGTATTTCATCTCAGCTTCTGCTAGGAATAAGATGCTCCAACATTATCACTGATCGTAACCCAGCTGTCGTAGCAAAGCCTCAAAATCCCTTTGAGGCTTTGATGGGTTAAAGCATTTGATGGGTGAACTGGGAATGTTGTCTGCTGGGTAGTTCCATTTTGAGTCCTTGCCTGAATCTTCACTGGCTTGGCAGATACAGAACTGACAAAAGTAACCCAGTACCAATACCGTTTAGAGAAGTCTTGGACCAATGATCCCTATACCACCTTCAAAATTATTGGCTACTTGAAAAGAACCAAGTCATAAAGACTTCAGAAGAGAAAAAAGTTTGGTGGCTTTATGGCTACATAGGTTTCACCCAAAAACATTAGCATGCAATGTGGAGGCATTAAAACTTTGGGCAAAAATTTGTCTAGATTTTATAACATGGACAAAAATTTTGGGACATCCAAAAAAATGACAAAATTTATGGGTCAGAGAGTAATAACTAAGATGAATTTTAATAAAATACCATGTGGTTTACTTTATGTTTTCACTTAAATTCTCGTGGTTTTTATTTTGTACCTGTTTGATACTCTTAAAATGACTATCGCATGGCACACACATAACGCACTTAACAGAACGAAAAAGTGTTAAAATTATAATAGTGATTTCTATGGGTACTGAAGTGATACAAAAAAAAAAAACCAAGAACTTAAAATGAAAACCGCTAAAACACAAGGTATTTTATTGCTTCGCTCATAAAATTATGGTTTAATGTTTTATTTGAATTATTTTAGTTCAATTAATTTTTTATTAATCAAATCATTATGTTTTTAATAATTAAGTTAAAATATATTTAAAAAGTTTTCAAATTTATTGGTAAGATTAATATTATTTTTGTTTGAAGTAAATTTTGTTTAAAATTAGTATGTGTTGAGGAAGCAATGAAAGTTAAGGAGGAACAAATAGGAAGAAATGAGTTGAAGAATAAATTTGCGTGTTTGATCAAAAATGAGTGTAAAGATGTGTTAGTGATTAACATGTATTATTCAAGTTGTGTTTGTGTTTTATTAAAATTACTTTATTTTAGGTCACTAGGAGAAATTTCAAGCTTCACACAAATAATGCTAGGATGGCTTGCAAGTTGACCACTTTCTACAATTGACTAATCGGTAAAGTAATGACAAGAGGAATTTGTTCTCAAAATGTCAAACTATAAATAAGATAAAAAAGGTACTTGGCATTTTCAATTGGACAGAAGGTAAGTATTGTTTTGACCGAATCTCAAAGGAATAAATGTTATTTTTCCATAGTACAACTGAAATAGTCAACAAATTTTACAAACTTGAAGATGATCCAATGAAAAAACATTCGGAAAAACAAATAAAACTTCCATTTTTGATTTTATCCAAATTACCCATTATTACTCAACTTTTTTATAATTACAACCCGAGCTTCATGTCATATTATCAAAATGCATTGGTTAAAAAAGACCGTCTCGGCTCATTAAACACTGCTTATAATACATTTTTATTGGATTTCACCTAGCTTAGCTGAAAATTTAGACAGAGAAGTTAGTAATATTATTTTACATAAATGTGGGCTGAACGTGAAATTCTTGGGTGTACCGGGTGTAAGTACACCCAGGGCACCCAAGAATTTATCGGGCTGAACATCTCTGAAAAGTTAAAACACAACCGTTACATTGGCTCTGAAAAAAGGAAAGGTAGTAGATACATTCACAAACAGACCATAAATCCTCACCTAGAAAACATAATAAACAAGAAGAACGATACATAGCATTACAAAAGGAGAGACCAGGATGTGCATGATCTGGCATAATTCTCTTTAGCCAGATAGAGCATTCAAGAGCTGAAATACTAAAATATACCCTATTGATTTACAGACTCAGATCCTTTTCCTATTCTCCCTCTGACTTTGCTAACCGTTCCTGGAGCTGAAAGCAAAGCTTCGACAATTGGGAGAGCAATTTACACTGATGGTCTCGTGATGTTAATAGCTGAGATTTTGTCAGCAAGGCTGGATCACTAAGTAGTTGATCTAGCTGAGAGCATAGCATAGAAGCCTCTTGGTCATTAGCACAAGTTTCAGCCATAAGTTGAAGAAGTTTACAACTTCGCTCTTGAGAGGAAGATGGTTGGTATGGAACCGGAGGAACAAGAAAAGGGTGTTGAAGTAGCCGAGGAATCCTCCACCTCTCATTGCGGTCCCATGCAAGACATTTCTTCATAAGATCAAGAAGCCATGGGTTAGAAACTGGTCCGAACATTATTTCATGGTTTGGATCAGTTATAACTTTAAACTTTGCCCAGAAAGTCTTATATTCAGCAAAGGGAGTTCTTCCATAAACCATTTGATAAAGTATGCAGCCAAGAGACCAAATATCTGATGACCGACCACACTTTATAGTGTTTCCATTTGCATCACTCTCATTACACATGAATGCCTCGGGAGACATGTAACTCAAAGTACCTACCTGCAGTAGTAAGATACACAAAGCTAAGCGAAATTATTAACATGAAAATCTCGCTGGACATGAATGCTTCACGAGACGTAACTGAAAGTACCCCATCTGCAATGGTATGTTACAGAAAGCTAAGGAAAAGTCTGGCCATGAAAATCTATTATGTTAAGTACTCCCTTTGCCTCGTTATAAATCAGAAATACATCACGTAAAATAGAGCATGCTGACACACACGTATATTGAGATGTCCAACTAATCATAAATTCACAGTTGCTCTGTGACTGTAATGGTATGACATATATTGGGTCATTCGTTCATTGTCATAATCTCTTAATAAAATATCAAATTCTAAATTAATAATAACGATTTTGAATAACAAATAACATGATTGAGATTAGAGACGACTTAGCATCATCTTTCATCAAAACAAAAAGCATCAAAGTCCCCATTAATATTTTGAATCAGAATCCAACAAATAATTACCTAAATTATATGAAAAATCAGTTGAGATTATAATGCAATAATTACCAATATAAGACCTTCATATGTGTGCATAGTAATCCTAGGAACTGATTATGGACCAACCAGCAGAGCCAGAGTAAAAATTAGAAAGAATAAACAAATGCAGAACTGGTATTCTGGAATGGCAACATTGATCAGTCAGCAGAGAGGAGAATGTTATGGATGGAATTCACGTCCTGCTTGCAGAATTTTTAAATTATTAGGGGGAGGAAAACAAAAAGGTGTGAAAGACTTACCTGTGAATCCCTTTGGATGTTGGTTGTATCACTCATTATGGCTTTGGCAATACCAAAATCAATTAGCTTTAGAGAACCTTTGACAAGAAGGAAATTAGCAGGCTTCAAGTCAGAGTGCACAATACGTTCCTCATGTATGGTGTTGACAGCTTGAAGTATTTGCTGCAGTGTAATTTCAATAAAATAATACCAAACTTTCCATTACAGAATGCTAGACAAGATCAACCTAATATAAACATGTTCCATTCTGGTTTTTCATTGAAAGCGAAGCACAACTTTGCAAATAATATGAAGAAAATGCCAGTCATATGCTCAATAAAGAAAAGATAAACAAAATAAAATAACTGCCAGAGTCCAGACCATATGTTAAAACATATAATGGACTAATTATATTTATATCGTATAGCCAAGAACTACCCTAGATATGACCATGAATAAATTGACTAACTGTAAGTTTATCAGAATTATACCAAAAGAAGAAAAAATATCAAGGTTATTAAAAAAAATAGCAGCATGCAATCTTCTAATATGGCTCAGTTCAGTAAAGGCATTAATCAAAAATGTCAATAACATCAATACACGAAGAGTCCATGAAATAAATATCAGCCTCAGCTTATTTTTATAAATCAGCAACTCTTCATTTTCTGCAGTTCAATTTAATGGAAAATTGTTTATCCGTTATTTGCTTTTTCTAAACTTCAAAAATTTCAGCATTTCATTTTTGATCATTTCAATTTGGTTTATAATTAATTTATGGTACCTAAACAAAAATTCAGGAACCCAAAAAATGTAAATAATAACTCTTTAACAGTTAGCAGCTCATTTAGCCATTATAACAGTACAAGCCATTAATGTGAAACAAACAGCGGATATGATTTCGATTATCTAATGTCAAATTTCCCCTTTTCACATTTTTTTTATTATTATAGTGATTTAAGGATATATTAGGAGACATTTTAGTACAGAAACAACAGATACATCAAATGCTAAATATAAGAGAAAATCAAACATTAAACGGAGAGCTTAAACAAATAATTAAAAAAAAAGATATGAGGCACAACTAATTGGAGACAAGCAATAAGAGAACAAGAATCAGTTCTTACACACCAAGAAAGAAAATGAAACCAAAAATAACAACTGATATTTGTAAGATATTTTCCTTGGCATTCTATACAAAATGGATATGATGTTTACTGGATGAAGAGGGGGGGGGGAGGAGGAGGTTTCCAGCTCACTGCTGGTGGATTATGTTATGGTGAAACACTACCAGATATATTTAATGATGGACAACCATAACTTCAAAACTGTTATTTTTTTTTAATAAAATTAAACCAGTGTATGATCATCATTATAAGAACGAAGCAGATAATAAACATTAGACGTGAATAGAATTAGCAATTACAACTTAAGGTAAGGAATAGTTTAAAAACCTGCCAGTAAAATCGAAGCCAATTCTCATCCATGGTCTGGTTAGAGTCATCCATTTCCTTCCATTTCTGAGAGAGCATGTGAGCTAGATCAATTTCCCCATATTCAAGTACCATGTATATATATCCATCATCCTTGACTCTGCAATCTTTATTACTCATGGAGCCATTCATGATTTCTTGGAGCAAAGTTTTATCTGTCACCTAATACCGAGAGATAATATTACGAGTACTGTTATGTAAATAAAACTGGAATGGCAGGTGCTAAATTTTACAAACATGGAAGTCCGGAATGATAACCTCATATAAATTTCGTATATTGAAGTCAAGAAATTAGGATCAAATTAAGCCAATTTTAGTTATTTTAATTTCAAGTGTGAGGAAGTAGGGTTCCTGTGGCAATGATAAACTTTTGAAGCTTGTTTCTGCAGTTTGTCCTGCTCAGGCACCATGGCCAACTTTTAGCCACCTCATTCCCCTTGTGTTTAAGGTTTCTTTAGCGAATCTACTTGACACCATTGGAAACCTTACAAGCGTTTAGGAGCAGTTTATTTTCTTCTAGACCACTTGATAGGTTATCACAGCATAGGCTTCGGACTGATTTACTGGATCTCACCATCAAAACTTTACTTACTAGAACTGAAAATAGCACTTTGTGATTGTAATTCTAGTTTACCATATCATATTGGAGCGCTAAGTTATATCATTTTTAGGTCACATTACACTCAAATTTGAACAGCATACAGTTGCACTAGAGGAGACAATGCATAGTGATGTTGCATAGATAATTGACAATTGAATCTGCACGGTAGATAAATACAGAGTTTTATGCTGAAAGTGAGTACCTCATAGTCTATTAACTGTATAATGTTGTTTTTCCCCTTCAACTTGTTCAAATACTCAATTTCCTGGCAAAACCCGTATGCAGTTGCATAGTCACGACCTTTAAGCTTGATTTTCTTAAGTGCAAATATTTTACAGTCCGAAGAAATGACTTTGTGGACCTCACTGCTTCCTCCGCTACCTATCTTGCCAAGCCTCTGATAGAGCTTACCGTTCACTTTAAAGAACAATTCAGGATCATAACTCCGTTTACGAGGTGCTGATGCCCCTTTACCATTTGCAACCTTTTCTTGCTTTTCTAGTTTAGGAGGTTCCAACTTTAAATCAGAAGGTAAGTTTTTGGACAATGGAACATGGCACTGGACATCATTCACATCGCCTGCAAATCCTTGCTCTTTGATTGACTTATCAAAGATAACAGAAGAATCTTGTGGAGCTTCACTTTCCTTTTCCATACTACATTGTTGCCGCTTAGACTTATCAAATTCCTTGACTTCCACTTCGGTATTAATAGTGGAGGTAGCTGCCTGGGTCGCAATTGGTGTCTGATCAAGCAACATGACACTTGTGTCCTTAAATGAAGGAAGTGAAGACCCCATCATGTCTCTTTGGTTTACAGGTTGAGAATTCACATTGAGATCTCCCACAGGTTCAAGCGCCACATGAGGATTGTCTTCTCGATGAGAACGGGAAACATAGGTTGTTGCATTAAGCATGGGTGCTGAAGTTGAGTGGATTGATGTTGTGGTAGCGCATGATGATCCCACAACTGAAGATTGAGTAACAGGTTGGTTTAAGAAGCTTCTGAACTGCTGCAGCTGATCCTGTACAATTGTTGTTCTCTTTGCCAGTGAAGAAAAGATCCCTGCATCAGACTTCAAACAGCTTTCAGATTCCATGCTCTGAAAATTCTGATGCCTTGGCTCATTATTGACAACGGCAGTTGATGCCTCTACTTGATTGCTTGCATACCACTCCATTTCTGTCAATGCAAGTGAACTCATATGAGATGATAAATTCTCCAATCCAGTGACCATTTGATCATCGGCCCCTGCATGTTGAAATGGAAGGAGAAATATATCTTGGAGGGTAGTGACAAATTCAGAATTTATACAAAATTGGCAATAATATGACATTTTTGTTAGAGTTTAAGAGCGGAGTGGCAAAGAGTAGGAAGCAAAAGGAACTAAATATAGAATTCTAAAGAAAAGGGTGCAACATATTACCCTGAGAAGTGACATTGTTTCCAGTCAGAAACTGGACTTTTCTCTGACCATCAATATGTTGGGATTCTACATGCGGATTATTCTCTTTACAACCAATAACGGAATTGGATTGATCTCTCCGCATGTCGAATGGCTTCAAACTCTCATCAAAAGTTTTAGTGATGGTGACAGAAACCGAAGGTGGTGTAATTGATGCATCTTCGTGAGATTCCCCAACGACAACAGTCGTGCTCATAGAATGTGTTATCAAATCCTTTGCAGTGTGACTCTTACTCAATGAAACAACATCTTGAGACTTCTTTGTGTCTGCTGTAGGACTCACATTGAAACCCGAGCTTCCAGATGTTCCACACCGAGCAGCAACACTACGTCTAGGCCTTATACTACTAGTCTGCATTGTACCTGAAAACTCCTCCAAATAGACACAAGATTTCTGAATGCATCGCTCAGGCATCATATTTGAGAGATTCAAAGTAAATATTCGGAAAGTGATATAATTTGAAATAACAGACTTTTTAACCTCCAAAATGTCCTCATAGATCTTCACACGCATACTCCTCTAACGAAATCAGTAGGCTAGATATATATTAGTAACTCGCAAAACTTTAATAAGGTTCAGTTGAAGTAATTATTTTCCAGAGTTGCCTCCAGGCGGATGCTATATTCTCTACTCTGATTCATTTTAGAAACCCAAACCCAGCAATCTAAGAACAGCCATAAAGGCCCCAATACAGCAAAAAAACTAAAGAAACCTAAAATTTTAGCTGATAATCCATCATAGATCACTTCCAAACCAAATATTTCCAAGATAAAATTGACCAGCAAGTATAGTAAATCATAGACACGAACAAAAGAAATTCTATACAGATTGTATTTTTATAAAACCAAATAAACAACCCTAAATTTTACATTTCCAAGTAAAGGAAAGTACATACTGCATTGTACCTGAAAACTCCTCCAAATAGACACAAGATTTCTGAGTGCATCGCTCAGGCATCATATTTGAGAGATTCAAAGTAAACATTCGGAAAGTGATATAATTTGAAATAACAGACTTTTTAACCTCCAAAATGTCCTCATAGATCTTCATACACATACTCCTGTAACTAAATCAGTAGGCTAGATATATATTAGTAACTCGCAAACCTTTAATAAGGTTCAGTTGGAGTAATTATTTTCCAGAGTTGCCTTCAGGCGGATGCTATATAAGAACAGCCATAAAGGCCCCAATACAGCAAAAAAATCTAAAGAAACGTAAAATTTTAGCTGATGATTATCATAGATCACTTCCAAACCAAATATTCCAAGATAAAATTGACCAGCAAGTATAGCAAATTATAGACACGAACAAAAGAAATTCTATACAGATTGTATTTTTATAAAACTAAATAAACAACCCTAAATTTCGCATTTCCAAGTAAAGGAAAGTACATACTGCATAACAAACACAAAGGAAAACACTAAATTGAATCAATTGAAGAACCCAAACCAACATAAAAGCCCTAATAACATTAACATTCACTGAAATAAACTGGAAACACACAAAGTGAGAAATAGAAAGCTTATACAAACCCAACACATAAACACCCATACACGTATATATGTAGACAGGGGGGGTACCAAGAGAGCGGTGGCGCTTAAAGGCGGCTTGGACATTCCGGAGTAATCCTGGTGGAGAAATTTCTTGAATTAAGATCGGACGAACCAGATTCTTCGGTGCTGAAGGTGGTGGAACCGGAAGGTTAGCCTCCCTGTCCATGGCCGGATCTCAGCGGCATTTCCGGTCTGAGGAAAAGGAAATTTAGGAATTGAATATTGAAAATTAGAAGATAGAAACGGAGGGAAAGAGATCCGACTGGCGAAGGTTAGGGTTTCAGTTTGCCTGTGCCCATTAAGGAATGCAAAGCAGAGAGAGGTAAGAGAAGAAAAGATTTTGTAGTTTGAACGGCTTATTGGCGCTCTTGTTGAGTTGAGACTTTGAGACTTGATGAGAGCTTGAGTCTCCACTTCGATCAAATGATTTTGTAATTAGGCCCATGAGGCCTGACCCAGAAAATAATTTGTGTTGGACCCAAAAAAAGAAAACCAGGAAACCATATACTGACCAAATGGGTCGGTTCCACGTTTTCCTACGAGATGAAGATGGACTACTTGAATGCAGTATTGGGCCTTGCTGTGGGCCATTACAATTGTCATATATCACATCACGGCCCAATCATTTTAGATGGAAACATTTTTACATGTACAACTCTCATTTTAATATCGGGATGGAACCATGATTGATAATTTTAAAATTTTATTGATAACATTTATGTATACTGAATTAATGTTATTAATAAAGTTTTCAAAAATTATTAATTATATTTTCACCTCAGTATAAACAAAAAGGTCTTCTTAACAGGCTATGGTTAAAAAATATTAAGATAGTCTTTCTACTGTACAATCAGCTTTATAATAGTCTGAGATTTTTATTTTTCTGGTGGAAAATGTATGTAACACAAAAGCTTGCCAAACTTTTTAAAGCAAAGTATTTTAAGCTCTAGCTTTATCAATTTTGTAATCTTGGAGGACACTTAATTTGAATTGTTAGGTCATTGATCTGATTCTCAAGTTCCCATACTTTTACCACAACGGTTACAGTTTTTAAAACGTTGTTTGTTGTTTCAGTTTAATGCATGGTTGCATAAACAAATGTTTGCCTTTAATGGTTTAACAATTTGAAATGATAATTTCCCCAACTTGGGGGATCAGTGTGCTTTGTTTTCTTATTAAAGTACAAAGCTTTATTCCGCGGCATATGGCTTCGCATGATTTTGAGGCAAAAGGAATCGTGCAGCTTTTTCCCATAAGAGGCACCATTAATGCTGTAATTAGTGTGTGCCTTGTTGTTTGTGTGCAGCACTTAGCCCAATAAAAGTTCACATTAGGATGATCAAAGCCTAAGTTATCTGACTTGATGTGATTTAATCCATTACAAACGTATAGCACGGTCATATATTTTTTAAAAAAATTATTGATAAATTTTTGGAATTTTATTGATAAATTTCAAAATTTTCATTAATAGTAAAAAAAAAATTAAAATAAAATTTTCATTTACGCAATTTCATTGATTAAGAGCATGGAATGTTGCTTTTGACCATGAAATTTTTTATTTAAATTAATGGTTAAAATTACATGAAAAATAAGGCATGCGTGACAACTTACTAGAAAAAATTATTAAAATAATCATACAATATTGAATAATGCAATTTTAAACGAATGTTTATTAATCATGCATGCATGATGCATTAATGATTTGAACAAGTAGGAAGGGTGGATTAAGGTGCCAGATATCATGACAGACTCATTTGTGTTGGTATCATTTTCAAGCAACAAAGGATGGTAGAGTAATTTAATATGAGGGACCCATTATTGTTTCCTCTCTTAGATCTAAGTATCTCTCATGTTAATCAACGGTTAAATACTCATGATCAACAATTTCACATATATAACAATCAATTTGTATAGAGTATTATATTAACGAAGCCCCATAACTCCCGGTAGGAGTAAAAGACTCACTTGTAGAGGGGCATCTCCTCTACCCTCTCAAGTCTCAGCATATTCAATCATGTCTCTAAGCTAGGCAACCCATCTGAGGAATTGACACAAAACCCACCAGTTGCTTGGCTCAGGTGCCACCTTTAACTAGATCTCTTCAGAGAATGGCTAAACCAAGAAACAAAAACAAACCCACCAAGGAAAACCACCAGAACCAGAACAAAGAGCCTCAAAAAGCAGAGAAACCACCTTCTTGGGCTGTTATGAGAGGCCTTTTCACCTGTAAAAATCTGCAACCACAACAGCTGCAGCAGCAACAACAACAAGAAGAAAAGCATGAGCAGCAGCAACAGCAACGAGAACAACAAAAAAAGCAGAAGCAGCAAGAACAAGCCTGCAACTTGGAGGAAAGTAGCAAGAAATGCAAGAAAATGAAGTGTTCAGGCTCATTATGCAGCAACACAAAGGTGATGCACAGGCCTGAAACAGCCTCCCCTGAACTCCACAAGAAAAGGGCTTCAATATTGGACACTAACTCTAGCAGATCCATCAAGGCTCCTCTACATGAGCTCAATGGTACTGCAGGGATTGTTTCCTCCACTAATTCCTCACTCTCTGTATCCTCTAATTCCTCCATTAATGGTGGTGGGTCCTTTAGGGGAATGCCATTCAGGAGATTCTCTGGCTGTTATGAGTGCAGAATGGTGATCGATCCTGTTCTTGGATTCACTAGAGACCCTTCTCTCAGGAGTACCATTTATTCTTGCCGTCAATGTGGTGAGATCTTCATGAAAGCTGAAAATCTGGAGCTTCATCAAGCTGTTAGGCATGCAGGTAATTCACCTACCTTTCCAAATCTTCTTTAATTACTTCTGTTTTCTCTTCAATTAATTTGTAAACTTAACTCAATGCACCATTACCATGACAAAGTTTCAAAATCTTAACTCTTTTTTATGATATTGGATTATAAAAATTCACAGTATCTGAACTAGGACCAGAGGATACAAGCAAGAACATAGTAGAAATCATATTCCAATCAAGCTGGTTAAAGAAAGAAGCACCAATCTGCAAAATAGACCGCATCCTTAAAGTCCACAACACCCAAAAAACCATCTCTAAGTTTGAAGAATACCGAGATTCAATCAAAGCTAAAGCCACCAAGCTCCCCAAAAAGCACCCACGTTGCATAGCAGATGGAAATGAACTCCTCAGGTTTCACTGCACAACCTTTGCCTGTTCACTAGGCGTTAACGGATCCTCCAACTTGTGCAACTCAATCCCTCAATGCAATGTGTGTGGAATTATCAAGAACGGATTCAAGGTTGCCCAAGAACTGAATAATAACGGAGATGTCAATGGGAAGGGGATTTTGACGACTGCAACTAGCGGTAAAGCCCATGATAAAGCAGCTAGAGTTGAAGAATTTGGGAATGATAAGAGAGCAATGCTGGTTTGCAGGGTGATTGCTGGGAGGGTGAAGAAGAACATGGAAGGTAGTAGTAGTAGCAGCAGCAGCAGCAGCATAGTAGAGGAGTATGATTCAGTGGCGGGTGCTGTTGGGGTCTATTCTAATTTGGATGAGTTGTTTGTGTTTAATCCTAAGGCTATTTTGCCTTGTTTTGTTGTTATATATAGAGGGTTCTAGCTAGCTTGTTTTATTAACACTTGCGTTTAAGATTATAAGATTTTTATTGTTTTTCTTGATACGATTGTGCAGGTAGATCTTTCATTTGTTTCTAAACATTTGGCTCTTTGTTCTTTGATTTTATTTCATGATAATGTTATGGTGGGGGTGGTGGTGGGGGTGTAGGTCAACCATTAATTTGTTGTTGGGCAACATCAACTTTGATGGTGGAGGAAAACTTAGTTATAACGAGTTTAAAACATTAGTTTTAGATTCGTTTGAAATTTTACAGATAATTTTAAAAAATTTTATTAGTAATATCATTTTTTGGATCTTATATTTATTTTAATATTACCCTTGAAATTTTCTAAATTATCAATAAAGTTTTACACAGATCTAAAATTAATATTTTAAATCCGACTTAACCAATTATTTTTGGTGAGGGAGTTTTAAAATTGTGACCAGATTTGCCTGAACCTTGTGCATTGGGCGTGTGAATTGTGTGTCCTAGTAAATATGTGTTACATTAGTTACATTAGTTTGGTAATTAGTGAGAAATAAAAATAGGAGAAATTCTTAACAACCAATCATAACCTAAAATCAATCACCAAACTATTATAACCAAGACATCTTATCTCATAGATTATTAGTAGAGTTAGAATTGAAGAGAGTTTTTATCGAACTATTTAAGCTTGAGTTCGGTTAAAGTTCGATTCAATCGAAATCGAGTTTAAAAATTAGGCTCGAATAGCTTATCGATTATCGAGCCGAACTCGAATACTTTAAGATTCGATTCAAAAGGTTTTCGAACAGTTTGATAAGATATAATCAAGTTCGAACTCGAACTAATATTTATTTAATATTTTTATTTATTAAAATTATAATTCAAGCTTGAGTTCGAGCTCAAATAAGTAATCTCCAAGGTTCGAGCTCGAGCTCGAATAAGCTCGTTTGTTATCAAACTTGAGTCGAGCTGAGTTCGAGTTCGATTCGAATTCGAGCCTGTCCATTTAAACTCAAGCTGAGCTCGAATACCTTAGTATTCATGTTCATATTCGATTCAACTCGAATCCATCTCTAATTATCAGGCAACAATATCTTGTGGGTTTCATATGAGTTTCATAAATATTAAATATTATATTTAAGATGTTATAATTGTTCCATGTAGTTTAGTTTTTTTATCAATTTTTTCTGAGAATTTTAATTTGGTCAAACAAGTTGTCGAGTTTGATCTCTTGGTTAAATTGGTCTTATTTCAAATTGGCCAAACAAGTTTTCAAAGTTCTAATTCAGTCTAAGTGATTTACGGAGTTAATGTGAAGTTAACGAAAGACTTAATTGAATCAAATAGAAACTCTAAAAATTTATTGGATTAAATTGAAATTTTAAATATCGATTTAATCAAAATATAACTTATTTAATTAAATTGAACTCCAAAAATCAGTTTAACACAACAAAAAAAATCAAACTATAATCACTAATAGTGTGATTCAGCGGAATGACACTTTATTAGCATCCAATACAGAACGTAAGATAGACCAAAGGATTGACTGCAATTCACAAAGATCTTGAGCTTGACAGTGTTATCGATCAATGCCTAGCACAAACTGATATCTCAACTCATTTCTTTCCAAGTGGGTTAATGCAAATTTTTAAATTTATTTTTTCAGTTTTCTCAAAAGCATATTTAATTAAAAGTGCCCAAATATTTCCCTTTTCAATTAGTTTTATTCTATTCCAAAGGCATTGGGAGTAAGAAAAATATATAATATTATTAAAGATTGTAGGAGGAAAATGTGCATATGGCAACTCATCAATTTGATCAACTAACTTAAACTTACACAAACCTAGTCTTTTTTTTTCTAAAGTAAATTAATAGTATTTACTTCGCAATCTCTAATGTGTTAATGCTATCACCAATATTAAGGTAATTGGTATTAGAAACAATGGTTAGAGATTAAAAAAATTATACAAAAAGGCATGTTTTCAGTTTCAAGGTCGAGAGCAACGATAGTGGACAACTATGGAACAGTGCGAAGGTGGCTTGCAACAAAAAGATTTTTTTTTTAAGAAAACGACGATATTTCATTTAACTTGAAACTAAACGACAGTTTGTGGTGTTGGTTTTAAGTTACATAATTGTTGAGTTGATATAATTTTAATTTTATGGTAAAATTTTGTTAATCTAAAATAATTAATTGATTGAAATAAATTTAAATTAAACTTAATGTTTTCTCTTTAAATTAAGAAAACCAGAATCCATGTATCACTTATTTTATATCTATATGGGACTCCTCTATCAAACGAAAATGGCTCCCAAATTCATCAGATTTTTATGCATTTTCTTTTATAAATATATTAGTATAGGGTTTCGCAATTAGTTGGTAGCTGCTTCCAAAAATTCCACTGGGACAAGGAGAGTAAGGCCAGAAGTTAGTTTTGTCCTCTATTGGCAATTTGGCCTTTTATTTTAGGGCACCAACTACCAAGGCTAGTACTACTAGTACTTCTTAGTAGCAGTAGTCTGGCCCCAAAACCTTGTTCAATCGTGCAGCGTGCGCTTAGCGTTTGTTCTCTGGGCTTGTTTTGTAGCCTGCACTAACGGTCGTGCGTGGGTTGTTCTATTTCCATCCTAGATTTACACTATTTGTTGACTCTTGTTTTGTACTCATTACCTCATCATTTGGGCTTTTCATATATCCTAACTACAAAGGTTAAGCAACGGTATGGGCTTAAATACCACTAAATTACTTTAAATATACACAGTACACAAAATATTCATACAAACAAACAAACACACGGGTCCTGAGATATAAAAGAGAAAACATATTGTATCGTCTTTTTAAAAAAGCTACAGATTCACAGTGCTGTATATTAATTATTTATTTTTTATTTATAAATTAATTTGATATAGAGAGGTTTCATTGGCACTACTGCTTAAAAATTTCAAGAACTAATGCCCTTCCTGTTGAGCAGTGCTTTCTTAGTTCTGCAGTCATAGGGAAGAGTAAAAAGTAGAAATAGCACACGCTACCAAAAAGAAAAAGCTCAAGCTCAGTTCATAATGTTGGACTCTGCGCGATTGTACAGACAGAGAGAAAGAGCGAGAATTGATGAAAGTATAGAAAAAGAAAGCAACGTAGCATGAGGAAGTGTAGTTTTAAGGCGGCCAACTGCTAAAATAAGCATCATAGAAGCCTTGCACCGCAAGACTGCAAGAGCTTGGCCTTTGCAATGTGGAGGTGGGGCTCACCTCCTGACCCTGGTGAAGCCAACCATGTTCCTGTGTGTGTTGGGTCAGGATTAATGGCTGGACCGGGATTTAGTTGCTAGGACCATCTTATCCCTTCTCATGAGAGACCTATTACAGTTGTGGGACAAGTCACTAATATGCTGTCTCCAAACTTAATTAATAGCTCTATCAATTGGGAGTAATGATTATATTTTGCTTTGACAAATTCAGGTACTCCCAAGGGGCCAAGACTGCCAAGAATACAGTCCGAACAGAAGTAAATCCTAAGCAATCTTTTCCACTGAATATGCATCTTATAAATGAAACTATTTTCAATTTCAAACAAAGTCATCTTGCCTCAAATAATATGAAATGATTTATTCTTTCTTATATGTTTTGACAAAATACAACTGATACATTGCCTACAATGTTACTAGAAATGACTTGTCACAACACTATATCTCAGAAAAAGACTGAGAAAAACAATGCCAAATTAAATAATTATACTACAAATAACCCAAAATTATGGCTATTTAAGGTAATTTTGTAATTTTAATTCTTACGCATGGGCTTCCATTATCATCAACGGGTCTGTAAAAATAGTAGGTGACATGCAGTGTATTATTAAATCACATCCCCACACTGCAGAGAGGGTGAGATACGTGACGTGGATTGCTTGTTATCAGTCTGAACTCTGAAATACAAGAGTGTGGGGAAACTGCAAATTGAGAGGTTTGCAAGCATGATTGCGAAGAATAGCTACCTGTTCCTGCATTAGTGACTATGTTTTCCTTTCATAACTGTAAAAACAACATGGAGAATTAAGAAAGTTTATTCCATAATGTAGTTCTGAAGATGACTTCACAAAAAATGATTGATAAATATCTTGCATTCTTGCATTTGAAAACCCTAAACGTTATTTGTTCTTTGCAGACACAATACTCACCTGCAAAGAAACATTTCTTTAGCAGACAAAATCTCTCCGAAAAATGAAAACAAAATTATTTTTGTCATTATATCTCCAGCATATCAGCCAATTTGTAGGTTGCTCTTGTTCTGTAATCTCTTTAGATGCTCATTGCTTTTCGTTATTCCCTCTGCAATTTGCCAACACAAAAATTAGAGAAAAGCTTTTTTGGATTCGGAGGAATATTTCAACAGTTACTGGCACAGACACTCAATTGATCACAGCACCATCTTTTTTTATATATTGGGCACATAATCATAACAACATTTTAAATCGAGAACATGAAAAAATGAATGTATTAGCCCAACTAATAGCCAACATCAAACATATTCAAAACCACTAGTAATCATCAAGAAAAGGCTCTGACCTTTAAAAAGTACTATGTTTGAGGTGTAAGTGTGTAATAGGTAAAATGACTGTTAGTATAATCAGTCACATTAGAGCATTCTGTTGAGAAAAATATACACTGTCCTCCTTAATCTTCTATTCAACCCCCATTTCTCTGCACCAACAATATTTACATTCGATCCACTTTCCTTCCAGAACAATTTTCAACTTTTCCCCAATGCAGGTCCCTGACTGAAGTCAACAAGATAATGTGATGATATGTTTCATTTGATTGAAGATATAGAAAATCAGCTATACATTAAGATGAGCAATAAATTAACATACATATGCAAGTCAAAGGAGCCATGCAATAACCAGTGCAGACGACTTTATCAGAGACCTGCACATAAACAGGGATATACATAAAGAGAAAAGGATGAGGGCAGAAAACTGAATAGAAAACCTGAATAAAAAAGGCAAAAAAAAAAAAGAACAGATTATTGTATAGTTTCAACCTTGATGCAGGCATAGAGAGTAACATCTCACCGAAATTGCATTCCAACATAGGAAAGGAAGCCATTCAGCTTACCATTAAGCTAAAATGCTCTCTAATAGTTACTAACTGGAATCTTCAAACTGTCACACATTGTGATGCTTCTGCATTTCTACTTTTTTAATTGATGCTATACAGTCCAGTTAGTAGCCATATGCATGGTCTTTACTCAATAGCTCCGACAGACACCATTTGTAGATACGTCAAAGTGTCAATGTTTAACCACTAGTTTCATATAGTAGACCAACTGCAATTGCTCCATGCAATACAATAAATCGGAACTTCTTAATCTTAAATCTCAACCCAGCTCTTTCCAGATTCTTTTGTGCCCAACTCTTTAGCAGCTTCCCTCACTTTGCTTAAATGATCCCACATTCCCAATGTTGCATAAACATTTGAAAGCATGACGTATATCGAAGGGTCTTTCGAAAAGGTTGCAAGTAGGCGTTCAGCAATAATGCCAATCAGTTTGCTATTCTTGTGAGTTCCACATGCTGCAAGCAAAGAGCCCCATATGGTTTTATCAGGCTCAAATGGCATGTTAGCAATTAAGTCTTCTGTCTCTTTAAAACATCCAGCTTGACCAAGAAGATCAACCATGCAATAATAATGTTCTATATGAGGTTCCAGTCCGTCTTTAAGTTTCATCGATTTAAATATGGGCCACGCCTCTTCTACTAAGCCAGCATGTCTACAGGCAGAAAGAACACCAAGATAGGTGACTTCATTCGGCTTTAACCCTGACTGTATCATCTCATGGAAAAATTTAATTGCTTCCTTTGCTCTTCCATTCTGCCCACATCCCACAATGATCCCTGTCCAACACACGACATCTCTTTCTAGAACACAGTCAAACAAAGCTAAACTATCCACTATTTCACCACATTTCGAGTACATATCAATAAGAGATGTTACTGTAACCCCTTCTGATTCATATCCACTCTTAATACAGAAAGCATGAACCTGTCTGCCACTTCCAAGAGATGCTAAACTTGAACATACTTTTAGAACACTTGAGATAACAAACTGATCTATGTTAAGGTCCAACCTAACCATATCTCTAAACAGGGAAAAGGCTAATGAATTAAATCCCAATTTAGTACAGCCCATGATTAAACCAGACCAAGCTACAACATCTTTTTTTGGAAGCCTACGAAACAGCCGTAATGCATCTTTAATGTTCCCCAGTTTTTCATAGAGATCTATAAGAACGCTTCCAACGACATAATCTAATTCATACCCACTCGTGACAATCAAACCATGCATCTGAAGCCCAAGTCTCAAGTTGAGTAAGTTGACACAGACCTTCAAGGCACTACTGAAAGTGTAGGAATCAAAACACACACTGGAACTATAGATTTGCAGAAGCAAATTGAGAGCTGCTCTATTGTCTTCATTGACAACAAAGCCAGAAAGCATAGAGTTCCAAAGTGCCAGGCTATCATATATAGAAGTATTGTAGCGTGAGTATTGATCAAACAGCTTTACTGCATCATTTATCACATTGCAGTTGGAATACATATCAACCAGTGCAGACACAACGAAACAGCTGGACTCAAAACTTGACTTGAGGACATAGGAGTGAATCTGTTTCCCCATAGCTAACAAACCAAGATAGCAGCAGGCTTTAAGAGCAGATGGCAGTGTGAATCCATCAAGCTTAAGTCCTTCTCTATGCATCATAGACAAAAATTCCAATGCCCGTGGACTTCCATTATCCACAAAGCCAGCAATGATGCTGTTCCAAGACACAACATTTGGTTCAGGCATTTGAAAAAACAAGCTCACTGCCTCCTCCACCAGACCTGCCTTACAATACCCTGAAATGATGGTGTTCCATGAAGTCGAAGTTGCACCCGAAATCTCACCGAAAACTTTCTTAGCATCACTCAAACTCCCACATTTAACATGCATATCCAAAAGGGTATTCATCAGAACAACATCATCCTTTAACTTATCTCTATAAATTCTTCCATGAATCAATCTACCCAATTCGATATCACCTACAAGACCACATGCTTTCAGTACTGCGGAGTACATGAACCCATTGGGCACCTCTGAATCAGAATTTAACATCTGGGTATATAAACTGATTGCTTTATCAGGTCTCCCGTTATTGGTATACGCAGACACCATGGTGGTCCATGTAACAACATTCCTGTCAGGCATTTCATCGAACAGTTTCTGTGCATCATCGAAAAGGTCAAGACCTAAGTACATGAAGATAAAATTGTTGGCCATGAACACATCATGAGAGAACCCGTGTCTGATCAAATGAGAGTGGAAAGATTTTCCCTGGTTAAAAGCTTGAAACCTCCCGCAATGGCGTAGAGCTACTACGATACGCTTCAAGTCCATGAATGCCCATGAATGGCAAGAAGAGTTCAAAAATTGTTTCCCAATGACATCTTTGGGAGATACAGCCCCAAAAATTCAGGTTATTAGAACAAACAACTCCGCAGTGACCACTCTCATGCTAAGCTAAAGACTGAAGAAGCGCCCAAAATTCAAAAAACTTTTCCGTCGACCATTACCCCCAATCACAAATTTATTAACACAAGGTCATTGGTTCATATCCAAAATTACCCGACCGGACTGGACATTGAACCGACCCGAAATATTGAATCATTGATTCAATCAATGAGTTAATGATGTAACCATGGATTTATAAAAATAATTTTAAAATATTATTATAATTACGTTATTTGGTATATTATATCAATTATTTGTAAAAATATAGTAAGACAAAGACTGAGAGTTACAAAATCATTATTGAATACTAAACTAAGCTTAATAAAAGAATTACAAATCAAATCTTAAACATAATTAATAATTGTATTAATTTACAGAAGAAAATTCTACATTGAATGACATTTTTGTGTGCAAGTAATAAGGTTGTTAGATCCTTTTGTTATTGACCCGAACGTATAAGTTTCACAGGCAAAATAATACAGTACATCATTTATTCTATTTCGTTGTTTATTTCGGTCATTTAAATTTATCTCAAATCGATTTGATAAATATAAATTGACACATAACTTAACGTTTGTTTTGTAATTTTAATAACAAATTGATGTATTTTAAAATTAAATCTTTCAATGACCTTTTTTTTCCTCTACACTCATTTTGCATGCTATGGTCAATAATTACAGCTTTGTACTTCCATGATTCCATCTTCTTCGCATCAATTCAAAACTTTAATGTAATTAAAGTTACTTTACCCATCTACCACATGGTCTCATTTCGTAAGGGCTACACCTAGATAATTAGTATAAACAAAAATAAAAATAAGATGATGTTTTATTCATTAAATAATGTATTTGAAACAAATAAAATAAAATTACTGAAGAAGATTTTGATCCATAAAAATAAACTATCAACTCAAATAGTCATATTAAATTAATTAATGTACTACCTAAAATAATTAATAATTGAAGGCCAATATAAAAATTGTCACATTTGTTAATAATCTGACTTAGATTTTAATGGCATATTCTTACATTTTATTATAATTAACACAAATTATTCTTAAATGTATAAAAATTGCTAATTGATGAACTTCAAATGCCACA
Organism: Bretschneidera sinensis; assembly: GCA_023935145.1. Lineage (NCBI taxonomy): Eukaryota > Viridiplantae > Streptophyta > Magnoliopsida > Brassicales > Akaniaceae > Bretschneidera > Bretschneidera sinensis. The sequence continues at coordinate 144,474,236 of CM043697.1, forward strand.
CAAAACAGTTGATCTACAATTTCATGAACGTTCCAAATATACAATGCTGACACGCAAAAAATCTGCAACGCCAAGGACAAACATACAAATTGTAGATACTTCTCAAGTCTTCAGGATGAAAACTAAAGAAAAACATCAACATTAAATAACTTTATAAAAGGAAAAAAGAAATAAGAAAAATCATGTCAATCCCTGCCTCGTTTTATAAGAGTTGGTAAGTCGACCTCAACCTAACTACTTACATTCAGTATATTCATTTAGGCACCACAGGCAAAGCATTGCTTGCACCCAGCAGAGCCAACTATTCCAGTATTCCTTAAACTCTGGACTATTTATAAACTTCAAACTGATGCAAGAGGAGCTAAAGCTCAAGGACATTCACGCAAAAAATCAAGGGTGATAATATGTGACGACCAATTCCTTGCATGATCAAAATTAACCTCCATCTCACCTAAAGAACTGCAATGGCTATCTGCAGGTTACACAGCAACGGCCACAAGAAGAATGTTCAAAGCCGAAACATTATGGTAAGGGAAGCTCCAACAGCAGGGGAATTTCTTTATCTTGTGGAATTGAGATTGGAGTAAACAACATTTACGGTCTGGGACAATTCAAGTGTTTAGTTTAGAGAATGCTGGAGACACCCGCATTCTGGCAAAGGGTACGTGTAGATTGAAGTTTTCCTGTTGATTTTTCTAATCCTGGGGACCATCATCCCCTTTCGGTCGCTTTCAGTAAGCATTGATTCCATCTCATCCTTGAAAGCTTTCCAACTGCAAAACCATCAAGCATTGTAAATGTCAGTGACTGAAAGAATAATGCATATACTGGGACTTTTCAAAGTATGAGGGATCTGTAATTCTGTATAACCAAAAATTTGCACTTTTTAACACGGTATTCGTGCTTCAAAGTCATCAAACAGTTAGCAGGATACTACTCACGAACAGGTACCAGTTTATGGTCATAGTTGAAGACCTTTTGCTCGACACATTTATTTACATATTTCTACAGAGTTCATGATGATGTTAACTACTCTATTTGCGCAGGCATACATCCATTGTAAATTATATGGTTCAGCTTTATAATTTCTATAGAATTTCTGTGGGTCCTCCAGAAAAGGAACACTTTATCTGAAAGAACTTGAAAAAGGCATCCTTGCCCAGTCGCCAAAGTTACAGTAAGGAATGGGAACAAAAGAGAAGGAGAGAGAGAGAATACCTGATGCCCATGTCCTGCAGCAGAAGAACGAGCTTCCGTTTCTCAGGCTTAATCGTCTTTGCATGTCCATCAAAAAGGAATCTCCGGTGACCCATCAGAAAATGAGGGAAATTTCCACCTTGAGTTGCCACAAAAACCTCACTAAACAAGCTTACTGTATAGTCCAAAGCTGCCAGCCTTGAAGAATACCCCTACCAAGAGGAAGAAAACAAAAAAAGATATTTAACAGAGGTAGTTGGAAACTGTGACAAGAGCACCACGAGAATAAGGTTTATGATCCTCTTTTAACAATTGTTTTACAATCATTCGTTTGACCTATTCAATCAGTCAATTGACTCAGAAAGCACAAACAGGACCGACCAACCAATATGACAGGTTATGGTCACTTATTTAATCCAAGTTGAAAGAACCCAGCAGAATGGTACAAACAAAAACTATCTGAAAGATTCACATTACTACTGTTGCCAAAGCATTAGACCAGAGAGCGAACAGTTGCAACTTGCATGTGCAAAGGCTAACAGATGGATGAACTTTATCAAAGTTAGAGGTAGAGTGAATACAACAGAGGTTAAATCCCACCTAGGCCCAACGTCCAACCACTGACCTAGTTTCAATACTCGTCAGGCTATCCAGATTTTTCTGATGATGAATTTATCATCAAATTCTAGGATACACGAGAGGGGTGAAGTGAGCAGAGCAACAGAACAAGATTGTCATTTTTCAAAAAATTCCAAGATCGAGAGCATCTCCAGAGCATATATATTTATATTTTTTATACGTGAAATATACATAATTTTCAATTTTATATTGTTGTAAGGGATTAAAAAAAATTAAGTAAATAATCTATATACGAGGTGAAAGCCATTTACAAGAGGACTATCTACAAGATAGTAAGTCAATAAAATCAAGGAACTCATCCTCATAGCCTCTTGTGAAAAAAATCTTACTATTGATAATCTTCAAAGAAGGGGGGAAAGTACTTGTTAATAGGTGCTATATTTGCAAAGTTTGCGCCGAGTCCGTATTTCATCTTTTGGTGGAGTGTTCGTTGGCCCGAAGTTTGTGGGAAATGGCCTATCGTGTTTTGGGTGTTTCTTGGGTGATGGCCGGCTCTGTGAAAGATGAAGTGTGGGCTTGGAGTGACATTCGTGGTTCGAAAGAGTTAAGGAATGCTTACTCTTTAATCCCTCTCTATTTTTTGGATTGTTTCGAACAAGAGAAATAGAAGAGTTTTTTTTATGGAGAAGAGAGATCTTTTGATGTAATTAAAGATAGATGGTTCAACTCCCTTAGTTTTTTGTTCAAGGGTGATTGTTTTGGGATGAGAATGAGTTTTTGGATTTTGTGGATTTACTACTGAATAGATAGTTTTGCACATGGGTTGCACTCCCTAAGTGCTTTTTTCGTTTCTTAATATACTTTTTAGTTATCAAAAAATATAAGACTAACTACAAGTTGTTATTATTAATCATAGTAAAATGTAATAAATATATACTTATGAAGTATAGCAATTTTGCAAAGATCAAAAGCTGCTCCGAGGCTAAGGCTCTTGTTTCCAAGCAAGAGTGGTGGGTTGAAACCCCCTCCACACCATTTTGCGCCAATTCACGCTCTCATAGTCTAAGAGTGTGAATTGGTAGGGGACCCCTTCGCACCCCTTGGATCCCCAGTTTGGGGCCAGGGTGGGCCCCTCTGCTGAATTTTGTATCGTAGGTCAAATACTCAAGTTAGTTATCCAATTAGTGGCAGATCTTGAGAAGAATTTTTGGAGGAACTGACCTTAAGGCACATTGCATATATTTACCTTTTTATTATATATAACAAAAATATGATTCTCAAGTTTAAAATATATACTATAATTAACCAAAGGATTATCGCTTGATGGAGAGTTGAAGAAAATGACTTTGGCGATGACTGAAAAGAAGCAATGAGTAAAGATCATGGCTGGGTGAAAATTAAACAAGAAGATATTTAAGTTTAGGGCCAACTGAGAGACCAAATATGTATAATGTCCTATATTTTATTGTTATTATAACTTAAAAATAATACTATTTAAAAAAAATTCAAAACTTTATGGGGGCCACAGCCCCACTTGTCTATATGAAGATCTGCCTCTGCATCCAATCTTCTCTTTCAACACACATAGCATGAGAAGTAGAAAAGGTATCCAATTACCTCGAAAGGAGCAAGCTCATCTGGGGTAGCAAGAGACTCCTTCGTATAGAGAAGGGGAAACATCTTTGACAAAGGAGCCAAGTACCTTTCAGCATTGAAAATTTTCCCTGAGGCTAAATAAATTGTAGTGTTGTTAACAAACCCCATACCACGTAGCATCATCCCAACCTATGCTGACATGAAAAATATTATGTGGCAAACCGTTATTAGTTGCCAAAATATACAAGCATGTCTGAAAATAATAGGATGTTACATAAAGATATTGACATTAAACATTAAACAAACCAGAACACATCCCTAATATTTAACAATACAAGCAAGCAAGGAGCACCGTATGCTTACATAGCATGCAGTTGAAACTGTCGTGAATTAATTACAATGCACCCTTATGTTACAAAATTTATTGCATTCTTTGTGATGTAATGAGCATAATACAGTCCATAACTAAAAGTGGGAAAGAAGATGCCTAAATAACGGATTCTATTTGGGAGAGGAGGATCAGCATTTTATAGTTCCCCCCCCCCCCCTCTTTTTTTTTTCTTCAAGCTGCATATCAAAGTCATGATGTAAAAATAAGTAGCATTGGGTTCAGAAGAGCATAGTGCAAAAAGACAGGAGGTCAAATTAGGAAAATGATCAAAGCCCAAACAACATAAGTAAAGTATAGACAGTGTATAATTTAATAAAGCCTATGGCCAACTGTTTGGCTAGGTTACTGCTTTTTTTCTCTTTTTGCTGTATAAGGCCATAAGCCCCCATTTGGCCTAGCTGGAGAAACGTTTTATGATTTATAAAATGGTTTTTGAAACAGTTTATAGTAAAACAGTAGCGAAGCTATAAAATTGTTTATTGTTTGATAAGACAGCAATGAAAACAATTTTTCTTAGAAACAGAAACCATTTCATAAACCGGTTTTTAGGGGTGTTTGACCTAGCTTCTGTTTAATAAAGCCTAACATTACACTACCTCTTAAACCCTAAGCCACTTAATTATTTTATTTCACAGCCTCATATTTAAATTTTATACCCACTGATCTCATTCTCATCGCAATCTGAACCATGACACAGTTATACACTAAAGGACAAAGTGAAGACCACAAACATTTGCTTCGGGACTGCAACTACAGTGTGATGGTATCTATTTGAAGAAACATAATGGCCTTAAAGGTCTAGACAGTGCTAAATGGAAAAATATTAGAATGCACTGAATTTAAAAAATAGGAAAAGCTCAAAACAGAGATTCCCAAGGGTCCAGAAACTTCAAACAAATTAACAACGTACCTCCAAGGGGGTTAGAGGACATTTTCCGTTGATTCGATTGAGACCAGGTCTAATGACACGATCTTTTCGTTTGAATTTTCCCTTCCACCCTTTTTCTCTAAATAAATCCATTTCAGATTTTTCAGCTTCTCCTCCATCATACAGACAGCATGAAAAGGCCACCATATCCTGACCAAAATCCTAAATAGTTGAACATTCAACATTTGACGATAAATAACTTACAAAGACTGAAAATAAGTGAGCATCATCATACCTCCTCAAATCTTAGGTGGATGGAAACATACTTTCCTCTAGTCCTTGAGCTCTTCTCAATCATTCGGTTAACTAGTTTGTTTGCAAGTGTTGATATAGGTGAAGAGAACCTCAGTGCTTTATAATTAGCTATGCATCTTAGCAATTGAATATAAGGCGGGACATTCATTGCCAATCTATTAGAAAAAGGGGCAATTCGTATAACCCTACAGTAAACATATAGGAGGTAAGTTCCAACAGATTTGAAGTTAGATTGCAGGTATTAAGATAGCCAAAACAAAGTTTCCTATTAGTAATCATTCCAAAAAGTATGTGGAGTCTCATTTTGCTGACAGTTGGTTTACAGTCATAGAAGAATATTAGACTAACTTTCTCATTCAACATAAGTAGAAAATTTATTAGGGGAAGAAACAATGCTTCAGTACATACCCCTCCTCCCTCAAGACAGGATATACTTCTCTCCAGTAATAAGTAACAGGAGCCCAAGCTTCGACACGGAAGTTTGGAACATTAGTAATGTTGTAATGATATCTTTCCATTAAAACTTTGGGCAGCTCTCTAACCACTTTCACATATCCTTCAAGAGAGGCTATAAAATGATCCTCATCATATATATCTCCAAATTCACTGTAAAACAAATGAACTTTAATGTGGTACCAAAAAAAGTAAATACTTAAATACATAAGGACAACCATGAACCTAAAATAAAAAAGAAAAAAAAAAGTCACGAGGAATATGTTGGACTATTGCTCAGTTATCCTTTGAATGAAAAATGAGAATATGAAAATGATGATCTGAGTACGTTATACCTTGGATCCCTCCAAACACTGTTGAATTCAAAGTAAGGGATGACTAGTGTTGCATTTAGAAATCCAGCAACAGCCACTGCATTGCAGATCTAGAAAAACAAAATGTAACATTTAGAATAAGCTTTTTATGCAGGTAGAACAAACACATGGTATATTGTAATTTGGCATGTCCATTTAGTTTATCAGAAGACAGATGGAAATCAAGAAACTAGAGCAACTAGTTCCAAAAATAAAAACGTACAGCAGAACGTTGTTGGTTAAGACCACCATTTGCCTCGACAATCAAGTAACCAGTAGGGCCAGAGGGCTCTGAAATTCAAGGGAAATATCAATTTAATGCACTGATTATGGCTAATGAAACTACAAGTATGCACCAACATAATAATAATCATTGTTGAGTTTTGGCTCAAGTCCTCACAAGAAAGGTTACATATTCGGTTTTGAAAAGTATTGACTTCCTATTTTTGTAGTTTTTTATTCTAGTAGTACTATTCCAGTTTAGTAATTTTTGTTCTAGGAAACCTCCTCTATATAAATGGAGTCCTAGAGAATGTTTTGTGTATATTCATAAGTCCCAACATACATTGTAAGACGATGGCTTTTACAACTAGAGTTAGGTTGAAAGCTTGGTTGTATTAGGGCTTCTAGGTTGTGAGGTAAAGAGAGTTTCGCAACTTTTTACTTTTTAGAGTTGTAAATGAAAGATAATAAACCTGTGGATTTGTTCATGGACGTAGGTAAAGTGGTTGTTGAACCAAGTTAAATTGCTTGTTCTTGCTCTTTATTGCCTATTTAATTGCTTGTGTGGTTGTATCTTTGCCTAAAGTTGTGTAGGTAGATTAAAGAGAGGTAAATCCCATCAATCATGTAGCACAGTGACCCCATATTCTCATATTAACAACTTTGAATGAGACAAGCTGGAGCATTGCACAATCAAACTGAACCATCTCAGTGATAAATTAATATTATGATACCTTTCTCCACACCAAAATGGTGTCTAGCAGTTGAACTTGGACAAGGCTTTGGCACTTTCAGCCTCCTTTTGTATCTCCAAACAGAGGACAACTGCAAAAAGAAACAGCACGCCATCTCAGCTGATCTCCAAAATATCATACACTGTCCATCATATGAAAATAAAAATAAAAAAAAGCCAAAAGCTCCAGGGCCAATCTAGGGGTGCTTCGTGACACTGAATTGAGAAAGAAACAAAAAAAAAACCCTCAACTACATTGCACTAGCAATCAAAAACCCTCACAACCGTTAAGCTGACCTACGTTTTTCTTATAAGTCTAACTAGCTGACCTATTAAGCTGCATCAAAGGGTGTTGCTTTCCAAAAACAAAGAAGAGGATTCGTATCAGGGGATTGCATTATGGAACAAGCGAACCCATATATGCTTGAGCATAACAGTCTCGATTCTCTGAAAGAATTCCCATTTGGATTTCGCTCCAAACATGTCTGTCAGCCATCACCTTATCACAGCAACTTACTTCCTTTTTTTTTTATTGTTTTCTCGTTACACAATTAACTTTTCCTTCTATCTCTTCCGGCTTTTAATGTTGAGGAACACCAAGAAAAAAACAACTTGTCGAACTATCCCCAATTCCCAATTACTGATAATGAAGTCAAACTGGCAGCTAACAAATCCCTTACAAAACCCACCTAACGATAGCAACCTGCTTCACTTTTTGAAAGAAGACCTTCATTCACATAAAAGCCAAAACTCATAAATCTATTGTTTCTGCTAAAAAATAGTTGATATATTCACATTACCATCACAAATACGAAATTCTATCAGTGAGCATTCTTTAACGAAATAAAAAATAAATTTCCTAACTGATTCTTCAATTCTGTTTGTTTCTTACACCTTCTCTCGGCTACCAAATAAAAAGGGGAAAAAAAGAAAGACCCACAAAATGAAAAAATAGAGCAAGCTGATAACCAAGCAAAAGCCAAACCTCGGTAGCAGAAGAATTATCAGCCTGAATATCACCCCACAGCTTCTCAAAGATCTTGTGGCTACGATACACCGACCCGGGAACCAGGGTCTGGCCCACAAGCCCAGAGAAGGGACCGACGCACATTAACAAGCCAGAGACGTACAACAAGGGCAGCAGCACCAGGTATCGAAGGTTTCGCCGGAGGAGTACGCCGCCGGAGAGGCTTTCTCGGCGAGAGAAGGAGTGGGTCCTCGAGCGAAGCCGGCGGCGGCAGTGGGAAATGTTGGTAGATTGACGGGGCGGTGACGGAGGCGGACTCGGGGAGTTACTGTTGCCGTTGGTGCTGTTCTCGCTGTTGTAGCCATTTTCGTTATTGCCATTGCCATTTCCATTGGTACTGTGGTGGGCCTTGCTTTTCACCGCCATGATAAAAAACGAGTCTTTGTGCGAGAGAAAGAGAGGTGAGTTGCGTTGATGAACAGTGAAAAACCAGATGGGTTTTTCTCGGTTTTTGAGCGAGGAGGAGAGGCCTGAGATTTTTTTCTTTACAAAACAGGACTACGTTTTCGATACATGATGGGAGAGAGGGGGAGAGAAGTGGCGTGGCTTGGAGCCGAAAGTGGAGGGGTGTAAAGTATACATATAAGTTGGTGTAATTCCCGCGCTAATACGTTTTCTAATTGATAAGACTATGTTTAGTGAGATGGATAATGTAATATAATCATCAATATTTTAATATTATTATTATTATATTTGAACAAAAATAATAATGTGATGATAATTACATTAGATTATTTGATCGTTATTTTATTATATGTAAGTTAAACTAAATCAAAATTTGACAACATAATTTTTGTTATATAATTTATATCTTTATTTACCATTATAACAATCATAATTGAACGTGAAATAACCATCGTATCCATTTTATTATATAATTTTAATATTTTTTCAATAATAAAACTAATTATAATTTTTCTTTTGAGTTTAATCAAAAGTGTACGATGAAAAAAGAACTCATGACTTTTTTTTTCCAATGAAATTTGAGGGTTTATTTTTATTTCATAAATATTTATGGTATTTATAATTTCATGATAATTATTTTTCTAGTTAAATTGTAAAAAATAAAGTTAATCACAAGTATAGGATGAGAAAAGAATTCATGATTGACTATATTAAAAAAATCTAAGTAATCAATTACCATACACCGGACAGTTTCACAAGTTTTAATCGAACAAGACATAAATTTAATTTGGATTAAGATCTTTTCTAATAATTTATGAGTTTTTTTTCCTAAATTACTGGATCTTCTCGCATTTAATTTAATTTAAAATTTTGGTTTGATTGTTTAAATTGTTTTGTAAATGACAAAAATGGACTTTAACAAGCTAGTAATTGGCAATGGCTTTGACTTCAATCAAGACCAGGTTAGAATGGGCCGAGCCAGTAGCTGAATTGCTGAAACCCACAAGCCAAGCCGATCACAATCATAATCATAATTAAATAAAGTAATTATCTAAGAACCGAGATATGGTAGCAGTGCTCTCACTTCTCAGATCGTTTCAGGTACTCCGATGGTAAGTAATATTTTAATTCTACTAAAATGAAATGAAAAATGTTGCATTCCCATCCTAATTGAAAAAGTACGGTTAGCCCGTAGCTAATCAAAGAGGCTAACCGACTATAACCGGTAAGCAAATGCGTCGCCTCGGGGTATGTGGATATTGATTATTTTATATTTATTTATTTATATATGGACCTTTATACCCTCCACGTTTTCAGGTTGACCACTATTACTTTTTTTTTTTCGAGTCTACCTTTTGGGGCCTACAATGCGTAATGGAACCTTCTCCATTTTCAGTTTCACTTCGTTGGATATTGTCGTGGTACTATAAATAAAGAAAAGGGTGGAATCCAAAGAGTTTGCTGACTTATAAAGCAAGGGATCAATCATTTTCATGTGAGTCGCTTCTTTACGGACTGTAATATTGATGTCGTCTGTGAAAAATTCTTATCCGCAACAACAATTTTTCTCCGTGAAAAGATTTTTGTCATGGTATAGATAAAGAAAAATAACTTTTCATTTACATTGTTGAAAAATCAAGAGTTTGTAGAGATCAATTCATTTTGTATGAAGCATTTTTAATAAGACAAAACCGATATTCTCTTGAACCAAAGTAAAATCTCTCGTTATTCTTGCATGATAATATTTTTGATCTTATTGTGTTATCAATTAAGTTTTTAAAAATTATCAGTTAAATTTTAAAAAATAAAATTATAACAATTTTGATTCAGTGTATGTAAAAAAAAAATAAAAGAACACATGACTTTTCAATAAATTCTCTATAATCCATGCAGAGGTAAAAACTAAAGCAAGAATTTGATTTTATTTAACGTATAAAATCTGAGTTAAACTACTATATCACTGATAGTAATATATAAACCAAAACTTATGAGTATAATTATCGATAATATAAAATATTTTTAAATTTTAATTGTTGAATTATTATGAATATAAATTGCATAATAATTTATATATATATAGATAGATATAACCTTTGAATTTAATGACATCACTTTATAGTTTAATAATGTTTTTTATGTTAGAGAACGAGAGAGAAAAGACACCAGGTGGTGGCATCACGTGGGGACACATATGAGTCGTGTGAGGGATCCATATTCCATAGTTGCAAAAGACATCAAAAGAAGGGCAGTGAACTCTCCGAGACATGCGCTCCTTTCACTTTGTCGGGATCGTATGTTCGAGTGCTGATTTTGATCAGACTACATTTACGAAATTAACCTCCGTTCTTGAACATTGTAACTTTACTCCTCCTACAGGGCATTTGTGTAAAATAATCCTGTCAATTGTCCAAATTAGTAGATTTTTTTTGTATTATAATCTCCCAGTAAATTTTGGATTAATACTTATTAGTTGTTTCAATTTTTTGGATAAATATAAAAAAAATCTTCTTTTCAAAAAATAAAAAAGTAAAAAGATAAAATACATACCTTTCAAATTTGGTAATAATTATCATTTTATCTTAAATTTTTAAAATGATAAACGCATCTTATTATTAACCTTTTTTTAAAATAAATGAAAAAAATATAAATATTTATCATTTATATTCCATCACACATAAATATCTTTCAATTATATTCTGTCACCCTCGTGATACAATAACTTAATGCTTTCTCTTTATTGTGACTTAATGATATATTGATGAGTAAAGTTCTATCATACCACATTTCTCTATATAAAATAATACTCCATATATAATTTTCAGATCGGTTAGGCACGTTTTTTGTTTTGATAATGTTGTTTTCCGGTAATAATCACCAAAAAATAACAGATTTAAAATCAAACCTCTCCAGCTATATGGACAATAAGTGAAAGTGGTTCGATCGGTGGATGATGGTCAATTTAATCAACTATCACGTTATCATTTTATTCGTTTAAAAGATTTTTAAATTTCTAAGGTTATTTTGAGCAGCACCAATTATGGACAATTCTCAAATAAAAAGAATTTTGATCCAGAATATCCATGGGTGGTAAATTAGGATTTTTTTTCTGAAAATTCATTTTGTGGCATTATTTTTTAATAATTTTGAAATCAATGTTTATCTCTCTCCATGTGTGAACAATATTTTTTTAAAAATAAGCCAGTTAAGTGATATCCTAGCTACTTTTAGGTGAGCTGAAATATATAGCTGGGGAGCTGAGTGGGGACGACCTCTCAGAATGGCCAAATATAAGGAAGACATGAAAGTGATAGCCAATTTTGTATGGGGTCACTACAGAGACTCACAAGGCAAATTAAAGAGCTACTAGTCTACTGCTACTATATTTTGGCCTTGGTCGATACAACCCTAAATGTGTTTGTCCTGCCTTCCCTTTGTCCTGCCTTCTTCTAACCCCTTAACTAGACCAACCAGATATTAATGGAATCCTCATTTGTGAACCAAAAACTACCAATTCGGTGAGGTGGAGTGTGTTCCGATGATATATTAATGTCATGTCCCATTTTGGGAGAAATTTTTGAGAAAAACAGATTTAACATCGTAATCTTGTCAAATCACAAAAAAATATCAATAATGTTAAAATGTTTTGTAAATAATAATTATGAGTTAATTAAATCGAATTAAAGTTAACTATGAGTTAATTCACCCATATATTTTGTTGTGATTGATTGAATCTAAAAATAACGTTTTACCCAAAAATCTATCCATTTGAAGACCATTATTTCATCAGAAGTCAGAACACACCAGCTTGCCATATTGCTAGGGACAATAATGTCATTATACATGGTTTTCATGGCTTTCCTTAGCTGTTTGCTCTGTATCACGCACTGGCACCTAACAGGCAGATGAACTTGAAATCGCCAACGGAGTTAGTTGACAATGTCATGTTTACGGTATGTGAGATACCGTAGTTACGTTTGAGTTCTCATGTTCAATAGAACACTACACTCTTTACAGTAGTAAAGGTGTAAAATCAATCCTTCCCTCACTCAATTTGAGATTCTGAAGGCATAGAAACCTCGAAATCTTAGTACGAAACAGATACTCTACCCATAAATCCTTTTTCTTTTTGGGGCACTGTATGCAATCCATAAATAACGCAGCAAAATATGCAAGCTGGGCCTTCCATCTTATATGGGTATAAGGAGATACTAGTCAAGGGAAACCAACAAACCACCAGAAGATACTGCGCCATGTTAGAATAAGGCCCTAGCCCTTCAACATATAAAGGAGTGAAGACACTCAAAAACTAAGCCCATCTACTGTCTAGTGTCTGCCACCTTCTTCCCCTTCCACCCACCCCTTTACCAGGCAACAGCATGGCAAAGGGAACAAGTTTTGAGACTTACGGTTTATCATTGACCATAGGAGCATAGAACAATATACTATTACAATGCCCTTATCACATCATTAAAATGGTCTATCCATTACAGGCACCTTTCATATTGTTTTTATGAGATTTATGATATAAGCTACACTAGTATTGTGGACGGGGAACTTTGACAATATTCCCAATTTAAAGAAAACAAGAAAAACTGCTCCAGATATTAATGAAAGAAGGTAAAGCAGTTTCTTCCTCTCCTTTTTTGACAACAGGTCAACATCTACCATTCAAGCTCCAACCCTATCACGGGGAATAAGGCGTAGCTCAGAGCCATGTTTGAGGAAGACGTTGCCTGAGACAGCCAATCAAATTCTTGTCAAACCGAGGAACTAAATTGTGAAAAACAAATAAATATCTTAATTTTTTTCTTCTAATAAGTAAATATATTTAAAAAATACCAAAACATAGACTAGTACACGAGAAGCATGCATGATAAACCTCCAAGGGCAAGGAGAACAAAAGGAATAAATAAAAGAAAGGACATTATAAAGACAATGAATCAGAAAACTCAGACAGGGTAGAAAGATTTTATGATGAAAACTCCTCTAACCAAGAATAAAGGCAAAAATCCTTCAGTGCCATAACCGTATACTTCCAAACAAGAGCATGTTAAAGAGGGACTAATCCATGAATACGGCAACATAAACAGGGTCTCTGCATCAGTTTTTATTTTTACCCTTACATAAATTATAAAGAAAATTATTGAAATCCGAAAGTCACATTGAAGTACAATCGAGGTGCACTCCTTGTAGTATGTTGATGGCTTAAAAAAACAAGGGTTACTTTTCAGGTTAGTCCTGTACTCTAGAATGACAAGTTTCAGCAATAACTGTAGCTTCAGCCAATCACGAAACAAGGGATGCTGCTATAATGCAGTTTAAGAACTAATAATGGATCAGGCATGAAGAATATATTAATTGTGCAGGTCTGTAACACTTATGACTTAAGAAAGCCCCAAGCAGAAAGAAAAAGAAAAGGATAGCTTAGAGCAAACCCAGTATCCTATTGGACATCCCATTTTGAATAAAACTGCTAACAATAAAATAATATTGGATTTCCAAGGGGAGTACTATGTATCAAATGGGAGAAAGAAAAGCTATGGGCTGATTTGGGCTGGTATAGTTACTAGCATACATTCTTCAAGGTAATGATTATGATGGACATTGTAGATATAAGCCACACAGTCAAAGGGAAAATTATATTAGGTCAAATAAACTAACTTGGCATGCTCTGTATTATTTTTTTATAAGTGGCATGCTCTGTATTATTAATGCATGGTATTCTTAGGCTGCCACCAAAGCAAAAAAAGGCAAGACATGTAGGGTAAATTGACAAAAAATAAAGCACATAAAATCCAGTTTAAAGGCTCCAAAAAAAGAAATCATAGTCCTCTCAAAGCAATAACTTCTAAATAACTCCTTCAAAATACTCCCTACTTCAATTGATAACGGAAACTCCAGATTGTCAACTGCAGAACTGCGGTAGAAATGCTAATTTGTACTATATTAAGATGTTACATTTAAAGGTGTTTATGGATTTCACTTCAACTGCCAAATTTGACAAAGCAGCAGCAGCTTAATCGGGGTTTCATTTTCTTACATAAAACAGAACTGAAAAAAAGGTGTTTCCTTTTCCCCTTTTCTCTTAGGGGGAGTGGGTGGGAAGGCATGTATGGTAATCCCTATTAGTGCAGATGCATACAGAGTAAACCCCCCACCCAAAAAAAAGAGCCAAAATGGCAACATAAAATGAAGATGAAACCAATTAATAAAGTGTATCCACTGGCATATATTTATTTGTAATCCCTATTAATGTGGATGCATGCATAAACCAAAAAGAGGAGAAAAAAAAAAGCAAACAAAATGAAGATGAAACTGAATAATGAAGTATAACCATTGACATACCGGAACTTTGCTGAGGATTGATTCCCACACCATCTGCATGCAAAACAAATAACAAATACAACAAGTGATAAGATCAAGTAAGAATAAGGAAAAGATAGAACAAAATAATTGTATACCTAAAACTATAGAATTCGAGTGTCTGTTCTGCTAATTTTTTTTAATGAGTATCTGTTCTGCTAATTATTACGTAAGGCAGCTTTTGTGGGTCACTCAATTCATGAACACTACATTCAGTCTTCGCCCTGCTTATAGTTTTACTTTTATAAGATCAAAAAGAAATATGGATTTTTGGTGGCTCAATGATTACAGAAATTATCATAGGCATTTTATCCAAATCTTGGAAAGGAAAACAACAATAAAATGACTGAAAAAGGCAAAACTTTGTTGTCCTATGGAAGCGAGATGACCAAGTATCAGGAACCTAGCAGCACAAATCTTATATTAAGAAGTGATTACAGAGATTCAACCATCATATTCACCCTAACGAGCAATAATGCATTCTAGTCTTGTAAGGAACATATTTAAATCCTTTAAAAGTTGCTTCCCAGCTTACTCCACCATTCATAAACCACGTTGGACATGCTGTAATAGCATTCTCCCTTATACTAAGCCATAAATATTCACCAATTAGCCCCTCATTATCTTGACACCAACATCAATCATACATTCCAATTTCTTTTACTGCTGATGCCATCTATAATTTCTCTCTCCAAAAATGGTATATACAGGCATTGCAGGGGAGCTTGAGAATAATAACAGAAATAGACTTCCCTTTTATACTTTGAACCAACCACTGCATTTCAGTATGCCAAATAGCAGAACTGCCTCAGCCAACATTTGACACTTGCAGTAGATGGGCTATTCTTCAGAGAAGGAGCAAGAGAAGAAAATATGATTTCTTGTTTCTATAGCTGAATTATACAAGAACAAGAGACAATTGGACTTGATGACAATTCCCCAATTAGCCTGCCTGCCTGCACTTTGTTGATAGTCCTATCAAGAACAACTAACCAGGAAATGAAACTGTGCTTTGGAATAGAACTAGGAAACCAGATTAGTGGGTGCCAATCAACTGTTAGTTTTCTATGTCTCAGACTGTCAGTAGATTCCAAGTATGCCTTGCATGAAATTTACCAGAGGGAGAAGGCAACAAGATAATGCTATCTGGAGTTGAAGAATCAGGTATAATAGTTGTAAAAATCATAGATTGAATGTCCACAAGATCATCAGATCTGGCTGCAGGCCATAACCAGGAACCTTCCTTTACTACAAAGGAAACTTTTGCATTTACTGGAATTGTGGAGTCATATATGATTCTACTAGGATAGTGATATAGCAAATAGCCTTTGGGATGCCAATTATCATGCCAGATAAAAGTATTATCTCCTCAATCTATAATGCCTTATTATCGGTTTCGTAATAAGTCTAAGATTAAGTAATTTCCTTCAGGTCCAAGAAATATTTGATGAAGGGCTGACAGTCCAGAAGCTCCTCCTCATTCTCAGCTTAATATAATACTCCGATTTATTCTAAAAGAAATATGAATTACGTTGCCATGAAATATCATACAACATTTACTAATCTTCTCATTCCAAGCTCTAAACATTGAACCGATATTACAAGTTCAAAACTGAACCATCCAAATCCGAATAATAAAACAACATTAATTAAAAGAGTCGTAATTTAGACAAAAAATAGTCAAAACAAAACAAATTCGTTTTTTTTGTATACATAACAAAATAAATCAAAACAACAAAACGCTTAACATAATCACATAAATTAGAACAACGCGTAACATAATTACATAAATTAGAACAACGCGTAAAATAATCACATAAATTAGAACAACGCGTAACATAATCACAAAAACTAGAACAACGCGTAACAAACACGCAAACCTAGATAGGCAAATGCCAAATAAACAAAACCCTAAAAAACCAAAGACAGACGAAAATCGAATTACCGTTGGTGATGATAGCGCTGGTTTGGGGAGGGACCTTGAATTCCTCGGCGGCGAATTTCAAAACAGCGGTGAACGGAGCTGCTTCTGGTACGCTAAACCTGAAATTCGATTTTTTTTTAAAGTGAAAATAGATGAGTTATCAATGATAATTGATTACAACAATTAAAGGGGAAATGCTAGGAAGAAATAGAAAAAAACTAAGGGAAAATAGATTGGTTATTTTTACTTACACTTTGAAAGGGAGCTTTGGATCTGAGGTGAGAGTGACTTTGAAGGAGACTTTTCCACCACTCGCCATTTCTTCAGTTGTGAAAGATCCAAGGGTTTTCTCCTTCTTATTATGGAGGGAGACGGAGATCCGGTTATGAGTTATATATATATAAAATATAAACTCCGTAAGTAATATATTGGTTTTCAATTTTCCCGTTTCCTTCTAGTTAGCTTATTTATGACGCAGTGTTCTTACTAAAAATTTAAATTTAAATTTAACCTTTTTTTTCAATTTAAAATTAAACCTTTTTTTTTCTCATAGAACTCACCTACTTGAACCAAAAAAAAAAAAAGAAACAAAAGAAAATAAAGAGGAAAAAAATATCTATACTATATAACTATTTAACAGAACACTAATGTGACACTTTTTATAGCATGAAATTTATAAAATTATCAGATTTAATGTTCATGATTTTAAAATTCATATACTGTTTGAATTATTCTTGTTATAGAAAATAAGAATTAATCTTGATTGTCCCCTTACAAATTCAAGACAGTCAAATTTTCATGTGAATAAGCTAAGATTAGGGATGGGAAAATAATTCGTAAATGACAAAATTTCGGAATTCAATGACTCATTAGAGATGACTATGAAGGGAATTTGATGGAGACAAATACGAAGATTTTTAAAACTTTCAATCTTGGATGAGGACGAAGGAAACAATCTTTGCACCATAAAATCTCCGTCATTGCCTTATATTACATTAGATTTTTATGTTTTATAAAAATATATTAGATAAACTTGTTAATTACCCAAACTTTTCAAATTTTTGTTTTTTTAATGAGAGATGACGTGTACTTGAATTTATGGGTTGTAGAAATGATATAGTGTTTATACTTTGTATTGAACATTTATTTTATTATTAAAAAATGGGTTAACAGATAACTGATTTGTTAACGAAAAATCTTCGTTTTCATTTATAAACTGGAACGGAAACAAAGATGAAGATTGAGATCTTCAAAAAATTTCGATGGGACAATGACAAATGACAAAATGAAATATTCAACGGGGACGGAGATGAAGATGGAGACGAAGAGTATTTTTGTAAATAGAGACGAGAACAAAGATGACACTTTTCACTTCAAATCCGTCTAGTTGCCATCCTAACTAAAATATTTGTCATATATATGAACAATATTTGAAAACTGATTAAAACACTCTTAAATAAATAAATTTAAAGTAATTCAAGATAAAACTTATTTAAATTTACTAATTTAAATTTAAATCAATTTTCAAACATCCTCGTAAAACATCATTCTTAATTTGATTGAATATGAACTATTACCAAATAATTAAATAAAGAATGATCATTATCATGATCAACAACACCATGACAAAGTTGAAAGTTTTCTTATCATTTTTCACAACACATGCTTTGGGATATTGTCCGTGGGGCTTGATGCTTACGATGCTTAGTAGCTTTATGTTGTCTTAAAAAATATTAAAAAAAATATATTACATATATCAAGATCATTAATTTCAAAATACAAATTTACTCATTAATTTTAAATTATTAAAAATTTTAAAATTATTTTTTTATTTGTACTATAAATTATGTTCTTCGGTATTCAAGAGTATTTTTGTTTTAACATAGTGCTTGTTTGTTTCTTAATATAATGGAATCCATCGTATCTTTCGAAATAGAAAATTTTTTTACACAGCACAATGCAATAAGAAATACGTTATACAACTTCATCCAAAATAAATAACCTCTTCTTCTCATCATCTTTAAAGTTTCACTTTCTCCCTGAGGTGCAGTCACCAATCACTGCACTACTTCACCCCACCCTGACTGAAACTTTGAGTTGAAATCTCACCAGAAACCTGATACTACAATTTAATTATTTGTCATACTTTGCAGGGGTCTTTTGATCAATAACTAAATAAAGTAATTGAAGCACAAGCTTCATTCATTTGATTTGTGCAAGCAGCTTCTTAACTTAAAGATAGTAAAGTTTCTTGGTTGGCCATAGTTGACAGTTTAAACGCAGAGTTAGCAATAGAAGAAAGAAATAATTGATAATTTCCCTTTAATAATAGAATGAACAAATCCATAATTACAACCAATTTCAACACCTACCCAGCCAAGAGATGGGTACATCCTTTCCTGGATAATGTAAATTTCCTGGATAATGTAAAGTTAGCTCACAGAAAGAAGTGGGAATCTCTAAGTTTCAGCATTAACAAACAAAAGAGTGTTTTTCTATTTTTCTCTTCTTTTTTTTTTTACAAATTAACCATTAATGACACTACGAGCATCACAAGCCACCATCTCTCAATCAATTGTTTCACCCCATTTGATTCGTTGCTGCAGACGAGCTTGTGACCATGATAAGTGCACACAGTTTGATTCCTGAAATCAACCAGAAAGGATTGCTTAGAAGATAACATTGATTGTTAAAGCATTCTAAGAACCATTTAGTTTTAGAAACAGTTTATGGTATACAAAACAATTTATAGAAAAAGCATGGAGCTATAAACTATTTAATATTTATTAAAACGGTTTTTAACACAAATTTGCCTTTTAAAAGCAGAAACCATTTCTTAAAACATTTTATAAACTTGCGTACTTCAGTATATAAAAAACATAAACCTTTTCATTAGGGCTAGCAAATAGGAGAGCTGCTTCATTAATTTGTTTGCTAACCTGGATGTGCAGAAGGTGATGATATAATCTGTCCCTGAACATGTAAAAATACTTGTGGGATCATCATATGCATAACTATATGCAGTTGGGCATACTTCCTTGAACTTCTTGGAGTAATATGTTGGTTGACATACTACAGGATTCCCATAAACACCCCTGCAACAATACGCGTCGGTGTTGAACACATCGCAGGCGCTCCGGCAACCTATAACCTTCCCGTTTGATTTAATGGCCAGCTCCGACGGGCAATTAGGCCTTAAGTCACCGTCACAACCGGCAGTGCTGCAATTTCCCTTACCATTGACGGGTTTAACAGCGATTGGCAAATTAAAGCCATCAACAAGGCTAACATCGTAAAAATCAATTGTTGAGAGGGTAAATTCGGCAAGTGAAGCTGGGGTTTCCCCTGAGGCTTTACACTGAAGGGCAGTGCCGCATGCACCGGTCTCGCATGTACCATTGCCGTTTCTGTCGAATTTGCAGCCGGTTCGACCCCATATTCGGCCACTCCACCCAACAGGGGCATTAAAGACAATAGATTGGCCTGGTTTCAATACAAAACCACCACCATTGAAGTTGTCACCAGGTGTAATTGCAGGCCAGATTGTTTCTCTGCAACTGTTCACTATTGTGAAAATTCTTGCACTTTCGGACATTTTTGGCCCTGCGAATTCAACAAAATTTCAAAAGCCCATGTGATGTAACAAATCAAAACAACTTTCATTTAAGCAAACCAGAGGAATTGTTAAATTTTACCTGATGAAACTATAATTAGTATCAACAGAAGAAGTGGTAAAAGCACATGAAAATGTATTGCCATCTTTTCCTTTAATTTGAGATATATCTCTCTTCTCCTTCTGATCTCTATGTGGGGTAGTATAAGATTTAAGGCACTGAAAATATAAAGCAAAGGGGTGAAGAATACGTGTGGAGGGAGAGAGAAATAAAAAAAAAATCAAAGTAAAAAGAAAATAGCCATTGCTTAGATAGTAGTAAAGGGGTTTCTGGCAAAGGCTACATGATTCCTTTCCTAATCCTTTCATGCAAGTTTATTCAGGTTCCATCCTTTTTCCTCTTTTGTTTTCTTATTATATTTTCTTATATCTTGCACGATGGAATACGCCAAGTGGTTACAATTGATTCATTACCCTCTAGATGAATTTTCTCAACATTCCTACATTCATCACCACCCATTTTAATTTTTATTTAGTGTGACGATATACGATTTTAGCAAAAACTCTCAATTTTAATTTCCCATTCAGCTTGTGCTGACACTACAACAATTATTTCATGGCCAAGTCTTGATGGAATTGAGGTTTTTTTTTTTTTAAAGGTAAATAGTATAAATAACTCAAACAAAATTACAATCATCCCTAGCTAGAGAGAGATGAAGAACCGGGATTGAGGATTGTCATCAATCGGTGTTTAGGCGTCATTTGCATTGAAGATATACGTTTGCTTAAATCTCTCCTAAACAGCACCTTAAGGGGTCAAATTTATGGTAGCCAACTTCTAACTAGATTGAGGTTTAAATAAAGTTATTATAGTTTATAGGGGTTTATGGTAACCTTGGGCTCTCTTCTATCAATTTATTAGATATTAGATTTTCAATAAAATCAAAGTCAGATTATAACTCAAACCGTTTTCAAAAAGTGTCTGCAATCTCTGTTGTCTAAACATGACATTGATTTCTTAATTGATAATAACTTTTCTGATTATGTCTAACCAAAGATGTCACAACAATTGTTTCATTTTACTTTTTTTATTTAAAAAATATGCAAAAATAAACAATTTTTTTAAGCTTTATGAAAATTCATGGAATTTGTAAATTACATATCGAAAGGTGTCTTTTTTTTTTCTCTTAACAAGATTTGATTTCTAATTCAAAACTTGCCGATCTCTGGAATTCATATCAAAATTTAGATGATGTGCACTGTCTGAAATGATAGGGGTCACTATCCAAGAAAGTTTTCTTGTCAAGAAATGAATCTATGGGATTTGGTCGGCAAATGGTTGTCGCATTATACAATCCTTGCTTCGTTTTATATCATTGACCCCTTCCCCTCTTTATTCCTGGCATTAGTATTAGGCTTTCCTTCTCTTGGATGTGTATGCATGATTGTAGGTTTTGATATTTATTGATCAAGGAAGCTAAACACTAAAAACCGATTACTCCAGAGGAAAACGGGCATCTTTTTTTGTCAGTGGTCACATTCCCAGTTTTCTATTTGTGGTTTTGGGTATTGATTGGACTCAACCATTAGCCAGGTCAATTCAGGTTCAGGCCTACACATATCAGGCAAGCTTAGATCTACTTAGTTTGTCTACTGGGCCTGGCAGCGAAGCCTGCTTAACACTCAAAAATATAAAAGTTTTTGGTCCAATCCAATTGTAGTCGGACCAGAAGAGCACTTATTCGTGAGTCGTGACTCATTAGGGTCACAGGTGGAAGTGAATCGAGTGGTTCGTCTGGTTTGCAAAATTCGATTCAAAAAACTACATTTGAAATTCGATTAAATCGATTTCAAAACGAACTCAAGTAATGATTTTTGCTCGAATAGTCAATAGAGTTAAGCATGAGCACTGTCAAACCTGACTCATTGGACTCGAAAGGTAGCTCGGTGTAATTTATTTAATAATTATTAAATATATATTATATTTTTTATTTCGTTATTTCAAAAAACATTAAAAATATAAATACTCAAATATAACTCTTTAATCTTCATTTTAGTTCGAAAAGCTCAAGTTTGAGCAAGCTCGAGTCAGTGATTCGAGCGGCTTGTAAGCTGAACTCGAGCCTCACTTTCACTTTCCGAGTCGGGCTCGAGTTTAGTTTTCTAAACTTAATTTTGAGTCTAGACTCGGCTTAGACTTTTTCTCTTATAAGTTTGAGCTCAGCTCGGCTCAAATCCACCCCTAACTACGGCCATAAGAAACTCACATCTTATGTTTTTTACTTTTTTCTCTATTAAATGTTGGGATTTGAAAAGTGTTTATTTATCTTCTGTTTTTGTTTTTTTTGTTTCTAAGTTTTGTGTGAGCAAAATTTGACCTCATAATTAAAATAAATTAATTTTTTTAAAACTTTCTTCCCAAGTAGAGAGAACCAAAATTCATTTTTATAAATAAAAAAAAACCCGAGTGTTTTAAATCGCAACTCATCCAAATGTCGCAGGAATGAAAAAGTCGATCCGACAAAATTTTCTGCTACCAAAGTCGACAATCTTGATCAAATAGGTGAAAATCAAATTGGGTTTTACTCTACCGTTCTTCTCAGTTCGATTAATTGACCAAAGACAGACTAATTGTTTTGATGCTACTAACCCCTCCGATTATTCTTTTCATAGTCTAATAAAAGAAACAAACCGCTTAATAATTAGTCATTAATTACCCTTAGATCACAACTTTCGCGTATGGTACTTAACATAAACGAAGCATATGATGTCATTTGTAGATTGAACATATGTATACAGTGATCAAACCTTAATTAAGAGGAGATCTCCTGTGCAAGTCGCCTATCCCAATTAAAGAAAAGAAAAGAGTAAATGATACATTAATGAAGTTGGCATGACATCATGCAATCAATTATATGAGAACCCGATTACATGGTTATAATCAACGATACATTAAAAGAGTCTAATCAATTTTCATTCTTTGGTTAATTCGTTCATAAGGAGAAAAGGTGTTAAATCTTTTGTAAAACCAGATGGTAATCATGTTTAGCACCAAGCCCACCTCAAAGCAATCATTCACTCCATCTTTAGTATTATATATATCTATATAATGGGGCTATTTGTGATTGAAAAATCAAATTGTAGGCCAGCCCGCTCGTGCAATGCATTAGAGGCTGGGCCCATCACCTTCCTGTCAAGCCCATGAAAAAAAGTACAGTAAAATTAGTTTTGTCACCTGCACGGGACATGGATACATCACCCACCAATCAAAACTAAGACCATACCTAAGTTGGAAGAAAGAACATGTGAATGTGATCATGAAACTGTTCCATGTCTATATACACTAGTTTATAATATATCACACTATTCCTAAAGGTGACCTATCTAGGTCCCAACATGGTGACTCAATCATTGCTCAATAAACTTTATAAAGATGAAAGAAATTAAAAGAAAAGAGGCATAACCAAATTAATTACAAATAGATTGAAGAAAAAAAAAGGCACTTCCTTTATCTATTTATAGGCTCTAATTAGTCCATACTGGTGCCCCAACAAATATTTGCTACAACAATGGCTTCTGAGAAGGTTGAGACAGTTGTGGTTGGAAACTATGTTGAAATGGAAAGAGAAGAAGACAATTCAAAGTCATCAGCTAAGACCAAATTCTCAAAGCTGTTTTGGCATGGGGGATCAGTCTATGATGCATGGTTTAGCTGTTCTTCTAATCAGGCATTTAACCATCTCTTCATTTTTTCTTTTATTACAAACAATGATTCTAGCTTATCATTTATCTATAAATTCACGACAACAACTCTTTTTATCCATAAAAGATTGGTTGACACGAGGATTCGATATCATAACCTTCTTGACATCTAAGTATTATTGTAGGTTGCACAAGTACTACTTACACTGCCTTACTCATTTTCACAACTGGGGATGTTATCTGGGATTCTTTTTCAACTGTTATATGGGTTGATGGGAAGCTGGACTGCATATCTTATTAGCGTGCTTTATGTTGAGTACAGAACTAGAAAGGAAAGAGAAAAGGTTGATTTCAGGAATCATGTTATTCAGGTAAATTAATGTTTTTTTTTTTATATATATATCCTTCTAGTTGGCATTAATATATTAAATTCTTAATTACTAATTTATGTTCTTTTTTTTTTAAAAAAAAAATTAGTGGTTTGAAGTTCTTGATGGGCTGTTGGGAAAACATTGGAGGAATGCAGGCCTCCTTTTCAACTGCACTTTCCTTCTATTTGGATCTGTAATTCAGTTAATTGCTTGTGCAAGGTAATCAATTAATTAATTAATGAATTTATGGTATATACTATTAATTTGTGATATAATTAATTCAAAGTTATTTTATTTTATTTTTCTTAATTATATATATATAAAATACTTTAATTTGTAGTTTTGTTTGATTTAACATTAATTAATGGTGCAGCAACATCTACTACATAAACGACAATCTTGACAAGAGAACATGGACATACATCTTTGGCGCATGTTGTGCAACAACTGTGTTCATACCTTCATTCCATAATTATAGGATTTGGTCATTCTTGGGCCTACTGATGACTACTTACACTGCTTGGTATATGGCCATTGCTTCCCTCATCCATGGACAGGTATATATATTTAATCATTAATTAATTACCTCTAATCAATATAAATTATAGATTAATTTAAAATAAGAGAAAATTCTAATTATTTACTTTTGCTCTTCTTGAAGATTGAGGGAGTGAAGCACTCAGGGCCAACCAAAATGGTTCTCTACTTTACAGGGGCTACCAATATTCTCTACACTTTTGGTGGACATGCTGTCACAGTGTAAGGAGGATTCAATAACAATATTGTATATAAAATAAATCAATGGATCAAAATAAATAGAAATACAATAATTCATTTAATTTTTATTTACAATTTATTTTAGGGAGATTATGCATGCAATGTGGAAGCCACAAAAGTTCAAGCTAATATACTTGATGGCAACACTCTATGTGTTAACGCTAACATTACCATCGGCATCTGCTGTTTATTGGGCATTTGGAGACTTACTCCTTACACATTCAAATGCTTTGTCTATGCTCCCAAGGACTCGATTCAGAGATACTGCTGTTGTCCTCATGCTCATTCATCAGGTGACTAATGGGAATCTTTATTGAGTTTGAGTTGATTAAGTGCTGGTAATTAAATTATTTGGGTTTTTGGTGCAGTTCATAACATTTGGATTTGCTTGTACTCCTCTCTACTTTGTGTGGGAGAAATTCGTTGGGGTGCATGAAACAAAGAGTGTGTTGAAGCGGGCACTGACTAGATTACCTGTAGTGGTACCCATTTGGTTCCTTGCTATCATTTTCCCTTTCTTTGGCCCAATCAACTCTACTGTTGGATCTCTCCTCGTCAGCTTTACTGTTTATATAATCCCTGCTTTAGCACATATGATTACTTTTGCTCCTGCACCCGCTCGAGAGGTTAGCCATCTTCACATTAATTATTTCTTTCAACTTGGGTTGCATTACCCATTTAACCAAATTTTGTAAACTTAATTACATATTTCGATTTGGACGGATTTCGTTTTAAACTTTGAAAAATATTTTAAAACAAATCAAGCTTTGATTGAAATTAAATGATTTATGATGACTAAGGCTTGACCATCCTGTCAATTCGTGGATGTGAGATTATTGGGTAGCTTGAGTCATCACATCAGGTAACCTGAACAAAAGTTTCATAAGTAATAAGACAATCTAGTCATCGCAGACTAGCAATGACTTAAAGCTGACAACAACCTCATCATTGCGATCTCGCAATGGCTGATGTTGTCTATCAGTCTCGTCACGCAGGCCACTTAGCTTTAATTTGCCACGGAAAATTCTTCAAGATTTAAAACGAATTCCATCAAAATCACATATGTAATAAATCAAACTTTAATCAGTCTTTTAAAAATCATAATTATTAGCCAATGGAATTTGATCTAAAGAAAAATAATTATTGCTTTATTTGTTGATTGACTTGATTTTTGTTGACAGAATGCGGTAGAGAGGCCACCAAAATTGGTAGGAGGATGGGTTGGGTTGTACTCAGTTAACACCTTTGTGGTGGTATGGGTATTCGTCATAGGCTTTGGGTTTGGTGGATGGGCAAGTATGCTCAATTTCGTACAACAAGTTAATACATTTGGTGTATTTACCAAGTGCTACCAGTGCCCCCCTCACAAGGCTTGACTACGGTCTCTCTACTTTCTTTATTTTATACAAGCCAGTATTTTCAAGAGAAAAAAAAAGAGAGAAAGTTGACAAATTAAGAAACATTTGTTAGTGTGAAAAAAGATTGGCATTTGTAACTCTCTTTTTCTGTAAGAGCTATTGGCCTTTGTTGATGGATGGTTTTCATATAATTAAGGTGTGATGACAATCATGGCCAACCCCATATGAACCTACTAAGTTGTGTGTTGATTTAAATCTTTTTAAGAAATGCAAACTCCCGGATTTTGTATGATTTACTCTGTTTAATAATTTGGGATTTGGAGTTAATGGTCCCACGTGCCAAACTGAGAGTGCCATGAGGCTGCAAAGTGCTTACTTTTGGGTCACTTCTCATATTGGTTAGGCTCATATCATTTTTGTTTGGAAGTAATAGACTTTAATATTCTTGTCATTTAGTAAATATACAAAGTTCCATGGGATTGCTTGTGGCATTAACATTCTTGATATCATTGTATAATTTGCAGCTGTAAAAATGTGCAATAAATATAAAGGGTGATGGTGAGTTGCGTGCCAATAATACAAGGGGCTTAATTTGACATATGCTTGATCTGTCACCACCCCATATGAAGTACTCTTTTAGGTTCTTATCAAATTACGTTTGCCTAATTTGATGTGTTCCCTTTGTACACTATGTTTAAACGACAAATGGAAATGAGCAAATCAGTTTGAGAATTCAACCACTTGGTGCTTGGCCTAAGTAGCTGAATTGAACATGCATAATTATTGGTGTCTGTCACCCATGAATGAGAGGGAGAGAGCAAGAGGAAAGACGGAGAGAGAAGGGGAAAGGGTGGTTGTCACCCATGAATTAGGCCCCCGTCCGAATCCGATGAACTGAAAGGTCTTTATGTGGGTCACAAACATGTAGAAAAAATGGGCCAAGGGGCTTATGATGACTTAAGGTAAACTTACTTTCAACAGTCTTCTGAAAAGAAATTTGGTCATAATATGGAGTAAAGGTTGCAAAAGCAATCAGTGCTGATGCCTACTAGACATGAATTTAAATCCTAAGAAACTCGAAAAGCAATATTCCCTTTCCACACTTAAAACCTTTAGAAAATCAACATCTTCTTCCTTACGAGAGATGGCAAATGAAAGTTAAAGGCCCTTCAAGAGCTATAATTGAGTGTTATGTATGTACCAGTGGCTCAGCTTATGATCAAGTGGCAGGTGGTGAGTTTTATCATTGCATGATCAGTTTCTAGGTGGGACCATAAGTTTTTCTTAAGAAGTTTCCAAGATAAGGACTGTCTGATCATTGACTCATGTTGTAATGGAATATTGTTTCAATTATTTCCTTTTTATCTCTCCAAGATCAATGAATCTAAGCTATCTACAAAAAAATTAGAAATGCTAGCTAGCTAGTCTTTATTCGGTTGTTAAGAAAATAAAAGTTTGCTGTTTGCATATCATTTTCTTCACATGACAAATAGTTAATTTCATGATAATATATGTACTGGAAGCATGAATTTATTTTTTAAATTTGTGTTTATATATATATATATAATTCAACAAAAGCATATTTTGATCCCGCGGACATTTTCGATTCCTCAGTCTAAAAGATTTGTGTTCAATTTCTTTCTTTCCTAATGTCAAAAAAAATTTCAAAAATAATGACGCAAGTTTGCTATTAGAGAAGAAGAAATCCGAAGTGAATTTTATTTTTCGTCTTTCAATTTTGATTAAAATTTTATTTTGGGTTCATGAAGTTTAAATTAATTCATAGTTTAAAGAATAATTTATCTGTTTATTCAAACCACAACTAAAACCAATCGGTAACCTATTTACAACCAAATTGTTTAACCCTAACCTCAAATACCCTAAATACCTTTTTTCGAACTAAGTTTAATCAAATGATGAGATTAAATCAATATCAAATGGTTAATGTTCGATCTTAGAAAGCACGTGCATCACATGTCGAAACAATAAGAATTTTTAGTCGCATAAGATCTCATCAACATGACACTTTACAGAATAACTCAGTTGGGTCACACACTTAACATTAAGGACGATTTAAACTTTAGATACCAAAATAAAACGCGGGTTAAAAGTTTAGGGATGAAAAATAAATTTACTAAAAAGTTTGTTGTATAGGTGATGATTAGATGAGTTTGTTATGGATTTTATTTAAGGATATAGATGATCAATACCACATTATATTGTAGCACTTACCAATTTTTTTATTTAAAAAATGATTAAACTGAGACATTGAATATCAATTTTGTTAAAGTATAAAAAATTAATTGAATCATTTTTTATTAATTTAATCTTTTGAGATAATTAATAATTCAATTAATCATTTGATTGCATAAAATTAAGATTTGAAATTTAAATTTAGATAAAATTATAATTTTTTAAACTATTTCAATATTTTAAAAAAATAATTTCATTCTAATTTTAATTTTAAATATTAATTTTATAATAACAAAGGCAACGCTAATAAATTTGATATGTTAGGCATGTGAACTTCAGATACCAAAATTATCTTTAACCAATAGAAAAAGACATAAAAACCTTGACCAAGACCATCATTAGCTCATAACCTCTGTATTCATTCTAGTTGTTAGCTTGTGAAACGGGAATCAAATTTTGATCAGGGTTTTTACAAGATCAACAGTGTGGATAAGATACACGTGTGTGGGTCCTAACACCCATTTGGTCGTCTGACAAACGTCATGTGATTCTAAGATCATGTGTGTCCCCTGTGGTTTGGAACTTCAGACACCAGCTTCAAGTCAGTATGTTAACATACCTAACTTTGGTGTAAGTAGTGGCACCTTTGCCTTAGATATATTTTTTAAATAAATTCGAAAAGTTCATTAGGAATTAATTAAAAATATAATTTATTTTAATTTTAAATAAATTGAAAAAAAATTAATTAAAATGAATTTTAATGTTTAGTTTTCTCATGTGAATTTATAGAATTTAAATTCTCATGTTTAAATTTTTTGAAATAAAAAAATTTAAAATGAGAGAGAATAAGAAAGATAGAGAAAGAAAGTATTTTGGTTATTAATAATAACAATAAAAACCATAAATAATAAAAGCAATATAATCACCTTTAAAAAACACTACAACATATATATATATATATCTCATAATTTTTGTCATTTTTATTATTTAGTCAATTAAATGAATAATTTTTTTTTATTGTTAAATCATTAAAAAAATTTAATTTTTTTTTCATATATACATAAATAGAGTTTAATTTTTTTATATTTTTAAAATAATATATATAATAATAATTAAAATCAAACTTAAATAAAAAACTATAAGTGACTAAAACTATGAGATAAATAAAGTAAAAATTATGAAAAAAAAAACCGTGCACAAAAAAAGAATGTAAACCAGTTCGTCCACTAATCAAGAGTAACATTTTTCTGAATCGTTTTTAAAACTAGTGTTAAAAGAAAAAAAAAATCTTTTCACCGATTTGTAAAGTTATAAAAAGAATATTTTTTTCAAGGCCAAAACAAATACAAAAGAATAACGGACCCAGAGACAGGAGAAAGTGGCAAATTCATGGAGTAGTCAGTAGTAGTTGTGGTCAAAGCCTTAAAAAAGGATCCATGTAAGTTTCTACTAAGACATAAGGCTGCCAGTTCAAATGTGCACTGAAATGTTAGTAATGAAAATTGGTTCTGCAGGACTTGTCTATGTCGGAGAACTTGTGGTGTTGTTGAAGACCTTTATCTGCAGCATATTGTTTAAACAGCGCTGATACGACGGAAACATACATTTTTTGTATCTCTAAACTTGAATAGCAACTCTCTCTATTTCCATTAATAGCATGACACTTTGTCATTGACTGGTCGGAAAGATGTTTGCTTTGATCTCAGGCCCAGTATCAGCCCACATCCAAAAAAAGGAGATATCAGTTGGCTCTGAGCTGATACTGGGCCTGAAAAGTTGGCCCAATCGACGCCAGGGTGTAACTGAATTTTAGACCATTTGCATTTCCTCTATTTATCTGTGTTCAAAATTTCAATCAAGCTGAAAATTGGAGTGTGTTAAAAAATACCGGCTAATTTCACTGTTACGTGACTTGAGTACAACCCAATTCTCAAAGGAGGAGAATTTCTTTAGGATGAAGAGACCAGGGGATGGGGAAAGCAGGTCACACAAAATTAAAAATTACAGAAAACAGAAGGAAAAATGAACTATTGATCAGTCAGAAAATTATCATGTTATGCATACTCAAATTAAATCAATGAAAAAATGGTTAAATAATCATTGAGCATTCAACTTTCAATATAATCTAACTCAAAAATCCCTATAAATGAATTCATAAGACCATTTGTAACAAATTTGTACTTGTAGAAAACACATTCAGACCACTGCTATAAATGAATTCATAAGAGGAGAGAGAAGTTTCACATCTTATAAAGGTTGCGTGTGCTTCCCACAAGCGGAAGGTGTTATCTGAAATATTGACTGACCACTGCTAGTTTGCATCTGTTGGGTATACAACCAAAGTCCCACATTGGCTAGAAGTGGGGAGGATTATGAGTATATAAGGATGGACAATATCTCCATTTTGTTGAGGCGTGTATGTGATTGTGAACTGTCGTTTGACACCTTCCCGCTTACAAAGAGCAAGAAACTCGCCATCTGTATACCCTCTTCCATTATCTATCCTTAAGCACTTGATCTTTTTCCCAGATTCAAGTTCCACCCGCGCTTTGAGGTCTTTGAATACCGGAAATACATCTGACTTCTTCTTGATTGGATACACCCAACATCTCCTGGAGTAATCATCAATGAAAGACACAAAGTACTTTGCTCCTCCTAGGGACATTTCTGGTGACTTCCTAGAATACATTTACTCCTAGCATCAGATCTGCTAAACTTCAATCTATGCTGCTTACTTGTAACACAATGCTCACAGAAAGGTAGATTTACCGATTTGAGCACTGGAAGCAGCTTTCTATCGGAGAGAATCTTCAATCCTCGTTCCGACATATGGCCTAGTTTGAGATGCCACATCATCGTCGACTCTTCTCCCTTGCTGGTTGACGCGACACACGCATCAGCTTCCTGTAGTGTTTCTCCTTTAAGCATGAATAGATTCGTCGCGATCTTTTCTGCCTTCATAACTACAAGCGCACCTTTGACAATCTTCATGATCCCATTTTCGACATGGATCTTGCATCCAAGACTATCTATTTGTCCCAAAGACAATAGATTCTTTCTCAAGCCATTTACATGTCGTACCTCCTGAATAGTGCGAACCGTACCATCAAACATCTTTATCTTGCTAGTACCAATACCAGCGATCTCCAAAGCATGATTATCACCCATGTGTACAGAACCTCCTGAGATTGGTTCATATTTATGGAACCATTCTCTCCGAGATGTCATGTGCCATGTTGCTCCTGAGTCTAGTAACCAGACGTCAGCGAACTGCTTTCTGCCTCCAACTACCGTTGTTGCCTCGCTATATAGAACTTCACCATCATCTGAGGCACTTGCGACATTCCCTTGAGCATTTGATTACTCAGGGACTCCACTCTTCTTTGTGTACCAATAATCTTTCTTGACATGCCCTTTCTTGCCACAGTTGTAGCACTTAAAATTCTTCTTACTTTTTGATTTTGATCTACCATGATTCTGACTCCCACTGGGGCCACGTTCCGTTGATCTTCCTCTCGTCATCGTCAAAGCTTCTGTTTGCTGATAAACTTGCATGTCTGTCTTCCTTGTTTTTGCACCTGGTTTCTTCTTCCAAAACAACAGCTGCAATTTCATCGAAGGCTAGATAGTCCGTGAGGATGTTATTCGTCAAGTTGATGATGAGTTGATTATACGAGTCAGGTAGACTTTGTAGTAGAAGCTCCGCACGTTCAGATGCCTTTATTGTGTAACCCATCGATGTAAGTTGTGAAAATAAAGTATTTAAAATGTTGATGTGGTCGGTCACCGACGTGGATTCCGTCATTCGAAGAGTGTAAAGTCTTCTATTTAAGAAGATATTATTGTGTAGTGACTTAGCCTCGTACAGTCTTGTTAGAGTATCCCAAATCTCCTTTGCAGTCTTCTTTTCTGCCACACTAGATAACACTCCATCGGCTAGTGCTAAGTGCAGATCGGCAATTGCGATGCCGTCCATCTCGTTCCACTTGCTGTCATCAGTGATCTCTGCGGGCCTTTCTTCAATTGCTGCCAAACAATTGTCTTTCCTCAAAATTGCCTTAATCTTTATTTTTCATAATAAGAAATTACTCCCGTTAAACTTCTCAACATCAAACTTTGTTGTAGTTGACATTTTGTTCACAACGATCTGCTTCATACCCCTCAACCAATAGCTCTGATACCACTGTTAGGAAAAAAAAATTACCGGGTAGAAGCTAACACACAACTAAAGCGAAATAAGAAAAATGAAGATAAACAAGACATAAATATTTTACGTGGAAAAACCCATAACAAATTGGGGTAAAAAACCACGGGCAAGTGTAGGAGGATTTCACTATTGTAAAATAGGGATTACTACACATTCTCTCTGATTACAATGAGATAACAATTGTCTAATCTCTATTGTAATAGGAGAACAACTCTCTCACAAAATCGGAAAAATATTACTTACAAAGAAGGAACAAATTTTCCTCTCTAAGTAGTTACGGAGGATCAGATTTTACTATCAGAGGGAAGGTGTCAAAGGGGAGGATTGTTGGGTATACAACCAAAGTCCCACATTGGCTAGAAGTGGGGAGGATCGTGGGTATATAAGGATGAACAATATTTCCATTGGTATAAGGCCTTTTGGGTAAAAACCCAAGAGCAAATCCATGAGGACTTAGGCCCAAAGTGGATAATATCATACCAATGTGGAGATATGTAGTGTCTGTAATCCTTACAAGTGGTATCAGAGCCATGCCCCGGAGTTAGCTATGTGGATGAATTCTCGGAATGCCGAACAAAAGGAGGTGGGCCCAGGTTTGATCACGATGAGATCTGTGGATAGAGCTCGGTTAGACAGGCGGTGTGCTCCAGATTCTTCATGGACGTGTCATGGTCATAACACGGTGAAGAGGAGTTGACCTGGGATAGAGCAAGCTCTCGAGGCAGGTGGTGCTCCATGTAAGGCGTGTGCTCCAACGCAGTGGAGTGGAGAATCCTGGTTGGTAGAGAGTGGACGGATAGATGATCGTTTGAAGGGAGGCTCGGTGGTCCTTTGTTCGAGGGGAGGATTGTTGGGTATATAACCAAAGTCTCACATTGGCTAGAAGTGGGGAGGATCATGGGTAGATAAGGATGAACAATATCTCCATTGGTATGAGGCCTTTTGGGTAAAATCCCAAGAGCAAATCCATGAGGACTTAAACGCAAAGTAGACAATATCATACCAATGTGGAGATATCATACCAATATGGAGATATGTAGTGTCAGTAGTCCTTACAGCATCATTCCCCTTCTGTTGCGCTAATGCACGCTAATATCCCAATGAAGGAAAATTCACATACTGTGTATCTTAATAACAAAAGGGAAAACTCATATTCTAAAAACACAGAAGCATTCCAGGAATTCACAAAACAGACCAAAAGAAGCTGCAAAACTCACTAAATACAATTTCCCATTTCATAGTGCACAATGCGTAACGATGACAAACGATGAAAGAACAATTAATAAGGGAAACAAAAAGAATAGAAAGACCAGAACGTGGAGGATTAACAAAATAATCATCAGCATTATAACAAATCGCGTCAAGGGAAAATGGTTGTCGACGAAGAAAACTTCTGATCCACTCCCTTAACGCCCATGGCTATAATCCCCAAGCAGCTACCCACAAAGTATAACACGCGCCGAGACCGTTCTCATCTCCGACCAATGTTAGTGCAGTCCCTCGCAAAATTCCCTTCCTCTCCACAATTATAACACGCGCCACCGCCACCGCCACCATCATATCTCCTCCTTCCACTACCACCACAACTACCACTGCTTTGATAACAATCCTTCCACAATTGTAACACGCTCCACCGCCTCCAACGTTTCCTCCGCCGCGGCCGTAACCACTACGGCCACCTCAAACGGAATGCACGGCCTCTGCCTCCACCCGGGTAAGGCCGTCTTGCTCTCCCACCGCCTCTTCCACCACGGCGGGATCTGCGGAGAGAGGAGACGTCGACGGCCTTGTCGTCGGCGAGATCGACAGCGAACTCAACGGTCTGGGGCTATGAAGCCGAAACCTTTCTACGCACTGAACCATTTCACTGTTCCAGTAGATCTCTTGGTTGTCGTCTCATCCATTCTTCACGAAAGTTGACGTATTCTTTTTTAATTTTCTATTTCCCCTTCTTCTAGAAGCATCTGGAACTTCCTGAGGACTATCAATGGCCACGTGAGTAGAGCGGGGAGTCTTTATGTTTTCAATGTATCAGTCTGGCAGATGCTCAGAGAGCTTAGTTTTGGGAGGGAAGGATTCTTTTAGTTGAGATGGTTTGCGTGGGGACCAGTTGAGGAGGAGATCCGACAGTGAGGAGATGACTTCTTGGAGATTTGTATCGTATCATATCGTACGGTGCATATATTTTCATGGTTTATCCCAATTGATCTAGTTTGTCTTGTTCATCTTTTTTTTTTTTTATAATTTTATTATGTTTATTTTTTCAATTGCAAAATTAAAAAAAAAAACTTATTTTTAGTAATAAAATGATGATTATATTTTAAAGAAAAAAGACAATTGATTCAAATTCGTATTAAATTTATAAGTTCAATGCATTCATTTATATTTGTTAATAAGTCTAAAAAGTTATTTAATCAAATTTAAGTTGAAAAATCAATCTGGCTTTTTTACCCTTTTCAATTTGATTTTGCATGCTTTTTTTTTTCTTCATCTTAACAGTTTTGAGTTGATTTTAATACTTTTTAACCAAACACCTTCACACTTTATTCAAAATTTTAAATAAAGCTATCTAAACACTAAACAATTTATTTTTCTAAATAATTTAAACACAAAATTATAATTTGATTTTGATAAGTATTGAGGTGGTTTCTTCAACAATCCTAAACAAATTTTTAATAGTTGCATATTCTTATGTTCTGTTCTTTATGATTGTCGATATAAAGCAAGTAGGAAATAATAGATGTAAAACTTAAGTTTTTATTCTTTAGCAAAAACCATTTATTCATGATAATTTGTTCTTACATATGTTAATTGTGTCAATCTTGAACTTCCATATTGAAGTTGATACGTACACAAATTTATCTAGAATGTGGGATTTATTCCTCTCCTATTGAAACATTTTCACACTTTATAAAGGCAATTAAATTTATGAAAATTTGAAATTTTATTATTAAATAATCTAATTTTGTTATTTTTTATCATTTTTTTTGTGTTCATAATGAGATCAGAGAAATTTACAATCCAGTCTAAAGTCAACATATCAAGCCTATCTTACCGTGAATATCATAAACTAATTAGAAATTATGATATTTATGTGTTTGTGTTCTTTTAGAAGAACTAATAATATTTATATTATAAGAAAAGTTAAATTTCTATTTACGTTTTTTAAATGAATTTTTTTATTTTTTAGTGTACACTATAAAATTATTTTTGAGCATATTCAAAATTTTGTTATAAACAACTATAACATGTTCTAGCATCTTGTATCGCAAGATTATCTTTTAAAACATGCTTTTTTATGATCTATGTTCTTAAGCCGATAAATTTGTGAATATGAATATTGTTCATAAAAGCCGTTGATCATATAAACAAGTTTAAAAACATAGAAGTACGTGAATCAAGCATAGGAAACAAAACAAAAGCAAAATACGAACATAAAACAAAATCTGGTTTAAGTAGTGCCTTTTAGTGCAGGATCTACTTTAAAGTTGTGCCTAAAAATGGCCTCAAATCATCTTACGTGTTCCTGCTTTGACCAGTTTCGAGTTTTTAATTTATTTATTTTGTTTTCTAATGAATTTTAAATCAACCAATCATGCAAATATCTTCTAGACTAATATATTAACAATTCTTAATCATTGAATCACAAAAAAAACTAACCAAACATGAAATTAATTTACAAATATGAATCACGTGAAGAATAAAAAATATAAGAAGATTGAAAAGAAAAAAGATTGAATTCTACTTTCGAATCGTTTTTGAATGCTTACGAAAATCAAATAAACTTATCGAGATCTCCCTTAAAGAATCTAGCATGGAAAATAAAGTTTACAAAACTCTTTTTCTTTCTCATAATGGGGGTATGGGATGGTCTTATTGTTCATTTCAAGAAAACACTTGTTCTTTAGTGATTTGCTATTGCGAATCGATTATCCGTTTCGTTCGTTTGTTTTTTATTATCAAAGATTACTTATTTTTAGCGTTCTTCTTACTTGTATAGTAAAATTCGAACTCTAGGGCAGCGATACTAAGGTTTTACTCAAAATTTTGGTGTTCTGCTCACTAAAACTCAAGTTTTCAGCAATTTCCCTCTTTAATTCTTTCAAAATCCAAAAATTAATTATATGGATCATAGTTCGTTTAGGAAAATTTTCAAATTATTGATCTTAATTTCAAGCTGGTCGTTCTCATTCATTTGGGAGAGTTTATGAATGTTTTCAAAATTCTTGATCTTAATTTCAAACGAGCCGTTCTCATTCATCCATAAGAGTTTATGGACGTCTTTGGATTTTCTAGAAAGCCTAAGGAGTACACTTTTAAACCAATTGGCCAAGCACAATTTTTTTTTTTTTTTTACAGATTTTAAATGAAGTCTGCTACACTAAAACTACTTAGTTTTGGACTTGTTTCGGTAAAAAAAATTTAATCCATCATTCATCTTTTATCGTACTTTATAATATATCGTTAAAAAGATAATCAAATGATGTATTGATACAAGAGTATTTCAGGTTCTGATGTAACTAGAGGTGTGAAAAAAGAAAAAGAAAAATAGTATTCATATTTAAAAAATATATATTTTTATTAATTATTTTAATATATATTTAACATATATTAAATCATCATGTGCTAATCACATGATTTTTAATTGCATTCTTATAATTTCATAACTATTGTTAAACAATTAAAGTTACGTTACGTTTATAATTTCGGTAAGTAATAAAATAGATTGATTTGAAATTTATTCATTAAACTTTAATATAAATTATCAAATTTTAAAATTAAAGTAACAAATTGTAATTTTGGGTAAAATTTAAAGTTGAATTTATAATTTTTTTATTATATATAAAATAAAAATATATATAATTATAAACGTCTACATACAAAGAATAGCTTTTATTCACGGGCATGCACATCAAGTTTTTCTACCAGTCGCATCGGTTACGTAAAGGGAATAGTGAGTCAAACACGGAGGGCCAAGTGGCAAACAGCCAAACTACCTCTTCCTTAATAATTGCAGAGACAGAGACAATATATATATAATGTCCTCCGTTAACGGCACCTCTTCCAAACCTCCATAAGGACCATAACCACCAGTCTCGCTATCCCTCTCCTCCATATAACACAAAACCTCTCTTAAATATCTAAAAGTTTAAACCCGATTACTCATTCTTTGATCCGCTTTTGATTTTCTTACCCGCTAATATAAGAAACATGCCTTAGCTTGAATCCTATTCCCAGATTTACTTTTCGCTCACTACTTCGTGTTAAAGCATTTGCTTTGGTTTGGGTTTGAATCCGGTTGCTAGGGATTTGCGGCGCACAAAGGATTAAGTTCTTCGTATGGTACTTTTATGTTTCTCTCTCTTTAATGCATCACTATGTACTAAAATATAATATAATATATTAATAATCTTTGCCAATCCTGTAGAAGTTTGCTTTATGGTGTTATTGGATACTTTATTACCACTTTTCTGCTTTTCATGTCGTTTATTTACTTTTCTTTGCTAATCCGTGCACATATTTTGCTCTCATAGCTAAATTATTTAAAGGTATTATTCACGTTCAGTTAGCGATGAGTTTAATCTATAATGAAATGTTTAAGGTAAGGTTAGCTCTAGATTATTTATTTGTTAAATAGTTTTTACTTTTAGGAATTTAGCTGAAAATCAATTGGATTGAAGTGGGGGTGTTTCTATTGTGTACCTCTTTCTTTTTTATGTTGCTCTGTTAGTGGAGGACAGATCTTCAAAACTATTGAAAATAAGTGAATTTTATGTTTTCTCTAGCTGTTGTTGTTGGGACTTAGGTAACTAGATTGGATTGCACCCATTTACAGTCAAAAGTCTCTTAAAAAAAGTTGATACTTCTCATCAGACACAGGTTCCACTTGAAAAGCAGATAACAATTTGTATCATACTAACCAATTGAATTATTGAAACTCATGTACCTACCTGGTTCAAAACAATAAAGATATTAAGACCCCTAATTTAGCCCCCCA
This sequence comes from Bretschneidera sinensis, assembly GCA_023935145.1. Taxonomy (NCBI): domain Eukaryota; kingdom Viridiplantae; phylum Streptophyta; class Magnoliopsida; order Brassicales; family Akaniaceae; genus Bretschneidera; species Bretschneidera sinensis. The sequence goes on from CM043697.1 coordinate 144,512,881, forward strand.
CCGGCAACAACTGATACATAGCAACAAACTTGTTAAAAGACTTTTTTATCCTCCATTATTATCAATGAAGTTTCATAAAATTGCTAGTTGAGTTTGGGGGAAATTTGAGGGTACAAGTAGGAGGTGGTGGTACCCATGAATGGTACCACTAGCACTACTCGGTTCAAAAAGAAAAGGAAAAAAAACTCATGTACCTATGAGGAGGGAAAAAAAAAGAACCGGAAACTTCAACATCTACCAATTTGTCTCTAGAATTGGTAATGTGTATAGATTAATTTGTTTAATTAATTGATAGAAAAAATTATTTTGTATTCGTAATCATTTCATTATAACCATTAGTAGCTTTACTATTCCCATGTGGACAACGTAAAGAAATGTGTTCCTATGCAGCGTATTGTGAAAATAAACTGTAGTAGTAATACATTACCTTGTAGGTCGTTGCTGTGTTGCGAGGACTAAGTGAGATCATTTTGTTTTAGCAGCAAACCGTAGCTGCATTTTGTTTTATTTTATTTTTATGTTTCCATTCCCTTTTGTTCTACATTTGTCCCCCCTATCTTGCATTTTATTACTGTATAATTGAAATGGAGTTACCCACATAAATACATGGAAAATGCATGGCAAAATCAGTAGTCTAATGTGTGTCGTACGAACAACATTGCAAATAATTAATCAAGTAACGCAGGTTTCCATAATTGTTCTGAATTGCTGGCATGATTCATGGTTTCTAATAATTTAACACATGAAATATTGAGAAAATGGTTTGGGTGGGCCCATTTGATGGCTAATGCATATATTATATAGTATTAACGTTAAACTGCCTTGTCATTTAGCTCCACTGTTAAATTTTATCATTTTTAGTTATCTCTTATCCTCTGTCTATCTCATGCAGAAGCAGACAAATTTCCATTCTTATATCTTGTACAAATTTCCATTCTTATATCTTGTAATCTTTAAGTTTGACCTTTTGTTATAAGAAGTTGTACAGGTCACATAACTTGTTATTTTGTGTATGTACATTAGTTTTTCAAAGACAGCAGTTGACAATCATTTACAGAAATTGCAAGTAATAACATTATCATCATCAGGTGCATCAGCTTCTGCATCGCTTTTATTTTCATATGCTTGGTTTTTTAGTCAGAATTATATTATTTGTCTGACATCTGAAATCTCACAAGAAAAACGAATTCCTGTGGTTCTGGCAGGAAAGTCATGGATCATGGAACTAATGACTCTGAATCCAGGCGAACTGGATCATTTAGTCAGACAAGCAGTGCAGTCTCTTCACTGAGAAGGCGTTCTCTAAGTTTATCAGGTGTTGTGCCCCTTGAAATAGATGATGACATTGACAGTGAGACTGTTTCAGAGGCAGGAGATATCGGTGATCGGGCTCTTCAGAGCAACAGGCACGGTGAGAGTAGCAGCCTTCGCTTGTCGGTTGATAGTGCATTGGAGAGTGGAGTAGTTCTTCCCCTTCCAGAAAATAATATACTGCAGTCATATGGGTTTTGGTCTCGTGATCCTACAGCTCTGAGTACAATCTCTGCGGTGACACCATTTCCAGAAGAAATTATATCTCCTCTTTCCACTGAGGCACTTGTGCTCTCTGAGGACAAAAAGCAAGTGAGTTTTGAGCTAAAGTTCTCATTGACTTATTCTTTAGAGAAATCATCTACATTGTAGCTGTGTGGAAAGGGCTTTCTGCTTTTTCTGGTTTTGGCGCTGATATGTATATCACACTTGTTTCACTTCCTTATATTCATATTCTGCCAGTGACTTTGTGTTTCATGTTTCCAGGGTCAGGACAAAGAGAAAGTGTTACCACAGACATTGGAATATATACTATGTCTGATCCATTTGGCTGTTTTTGGGATTCTTGGGGTAACATGCTTAACTACTAATTTCCTAAAACTCATATTGTAATAGGAGATGTTAAAATTAATTGGAATTGATAATTTATTTCTCATGTTGGCTCTGAATGCATTCTGTTAGTTATATTTGACCGCTAGTTTTGATCCTTAGTAGTCATTTGCACTGAACCATATAAATAAACTGCATTGAAAACAAATGACATAGATACTAAACGTTCTTTTTTTTTTTTGGTTTGGTATAGATGTTACATGTTCTTAAAACTTCATTGTTATCGTTTAATAACTGAACATGGCCAACTGAAGACAGTTATTGGAAGTCTAAGCAATATAACCATATTGACAAAATAAAAAAGGTTACTGAAGTGAAAAAAAAGTACATTTGGTCTAGGTTGTCATGAGACCTTTTTGTTTTTACATTTACGGGATATGGAGTACGTAGGAAAGAGAGAAGAATCCACACAGAGAAAGAAATTAATTAGCATATTAGTATTAGAAAGAAAGAGATTCCAGTTCTTTGTTGATAGGAAGAAGATTCCTCATTACACCCCTCACAAATCAATATATTCTGAAATAAATCCTTTAATATAATATTTGTGGTCTAGCATTATGATTTCATTGGGACCACAGCAGCAAGAAAAGTAAAATGGTCTTATGTGGGAAGACAAATGTTGGTTAGAAATTATTTCCACTCATAAATTATATGTCGGGTTTGATGCATATAATCTCTTGAAATCTCAGCTGTCAAAATTATGTGGTGTGAGTGGTGTTTCAATTTCTTTTGATCTTAGTAGTCATAAGATTGATAATAAGATGATGAAAGATATTAAATGCTCAATATCTAGCGGAAGAAAGAAAAGAAATGAAAGAAAGATAGAAAGATATTGTATATGTAATATAAGGTGATGGATGTATCATTACTAGACTCTGTTAGTGATGCAGATGATCCCTAGTAGTTACTGACACTTTGTGAAGTTGACTTAAGTACATCGAGAAGAATTATTAAGACTCAAGTATATCCAGAAAATTTATTGATGTAGGACAGATATTGAAAGAGAAGATAAGCTGAGAGAGAAGAGAAGAAAGGGGAGAATAATAGAAGAACTAACTAAATAGGTAGAAAAGAAGAGAGCCGCGGATGAGACAAGCCAAGAATAATAGAGGAAGAAGAAACAGAACGGGAGAGAAATAGAGAGGTAGGTTAAGTCTCAAAATTCTATTATCAAGTCTGAAAATAAAACTCAACATAATAAGGTGCTTATATAGACACCAATCCCAAGCACAATAGGAAACCCCACTAATCAATAAAATCTCAAACATATTAGGAAATAAAGCAAAACCCAATAATATAATAACTCCCAAATCAGAATCCCTAAACTTTGGTTCTCCATCATTTTTCATTCCTCCTTTCCCTTAACCTATGTTTGGCAGTTTGGAGGGGACGAAATGGAAAGGATAGGGAGAGAAATGAAGGGATCACGTTTCTCCTTGTTTGGGTATTGCTACCTTCCCTTGTTGGGCGGGGTCCCTTGAACCCCAAGATAGGGGCGCTCAAAGCCCTGACTGGGCTTTGGCTGGGTTCAATGGGTTGGGCTCGGTTTAGTAATTTGTTGGCTTGCCCAATCCAATATGAGAACTGGGCTATGGGGCTCGAGCAATAGCTTGGGCCTCGTGGATCTTAGAGAGAAGGGCAATGCGTGAGGCTGGTTTCCCCTTTCTCCTTATTTTGATGTTTTTTTTTCGAAAAACAGATGGTCAAAGGAAATTGAAGGGTATATCATTTCTGTTGTTTGGTTGGGGAGTGGAAAGGAAGGGATAAGCTACTATTATGTTCTTTACCATTTTTCTCTTCATTAATAAAAGGAATTGTTCTAAAGGTTAGGGGTATGGTGGTTAATACAGTCAAAAAAATTATTATAATGAAGGTGCCCTCTCCTCCAATTCCCCTAAATTTGGGGGAATTGAAAAAGATAGGGGTTTAGAGGATTACATGTGCCTCTGTATTTCCTATCCCCCCATTTAAGAATCTTCAAGACGGGTACATTTACTCCTCCATTTTCTTTCCCCACATTTCCCCTCATTCCCTTCAATACAAACAAGCTCTTAAGGCCTTACTGTTTTCCTCAGGTTTCTCTTGATATTTTTGGTGTCTAATATTCAGTTTAGTTTTTCCCTTATTTTCTTGCTCTTTGCGAAATATTCTGGAATTTATGTTCTTTTTGGTTTTCAATGTTTCTGAATGTTTGGATTGTTAATGTCTTCAGAAACAATGATACTTCAGCTAGTCTACATCTTTGAACTTTCTTTCCATTGATCTCTTTCCTCCTGCGTGAAGTGCTGATCAATTTTATGCTTTATTGTTCAGTCTTTAGTTAAAAGGATTGCAGGGGAGGATATCAGGTTATCATGTCTTTCATGCCCTTCACGGCTTGCATGTTATAATCGCTAGGACAAACAGTTGTGATCCCACAAAATTATACTGACTTGAAATTTTTCTACATGCTCTGCAAATTTCCTGGTCTAGACTTGGTGCTATTCGTGATTAGTGAGAACTCTACTCATACGGAATTGTCTTACTCTTCCCAGAAAGAAGCTTTACTTTAGAATACTGCAGTCAATTCTTGCATTGGTGACGCATGAAGTTAGCTGATTCAATTTACTAATGTGAAATTGCTTTGATCTCTCATTCATAAATGAAATCTGGATCTCTCAGTCAATGTACTAGAGTAACTAACAACTCTTTTTCAAAATGTTGCTCAGTATTTTTCCTTTTAAGTTTTGATCATTTGAGTGGGATCTGAATTGGGCATAGAACAGGAATATAATATGGTGAAATAATGGTAGATCTTTCTTCTGTACATACCGTCCTTGGTTAGTCAAACTGCTGAGTGTAATCGCTTTCTGGTTAAAAGTTAGCTGATCCAATTTAGGATTCCAAGAGGTCTTTTGCTGATACACTTGTGTAGGACAATAATTTATTTCTATATGTAATACTTTGTTTATGGGCACTGAGGCAATTTATTTCGATATGTTTGGTTGTCCCATGGAGTTTAATTTGTGGACTGCAAAGCATATACTTCCCAACTCCATTATCTTGAATGGGACTATAGGAAAATGTTGCAGTGATCAGCATAACTGATAGGATGAATCCTTTTTTTTTGGTGAAATTCAGGAAATGGCCTTTTCTTGAACTTCATATGCTGATATATTTATTTAAATATATAGATGCATAGGATTAATTTAAATCTAGGCTATAAAGATTATGGAAACACTCAAATTCATGAGACAATCGACTGAGTCTGTTTTTTTTTTCTTTTTTTTTTGGGGGGGTGCTCCCATGAAAAGGAAAAAAGAAAAGTTAGGATACTCACTTTTGTTATATCAAACTGTGCAGGTCTTAACGAGATATCTACTGCAAAAACTATTTGGACCAGGTGTTGCTCGAGTGACAAGTGATCATAGCATTCTATACCTTGACCTTCCTTCTAATATGGTCTCTCTCTTTCTCTCTCTCACACACACACACACACTCACTGGTAATATATATGCATTGATAATGTGATGATTGTTTAACTGGCTTCAGTTGTCCTGTTTCCTAGCTATTCCTTCATTCTGAGTAGGCAACTTCCATCATTTGCTAGAAGTAATATTACTGGTGACACTGTAATGGTAAATTTGAGGTGCGACTGGCTTTTTATTTTATGTTGGACATTTAGATGTCCTGTTTCCATGCTTCAAGTTAAACTGAAGCAGAGACTTCCATGATCTTCTAAAGTGTTAGTGGTGATTCTGTCATGGTCATAAATTTTGAAGTTTTGGAGGCAGTGACTTTATACATAATCAATCTTGGCTAAGTAGTGAAAGAGGTATTTATAAATACATTTGGAAATATAACTATTCACTCAAATGTATTAGGACATATATGCACTGGACATTCTATGACGAATATGAAATTGAATCTACTGGGTTCTGGATAGTTGAACAAAACAGAGTTACTATGGAAGTTATTCCACAAAAATGTCTGCAGCTAAACACATGCCTTAAGGTGGCCTTCTAGTTTTTCTGTTGTTAGTTTATGCAGCAATAAACTAGCTTCCTTCCAGTTCGATAAGGGTCGAAGTGGGAGTTTATAAGTTATTCCTCCCTCAGACAACCCCCCGTGCCCAAAAAAAAAAACTTGTCCATGCCAAATGCCCAAATCCCTGCAACTTGGCACTATACATGTCTGCTTCATTAACAAAAGTTTCACTGATACTTTATTCAAATAGCCCATGTGCTAGAAGTTCCGATTTGGGGAATAGTTTTGTACTTTCATGTAATTTTTCTCTCTACTTCATGCCATTTTGATATTTAAAATTTGTTTTCATGAAAGTCTATATGCACTCTTCTAGGTTGGTTCTTTCTTGATGGGGTGGTGGGGTGTCGTTTTCAAAGGAGATATATCAAGAGTGTCTGATTTTTTGGCCATCGGATTGACGACGGGCTATCTGGGAAGCCTCACAACTTTCAGCGGTTGGAATCAGAAAATGCTTGATCTAAGCGTACATGGCCAGTGGGTCTTTTCTGCACTTGGCTTTCTTATAGGTAATAATGTGGAACTCACAAGTGTCATACGACAATAGAGGGGTGTAGATAGCTGGTCCATGAGGAAGTATTATATTTTCTATCTGCAGTAGGTGAGCTTAATTACGGACAAGGATTGGACTGGTTAAAGCTGTTTATGGTTTCTTGCAGGCTTGTTTCTTGTTGCCTATTCCATCATTTTTGGGATTGAGACAGCCAAAGGTTTCAGATGGCTTCTTAAAAGGCTGTGCAAAAGTTCGAGGAAAGAAATCCCTGACGCTATCAACAATTGGAGAGTGGACAGCTGTAGGCGTCATTTGGCAGTAATGGTGGTGATGTTGCTGATACTGGGAGTTCTATTGGCCGTGAGTGGAACACTGGTCAAGGAGGAGTTTAACAGTAACAACAGTGAGGCTCAGCTGTGGTTGGGTTGCATAGTTGGACCTCTAGGTGTTTGGATCAGGTGGTTCTTAGCGCGACTAAATGGACATGGGTTAGGAAAGGGAAGGCTTTTGAAATGGGTCCCGTTTGGGACTCTAATTGCCAATGTTTCTGCAGCTTGTGTTATGGCTGCACTGGCTACTCTGAAGAAAGCGGTAAGGTTCATTTGTATGATTTCCCTCCAATCCCCCCCACTCCCAGAAAAAGAAAGGAAAAAACAACTCACCTTCTCATTTGTGTCTCTGTTTAGCAATTGATTTGTTTTTGGTACCTGAACATGTTGTGGGCATTTTGAGAAGTCTGTTTGTGTAAGGACTGAGGTTTGTTGGTTTGTTTTTGTTCTAAGGACTGAGGTTTGTTGATTTGTTTTTGTTCTAAGGACTGAGGTTTGTTGTTCTCTTGGAGAATGGGGTTTATTCTAGTTTTGTCCAACCCTATTTGAGAGAGGTGAAAGTGGTAGGTCATTCTAGGGAGTCGGCACATGTGAGTTGTGACGTAGGCCTTAGCGCCAAACCATATCAATCAAATGGTTTTTGGTATCTTGGTCTCTTTCTCATTTCTATGATGCTGTCATACAAAATTGAATTATGCTGAAGTGATTAGGCTGTATCATATATTGCTTGCAGAGCTCATTACTCTTATTTGAAAATTTGATTAGGTGTGATCTCTGTGGTGCAGGTGGACACCAATACATGCAATACCTGGGCAACAGGCATACAGTTTGGACTGTTGGGTTGTCTGAGTACTGTTTCTACTTTTATTTCTGAGTTCAACGCAATGAGAGAAAGCAAATACCCTTGGAGAGCATATATGTATGCCCTAATAACAATAGGCTTTTCATTTGGCTTGGGAGTTCTGCTATACTCTGTGCCCGTTTGGAGTAGGGGATACAAGTGACGCACACCTTCAATTATACTTGAACTATGATTGCTAGCAGAGAATTGTGAGAGAAGAAAAATGAGAAAGAAAAGAAAGTATTGATCTTTCCATTATACTTTTGATAGAGAGGACAAAAAAGAAAAGAAAAGAAAAAATTTAGCTTATTTAGCTACTCTTCAATTAAAATTGCATCAATCTTTTCACTTTTGTTTTCTATAAGATGATAAAAAAATATTTTTCACTCACTTTCTTTTCTTTATTTTTTCACTTTATCAATCATATATTTGATATTACTTGATTTGTCCATATAGAATATTATAGAATATGTTTAGGGCTCTCAAAAGTTTGTTTTACTTTCACTGCCTATTCACCCTTGAGCGTTTGTTTGTGGACGCAGCTATATTGCTAATTAAGTATATTCAAACTTTAAATATGCATTACTATATATAATAAATATGATATGATTTGTTTAAAGTTCACCTGATCAATCGTATGATTCTAGTATATGTTTATAACATTATATCACTAATTTTACTTGCACAATCTAATTTGCACCCTTCAATAATTTTTTTTATTCTTTTACCAAAAAACATAGATTAAAGCACCTTTTAAATTTTTTTAAAAAATTGCAACTAAAAATAGTGTAGTCCACTTTTTTTTTTTTTTTTTTTTATAAAATAGCAAATAAATAAAGAGTGATACACATCAAAATTTTTCAAATAAAAATTTTAACTTGAGATTTTTAATCTTAATGGTAGAATTTGCTTTGTCATTTCAAATTTTATGATTTTAGAAATGCATTATGTAAGTGAAGGTGATAATCACTTATAAACAATTTAATTATATTTTTTTAAAGTAATATGAAATACCGAGATTTGATCACATCTTAAGACATCACAAGTCTCATAAAGAAAAGAAAATAAAAAATATCAATATAAAGCCAAATTTTAAAACTCATTTAGAATGTGTTAGGCGATTAAAGGTGCAAAGCACATGGTCCAACATATTTTTTTTTGAAAAGAAGTGCTTTAATAAAACCAGTGGGATTGGATTTAAATTTTTTCAAGGTAATATTTTATTTCGAAGGGATCTAATCAAACTGATTTCTCTCTTAAACATAAATATTAAATTTAAAAACCTTATTCGCCCTCTGAAAGAGGAAATTCTCACACAAATTAAAATGGTTCCACTTGTGGTTGATGTTAAAAATTGAAGTTGGGTCATACTTTATTCTGCGTGAAGCATTACTTTGACAAGCATCAAAGACATTATTATTGGTTATGGTGACCCCTGAAGGCGTTATTATACAAATCAAGAAGACTAATTACGCATAATCATCAGACTCTTATCTTGTACTTTCCATTGCTCCCAATTTTTTAAAGAAATATATTTAACCTAATTAATGTTTTTGCATATATAATTTCATGTATTTTTATTAATTCAAGAATATTAAAATTTTCTGTCTTAAAAGTGTTGGTCCGTAGAGTACAGCAAAAACCATTCGAGGGGTATTTTTGAAAAATGAATAAAATTTGGTTTGAAAAAGAAAAAAATAATTTGCAACATATGGTACATTTATATTTTTGATAATAAAAACAAAATGCTTCTTTTTGGGTTTTTGGGCCTGGTTTTGGTTATTGCGGATCTTTTTCTGGGCTATCACCCACAGCCCATGTTGATCATCTTCCTTCTCGCCAACAGGATCTGCAATGGAAGCTGCAGCCAAGGCTTCCACCACAGAGGTTTTTTCCGGTAGATCGTCTTTCTTCTCCAGGAATCCATCCTCACTTTTATGGTCGTACTTACCAGTACCACTCCGGAAACAGATAGTATGCAAACCCTCATACCCAACTCGTTCAGGTTTGACACTAGCTGCTTCCGTGTTCTTATCGATCTTAAGAGTTTTCCCAACCGTGTGTCCCATTCAAGTGAGAATGTCTGGCTCATAATATTCCATAGGAATACCTGGAAATCTTACCCACGCAGCAATCTTGGAAATCATTGCAAACTCCGGGTCGAAAGTAGGAGTTTTTTTCTGGACTGTTACATAATGCTCTAAAACCATCCATGGACCTCCAAAAGAACTTGGTTGTAATCATCATGGCAAGATATCTTGAAGCAGAAAAACTCCAGGCCCAGATCTATAACTTGGAACCTACCCATAGGATTTATACTTTCTTGTTTGTGCTTTAATCTGTAGGAAAGGTTCACCATATTTGATATTATCAAAAAAGAGAAATTATTGAACGTTTTTTAATTTATGCAGTGTTATCATTCGTAATGCGAAGAGTTTAAATAATAATTTTAAAAAACTCGAGTGGTAATACAACACGTTGATATTATTTAAAATTTTTAAAATTATCACTTGAGTTCCTGATATTATGACGAATGACAACACTACATAAAATAAAAAAACACCTCCACAATTTTTTGTCATAGCATTAACAATTGTAGTTTCGCAAAAGATAAGCAAACCATAAAGTGAAACATCTATAATTAATGAACTATATGAGGGTTCACTAATAAAATTGTGCCAAGTGATGAGAGTTAATTAGTAATTTATTAATTTTATCTTTCAAAAATATTATAACAAATGAAAAGAGATGCTATGACAATATTTAAGTGGTGCAGTCCGTTTTAATGATCCAAGTTGCCTTACTCGTAGTTTCTGTAATATTACTACCTTTAAAAGCAACTTTTCCTTATTTGTTAATTAAGGTCTCTTTATATATATATATATATATATATATATATATATATATATATATATATAGTGTGTGTGAAAAGTTAAAAATTTTGAAACCTGTAAAAAGGTGGGTTCTTAGGCCAAGATTGGTATTCCATATCCTATAATTTTATTCACTTATTATTTTTTTATTTAAATTATTATATATTATTTTAAAAATATATAAAAATATAGTTTTAAAAACTTTTAAACTCATGCATATATAAAAAATTAAGTTTTCTTAATCATTTAATAATAATAAAAATTATTTATTTAATTAATTAAATAATAAACACGATAAAAATTATAAAGTAAAAAAAATAGTTAATAATAAAAAGAGACCATATCTTGTGGGACAAATGATCAACCCCAACCTTTCTTGCCTTGTATCTCTTTTTGAAGCCGTGTTCCATTTTCTTCCACGCTTTTAGACCCTGGAACCTGCGCATATTCTTCTTTCTCTTCTTGTGGTAACTCAAAAAACTCTTTACCAACACTTTGTAGCTTTTTTATGACCTCATCTGGGATTTCATGGTTCACAATTTGAAACATGCCCCGCTCGCCTCAGCGATCAAACAGTTGATCTTTCCCTCATCTGGGTCCCTGGAACAGTGGTGATGCCAGGTTGCTCATTCTCTGACCTAACGAACTCTTGTGGGATAGAGTCCTGGCACTCTCTCCACCTCCATTAACACTAAATAGTTTCTACTAAGTACGAAGCAATTTTTTTTGGTTGTTTTTTCGTTCTTAATTTTGCTTTCTACGTATGTGTCTCTCGTTTTCCGTTTCTTCTGTAATAGTGAGAAAGAGAGATTCATAGGTTTACTGGTCGAGAGCTTGCTATATGATCAATTTCTCAGTAGAAAAAAATTGTGAAGTAAAACTTACCGCACACATAAATTTTGATTGTATAGTGGTCTTCACCAAATCTCAAAATTCAAATAATCCAAATCCATATACAAAAACTGTGACGTTCCAATATGAAGTCAAGTATCAGTATCTCATATCAGCTAGAGATGATATGACTGGGCTAATCAAAAGTGATTGACATCTCCACTTGCATAATGTGTATTAAAAACGTGAGGCTTGATGTGTCAAAACAGATAATATTATGCTAAGTGATATGTCGATTTATTATGATGATATTAGAACCTACATCAACCGAAAATGTCAGGCCATCTGAGATAGACTGTGCATTCTGATGCCGAGTTACTCTCTCTGATAAAAGAGTGTAACACCGAAAATGATGACAACAACGTAATAAGTTGACGTCGGTTTGTTTTCTTGTTATTAACCAAGAACCAACCTAGCTCGATCTAGGGTAGGTTCAATTCAAGAATTGCCCCCGCAATGAGAATAGACCATTAACCACCATTTTCTCTCTAGTTTTATATCAATTTTCCATTTTTGGTTTCTTAGATAGCTGGTAGTCGCTAGACCATAGATTCCACCAAATTAGCGTCCATTAATGCTTTAGGTGGTTCTTTCGATCGCGAGGATTTCTTACGAGTGTCGGGCTTCTTCAGAATTTCTCAAAGTGCACCAATTCAACACATCGAGGTGGTGTTGATCGTGAACATTTATGTGCCTCAACGTTTGCAACTTTATGATGCATTTGGCTCGCGTGATCAGATTTACCAAAAAATCAATAAATTACCAGAATCTAAATATATGAAAATAATTAAGATGCATGTTTGGATATATATTGTTATCAAGTTTGGTTCGCAAGAGAATTACAAATTTAGATTAGTCAATGTCATCGATGACTGAAAGTGAGCTACCGTTCGTAGCTACACCTCTATTGCTAAATTGAACATCATTAATAGTAAATATTGACGAAGCGAAGGAAATCATCGTCAAAAATAGTATTAGCAATGGAATTGCGATAGCTATTGTCGTCCCTAAAAAATATATAAAAATATGTTTTTTTATAAAAGTTTCCCTATTTTTTGAATATTTTAAAATTTTTATTAACATGAAAACCAAAAACAAACTCAACATAACACAATCCAGTTCATTTAAATTCCATCATCGATTATTCAGATTACAACTAGAACAATTAATTGATTCAAGAAAATAAAGAGCTCATTTAACTTCATAAACTATAAACACTCCAATTTCTCATCAACTAACCAAATCATAAAACCAATTTTAATTTTTTTCAATAACACTAATACATTCGTGAAAAATTGAAATAGTATATTAAATCATAAACACTCTCACTAAACTTAAATTACATATGAATAAATATTTTATAATTGAAATATTTAAAAAAAATTGATTTATAGAATTTTAATAAAAAATGTAAGTTAAATACCATATACAAGATTTTTGTTAGGTTATATATAAATTATGCCCTCATTGGTGCATACAAGTTAACTTGACTACACCCATAATTTGACTATTGGATACAAATAAATTTTAAACAAGTTTTGAAGCATATACCCACAATATTGGATTTACACCCACAATATTAAATTTCTTTCATCTCTTTCATTCCCATCAATCATGGATGCTTCAGTTTAAAAATGCCTTATGTTGCCCACAAGTTGTGTAAATATCGCCGAGTATTTTAATGTTATTTTGGGGTTATTAGTTGGTTCTCCTTGTTAAGTTTGATCCTTAATATTTTTTTTAGTTAAATTACATAGAAACCTTGTGATTTGGTTCATTTTTTTAATAAATCTTTATATTTATTTTGATTCATACTAAATTTTATAGTTAGTACCGTTTACATTAGGTTTAACGTATGTTAAATCTGCTTTCAACTTTCTGCACCCATTTTTTTGACCATTTTCTTTATCTCCTCACTCCGTGCAAAGAGATAGAGAAAGGAAGAAACATGTGAAGAGAGAATTTTCTCCTTCATTTTCTCCAAAACCAAACAATATTTCTCCTATTCCATATAATTTAAATCAAAGTAAAAGAAAAGTAGATTAATCTACTCTTACTTGATTTTCATTCGTAATAATAATGGGGCTTAACTTCATTCATACATTTATACAAAGCGTTTAGAGGGAGAGAGAGAAATCAAAGAAAAAATTTTCTTTATGTTTTCTTAAACTCCAAACAAACTCATTCTTTGAAACTTTTACCAAAAACTCCCAAATAACCTAGAAATTATAAGAAAAGACGGAGCTCACTAAATTGAGGTGGAGAGAGGGAAGAAGCATAAGGAGAAAATCATATTTTCCCTCACTTTCTCACCATACAAGCATTATTTTCTCTCTAAATTCTTCTATTGAAATTAATTTTTTTTACATAGATTTCCATAGAAAACCATCTGCTTTGGCTCAGTTTTATAACAAATCCTGTGGTTGACATTGTTTGCACCAAGGTTGATGTCTATTAACTCTGTCTTCGATCTTAAGATTTCCCAAACCATAGGTTTTATTTATAATTTAACATAATTATTTTTTGGCCTTGAAAAAAAAGGTAATTATATCTAATTGAAAAAAAGGTAATGATATTGCTAATCACAAATTAATTGTTACAGTCAAAACAATATATATATATATATATATATATATATATATATATATATATATATATTTATCTTGGTTGAACAAAATTGCGTTTTTTTTAAATTGAATTTGTTTGTTTTCTTCCTTATTCCAAAAAATGTTCTTATTATTAATTACCTCTTACAAAAAGGAAAGGAATCAAACTGGACTTTCCCCTTTTTATTTCTGAAATCTTCCATTCCTATCAAACCAAGAAGAAAGCCATTGATGTCGATATAGAGTTCTCTATCTTCAGTCTCTTCCATGCTTTTCGGATGAACCTCCCTAAAATCTCTGCCTCTTTTGCAAAAGGAAGATCATTTATCATGTTACGGCCACATCGTAGATCGAGGAGATTCACATGGCGAAACAAAACTTTGATACTGTCTGATTTCATCACGCAAAGAGGCTAGCAAATACAGTTGCTTACCATTTAGCCAAGTAATGTTGGGTTACCCATATGAGATATTTACCATACTTATACCATGACTAGAGAGATATTGGGATGTCAAAATAATTTGGTTTAAGCGAAATTTTGAAATTTTTCGATTTGTCTAGGATTTGTATGAATGAAATTTTATTGGTTCAAGGATAAAGATTTTAAAATTTTTTGGTTTAGACGAGGACGAGAACGAAAGGAGTAATCTTTGTCCCGTAAAATCTCAGCTCTCACCCCCAATCACATTAGGTTTATATGTTTTATATAAATATATTAGATAAACTTGTTAATTACCCAACTAATCTTTAATTTTTTGTTTTATTTTTTTATGAGAGATAACATGTACTTGGATTTGTGAGTATAAAAATGATATAATATTTATACTTTATTTTGAACATTTATTTTATTATTAAAAAAATTAGTTTGACAGATAATTATCGATTTTTTAACAAAAAAATCTTCATTTTTGTTTATAAACGGAGGATAAAAATGGAATGTAAATCTTCAATGTTCAGAAATCTTCGATGAAGACTAGATGAAAAATAACAAAAAAAAAAAATCTTGAAAACGAGAACAAAAAATATTTTTATAAACAGATATGAAATCAAAACGACACCCTTTAGTTTAAACCCGTCCCCTTAACATCTCTAGAAACATATTGAAATGTAATGCAATGGGAGATCCATGCTTAGATTAGCATAAATAGGTCCGTACTCATTCACTGTATTAAGAAGACTGTAGCGTTTTAAATGCAAGCAAGTCAAAATTGAAATTATTTTCTCAATCGTGTGAATGAATAGCCTTGGCAGGCATGCGCAATTGTTTGTCTTGTTGTAGAAACGATAAGAGAGATGTTTCTTAACCTTACAAAAATCCCACTTACCTTCTTCAATTTCCCGCTCCAAGCTCAATCACTCTTATCTCTAAACCCTACACATAACGTATATATCTAGAGATTTCATTTCACCATTTTCGAGTCTCTGGGGTCCTCTCATAACGTATGTTAAGGTTTTTGGACGATTTCTCTCTCTCCTCCTCCTTATTCTATCATTCTTTCAGACCAACTGTATCACCAAAAATGGCTGCCTTTAGTGCTCTCTCACTGTGTTCGTACGGTTTAACCTGTCGGCTGAGTCCTAGAAAGTGTTCAATTTCTTGCTCTATCAGCTCTCCTACTACCGTAGGTATGTTATGTGATCGTTTTTGTTGTTTTTTCTAGTGTTTTTATGCTTTGTTTTGGGTTTAATAAAAGGTACATATAAAGTTTTTACTTTACCAAGTGAAGTATTTATAATTAGGTTATCTTAGTGGTCGTTTTGGTGTAAATTGCTCCGGAATTATTGGAAATATAAAGATTTTGAAACCTAGTTCGTTCTCATTTGCTACAGTTTAGCAAACAAACAGGGAATATAGCAATACATTAGAAGGTTTTAGTCTTGTCGAATGTCAACTGTTCTAGTATTGTACTCATTGGAATTTTGGGCGCCTGTAGTTTTATGTTTGAATCCTCTATGTGGTTGCTGGTAAAATGAGCAAAAAGTGAAGGGAATAGCTCTTTGGAATTTTAGTTTGTGTATAAATCAAATTAGCTGCGTCAAAATTTAGTTTGGGTATGAATCAGTGGAATCCCTATCTTAACCAAGCAATCTTATTTTATTGGGTTCTATTGAGTTGATGTGTTTTTTTTTGTAAGTAAAATTGTTGATGTTTTTGTTTATTGGGTACCAAGTAATAAAAGCCATAAAATTTACTGGCCACTTTATAAGGGTCTCATAATACCATCCTACAACAAATATTGAACTGTTCATATCTTAAGCTCATTAATCATAGTTTATGGTTTTCTAAAAAAATCATAGTTTTTGGAACAAGTTTCTAGATTATTTTTATCTTCAGTTTAGCTGCATGATTAGCACTAAGCCTCTTGCCCGGGGCCCACCCTTATTTGACTAAAATCATTCTTTTCTTTTTCTTTGCTGCAGTCATCATGATCATGATTTTATATTTATTAATATTAGAGATTTATGTAGATGGTTATTATGGCATTTTGTCTCCTTTTAGGTACACATACATCTAAAGTACCCCGTAAAAGATCAGGAAGATTGGAAGGGGCTGGAAGAAGCATGGAAGACTCTGTTGAACGCAAAATGGAACAATTTTATGAAGGGTCTAATGGCCCACCACTCCGTATTCTTCCGATTGGCGGCCTTGGTGAAATTGGCATGAATTGCATGCTTGTTGGAAATTATGATCGCTATATTCTAATTGATGCCGGTGTTATGTTTCCCGAGTAAGTCTTTGGCCCCAGTTTTAACTCCTCAAGGATTGTATCCCGGTAGTTATTGCATGAATTTCTGAGGTGTGGAGACTTTTTTTTGTGAAGGTTTCTTCCATCCTATTTGTTCTAGTTTTATAGATTATATTGCTTATTACTTATTCAAATGCTAACCTTAATTTACAAAAGGATCAACTGTGTTAGTTAGAGATAAGTCCGTCTGTTTTCCTTTTTGAACTTTGCAGTTGTTGACATATCTTGATGAAAGTGTTGTTAATTCAGCTTCTGCATACTCTTCTGATGTTTTGACCTTGTGTGGTATGTCTGACATCACTTCAGCTACGATGAGCTTGGAGTCCAAAAGATAACACCAGATACTACATTTATCAAAAGATGGAGCAACAAAATTGAAGCAGTGGTTATAACACATGGTCATGAAGATCACATTGGTGCGTTGCCTTGGGTAATGTTTCCTTCTACTTCTTGGAAGTGCCAATTTGATTCGATACTGGGAGCTTAACTGGTCTATCAACCTGTTAACTCTTATATGTTTCTCTGATTACCACCTGTGGCTGTGGCAAGGAGTTCCTACTAGTCTAGACTTTATATTATTGCATACAATGCTCTCCTCATCAAGCTGCACAAGAAAATGTTCGCAACATTTTCTTCCAGTACTGCATTTTTATATGTAGATGGAATTGTTCCTCGATAGAAATTTGACCTATTTAACACAGATAGAAGGATTTGTGTCAATTAAAAGAAAAGAATTAGAATTTTCCTCTGGAAGTTGCACCTAGGTATTTCTGAATAGCAAGGGGTTGGGTTACACAGGAAGAGACCCTAGTCAAGCATCGTTAGTCTACTCTCTAAAGTCTGAATCAAAGCAACCTTGTAGAATCGGCTTAGTCATTGGTTTTACTCTGGTACAAGCATGAAAACTTGGTAAGAATCACACACTAAACCTATGGCTGCACATTTTAGAAACTTTGGTGATTGTGTTATAAGTTGATTAAATAATTTCTTGAAAAGTACAAGGCCATGACCTGTGTCATTTGGTTTATATATTTATAACAATTGTATATAACTGATCAAGTAGGATTTTTAGATTTTTGCTTTTTATTTCCTTTTGCTGTTGTCTTCTTTTAAACATTTATTTTTGCTATTTTTCTGGTTGTATGAGCAGGTGATCCCAGCTCTAGATTCCCATACACCGATATATGCATCGTCATTCACAATGGAGGTACTTATTCAGGGTGTCACTAATACTCACAAAAGATACAAGATACATGAACACATGCTAAAACTTAGATGAGGTTCCTTTTACAAGGTTCTTAAGGTTCCGTTTAAACTTTTCATTTTTACAACAATAAAGTCAATTATTGTGACTTTTTTTTTGAGTTAGAAAATCAATTATTGTGATCTATCATATGACTTACATGAATGGGAATTTTATCTAACCTCTAGTTTTAAGTACAAAATTTTTCAAGTTTCAAACTATTGATGAAATATGGGTGAAATCATACATTAAAGTGATAATTTTCCATTGAAATTTTGTGTATTTGATCTATAGTCCGATCTTGAATTTTATTTTTGAAAGTATTGTCTTTTATATGGAATCTCATCGAAGTTTTACCCTTGAACAAAAAGTGCTTATGAGATTACTCACCCTTCACATACTGCACAGCCCATAATTACATTCTTAGTAGGTTCTAATACAAGTTACTCATGTGAATGTTGGTCCAAAATTTCAAAACCTTTCAACTGTAAATGCTTTTCTCAGTTATCTATGTCTTAACAGCTCCATGCCACTGCTTATCAGTTAGCGACACTTTCTCTGTTGCATTTTTCAATTCTATTAAGATTGTGATTCAGTCTTTTGTGGTCTGGAAAGGTGAAGTTTTTCTTATTTGAACAGCTTATTAAAAAGAGATTGAAGGAGAATGGGATCTTTGTTCCATCTAGACTTAAGACTTTCAAAACAAGGAGGAAATTTATGGCTGGACCATTTGAAATAGAGCCTTTAAGGGTGACCCATTCTATTCCTGATTGTTGTGGATTAGTCCTTCGCTGTGCTGATGGTACAATTCTTCATACTGGGGACTGGAAGGTATGTTTTCTCTTGTCCATACATTTTCTTCTTTCCTTTACCATAATTCTCAAGATGCATAAGCAGTTAATATAACAGATTGATGAATCACCATTGGATGGGCAAGTTTTTGATCGCCAAGCTTTAGAGGAACTCTCAAAAGAAGGAGTAACATTGGTAAGTATTCTGGATCTACTTATAAATAGTATTCTGGATCTATTTGTAATATTTTTATATTGCACATTTCATGTTATTTTTTTTCTTGTTTACCTCTAGGTGAGATATAAGGAATCAATGGGAGCATACTAGGAAATTTATGGTTTTCATGTGCTTAAAAATGAAATCGAGGATAAGAATGCCATATCTTCAGTACTCTTAGCTTAGGCTCATTCGCTGATATTATGTATCATCATTATGTAATTACCTGTGATTTTGGATAAAGAATATTTATATGGCCTTATTTTTGGAAAAGGTTTCTAACATAAAATTACAGAATATTCTTGAACAAATTTTCGAAGATTTTTATGATTTGTTTTGAATCAAATCTTCTGGATTAAGTTCCGATATTAAAGGATGGCATCTGAGGCCTTGTATTTCATAATCTTGTTGTTGGGCTACTTTAGAGATTGGAAGTCTTTGGCTTTGTTATTCTCCTCTTTCCATTGAAGTTGTCCTCCATCACAATAAAGAGATATATAGCTTGGTGATAAATCATGTTCCTATAAACTGTATTCTGATTTGGATGCAATTTTCAGTACTAATATTTCAATTCTAAATGTTCTCAAAGGCTTGAGGCAAACTTGAGATTCAATTGATGTTCATTCTTTTCAGATGATGAGTGACTCTACAAATGTGTTGTCACCCGGGAGGACAATTAGTGAGACAGTCGTAGCAGATGCATTATTGAGGCATATTTCAGCTGCTAAAGGAAGGGTTATTACTACTCAGTTTGCATCAAACATACACCGCCTTGGAAGTGTAAAAGCTGCTGCTGATTTAACTGGTAGAAAGTTGGTATGTCTTCTCTGTTCTAGTATTTGCCATTGTACTTTAATGGAGTGCTCTGCATTTACAATTTTGAAGATAACATGTGTTCTTGAAGTTGAGATGTTCCGGTAATTATTTTAGGTATTTGTTGGTATGTCCTTAAGGACATATCTAGATGCAGCTTGGAAGGATGGAAAGGCACCGATTGATCCATCAACTCTGGTAATAACACTTAAAGACTTTGTTTGTCCTTTTGTCTTCTCTCTCTCTCTCTCTCTCTCATGTTTAGCCGATATTGAGTTGAGAAACTTGGCTTCTGAACAATGTTGTATGTGTTTCTAGAAAAAAATTACTCAATTCACCACAAATAAACCATAAACCCAGAACTGGGATTAGTTTATGTCTAACTCTGTAGAGGTCCATACCCTCTCTTAAATCATGTACGAAAGAATTTATTCCCACCTTTTAAATGACATTCTTGTTGGTCTTTCAAAATCTCTATCATGAATTAAATCCCTCCTGACTACTGGTATTCATTTATTGCTCTTCATTCGAATCGGCTAAACCGTTGTTAACGACCTAGCTCCAATACCTAGCTTCTCATGGGGCTTATGTATTTTAATTTAATCGGCACTTTTTTTTCTCTGCCTCTCTGTATCTCAACATTTTCATGTAAGTCCCACTTTTTCCCACCCTATTGTACAAGTCTTTGACAACAACACAGTTATAGTATACAATATAGCTGGGCTTATGCATGTCTTATTCATTAATGAGATTGAGTTTATTAATGATCAATATGATATGCTTATTCATCGGAGTTTGTCTATCATTATCCAAATTTAAAAATAATGCCACCAGTTGTGCATCAGGAACGCATCTTATAGTGTGCTACATGTTAGTATATGTCTAGCTGCATTAAACTCTTGTATAATTTTTTTTAACAAAATATAGAACAAAGTAGTACTTTTGTTGGCTACTTTAAGAGGCTTAATTACTAAGGTATTGTAAGCATATTGACGAAGAACTATGTATTGAAGAACCACTGTTATAAGTTTATCAGAAAAAGGAAAAACAAGGTTGTTTTAAAGGGTTAGAAGTGACTGGTGCTCCATGTCAATTAGAACTGAATCTGTATGTTGACAGATGTTACTGGCAACATATTAATTATGGCGAAAAAACCATGTTGGCAACATATATTACCATGAACTTGACATTGTGTTAGGCATCAGAACTACACTTTGTTTAATATGTGCAGATTGATTCCTAGGACAATTCTCCTGAAAACTTAACTTTTGAATCTGTCTACCTCAAGTTGATGTAAATCATGGGCTCTGTCTCAAAGTTTTGTCCGTTCTTTGTAAATATTAGTTATCTGAAATATAAATCTGTATCAGTTGATTTTGATCACATTCAAGAATTCTGAGACATCTATTCATCTTGTTCATCAGGAAGTTTTCACTAATCTCATTATATCTTCTGGGATTTGTTCTTTCCATTATTATACAGGTGAAAGTGGAAGATATTGATGCATATGCTCCGAAGGATTTGCTAATTGTCACAACTGGATCACAAGTAAGTTAATCTCGCTGATTTCAGTGACCACTTTATTCCACTGACTACAAGGTTTTACTTTATAGTATTTGGATGGCATGTGACTATGCATGTTGTTGTGTCAGGCAGAACCACGTGCAGCACTGAATCTTGCGTCATATGGAAGTAGTCATTCTTTCAAACTGACCAAGGAAGATCTAATTCTCTATTCGGCAAAGGTAACAAAATATATTTAATGCATTGGTTTCTTACAATTTTTTCCCCAAAATTTGATTTTTAAGTTCATAATTTAACTGAATATATGATGAATATGAAGTCAATATGGGCGACTTGTCACTTGATTGTTCATCATAACCTGCCCTGTGTAATCTCTTTATATTTGGAAAAATATTTACTAGGAGGTGATTGTAGTTTTATACTTGGCTTTTGTCATCTCATATACCCGAAGCGTTCTTTCTTTTTCCTTATTGGTGCTTCTCTCTTGTATACTCGCAATGTGCTAGGTTTGCACCACCTTTGGCATTTTTTAATGAATTAATGTGTTATTAATCTTAAATTTCGTAGCATCTGAGTTTTTATTGGTATATAATTTTCAGATTTGTAGGTTTTTGAATTCCAAACACACTACTGTTAAAAAAACTTGTCCATTTTTTAGTTTCTCTTTTCTGATTTCTGTTTATAAAGGAAGGATGTATTTTATTGGGGGCTTCAGCTTTGATGGGGTGAACTTCAATAACTTGAATTTTACAAGTTTTGTATTTATTGAAAACCTTTCCAAGTTGCCTATAATTTCTCAGGTTTTTGGGGATATTTTGTTATATTCATTGTTTTTACAGTTTCTTGTTCAAATTCATTGAAATATTATGATATTATGATTTGTTTTGCATTTTGGCCTTTAGGTGATCCCTGGTAATGAATCACGGGTAATGAAAATGCTAAACCGCATATCAGAGGTTGGATCAACTATAGTAATGGGTAAGAATGAATTGCTGCACACATCTGGTCACGCGTACCGTGGAGAACTGGTAAAATTTCAATTCTCTCTCGATATCATATATATTTTTTTCTGAAATTTCTTAGGCGTTACGGTATATTTTTATTCTCTTTAGTCTCGACTACTCAACACTATATTAATAATATAAGGAAAAAAAAAAGAAAAGAAACTTTAGAAATTGAATCTTTTTTATACTCTTGCCCAATTCATGGGGTGTTAAAAGTGGTCCCTCTGGTTCTGGAAGAAAGTGGAAATTGTTATTTTTTGCTTTGCCTATTCGTTCTCCGTTTAATCGATGTATAACTATAACTATAAGTGGATAATATGAGAACTAGTTTCTTGTTTAAGAATCGAAATAATGAACTGTATCTCCCATGGGTAAGATCTCGTTGGACCTCAGTGGACACTCGGTTTGCAGTGTCTTTCTCTCACATGGTTAACTTGTAAACTTTATGTGTTTTTATTATGTATTACTCATGTTTTCTTTACCTTATTATATGCTTTTTGTAACAAATTATCTAAGTTATTTAATTTATATTTTTTGAAGGAGGAAGTACTTAAAATTGTGAAGCCACAACATTTTCTACCCATACATGGAGAACTCTTGTTCCTGAAGGAGCATGAATTGCTTGGGAAGTCAACTGGCATTCGACACTCTACTGTGAGTCACTGTTAGTATTGTTATGATATAGTAGCATCTCTTGATGGGAGATCGTTTTTTTGTGTGTAAATATTCTAGATGGGAGATCGTTGGCTTATGAGACAGATAAAGGTTTGTCAGATAGGAAGGGGCAGATTATGTGATTGCTTCTGTTAATTAGCTATTTCCATTTGCTTTATGATCCATCTTATCTTCATGTTGTTCTGAGTCACTGGATTTAATTGATTATATGTCTGCAAAGAACGACGAATGTGAATGACCTCAGTTTGATGTGAATGGCATGCATAACTGAAGTGTTCATAAAACTGGATGGGATTATATTCTAGTGTTGACAAAGAAGTTATTCAATATTATCTATTATGCCACTGATATAAACTAAATCTTTTTAATTTGTATAATTTTTTCAGGTTATAAAGAACGGAGAGATGCTTGGGGTTTCTCACTTGAGGAACAGGAGAGTTCTGTCTAATGGTTTTATTTCCCTTGGAAAGGAAAATTTGCAGGTTGGTGATCCTCAAAGGTTTTCATCTGTCTATTTTAAAATAATTGGGAAAAACATTGAAAGATCTAGCTGTGTTGCAGTTAATGTATAGTGATGGTGATAAAGCATTTGGCACATCAAGTGAGCTCTGCATCGATGAGAGACTAAGAATTGCATCAGATGGTATTATAGTGGTCAGGTAGATCTTTTAGATCTTTAAAGTCAGAACTTTATATCTTTATTATCTATGTATGGCATCTTGACTTCTCTCTATTACAGCATGGAAATTTTACGCCCTCAAAATGTTGATGGTGTAATCGAGAATAGTTTGAAAGGAAAGATAAGAATCACTACACGTTGCTTATGGCTTGACAAGGGGAAGCTTTTAGATGCACTCCACAAAGCTGCACATGCTGCACTGTCAAGCTGTCCTGCTAATTGTCCTTTATCCCACATGGAAAGAACTGTGTCTGAAGTATTAAGGAAGATGGTACGGAAGTACAGTGGTAAAAGACCTGAATTAATTGCCGTTGCCATGGAGAATCCAGCAGCTGTTCTTTCTGATGAGCTCAGTGCAAGGCTATCTGGAAATTCACATGTTGGTTATGGCATATCAGCATTGAGGAAAGTGGTAGAAGGGCATCCAAAAAGAAGTCAGTCAAAAGAGATGCAACCAGAAGCCAGTCATACACATTTAGAAAACACTTCAGAGCAAAATTTGGAAGGTCCACAAATTCTCTCTCTCTCTCTTGCTTGCTCACTCTGTGTGTGTGAGTGATGTAGGACGACAAAGGGAATTTTTTGGGAGTTTAAATTAGGGTTAGGGTGTATAACATTGGGGAAACAATGGAAACAGCTCTGGCAGTATAATCAAAACAGCAAAGATAACAAAATACAAAATTTAACTCCTAGCCTCACACTAGTAGTTACTAGGAATTACACCTAGAAAGAAAGCCTTTGAGTTAGGATTTAGAATAATCCAATACTTAAGAAATACTTAATTAATTTGAAAGAAGCAAAAATACAAAGCTTATATAGGTACTCACTTAATCTTGACCGTTGAGACAAACTAATATGAAGACCACAATGTGTACTAAATCCCTGAAAAGGCATAAATTAATCTTACCATTTGGACTGACACAATAAAACAGAAAAATAAAACAAAACTCAATTTGCTGCTAAAGAGTGCTCTGCTAAAGAGTACTGCTACAGGCTTTATAGCAGGTTTTTCATGGTCCTCCATACATTGATGCAGTTGATGGCATTGAGGACGAACGACTACTACTTGAGGAAGACACTGCTGCTTCAAGTTCAAACGATGCAAGATTGTTCCCTGGTGCTGAAGATTCTGAAGATTTCTGGAAATCATTCAGCATGTCACCATCACCTGCTGAATCAGAAAATGGAAACAAGGATCATATGTTGGAGCTTAAGAAAGATGGTAGTGAAAGCAGTGGAGAAGACTCCTCTGAAACGTCAAATCCTCGATCCAAGTCTTCAAAGCGTGTGAAACGGAACAAATGGAAACCTGAGGAGGTTAAGAAGCTAATCAGAATGCGTGGGGAATTGCATAGCAGATTTCAAGTTGTGAAGGGTAGAATGGCCCTCTGGGAAGAAATTTCTGCAAACTTACTGGCTGATGGAGTCAACAGAAGTCCAGGGCAATGCAAATCTCTATGGACATCTCTGGTTCAGAAATATGAGGTTTGTTCTTCCTCTTTTCGGTTTATTTGAAACCATGGGTGTCACTTTAAATTCTGTTTTAAATTTTGTTAAAGGCAATACTTATATCAGTATGGAAGGTTCTGTTCGTTTGTCTATCTGATATGCATACACGAGTGTTTTGTCTGTTTGCGCATGTTTATCTGGTTCTGAATTTACATTGATATCTCTAGGCCCTTTGCATGAATAAATTTGAAGGTGTTTTAAAGATGACTTCAATCTGTGATGAATGTGTGTGACGGACATGGGTTTGATGATAAGGATCATCCAGTATTCTTGAGTTTTGACCCATGTCCATTATTAGCCCTGATATTATTGGCCATGTTATATCCTTGCCTCTGTGTATTTGTTTGATTGCTAGCAGTTGCTTTGTATCCTCCCTTTTATCACATTGCTTATTGATAACTATTGCTTATGTAAACAGGAATGCGAGATTGAAAAGAAAAGCCAGAAAAGTTGGCCATATTTTGAGGACATGAATAATATTTTCTCTGAATTAGGGGCAGCAGCAACAAAATGATTGTAAGAGGGGGGAAAACTGTGCACATGGAAAGAGCATTCATCGGCATTATATGTTCAAATGAAATACTAGAACGGATGATTACCTACAGCATAATAATTGAATAATGGACTCATTGTGTGGAACGCCAGTAGAACTGAGAGGAAGGACATGAGAATGGGACTGGTTTTGAAGTCATAAAGCCTTTTCGTAAAACTGACCAATCAGATAGACCAGCAAAGACAAACAAGAAGTGGATTAGTTTTGTAGCGTCATAGATCCCTTCTGTAAATTGGTAATTAGATAAGACTAATAAGAGTTGTGGTCAGGGAATATCTTGTGTGGTGGTATTTTTTTTTATAAAAAAAATTTGTATTCTCCTTCGATTCCAAATTTATAACTTTGTAGCACACGGCAGTATATTTGGGCTGCTGGCCAAAATTATACAAGTAAATTACCGGAAGGCATCTTACTTGCTCTGTTACTCATTAACAGTGCATGTATTAGTACTAGACTGGCAGGATGATAATCGTTTCTATAATGGTTTGGATCACAAATTTTGATGATTGTCAGCGCATGGAAAAGTAATGCAATTGTGTAGTAGTTCTGATAGTATTGGTCTGTAGGTTTCCTTTTTTATGAGATTTTACATTAATGTGAAAATCCCTCGCGCATGCGATGGTACTATTACATTGGAATATGGGTGGACTAAGCCCCCTTGGGGCTGGCATAAGATGAATACGGATGGGACCTATAAACACCAGATTTGTTTCGCTGCGACTGGTGAAATTGGGAGCTGGAGTTAAAAGGGTTTAGTTTCTTCTTAGGTGATTGTTCTACCGTGGTAGCAGAACTTTGGGGGATTCGCGAGGGGCTTAGATTCTCTTGCTGCGGTCAACGTCACTTATGGCCACCTAATAGAAGATTCCAGATATGCGAAGACTTGGTTGGACGACGGTATAATTTTGTTAGAAAATTTCAAAAACACCTTTACGAAAGAAGAAAATTTCAAAGACTCCAGACATACGAAGTCTCACGCCAAGAAGCTTGTTCCTCATTAAGTTGCTTCGAGTCCCACACTAAAATGCTATGAGCCAAGAATATCTAAACTACCCGCGTACGTTCAATGGTTAATTACTGTTTCTGCTTAAGAAATAAAGTAAAAGATTATTTCTTTGATATCCATATTTATGGTTTTGAACAACCTGCTTACCAAGTTTTTTGAACTTAAATACATGATAAAAAATACTTAATTATAAAATTTTCGTTACCAAGAAGCATTCGTCTCCACATCTTACTAACAAACATGCATTTTCACACTAAGTAACTATACTCAATTAAGTGTCTTGGAATCTATGTCAAGAAACTTATTATTCACACGAAGTTTTTTCGAGTCCCACACTAAAATTTATGGGTAAAAAAAATCTTAATACCGGTTAAACTGTCCAACCTCTAGGTTAAATTTACCTTCATCCGAAACTTCGATCTAAATTTTATTAATTAATCAAATTTTGAGTTTAATCTTAATAAAGGTCTCACCAAAAGTATTGGCGAGGACAATTGTCACCTGAAGTCCCAAAAACTTTGCCGGTACAAGTTTGCCCGCTTAAAACGAAAACCCTTGCTACAAGCCAACTTTTTACAAGGAAAATCTTTGCTTTAGGTTTACCTTTAGTAAGAAAAATCTTCACCTAAACAAGTTTGTTTTCCACTGTCTAGAACATTTGACGATGATATTCATTTCTTTGGCTCAAACATCAAAATTGGTAGTTGTGAATAATGTAAACATATATATAACTATTGCTTTTATTATGCATCTCGTTTATCTTCTTGTTTTTTGATGACCCAAATAATATATTCAGGTGGTTTGAAGATTGATTTCGCTCTAGTTGTAAAACTGCTCGGAAAACTTCAATATTGACTCAGAAAAAGAAAGACCCATTACCCATATACATGCTTTTGGAAAGCTGTGATTTTCTTTTGTTAATTTGTTTATTTATATTTTATTAAAAAATAAATCATTTTAAGCCAAAAAAAATCTTGCTCCATCTTGTAGGTGAGCTCAACAAAGCTATCCCATCCATGAATCAAGAAACTAGGTCTCTCTCTCTCTCTCTCTCTCTCGTCTATATCTTCTGAATTCACAAAATGATCGATGATCAAACAACATCCGAGAGTCAACATTTTCTTTCTTACCAGAGCCAAAATGATATTAGCTAGCTAGAAAGTTGTCGTTCAGTCAGGGAGCATTATTGGTAAAAGAAACAGAACCAATTAAGCCCAATCGAAGATTAGCACTAGAATCTTTTTTTCGCCATCAAACTTTTTTTCTTTTTTGGCTCTTTGATTAAAATTAAGAAGTTGCGAAAGTCAAAGCTTGCGTAACGGATATTGACCCACCTTTCAGCTAGACTTTGATAATTAAATTGGCATCATTATCCACGATCCACCCAGAAGGAAATTAAAAGAAAATCATATACCTTTGAACATTACCCCAAATGTTGGTTAAAGCACCCTGATCGTGAGTGCTCAGAACTTGCACCAATTTTACGTAGGAATAATGTCTTTAGTGAGGGTGTTCAAAAAACCGATCAAACTGAATCTGTATTTTCAGTCCAGTTTGGATTGATTTATTGTTTTTATTCTATTAGATTCGATCATAAGATTTAAAAATTTGAAAAGAATTTATTCGACTCAAATTGACATAAAAAAATCTGAAATCCAAACCGAAGCTTACATATATATCCTATTATATGATACTCCATGTGATATGTTTTATTAAATGATACATGTGTTACTTCACGTGTGGGTGGGTTTACCTCATTAAACTGTATCTACCATTATCTAAACAAAAATTTAATAGATGAAAAATAAAAATAAAAACTAAAATAAAATGCAATGTAAACCTAAACCTAAACCTTTACAATTTAGACTTGCAATTTGTCAACAAGCAATGAGTGGAGAGTTTCATGCATTTGATAAAACTCATACCCGGAATTTGGTTGATCAACCTCATGTAAAACTGCCATCAGATGCAAATTGGTTTATAAAATTAAAACTTATTCTAATGGGTTTACTAAAAGGTATAAAAACTCATCTTGTGGCCAAGGGATATGATTACGAATACAATATTGACTATGAAGTAATCTTTGCTCTTGTTGCATGTCTTGCACCAGTTCATAATTTACTTGTTATTTTTGCAGTGAGAAAATAGGTATGAACTCTCAACTTTTTTCAACACATGCTTTGATAACAAGAAGAAGATATTAGCACTTATCATGAATTCCAGCAGTTGGTATCAGACGCCTTCTTCTTTTTCATGACTGTGTTCTTTCTTTTTGTTTTTTTTGTTTCATTGTTGTGATTTTGCTGTTTGGAGGAGAGAGGCCTTTTGGTTTAATTTTTACTTTTAACAATTTATACCCATTTAACTATTTATTGTTTGATTGGGTAATTATTTAAACTTTGAGTATTGACCGAAGTTTATGGTCTTGATTAATGATTAGCTATTTTGATACAATCTTATTTTGCAAAATTCCTCTTTTTATGTGTTTATGAATTTTGTGATATTGCTCCATTTTTTTTTATGGAGAAAAGAAATGAATAATCCCTTTTGAGATAAATAAATATTTTGTTCATGTTGGTCATGTCATTTTGTTGTAATACCGATGGTTTGGAGTGACTATGTACCTACCTCTCGTGGGACTAGTCATGATAAATTATCGGAGTTGTTATTATTGATCATGTTTTCACTTAATAATATTATACTAAAATCCATACGGATAGTGGATTTGCCCCGTCGGCAAACCATTATTTGGTAGGATGCTTAAGACGATAAAGATAATAGTTAAGTGCTTGGCACTTGGTGGCCTAGTCCTATCTTCTCGGTAGCGGGTCATTTTAAGTCATTGTATTTAATTATTTTGCTTTATCATGCGTAAGAGTCTTTTATGTATCTTGGGCTCTAGTATAATGCGTAAGAATCTATTTTGAATAAGATTCTAGCATGGATATAAAATTGCCTAATGGAGACATTTATGGGTGCATGTTTCTTGTTCCACATGCATAATAAAATTTTATTATATTCTCAGCAACTTATGGCAATGCGGCTCTGTCTCTCTCTTTATCTGCCATCAAGAGTCTAACTGGAACCAATTATGAGGATTAGTATGAGTCTCTCACTATTAATTTGGCTATCATGAATTTGGACTTGGCTTTGAGGGTCGATGCGCTTATTGAGCCCACTAATGAAAGTTCTGCAGCTGAAAAGACTCGTTATGAGCAATGGGTGCATTCTAATAAGACTTGTCTCATGATTATGAAGTATACTATTGACAAGTCTATTAGGCAAAGCATAGCTGACACTGATAGTGCTAAAGAATATCTTGATGCCATTGGGAAGAAATTTGTTAAGTTTGATAAGGTAGAAAAAAGATCTCTAATGAAACTTCTTACTACCACAGCCTATGATGGGGTTAGTGGAGTCCGAGAGCACATCATGAAACTTACTCATTTCTTTAACAAGCTCAAAGGAATAAAAGTTGAGTTAGCAGATAGCTTTCTAGTATGGTAAGTGCTTGAATCTTTACCACCTCAGTTTGATGCACTCAAGACCTCTTATAATGCTCAGAAAGATGAATGGAACATGAGTGAAATGACTGCTATTGTAACTCAAGAAGAAGAGATGATGAAAAAAGTCAAGTCTCATGCTACTTTCATGGTAATTGTGGATAAAGGAAAGAAGAAGAAGTTCTTCAAGGGTAATAGTAGCAACTCCCTCAAGATGAAGAAACCTGAAAGGCCTCTTCAACAAGCTCATGTGAGTGTTCCAAATGGGCCTAAGAAGGAAGTTTTTAAGGGAAGGTGCAACTTTTTGTTATTTATTTGGGAACAAGAGGGTTGATTGTAGGAAATTTAAAGCTTGGTTAGACAAGAAAGGTACATGTTCGCTACTAGTGTGTTTTGAGTCTAATCTAGTTGATGTGCCTTCTGATACTTGGTGGCTAGATACTGGTGCAACTATTCATACTACAAATTCTTTGCAGGAATTAAGAAACCGCAAAAGACCAGTTAATACAGAGTTAGTAGTAAATATGGGCAATGGGGTGAAGGTTAAAGTTGAACACATTGGTACAATCAGACTTATTTTGGCTTTTAAACATGGTTTGAACTTGTCTAATATTGCTTTTATACCTTCCATCAGAAGAAATATTTTCTCTGTTTCTGTTTTGGACAAATGTGGATATGTTTTTCATTTTGGAAATGGAAAGGCTATAATCTTTTATGATTCTGTTATGGTTGGTATTGCTACTTTATATGAGGGTTTGTATAAAATTGACTTACTTCCTGTTTTAGATCATGTTTCTTCTAGTGTCTTTGTTGTGAATGTTGTAGTTGGTTCTAAACGTGCTAGATCCAATAAAAACTCTTCCATGTTGTGACACAAAAGGTTGGGTCATATTTCTAGAGAAAGAATGGATAGATTGATTAAAGATGGCATTCTAGTTTACTTGGATTTTTCTGATTTTGAAACTTGTGTTGCTTGTATCAAAGGGAAACTTCCAGCAAAAACCAGAAAGCAAAAGATTAGTAGAAGTCAGGATATTCTAGATTTAATCCATACTGATATTTGTGGTCCCTTTTCACTTGCCGCTTTGGAAAATTATAGATACTTCATTACCTTTATTGATGATTATTCTCGCTATGGTTGTGTTGAGCTCATTCGAGAAAAATCAGACTTATTGAAAGCTTTTAAGGCTTTCAAGGCTGCTATGGAACTCCAGAAAAATAAGAAAATCAAAGTGGTAAGATCGGATAGAGGAGGTGACTTTTATGGGAGATATGATGAAACTGGTAGATCTTTAGTACCTTTTGCTAGATTTCTCCAGGCATGTGGTATCGAGGCTCAGTACACAATGCTTAGAACTCCTGAACAAAATAGTACTGTAGAAAGAAGAAATCGTACTCTTATGGATATGGTGCTGTGTATGCTTTGTCATTCCACTTTGCCTGAATTTTTGTGGGCTGAGGCTTTAAAAACTACTGCATATGTTTTGAATCAAGTACCAAGTAAGTCAGTTCCTAAAACTCCTTATGAGTTATGGTCAGGAAAGAGGCCTAGTTTGAAGCATTTCCGTGTTTGGGGTTGTAAAGCGAAAATAAGGCCTTATAATCCTCAACAGAATAAACTTGATCCCAAGACCATTACTGGTTATTTTGTTGGCTATTGTGTGGGATCAAGAGACTCTAGATTCTATTGCCTTTCTAATGTTACTAGAGTCATTGAATCTGATCGAGCCATCTTCTTTGAGGATGTTAGTGACAGTGGGAGTTCAGCGCCACGTGAAGTTGTATTTAGGGAGGAGTGTGTTGTTATACCTGTTTAGGTTACCCTTCTATCAGTGACTGCACCACCATTAATAGAGAGAACCAATGTTATTATCCAAGACCAGTTTGTTGACACTATAGCTGATGTTGATGTAGGAACTGATGATATTGTTTTGAGGAGATCACAAAAAAGTCGTAGACCAGTAATTTCTGATGATTATATTGTCTATTTGCAGGAGCATGAGTTTAATACTGGTATGTCTCTTGATCCAATCTCTTTTAAAGAGGCCATTGATAGTCCTCAATCTTCATATTGGATGGATGTTATGCATGATGAAATAGCATCGATGTGTCGAAACGGTGTATGGGACTTAGTTAAACTACCATGTGGCTATAGGCCAATTGGTTACAAATGGGTTTTTATGACCAAGTATAATTCTGAAGGTCAAGTAGAAAGATATAAAGCTAGGTTTGTTGCTAAGGGCTTTAACCAAAGAGAATGCATTGACTATAAGGACACTTTCTCGCCTGTTTCTACCAAGGATTCTTTTAGGGTTACTATGGCATTGGTGGCTCATTTTGATCTTGAGTTGCATCAAATGGAAGTCAAGATAGCTTTCCTTAATGGGCATCTATTTGAGGATGTGTACATGATGCAACCAAATGGTTTCCAAGTGGAAGGAAAGAAACACATGGTGTGTAAGCTTAACAAGTCCATTTATGGGCTTAAGCAAGCATCGAGACAATGATACCTGAAGTTTGATGAGATTGTTACATCTTGCGGTTTCAAGGAGAATCTTATTGATCAATGCATATATTTAAGGGTCAGTGGGAGTAAGTATATCTTTCTTGTTATTTATATTGATGATATATTACTCGCTGCAAATGACATGGAGCTTCTGTTTGAGACAAAACGCATGTTGTCATCTCATTTTGATATGAAGGATCTTGGTGAGGCCTCTTATGTTTTAGGCATCCAAATTTTTCGTGAGAGAACTAGAGGCATTCTTGGATTGTCAAAGAAAATCTACATTGATCGAGTTCTAAGTAGGTTTAATATGCATTCTTGTCCTCCTCGGAAAGCACCTATTGTAAAATGTGATAAGTTTTCTAAGTCTCAATGCCCTCAGAATGATAGTGAAATGACTCAAATGCAAATGGTTCCCTATTAATTAGTTGTGGGTAGTCTTATGTATGCTCAAGTATGTACACGACCTGATATTGCTTATGTTGCTGGAGTACTTTGAAGATACTTGAGTGATCCTGGTTTGACTTACTGGAAGGCTGCAAAGAAAGTACTTAGATATTTGCAAGGCACTAAAGATCTAGTGCTTACATATCGGCGATCTGACGTTCTTGATGTAGTTGGATATTCTGATGCCGATTTTGCAGGTTGTCCATATGACAAGAAATCCATTTTTGGTTACGTTTTTATGATGGCAGGAGGAGCTGTTTCTTGGCTGAGTGTCAAGCAGACACTTACAACTTCCTCTACAATGGAGGCAGAATATGTAGCTTGTTATAAGGCTACATGTCAGGCTATATGGTTGCGGAATTTTATCTTGGGGCTAAGTGTTGTGAATACTATTTCGAGGCCGCTGAAGATATTTTGTGACAATTCTACAGTAGTTGCTTTCTCTCGAAACACTAGGAGCTCTTCTCGCTCCAAGCATATTGACATTAAGTTTTTGATTGTAAGAGAGAAAATAGCCGAGTCTTGCATTTGTGTTGAGCATATTTCCACAGAGCATATGTTAGCTGACCCACTAACTAAAGGTTTAGCTCTAAAACTGTTTCAGGAGCATGTGACTCATTTGGGTTTGTTAGAGTCTTCTGTTGTATTTAGTTAGTGGGAGCTCTGTGATCTTTGATTGTTTGACTATATTGTTTATGCTCATATTCTTTTTTAAATATAGCAATGTTAATGTATGCATAAGAGCTCTGTGATCTTTGACTGTTTGACTATATTGTTTATGCTCATATTCTGTTTTAAATATAACAATGTTAATGTATGAATAAGAGTTCTGTAATCAATGACTGTTTGACTATATTGTTTATGCTCATATTCTGTTTTAAATATAGCAATGTCAATGTATGCCTGAGTCACGCGCATTTTTGACAATGCGTACTTTATGTATTGAGATATTTTGATTAGTCTCGTGCCTGGGTCACGTGCATTTTGGACAAGACGATTATTTATGTAATGAGACATTATGTTTGGTCTCATGTCTGAGTCATGTGAATTTTGGACAGGGCGTACTTTATGTATTAAGACATATTGATTAATCTCATGCCTGAGTCACGCACATTATGGATAAGGCTTATTACCTATAAGAGACAATCTATTTTTAGTCTATGCCTGAGTCACGGGGTTGTGAGTATAATTTTGGTTTCATATATTATGTCAATATAGTCACTAAACTAGGTATTGCAACTACATTTTGGACAAGGCTTATTGCTTTAAAGACATTCAGATTTGTCTCTAGGGCTTCTTGTGGAAACAAGTGTTCATCACTCTTTCGATTATTTCCATACTGCACTTACATCTCATCGACCTGAGTTACTTGATTGCAATTATTGGTCATGTGTCGAATGCCATGTCGGTGTATCGTTCACTAGCTTGTAATTGAAGGCACATTTTGAACAAGGCTTTTGTTTTTTGGAATGCTTGTTTGTATTTATGTTGAGATTAAATGTAATGCTGTCCAAGTGAGAGATTGTTGTATATATTTATAAATTAATGGACTAGCATTACATTTAGTCATTGAGCCCATAATGGGATGGGCTATACTAATAGACACATAGAGGCCTCTACTCTCACCCATATTGAAAAGGGAATTGGCCCATTGAATTCCTTTTTAAGGACATGGTTCAGCTGCTCTTTCTCTTGAGAAGAGGCAAAACGAAATTTTATGGGCAGGGAGTAGTTTCTCCATAGAAGAAACCCTTTCTCCTTTGCAAGAACCCTAAAGCTAGCATAGATAATTCATCACAAGTTACAGTAGGTATGAACTCTCAACTTTGTTCAACACATGCTTTGATTACAAGAAGAAGATATTAGATGTCAAGAATGTTTTCTTTAACCTCGATGAAGAAGTATATATGAAACCCTCACCTAGATATGATCACTTACTGGATAAAGTGTGTTTACTACGATGGGATCTGTATAGTCTTACACAAGTTCTATGAGTTTGGTTTGCAAAATTTAGCTATATTGTTAGTTAGTTTGGTTTCACTTTGAGTCCTAATGACACTACTTTCTTTCTCAAGAAAACTGATCAAGGTCATATTTTTCTTTTGCTATATGTAGATGATATAATCATGACTGATGATTATATTCAAGGTATTTCTGAGCTCAAAACGTTTCTTAGACTAGAGTTTGAGATGAAAGATTTGGGTTCTCTTAACTATTTTTGGGTCTTGAGATTTTTTCTTACACCACTTGTTATTATTTATCTAAAGCTAAGTATGCATCTGATCTTATTACTCACGCAGGTCTCATAGATAGCAAGATTGCCTCTACTCTTTTTGAGGTTAATGTTAGGTTCAACCTCTTAATGATCCCACCCTTTATCGTTAGTTGGTTCGGAGCTTAGTTTACCTCACTATCACTCGTCCCAATCTTGCTCATGTTGTTCACATTGTTATTCAGTTCATGTTTGCCTCTCGTACCACTTATTTTGTTGTTGTTATTCACATCCTCCGATATGTCAAGGGCACCTTGTTTTATGGCCTCCACTTCTTCTCTTAGTCGTCTCTTGAGTTACATGCCTATTCTGATGCTGACTAGGCTAGAGATCCTACGGATCGTCGTTCTACCATTGGTTTTTGCTTCTTCTTTGGGTGATTTTCTTATATATGGGTGCAATAAGAAACAAACTTTTACTTATTGATCCAGTATTGAGTCATACTATCGAGTCATTGCGGGCATTGTAGCTTAGCTCATTTGGTTACTACAGGATCTAGGTGTTACACCGTCTACTGCCACAATTTTTTATTGTGATAATCAAAGTGTCATGGCCATTGCTCACAATGATGTATTTCATGAACGAACAAAGCACATTAAGAATGATTATCATTTCGTTCGTCACCATATTGACCGTGGTACCATTCACTTTGTTTATGTTCGTTCTGTTACTTGGATTACTGATATCCTTACAAAATCTCTGATACTTACCCATTTTCGTGTGAGTTTCAGACCAACTTGAGTTTGAGGGGGTGTAAAAGTATATTATGGAATCCTAATGTTAATTATGTGCCGATAATTAGGGATATTATTATCGTATAATTGACTTAGTTTCTCACCATATATGAGTCCTTGTAACACTATAAATACCTATCTCGTATAGTTGTTCTTTACACAATCAATATACAACTCGTTTCTCTTTTTCTTTATATTTTTGTAATGCGAACAATATTTAAAAAGATTACATTACACCTAAACCAATCAAATTTTTGAATACCCTTAAAAGTCAAATTTATAGTTTAATGACCATTAAATACTAATCTAAGAATGGTGATGGATGCAATTTTAAGTTCGTTAGAATGGTCAAGCAAGACTCAATTCAGCCACAGGGCTTTATGGTCAGCCAAGCGTATTGACCGTATGGAAAAGACGCGAATCAAACTTTGTACCACGGAAATGCTTGGCAGACTCAAACAGTACTCAGAGGGCTTTGGTGACTTCAGTGTCTTGGTAGAAATTGCTGGGAGATATATTTGGCCTGTTATCTCGGGTCTATAATTTATGTTTTAGACTCGTAAAAGTTATTGATAATGTTATTTTTTGAGTTTTATTTTTATATTGATGTTATCAGTTAAACTTCTCAAAATTTTCAATGAAGTTTTCAATAAATCTAAAACCAATGTTTTAAACCTGAACCAATCAAGAATTTTTCGTTGGTAAATAATACATTTATGGTAAAAACTTATATATTTAATAAGATAAAAGTCATAAATTCATTAATAAAAAAATAACACCCTCAATCTAATGTATGAGTTTTTATCCTCAATGTGTGAGGTTTACCGTCAAATCAAATGTATTAGCGAGGGAAAATCACCAAAATTATGTTTATTATACATAATTTAAAGCGTAAAAAATAATAGTTGAAAAATAACACCTCAATGACTTCTTGTACAATTAAATCCCTATTGCCAGTTTTGACGGTGAGAACATTGATAAATCTAGACAATTGACCATGTCCGCGTGTGTTCAGCTTCTTCTTCCTTTCCTCTTAAAAACTATTCACATGATTACAACGTTTGACCTAACTCCCAGAGTATTTTAAACTTCATTTTCTTTTCAATTCAGAACACTTCTCTTTACTGTTTCGAAAACTCACAGAAACTTCTTCCAAAGAACACAGATAAACTTCTCAAAAGCTGCTCCATTTGCAACATGGCCTTGAAACGTATATAACTAAGCTGGCTATGATGAATGATCATTACCTTGTCTTTGTGGTATTTATATAGAGGCTACACATTATAAATCAGATTTATAAGTTCTTTTGACATTTTAAAATGATGAGAAACAGAGAGTTTGAACGTGTTTTCAATTACTTTGATGAAGATGGAGATGGCAAAATTTCAGCATGGGAGCTGAGGAAGCGGCTATGTTCAATGGGAGGAGAGCTGCAAATGAATGAGGCAGATATCGCGGTCGAGTCGTTGGATTCAGACGGGGATGGTTTGTTAGGTTTGGATGATCTTGTTGGGTTAATGGAAGCTGAAGGAGATGAAGAAGAGAGGTTGAAGGAGATGAGGGAGGCTTTTGGGATGTATGATGTTGACGGGTGTGGGTTTATCACACCCAATGCCCTCAAGCTCATGTTAAAAAAGCTTGGTGAGTCAAAATCAATTGATGAATGTAAGGTCATGATTCATCACTTTGATTTAAATGGAGATGGTGTCCTTAGCTTTGAGGAATTCAGAGTAATGATGCAGTGATTTTATTTTATTTATTTTTTAAAAAATTCATCTTCTTTTAGTTTCCATATTTTTCTGACACTGCTTGTGTATCTTCTACCATGTATATGTTGATCAGTACGAGTGTAATTGTTTTTGTATCTATATATATATGATGTTTCCTCTCCGTTTGGAAATTTCATAATTTTTTTTATTTATAATTAAGAAACAATTAGAGGAATTGAGGTGAAATATTTATTTACACCGAGTGAAAACTTTACTGATAATTTTAAAAACCTTCATTAATAACGTTTGTATATCTACTATTCACGTTACCAATAAAAATTCGAACCCTATACAAATATGGAGTTTTACATCCTATCCAAACAAGAATTTCACACTAGTACAAGACATGCCTCAACCAACCTGGCTCGATACCTTCTGGTTATTGTAAAGAGGGTTACCGTAAGAGGCTTTACCGGTTGGAAACTAATACCAGAAAGGGTTTAAACGGAAAAGAAGAAAGGAAGAACACGGATAATGTAAATAAAAAGATTGATATTTTTTTTATTTTGATAAAAGATAATAAAAAAGTAAATGTAAAGTAAAAAATGCTGAAAAATTAACTTATTATAACTCTCTTTCAAGCACCCAAATTTAAAAATAAAAAAAAAATTATAATTTATAGACATGACAGGAAAACACCATTTATCTCCCAAATTTTTCAGTTTTATCACTTTTTCATTCAGTAGACTTTTCTAATCAAAATATATTTCTCAATCATCATATATATATATATATATATATATATATACACACACACACTTATCATCTTTGTCTAACAAGTGTATCTTTGCCAATCGTTTTTCAGTCGAGAAATAAAAGCAATTTGATTATTTTTCATGGTGCAATCAACATTCTTTTACTACTACACTTTGAAGAAACCAAAATCATAGTCTCGGTGAAATTTGCTTATTGTTTAATTCAAGACCTAAAAGAACCACTATAAATATATTCACAAGGTCTTGCCGTCTTGGATTTTTCTGACTTCTTTTTCTTTGATGGGATGATAATTACTTAAATACAAACGAGATACTCAACTAGCAAGGGGATGGGAACAAAACAAAAGCAGTAGAACCAAAGCCAAAACTCCGGAAGGCTTCAGCCCCTTTATACCAACCATCCCCAAACTAACTAAAGAAACATAAAAACCTATGACCTCATTTTACAGACAAAATGGCTCCCTAGCAAAAGCCCCAAGAGACCATCAAATCACTTGCACACGGGCTTCAGGAGAGCAGCAGATAATTAAAAGAAAAGAACCCTTTGTACAAAGAAGCCTTCACATGAAATAGCTAAGGGCCTTCCTTCTTCTAGAGCCCCCTTCACCATAGAGTTCATTCCATTGTAAAAGCTCAGTCATGTTTATCGATTCGGATGAGACACTTGCGCACACCTGTTCCCATATGACAAGGAAAACGTATGAGACACAAAATTACTAAAGGAATGGATTAGCAAGGTCATATCATATCAACTTTATGTTGATTGATCTTACCCGCTCGTGAGCATATCTAAAGTCCTCCATATTTAGAGGTCGGATATCAGCACTCCCACTCAAAGCCGGAGGAGGTTTATCTTCTGCTAGAGCAACAGCACGTTCCTGTAATTAAGCAGCAGGCATCAGATCATGCTAGATATGCCTTAGAGACTCTAATCTGATTATGCCAAATATTACATCTGGAGGAACACCTACTATAAAATGTATTAGTTTATTTTAATTCATCTCATTTCTGAAACGTATTTTAAAAAAATCTCACTTTTTTTCTTCATAAGATGCCTCCAGAACCATATATATGCATCAGAGAATATTATTTGGATTCAATTATTTAATTTTCTATCCTCCTTTAAAAGCTATCAATGAGAACTTTTATCCTTACAGAAAACTCTTTTTTATTATTAATTGCGTTGACTATGGGCAGCAGATGGGGATTTGAACCTGATACCTCCTTTTAGAGGAGGGGTGTGGCTACCATTTGGGTAATGCCCTGGCCACCGGAATGAACTTTCACTGGTTATTTCAAATGTCATTTTATGCTATGCAGTCTGCTTATTAGCAGACTGGACTGGCAGGAAAGATAAGTTATCCTGCCCCAGTGCTAGAAAATTCAAACATCGATGACAAAGTTCACTAGAATCAAATCTTACTAATGTAATAATGATCTGTATATCAATCAAGTGCATCCAATTGTTTCTACCAATTATAAATAAACTGCTC
This sequence comes from Bretschneidera sinensis, assembly GCA_023935145.1. NCBI lineage: Eukaryota > Viridiplantae > Streptophyta > Magnoliopsida > Brassicales > Akaniaceae > Bretschneidera > Bretschneidera sinensis. The sequence continues at coordinate 144,553,058 of CM043697.1, forward strand.
ATTCAACTGATGAAAGATACCATCATTTTCTTTAATAAGTTATATGATGAAAGAAACTTACTCTCTTTTCCTTTTCCAATATCTCTTTAATTGGACGGTGTGCAGCAGTTACACAAAGATTCTGCAACACAACAGAGTACATACAAAGATAGTTTACTCCAAAATTCAAAAGCAAAGATTCATCACATTAAAAAAAAAAAAAAAACAATAGCAAAAAATACCTTAAGATCACTTCCAGAATATCCATCTGTCATACTTGCAATAGCATCAAAATCAACATCAGTTGACAAGTCCTCTTTTGCTAGGATAACTTTTAGTATTTTTGCTCTATTTGGAGCATCTGGTAGATTTACCATCAATCTGTAGAAGTACAATGCAGAAAACACGACCTCAACGTTACAACTATAAATGAACTAAGCATAAGTGATAGTATTAGGCTCCATCCAGAAGCGATACCTACCTTCGCGGAAGCCTTCTAATTACAGCCTCATCAAGGTCAAAAGGCCTATTTGTGGCTGCAAGAACCAGAACTCGTTCCGTGTCCTTTGTCCTTAGACCATCCCAGTTTACCATAAACTCATTTTTCATCTTACGCATGGCCTCATGCTCGCCTGGATTTTCTCTCCGCCCCAACATGCTGTCAACCTTTAAGACAGCAGAAAAACAAATGAAATGATTGGAGGCTTGACACAAAACCCAAAAAATAAAAATAAAAAACTTGAGAGGGGCTACAAGAAGCTTACCTCATCAACAAAAACAACACTAGGAGCAATTTTACTGGCAAGTGAGAAAACAGCTTTAACATACTTCTCACCCTCGCCAAACCACTGCATTACGATGAATATATAAGTTATAAGTTAGGAAATAAAGTCAAAAGAGATAGATTTAATTAGGGAAGCTTCTTGACATTCTTGACCTTAGATGTGATGCTTGACATTGAAATGTTGATGAAGTTTGCACCAGCTTCTGTTGCCACAGCCTTCGCAAGCATAGTCTTCCCAGTTCCAGGAGGTCCAAATAGAAGTATGCCCTTGCATGGCTGCACATAGAAGAATCATGGTGAGAAGTTCCTTCAAAAGCTCTTACATTGCAGATTCGGATGCAGGCATGAGTTTTGATTAAGGCGAAAAAGAAAATGAGGATACAGGAATGAAGTCAAATAATGCGTAGAACAAAATTTAAAGGAGAACAACAAATTATATCAAATTGTACGAAATGCATTTCTTCATCTATAATCTATTACATTGGGTGCGTATAATATTCATTGGAAAAAGTACCTTTACCTAATAATTATCAGTTAGATTGAGTATTTTTTTCAGAACTAGGATGAAGTGTTTAGTAGTTTAACTATTTGTTTCTTTTCCCAAGCAATAAGGACTTTGTTTTACACTGTATGATCAACAATTCATTTCTTTGTAATTAAATCCATTAAATTGACCATAAAATAAAGAATACTAGGATTAACGCTGACATTTGTTATCTATTTAAATATTTTATTAAATTTTATCAGTTAATAAATTTATCAACATATTTGATTTGTTTAAATTACAACACTAATGCTCCTTGATATCATAAATTTTGGTGATTATTTTTTATTTCTTTCTTATCAATATCAAATCATAATATTTTATATTGTTACTTTTCCATTGCATATAATGAAAAAAACAATCACACGTAATTCTTATTCACGTGCAACACACGTACAATGATAGTTAATATAGATAAATGTAAGTACATGCATATATAATATAAATAGAGATGTGTGTGCATAGATGTAAGTACATGCATATATAATATAAATAGAGATATGTGTGCATAGATTTATATGTTTGTATATATGTATGAAAGATTAAGGCCTTGTATGCCTTAAATTCCATGATATATGCTTCAAACTTATAGTAAGCAAAAATACTGTCCATGGCCAGAAAAACTTAAAAAGATAATTTGAATCAAGATCTAAAAAAGAGTGTCAAACCTCTAATATATATGCAGTCCAGACCACGACTACTAGTAGTCAATCAATGTCCCGCTTGCATTTTAAAACAATCAATTTACTCCTTACATTTTAGGCATGTGTCCAATAAACCCTTCAGATGATAATTACTGTGAAATTGATATCGGTACACATAAAATTCTTGACCAAAGTTGATACTGGCGCATACAAAAATCTTGACAAAAAATCTTGCCCTGTTTCGATTTTTGTGTGCGCCGGTATCAATTTTGTCATAAGGGTTTATTAGAAACATGCCTAAAATGCAAGGACTAAATTGATCGTTTTTAAAATGCAAATGGGACATTGAAATACAGGACAAAATGTAAGGGTGTTTGATGATAATAAACCAAAAAGTTTTTATTGTATGCGGAAACTAGCAAACTTTAGATGTAACAGGTGCTTCATTAATAATAAAAGTGCCACAAAATGGAATGCACCAGCTGATCCTTTGACAGTTGATGACATTTCTGAAAGAGAATCAAGATTAAGATTACAAAATATTTATTTAAGTGAATGACCTCTTCATCAGTCAGTTCAAATAATATAATCAGTAGAAGAAAAGCACTGAAACGAGGTTCCAAAAATGAGATATACATATCAACTCAAATCGGAGGTAATCAAACTTAAATGAAAAAAAAAAAAAAATAGAAGGAAGAATAATTAAGCGCATGAATACGTAGACAAGAAAACTTCATATGTAGCAGATTATTCTCTTTATGGAGAAGACATAACCTTGGTTAATTGCCCCTTGCAGAAAAGTTCAGGCCTCTGTAAAGGAAGCATTACCAACTCCTTCAATGTATCCTTGACATTTTCAAGTGCTCCAATATCATCAAACGTAACTCCAATGTCACTGGGTGGAATAACATCAGCCAAGAGCCTTTTCTCAAATTCATTTTCTGTTACAACATCCTGATTTAAGGCAAAACAATAACACAATTTTGGTTGAAATACTAAACAGAATTATAAGTACATCCATTCACAATAAGGTACAGCAATGACCTTAAGTGACTTCTTCAAGTTCTTAGATTCATTCTGGATAGCCTGTAAGATCCCAAATCCATACTGTATGCTGCCAGGATAGTTACACGGAATTAAAACTTGTACTTTAAAATTAATAAATTTTTTGAGAAAATGTATTAAAGACGAGCATCAATTACCTCTCACTAGACAAAACAACCTTTGCATCAGGATCAGCTTCAGAATTATGCATTAGATGATGGCTTAGGGCCCATCCAACTACCTTCTCGGCACCTGCCTCACCAAAACATTTTCTGTTGGAAAAGCAGTTAACTTGTGATTCTTAACATCATGACATGTTAAAAGAGAACGTACTATCAATTTGAAGTGTTTGGTCCTTGATGCACAGAGTCTCAAGTCCTTCATATTCCATCCCACTTCGACCCAAAACCTAAAATTAGAATGATAAACTACAATAATTATACTCATTTCCATAATGCCACATCTTTAGCCATACATAATTTATTTACAAAATTCAATATATTATATAGAGAATCACAGAACTTTTGAACTTGTTAATACTCGATTAAAAGACTAATTTAACCATCTTCCACAGCCACAAATTCTTAGTTATTAAAGATACTATACTAAAAGCCAGGACATAATTATTTATTCCAAATGTTTACGTCAGAGTAAGAAATCATTAAAAATCTAATGCCCAATGAACTCAAAGAAGAAACAAGAATTCAAAGAAAGAAAATAATGTGCAAAGCTGAAACCCAGCCAGATCCAAAACTAAAACATCCTCAAGAATCTCCACTTTAGCTCACAAATCAAATATCTCTACTTCCCCAAATAAAGCATATTTTTGAAAATCTACTGGAAGCTTAAATTCTCCCTCTGCCTAATTCCCATCACTACGACAAAATACATCCAAGCATGGCCCAATAACCCAATATTATCACCCGTAGCATGACCATGCACTTCACGAAGTATCCAGAAAGTTACTCTAAAAGTTTACTTCTGGATACATAAAAACACTGAAACTTTAAGCTTCTTATCATAGTGGTCACATGAGAACAGTACGAATCATTCTTATGGACAACGGGAAAGAATCAATTTCACCAAAAAAGCCCAATAAAACGAACACCACACATTTTATGGGTTGATAACTAATCTATAGAAAAACAACTCACAGTGCGCAGGTAGTACAGATTTCCTTTCATTTTCAGGGTTTCAGCATCTCTATCCAACTGATTCTTCCAAGATGCAAGAAGCGCTTCATCCTGGAATGTAAGCTTCCATTAACATGTTGTGATTTAAAAGACGCACATTAGACACGCTCTCATCTTGAGTACACCATACAAACCTGTGGCATGTGAATGGTAACTTTGTTTGGGAAAAGCTTAGTTAGAAGTTTTGTTGCTTTTGGAACTTCCTTTCCCCTGTCATGCAGCCTTCCAAAACTATCCTGATAAGATAAAAAGAGACCATAAAGTGATTTGAAATCAACAATAGACATCAGTCATACCACAACTTAATAAATAAAGTGCACTTCAGCCATTCAGGTGGGGGAGAGAGACCGTGCAACAGGGAGAAGAGAGGGAGAGTACAAACATAAAAAAGCTCAAACAAATTGAAACAGAAAACTTTCTCAAGTTATTCCCAGATGGCCAAGAATGTATCTAGCGACGACACTTTGTGCTCTTTCCAATTAGCAATAGGGTGTGCTTGATATGCATTACAACATGGCTTTCACAATTACAAGCCACAATGTGAAGAAGATAAAGCAAGAATTCAATCGACAAAACATAATAAATCATTAACATCGCAATAAAATATCTATATCTTTCAGTTTTATGCACTTCTATGCACTTAGGTTAGCTGTACTATTGAAGCACAACTCATGAGGATATACATCCTCTGTCTTCCCAAAGTCTAAGACAAATTTTGTCATTCCTTTAATAACCCTCAATACCTTTAAAATGTAGGCCAAGAAAATTCAAATTTGAGCGGAACATTTGACTTTTTTGACACAACGACTACGGCCATTACTTCCTTAACTGGGTGAAAGAGCACTACAGCTAAAGATGATTCCACATTCATTAAACTATCTATTTTTTCTTTTAATAAACTATCCCATACCATAAGTAATCTTGGAAAGTACGTGTTTATTGTATTCCAAATTTAGAAAGTCGACCAACATTTTCGGACATCTATTTCAGGAAAGAGTGACATCTTTGTGGGACGGAGGGATTATTATACATTGTTCAAGTAAACCACTAAATCCTTTAATCGAACAAGTTAGTTATACTTACTCAAAAATATAGAAAAACTTCCGACTTCTTTTTACGGGTCTTATTGGCCAACTGGATATTACGACACATGCATTTCAAAATCTAAAGTTAGAGAATAGTGAAAAACCAGTAAATTGAACTTCTTTGCTCTTCAATCAATATACAGTCAAGAAGATAGTCATAAATGAAAATAACGTACAAACAAGAACAAGCATATATCCGTGAATCACAAGAGGATCAAAAATCAAAATTAAATCTAAAGAAACTGATTAAAAAAAGCCTATGCATGAAGACCTGCAAAAACTCTAAGAATTTCAGCTTGTCATTAAGTACAATCCACAAGTTTAAAAAGAAAAAAATTGAACTTTCAAGAAACATACATGTCTATAGAAAATGGCTGTTGAGCCCTTCATCCTTAGGAAGAGCCAGCCATAATCAATATTTTTTGGAAAAGAAAATTCAACTGCTGTAGCAACTTCAATCCACGCATACATACACAGCATATACCAATATATATATATAGATAAAGGAGAGGAGGAGGGAGGGACTTGTTACCGGAAAAGCCAAATCAAGAAGAGCAGTTTGATTGCTGCCAAATTTCGTGAAAAGTAGACCACCAGGATGTGACTGCAAAGGAAATAACGTTATCAGTGAGACACTCGTAATTTCTTCAAAAGGTACAAAGTCTAAGCTCATGAAATTCCAGGGCATGGCTCTATTAATGCTTTCTTTACTCGGTTGAAAATAGGCACAATCAGCTTTCTATCATGTAACTTTTTTTTTATGAAGTGTCTAAAATCATCTGAACTTTGAGGACATTAACTTAGATTGCACGAATTGCAGGAAAAGGATTCATATCGCAAACCAACTAGTTCATCCATGCTAAATGATAACACCTACTGTAGGGTGCCACTTCACCAGTCTGTATTAAGGTTGGTGGGCTCATATAACTTTTATTGATTATTGATTCATGCTGAATCTGATAAGTAGCTTAGACAGTCAATGTATGACTCCCGTTTTCTTGTCAATGACTTCTTGCACCAAGGTTTGTAGCTTTCCAGTAATTTATTCCAATATTCCATGGAGCCGTGCGAGGAGCACAAAGCGAACTATTCTTTCGCCTTTTACTAAAGAATACCGTGTGCTCGTCGTTAAAAAGTGGCATACACCAATTTTTTGAGGGGCTGTTCTAATAGAATACAACCCCCACTAAAAAAATTATTTCAATATTCCTTTGCAAAAAGGTGAAAATGAATAAAAAATAAAACCAAAAGGGCATGCTGAAAGTGTAAACACTACATTACTAGTAAATCATGGCAAATGAACCTATAATATATTGCATTTGAAAATATATAAATTATAATTGCGTACCTTGTTAATAACGTACTTATGTACAAGTAAATCTGGAAGACAGTCCCAGTATAACTATTCTAAGACTTATACATAGGTTCCTCTACATCAGGATCCATCAAAACATTTTATCACATACTGCCGTCCCTTCTTAAATATGTCAAAATTATATTTAACAGAAAAGAATCAAACTGAATCATTTCATTACACTCTTAAAAAAATTCTTATCATATACAGTTTTCTCAGGAAGTTCAGGATCCAAGAAGTAGAGTTACATTCTTATAAAAGCGTGATAACAAACCTATGCCAACTCATTTTAGTACACAAAGTATGTCAGAAGACATAATTGAAAAGAAAAACAAATTTATAAAACAAAGGTGCAATTAAACAAACACTACCTTCTCCTTCCGATTGTCCGTATGAGTATGTGAACCAATTACAATAATGTTATCAGGAAGCTTTTCAAGTCTGCTTTTGAATGTGGAACATGAATCTGAGTTTCCAACAATAGACTTCTCAGCATCTTTCATAAACAAAATGAAAGGGGAACTTCTGCTCTCAGTATATACAGCCTGATAACAGAGAAAATTAAATTAACAAGCCCATAAAATGGAAGCAAAAGAAAAAGCTAATGGAAATACATCCACTTATATCGGCACCTCAAATAATGTATTAACGAGTAGTTTGTCCAAATCTTCGACGCCCGTGTTTTCCAATCGAATATCAGTAACTAGAGAGAGAGAGAGAGAGTGATTCAATCATATAATGAAAGAATGGCTGAAAACTAGGATAAGTTTGTACGGACAGAAATATGATAGATGACTAGGGCATTACCATTGCAAAAGAATCCATGACCTCCCTCACACAGACCGCCAAGGTCAACCCCATCAAGCACGGGTTTATCAAATTTTACACCAACTTTTGATAAAGGATTTTCCTCAAAATGTAGCACAACCTTCCCACGAATCCCACAAGTCGGCCCCCTGTATATCAAATTAACATAAATTAAAGCAGGACCATACAGAAACATTATGCTACACCAACAAACAACAAAGGAGGGAGAATGATATAAGCAAAAATTTTGGGCACAGTTATACAAAAAAATAATAATATAATAAAGCGAAGTTCAACCACAAGTATGATGAGATGGAGGCACACAGAACACACACAATCAGGCATCTATTCCTTGCCCTCATCGTAAAATTATTAGAGATGCATTCACAATCTCGTAACATTCCATAGCAACCAGCCACAGCAATTGATGGTACCAACATGAGTCTCCATTTCAGCCCTTTATATCCTGCATCTTCAGACTACAGGGACAGCATAAGGTTCTACAATGCTTCTAAGTATTTACTCCCAATCCCTTCTCAATCTGGTTTTCAACTTTTTACCAGTAGTAACATCACATAATCTGCTTTCCTTATTGGCCCTACACTGGCATTATCTGCAATACTTCAAACTTCGACTTCAGGTACAGTCCAGATCATCAAAAATATAAAATGGATACAATCATACTTTCCCCCCTGAATTTTGATTTTGGGCTACATTTCGCCACTAGAGCAGAGTAAGTAATTTATTAAAATAATAATACTTCAGAAGGTTCAGGATCTTGGTTGATGCTTCCTTGTGCATGCCAAATAATCTCAAATAAAGCTCCTCATGGTACCACCCACTAAGGACACTGAAGGTTTCAGAAAATAATTGAGGTCATACCTTATTTAGTCCACCACTCTTCATCTTGATTCTCTTTCCAAGTATGTAACCCAAAAATGTCCATCTTGGCAACTTCTAAAGGCCTCTCTTCACCCTCAAAAGCTCTTTTATTCCTCTCATTCCAAGTAAGCCAAAAAAATAGAGAGAAATCAAAGAATAAGCCTTTTTAAGCTCTTTAGAAGCGTGAATACCACTCCCAAGCCCACTCTTCATTTTTCACGAACCAGAAACCACCCAAAACTCTATTAAGTCATTTCCCAAAAAACTTTTAGCCAACGAGCACTCCACCAAAGATGAAACATGGACTTGGCACACCCTTTACAAATGTAAGACCTATTAACAAGCACTTTCCCCTTTCTTTGCAGATTATCAATAGTAAAAATCTTCTCTTAAGAAGCTTCCCACACAAAAAAGTCACCTCTTTAGGAACATAAGAATTCCAAATAACCTTCCAAGGGAAGAAGTTGAGTAAACCTTCCAATGGAATCTTTTCACTGAGGATCTTATAAAAGGACCTCATCTCAAATCTTTTATCCGGATGGACCTCACCTAATCAAATCCTCTCTGTCACATCATGACCAGTGCTATACAAGGCCTCAAAAAATTTCAACGTTCTCAATCTCTCAATCATGAACATCAAGGATAAAAGGTGTATTTTCCTCTTGAGAGAACATTAACACTAGCTACATTCTCAAATCATTGACTTTACCATTACATAACAATAATAAATAACCTCTCGAGACAGTATTAACACTAGCTACCATGCTCCTCCCTATAGGTGGATTTACCTCCAACACAATTTTTTATTGAGTAATTAGTTTAGCATTCAAAGCACCAAGGGGGTGCCAAATGCCAACCCATTCACGAAGGTATTTATCTACCCATCACACAAATTCCTTCTCACGACATTCAACACCCAAAATGGTCAAGTCAAAGTGTCTGAAAATTTCCAATAGTAAGTATCTCTAACTTATCAAATCTTTAAAGACAACTGGAACCGTATTGTCTTCCTAAAACTGGTAACACGGTAAAGCGAGATATTAAAGAAAGATCAAATGAACCTGATGCAAGAAAGACAAAAAAAATTATTAGTTTATAATTTTAGGTTTTTGAGTAATTTGTGGGATTATTTTGTAGTTGTACTTTCTTGGGTATGAAGTAGGAATATTCAAGGCTTCTAGGTTTAGGAAATTAGATATTTTACAATTAGATATTATTTCCTTATTTAGGTATTTGTGGTGCCTATGAGGGTGTTTGGGATAGCTTATAAGGTAGTCAAAGCTCCCACTTATCTCTTCTAAGTGTTTGGCTGTCAGGTTAGAGAGCTTAAAGCCAAGCTTAAAGTTGGAAATTGATAAGCAAGGGGGACCACCTTAATTTTTTTCTCCTACTTTAAGCACGCCGTTTGACCAAGTAAAAAACCAGAATGCCCTTAACCTTTTGCACATATCTGATCATTGCACAAGAAGCGGCCATGCAAGCCGCTACACCACCAAAGGCTGAGCAGTTTTTGGCCACGCAACACTCCAGATGTGGCCTATGCAAGAGTCTTCTATAAGCATTTCACCATGCAGTACACGTGTCGACAGCATTCTACGGGTACATGAGGTGGCTTGGACTCGGCGGTGATGAAATTGGCGTTCGAGAGAGAAGAAGAGAGGAAGATGTGAGAAGAGACAACAAAAGTTAAATTGCTTATTTCATAGCACGCTTTAAGCACCTGATTAAGGATGCATTTAGTGTTACTATAGTTGTGCTCTGCCTAGTGCCAAAAAGTGATGTGAGGGTGTGATGTAGGACAAGTAAGGCTTAATTCAATATTGATTGGAAAATAAGAACACAAGAGATAATAAACAGAGAATATTATTGATTAGAGGGCAAAAGACCTAGACCTAAAAACCAAATTTAATATCTTTAATCAAATTCAACTCTCAAATCAGGTCTTCCTTGAATAATACTAGGGGTGCTCTTATATAGGCACCCAAAATAATCAAAATAAGAAACTAAACATAACCCAAATAGAAAACTCTGATTTCCTAATCCTAAAATATCTAAGAGACTACAATATATTAGGAATTGCCTAAATATCCCTAATATCAAATTTACATATTTTTCTTAATTAGAAAACATCTCATAACATTAAAATCCCAATATTTAAACTTACATGCACTCTCCATTAGGGTGCTGGTAGCAAGAGCTGTGAGAGGTACGATTCCTAAAGACCAATTGTAGCGTTTGGTAATTTGTCTTGTAAAAGAATTGTGGGAACTACAGTGGCCTAAATAGTGTTTGATAATTGATAAATAAAGGAAAATAAGCATCTTATAGACACAAGAGGGTTCCCACCCATTAACAAAAAACTATCTACGAGATAATATCTCATTGAAATCTAGTCTCTCTCATTTACAAAAGAAATTCCCTAAAACCAAAACCCAAAAGTATGTAACCACCCATCCTTGACAGAAGCTAAGTCTTCCTTTGCCATCAAAAGCTCTCATATTCCTCTCATGCCTAATAACCAAAAAATAGAGAGGGAAATCAAGCAATAAGCATTTCTTATTTGTTTTGAACCTCTCAACCTGCTCTAAGCCCATGACTCATCTTGGATAGAATCGAGTATCACCCAATGGAATCCCACCACACATAGAGCGATCTCCCATGATTTCATGGTAAAAAGACACCCTAAAAGAAGATGATCGATGGATTCAAGCTCCTTTTTGCCAAAAAAAAAAAAAAATCTATTGACCAAAACTTTCCCTTTTTTTTTGTGAAGATTGTCAATTCTTAGAATGCCACCCCAATAAGCTTCCAAAGCAAAGCACAGAAAGCAATCTTCAATGGAGAAATTTTTTTCCAAATTACTTTCCAAGGAAAATTATATTTTTCCTACGAGGACCATGAATAAGAAGTGAAGTCTTACAGTAGAATTGGACGTCAAGTTTTCCACTCAAAGTCAACCTCCATTTGTCCTTGACTTCATAAAACAAGTAAACTTTCACCTTGTATATATTTTCAAGGAAACTACCCACACATGTCACTTCCAAATCATGAACATTTCGACTCAAAGCAAGGTCCCACACAATCTACTCATTATGAAGACTCACACAAGAGCTAACCAAGGCCTCTTTATCTCGAGCAATAGAGAAGACATCAAGAAATTGTTCTTTTAAAGTGGAGTGGTCGTGCCGAAAATCATGCCAAAACCAAATGCCATTACCATTAACACACTCAAAGAAAACATAAGGAACAAAGTCACTCCATCCCTTTCTAATCCACTTCCAAACCTCCACACCATAAGTACCACGACCCTCCTTAGCAATTCACCCATTATGCTCCACCCCTAACTTAGCCACAATAACCTTTCGCCATAAATGCTTTGTTGCCAACATGAATCTTCAAAACCACTTTTCTAGAAGTGCTTTATTGAAAAGGACCATGGATTTAATGCCAAGACCCACTAACTCATGGGTTGTTTAACTACTCCCATTTGACCAAGTGGTATTTATATTCTTCCATCGTTTTTCCCAAAAGAAATCTCCTTTGAATCCCTTCTAACCACTTAGCGATCTATCACAAAATAGGGAAGAAAACATAAAATAAATGAGAAGACTAGAAAGAGTGCTCTCGATGAGAGTTAGTCTGCCTCCCTTAGAAAGGTATTGTCTTTTCCCATGTTGCTTGGACTTGGGCTATGTGTCAGAGTAGCCTAGTTTTATTGAGTATTAGACTCGTCTTTTGTAAGGTTTTGTAAGTTTTCTTTTGATTTGGAGTGTGGTAGGGAAAAATCCATATTTGAAGTGTTGTGTCTGATACAGGTACGGCATGGTATCTTTTAACAATGGGAGCCCACATACTTTTCTTTGAATTTAGCACCCCAGGAGGCCCAAATAAGAAATAGGGAGGAAACCAACTTCACATATCAACATGTTTGCAAGCAACTCCCTACCAACTACCTCTCTAAAAGGAATCAAAACACTCTTGCTAAGGTTCACCTTAAGTTTGGAAAGCACCTCAAAGCAAAGAAGTAAACAAACAAGGTAAAGAATTTTCTCATAGCCGCACCACAAAACACAATAGTATCATCGACAAAAAGAAGATGGGAAATTTTTATCTCCTCACTAACGCCCACCGAACACCCAAGTAACCCATCCACCGCTCTATAAATCAACTTTGCTTAAGGCTTTCATAACTAAAGTCAAGGGAAAAAGAGATAAAGAGTCACCTTGTCGAATACCTCTAGAAGCTTGAAAGAAACATGAGGGACACCCATTGACCAAAATGGAGAAAGAAGCGGAAGAGATACACTTCCAAATCCATTTACACCAAATGACTCCGAACCTCATTCTTTCCAAAACATACATAAGAAAAGCCCAACTAACATGATCATAAGCTTTTTCCATATCAAGTTTACAAATGACCCCATTTCTTCCACTTTTCAAGTGAACGTCAACTACTTCATTTGCAATCAAAATGGCATCTATAATTTGTTTACCTTCAATAAAATTGGTTCGATTCGGACCAACAACTTTCCCAATTACGTTCCTCAATATGATAGTGAAAGCCTTAGAGAAAAGTTTGTAAATGCATCCAATATTCCAATAAGACTAATCGGGCGAAAGTCTTTAACATTTGTGGCTCCCACCGTTTTTGGGATTAGAACAACAAAGGTAGCATAAGACTATCAACAAACTCCCTGATTGCATGAAAATCCTCAAAAAGTGCCAACGTATCTCTACTCACAATAGCCCAATTAGCTTGTAGGAAAACCATAGAGAAACCAGTGTGGACTTTATCATAATAAAATATCATCTCTTTTTCCACCTCCTTATAAGAAGTCAGGTTACAAGTGATGGTTATAGGGATGCGGAAGGAATTTAGATATAATAGCTGCAAGGGTAATTTGGGGGTTTTAAAGAAATCACTAAACCCATATGTAGCTTCTCACAAAAGCAGAAATTAAAAAGATACATCTCCAAAACTAGGGAAATAGCTGTAACGGGCAGCTACTTTTTTTATAAGGAGGTAGACAGAGATGGTTATAGGGATGCTGAATGAATTTAGATATAATAGCTATCGCGGGCAGCTACTTTTGATGATAGATACAACCAAAAAAATTGCCCAAACACCCTTGTTAGAAATGGCAAGCTTTTGCTATTTCCCACAACACCACAAAAGCTTTTACCAAACGCATCCTTAATCTGATGTTGATGAAAGCAATAAGCTTATTTTCTTCAGCAATCCCAAAACAGCTCTACTTTAAGAGCATATCTATAAGGGTTTTAGATAGATTTGAATTTGAGAATAAACCATAACGTTTGGTATCTCCCTCTGTGTATGTCTTCTCCTTCTTCCTATTTCTCTCCATTTCCTTCCCTTCTCTCCCTTCATTCCTCCTCTTCTACTTCTCTCTTTAATCTATTTTTGTTTCTTTGGTTACTATTCTACAAAAATTGGTATTAGAGGTGAAACAATTGGCATCAGAGGTGAAGTTGATCCACTAGCACTATCCAGTACCAAATATCAAACTGTCCGAGAAAATTAAAAATCCTGATCCCTTGCTGTTTAAGTCAAAGCTCTCACACGTGAAATTTAACTTACAACCAGTCAATGAACAGTACCACATGTGTGAATTAAAAAAATTGAAAGAAGAAAAGAAAAGAAACAAATAGATAGAGTCGGCTTATCAATTTCCATCGTTTATCAGTGTGCATCGCCAGCACCAGCATGGACAGACATCGCCAAACTGCACCTCAACGAAAGCACACCACCTTCAATCAGCCAGATTCCCTACATGCACCACCTGAAGACAGCACCCCTCGGTCATTTTCAGATTGCTAGCATCCAGACGTTCTCAGCTAATCTAACCTACCCACCAAGACCATGGAGCGCTGATCAGCCACCCCCCTGAGCCGACCGCTGATCTCCAGCAGGTCCTCCTGGAAAACATGCCCATGGTATTTGTTTTGAGCCGAAACTATTGACTGAAGCCGCACTCAAGCCGATCAGTTCTGCCACCCAGCAGCATTCCTGAGCCGATTCCCAGCTGATTGAGCCGTTCTTAGAACTTTTCAGGTTTCTGATTTTTTTTTTAATTTTCTACATTTTATTTTCTTCATTTCTTGGAAGATAAAAGGAAACAGAAAAGAAATGATAAAGGAAGAAAAAAAAAAGACAAAGAACAGGGAAAAACATAAAAGGAGAAGGAAAAAAAAGAACCCCCCCTCCCCCAAAAAAAAGGGAAAAAAAGCCAAAAAGAGTTTTCATGAAGAATGGTTTCACTTGAACCAACTTAATTTTTTCTCGTGACAATTCAACATGTATTGTATCCTATTTCAGAGTATGTATTACATAAGGTTTTTTGTCCCTTTGGAATTGTAAAAGAAAATATCATATTTTCGCAATCAACTTGTTTTCAAGTTCTTGTGCAATATCGGCGTATCTGGGCTATAACGGGTTTGCAGCATCATTATGGTAATGATGGTTGTTGCCAACAGGAGATCCATTATTATCATGATACTTTTTAAGTATATGATCCTAATTCCCAACTTTGAGTTTTTGTACCTTAGAGTACTAGAGCTAAAGAAAGGAGCAGAAAGGCTTGCACAAGGAATGAAAAATCTTGCCAATGTGACTCATCAAAAAGGTTTCCAAGATGAAGCACTTCATGTCCAACCCTAACTTTAGAAAAAAGAAAATGACGAATCACAAACCATTGACCTTTAGACTTCAAAGGATAACAAGAATCTCCAGTGGAGCCAAATGAGAAGAACACGGACTGCGAGCAAATCCAATGCAAGGTTGAGGACATAATGTGTTGAGCAAGTTCCATACTTCCATTGATTTTGCCCTACCTACTTGGCTTGCAGTTCCTTCTAAACAGATACTTTTGACATCATTCTTGTTTTTCGTTTAGGATGCCATGTCCAAAAAAATTTCAAATCTTAGTCGTGCACATCCAAAGATAAAAATAAAAAAACTCATACTTCACTTCAAACCTCAAGATTGAGTCTTTTGTGAGGGAGAAGAATGATAATGTGGTAAGGAAGACTAAAATTTATATTAATTAATAATTTTGGGTTTTGGATTTATATGTGGGATTATCTGGTAATTGTACTTTTCTTGGGTATCAAGAAGAAATATTCTACGATTTTATGTTTAGGAAAATAGAGATTTTAGTGTTTGATTTTATTTCCTTATTAAGTATTTGTGGTGCCTACATAGTTGTTAAATCGAGAATCATATCATGAATCAAAATTCTATTTTTGTGAATCTTTAATCGTGAATAAAATCGTAAAATTAGGTTATATTTTTTTCAAAATGTAGTAAATCGTGTTTAAACATGTAAATCATAAAATATATTGAAAAATAAGGCATTCTAATGTTGCATATACCAAATTATACTTCCATTAATTAATATACTTCATCTCGTTACAACTAACCAACAAAAAACCTTTCTATTCATGTATTCTATAACCTACATAACGTCATCATCAAGCTCTTACAACTTCACCAACAAAATAAATCAATTCTTTACTAGATCATCAACATACAAATGAAATATGAATAAAAAAATAATAAACAAATAGAAGTAGGGAAGTGGGGGACCATTTCGAGAACACCAAACATGATATACTTTTTTTTGGGTAGAAAACATAATATAGTGTTTAGAGTATAGACTTTAAATATATCGTTTAGAGTGGGAAGGAAAACTAATACGCTATTTAAAGTTCTTAAAAAACAGAGGAAACGAAACAAAAAAAAAGAGCTTACTGGAAGAGAGGAGATAGACAAAGAGAAAGAAAGAAAGAGAAGAAAGAGAAGAAAGCGAAGAAAGAGAGAGGACCTTCTCTCGAGTGTTGAACAACCAGAATAGAAGATACCAGAGAGAAGAAGTCGCTGGCGCTGCAACTCCAAAGGTTTCGCTTCTGAGTTATGGGTTTTCTCTAGAAAACCCAATTGAATGAGAGGGATGAAGGGAACAGGCCAATTTCTTCGATGGTAGACTTATAGGTTTGGCACATATCGGGTTAGTTTGGCTGAGCTTAATTTTTAAAATTTGCACAAAAAATTTAGCCAAATCAAATCAAATCCCATTGGATCTTATCAAACAACAATTAAAGTTTAAATTAATAGGTGGTTTAATTTGATTTGACCAAGTTTTTTGCAAACTTTAAAAATTAAGCACCGGCTTAAAGTTGGCTTAAAGCTCAACCAAATGAACCCATTAACCTATCGACTTCCACAAGTATTGTTTTTCCAAAAAAAATTGAAAAAAAAAAGTGAATTTGTAAGGTTTTTTGTATTGTTGGGTACGATAGACCCGACCCATATACTCCAAGTTTTCTGGGTTTTTGAATTGCAGATGAATCAACGATTCAGTGTGATTATACGATTCGGTGCGATTCTACGATTCACACCACAGAATCGACAATTCATATGAGATTTTGGTCGATTTTTTATGCACCTATACGATGTGCATCATACGGCTGTTGTAATAACTCGAATCGTACTATTATGACAATCATAGGTGCCTATATAAGAGAACATCTATTAGGTTTTAAGTAGACTTGAATTTGAGATTAAACTACACAGTTCTGGTATCACTTATCTTTTTATCACCTCTTTTGTTCTTATTTTCTGTTCCCCTAATTATTCTCTCTCTTCCTCCTATTTCCCCTATTCCATTTACCTAATTTTCTGTATCTCCCCCTATCTTCACATTAATCTACTGTTAATCTCTCCTCCAATCTTTCCTTGTCTTCCTTTATTCTCCACTTTCTACTACTCCCTTTAATCTATTTCTTCTTCTATAGTTAATGTTCTACATCAGAACCATCCTGATTGCTATATAACAAGGATATAAAGCATAAAACTCTCCATTTACATCGGATGCACTTAAGCATTCATAGAACACAAGCTTAATACAATCAGTTCCATGTATCAACCAGTACATTTGATAATAATGAGTAAGATAGAAGTCAATGGAATATTTGCCACATTCAGCACTTCAGGATAAAGTGGTACCCCCATTTGATATCTTGCATGCCAGATAGGAAAAACAATGCTAGGGAGACTGAAAAACTAAAGTCAGTAGAAGAAAAACAGGGTTTTAGCACAGGATATAAGAAATTAATCCTGAAAAAGGCAGGACCTATCTGAATACCAATGTACTCCAAATTCAATCTTGATTGATAACCACAAAAAAAAGACAGAAAATAAACAGCATTTATATTAGGTACCATACCTTGCAGGAGATACTGTAGGGTATAAGCCACCAGAAGCCGAGCCCATAAATTTTACTCTGTCACCTGGATGTATCATATTCGGAGAATTCTTACCACGTTGAAACCCCAAAAAAAAAACTCAAATTTTATAAAGTGAAAGAAGACTGCAAATGTAAAAAGCTTTTCTAGCAATAACTTAAAGCCGCATACCTATCTTGAACATGTTAGTCTTTGGCGTCAAAGAGGAAGAGGGTAAAGTTTCAGTCTCCATCTTTGCTTGAGATTCTGGGCCAGAAGAAGGGGCAGTCGAAGAGCTAGGTGTGTCTCCTTCACCTGCTGACTGATCCATGCTTTTAGCCAAATCAACGGGTACATGACTTTGTCTTGCACAGCTGCATGATTTTTCTGTACTAAATCCATCTTTTAACAGCTCAGCTTCCTTTGAAGATAAACCCTACAACAAATTTACATAATGGATAAGTCATCCACAAATAAGCCTTGGTCATCTCTTATGAGTTACCAGTAAAACAATCAGATAAGAAAAATTACAACACATAATATGCCAACGATCCCAAAGACCGGAACAATAATTATCTTCTTTTATGGGTGAATTATTAAACCAATCCATACATCACAGCAAAGCAGCAAGAATAAATGAGAACCAATTCTACATAAGTGTCCAGGGAGGTGATTTTATCTTACACCCAAAAATGAATGGCTGTCAAATATGAGCAATTTAGCTCCAAAGTGATTGGCAAGAGCTTTTGCCAACATCTCCTGATATATTTCAGACCCTGCAGGAACATTCAGTGCATAAAGCTTAATTTGCAGTCAAGTCCTAGCGATAAGAACCAATAAAGCCACCAAAACATATGTATTGAATATAGGAGTGAGATATCCACACACCTGCAGGACCAGAAAGCAAAATCCGAGGATTCACGGTAGTTAAGTCTGAGGTATATTTTGCATGTTCTTTGTGCTTCAAGTGTATATATGAAGCAGCAATTAGCACATTTTTTGTATTCTCGCTGCACAAGCAAAAATTGGAAGTTTGCAAGTTACATTTAAATCATTCAATATTAACAATTTGCAATATGTTAACCCCACAGTCAAAGAACATAGTTCTAGCATAACATCTATGAATGATCCCATTAAAGTAATTGTTTGATCAGATGGATACACACTCCTAAGTGGTAAAATTTTAATGACTGGACTAAGTAATGAATAAAAAAAAGTGTCCATATTGTACAAGTGAAAACCGGACCACCAACCAAACATCTTTGGCATGCACCCAACCAAACCTCTTGATGAGGTAATTCCACATTGCTGCTGCTCATATTAAAATAAATGCGTGCTCGAGACTCCAAAGCAAATACAGGTCTATAAATGAATCCACCTATAAAACTGTCAAGAGTCATTAGCAGGGTCTAGAAAACTCTATTGAGCAAGATTTTTGCTCGCCTAAGTTCCCCACGTTTTTCAAAAAGGTGGGTAAAATTAAATAATATGTCAGACACATAACGTGAACTAATATACTAGTGTTGATAGAACAAACAATTGAGAGACACAAATGTTATTAATAGTAGTTGAACTAGAACCCCAATAAAGGCTTAAAACATGTCAGCTTTGGATGAGGCCACATCGATCAAAAAGTATATGGTAAGTTTTTTTTTTAAGTAAAAAGTATATGGTAAGTTACTTTCAACAAATGTTTACAAATTTTGCATTTTGATCATTAACTGAACCAGAGAAGGGCACTTTTCGAGTGGTATTTTTTTAATAAAGGCCTTTCCAGTTGTATTACAAGGAACTATGTCAAGTAGCCCTCAAAAATTTGCTTCAAAGCAGCTTGCGCCAACTCTTAGTGCTTGTGGAATGACTTAAGAGTCTAGATTCTACATCTGGGATGGACAAGTACCCTTCCCACCTTTAAGCAACACTTCTCACCTCACCCTTTTTAGGAAAAATGGTTAAACTTGCCTCTTCGGGTATGTCACCCTAGCCGAAATTCATGCTAACGACATCTTCTCATCAGCTATGCACACATATCAAGGCTTTTGACTGCTTCAGCCATGTTTCAGATCTCCACTTAAAACCCAAATTTGTTGTAGATAAATTACACATTTAGAATCTTCCCTTGCTTGTTAAAATGTTACCGAAATTTTTTATACAGAGCTTATAAGGCCACATCTCAAAACTTGGTTCTCTCTCAAAGTCTCAACGGAAGAACCCATCTGGCTTTCTTCCCCGTGATTGCAAAGGCTTGTTGACATCTCATCACTTGTGTTAAGGACACCTCACCTTACAAGAATGAACCTCAAAACAAAGGTGTATGGTCATTAAAAACGATACTTGTAGACTTGTAGCAACATCAAGGAAGATGATTGAGTATTGAAGACTAAGCAACAGCTTAATCATTACAAGGATGCTAAGGTTTACGAGGCTAAAATATGACATTCAGAAAATGTGGTTAGTTACAGCGTGAAGGTTTCTATTAACAGGGTGCAAATTGGGAAGATTTAAATTACACAGTGCAGTTTGATGCTCTTCGTCTCAAGGTGGACCACATAATATAGGTAAATCATGCTAATTTGATACAAATTACAACCTTGAGAACAATTACAAGGCGAAACTTGATTTACTTAGTGATGACAAGGTTTTATGAAAGTTGAAGATGGAAGGAAGTTTGAGGTCAGCTCTTCTATAAGGCACTTTTTGATAATAATGGGCCTATAGAGGGTAGGGAAAACTTCCCTTGGAACTCCATTTTAAAGAGAAGTGCTCCTTTGAAGGTTAATTCTTTTGCTTGGGAAGCAGCTTGGGACAGAATTTTGACCATTGACAATCTTCAAAAGAAGGGGAAATTTTGGTCAACCAATGCTATCTTTGCAAGAAGGAGGCTGAGACCATCCATCATCTTGAATTGCGCTGTTCCTTCACTAGCCACCTTCAGGGGTTGCAGCTTTTTAATTTTTTTAATATTGGTTTTCTTTAGTTTTAATATTTCTGGTCTCTTATCTAGTGTTTCTGGTTTTTTATTTCATTTTGGTTTGTCTGGTTTTTTAAACCATTTTAACTTAATTAATTTTGATTTAAACTTTAATTTAGTTAATCATTATGATTTAATTAAATTTAAATGTGATTAATTGTGAATAATAATATAGATAATTTCAAGCATATTTATCTCCATTTCTAAATTATCATCACTAAAGTATTCAATCATAGGGTATTTAAGTCAAACCTTTCAAGTTTTAAAGCACAGGTTACTTGAGTAGTTGAGTGTACCATCACTCTGCACTTGTGAGGTTCATAACGGTGTTAAACTTCTGTGCTAATGGACCAAAGCACTGGGTAATCAAGTGCAACTTTTTAAACCACAAGGTGTCAGGGACTTATCTTACAAAAGGCCAAACCACAAGGTACTACAATGTAATTTGACCTTTTTTTATGTTGTATATAAAGCGCCAAGCGGCACCACATCTCAACTATTATAAACTTAGTGATTGGTTACTAGTCTTGCACTAACCAAACAATGGAAGAAACAAATAAACCAATAAACAAATTAACAAATTAAGGAAAATATACAATACAAGGACAATTGAGAAAGAAATCTCTTGATGGGAAAGTAATTAAGGAACTTTCACAAGAAAACAAAGGCCACAGATATCGGCCTTTTGCATACAGGGTGATGTGTTACAAAGTATGGCGAAAACAAATGCACAACCAATATGAGTTACATTTCCCCCAGCCCACCTTATCTTTTTGCTCTTCAGACCTTCAAAGTTCAAAGGCAGCGGAAGTGAATAAAAAATGCATCTAGAGCACCTAGAGGGAACATTCCTAAATTAAATCCCCTGTCTATTGCCCACTGAACAAGTACTAACTATACGAGGCAAAACAACAGCAAGTGAAAATATGCAAGTCAGCTATATGAGATTGTCAAAAAAATTCTTACATAAATGTGATAAATTGCACTTGAAGATGCAAAAGACAAAAGGAAACCTGAGTAGGTATGGTCATAAATATCAAAATAAAAAAGTGGCATGCAGAGAAAACAAATAAATGTCTCTGTACCATACCTCAAATAATACGGGAAGTTTTCAAATGAAACTTGTAAGTTTCTGCCATCAAGAATCCCAGCACGAATGTCTTCTCTGAACACCGCACAGCGCAAAGACATGCCCGACGTTGATGCTGGCTGTGAATCCCTTGTCCAATCGTTTCTTTCGTCCAATACCTGTTTACAGATACTTTTGCTCAATTTCAGATTACAACTAGTTGATGGAGCTAACATCCTCAAGAAAGGCCTTAGCAAATCATTCACTCCAGAGAGTTTTACATTGCCTGCCTCCGCAATGGAGTCCTGGTTGCAGTCAAGTTGAAGCTTGCTGATTGCTCCAATGTCTGCAGCTTTATCACTCCCCAGGTTTGCAGATGAATTGCCTTCCAAGCCATCAACCTCAACCTCTGTGCCATCTTGAACAACAGAATTAGCAGGCACCTCAGCCGCTTGGTGGATTATACTGGTGGTCTGAGCCGGAGACTTCCAATGCGATAAATCTTGCCTCAGGCTTGAAAGAGATGCCAATATGGAAGCCCCAGCTACAGCTGAAGGATCCCCAGTCCTCCTCTCAAGTTGCAGAAATTTTTCCACACTACTCTGCACCTCAGAACCTTTAACTGCAACCTCAGTCATAAGTTGCTGAAATATCTACGTAGAGAAAAACTAAGGAAATTACACATGTAAGTATAGACACAGCCCCTCAGAGAAAACTGCAAACAAGACATAAAAAGGCAAAAAAATTATGCAGGCACTAATAGAATACCAAATAAGCATGAGAAGTAAATAAAATGCCCTCGCACTAAAGGGAAGGATACATAAGCATGGTTCCCCAGCAAACCAAAGACCACCTCGTCACCCGAGTTTAGCACACGAGTGGCATTCTTCTTGACAATCGTCCCATTGACTTGTACTGATCCTTTGCTCCCCGCGCTTTCTAGAACTGCTACAGCACTGCCTTCACGCTGATCATGTCCACAAACAATGAGAACTCATACTGCATGTACATATTTAAGGAGTTCATCTCCACAAACAAACTAATAAGAAATGGTTACCCCAGAAAAAAATCAAAAGGGGAAAAGGAGAATAAAAGAAGAAGAAGAAGAAAGAACAAGAAAAGGCAATGACATATAATTAGGCCACTCCAAAGCTAGCATCCACCCAAACTAGAGAGAAAAGTCCAGAATATGGTCCAATACATGATGTGCTCAACCTTGTACTAGTCCAATAAAAAGGAGAAAAGCAAGCATAAGATTAACATGATACCTGAGTGAGCTTGATCTTGCATAGAATTCCACTGATAGTCTGGTCTTTTAATGGAAAATTGCAGTGTCTACTTGAGCCAATTGTGAAACTTGATGAGCAAATAGCTACATTTGGATTCTGTGGTACATAAAGTTCTCAATCATTAGGACAAGATACTACTAAAATTCAATTTGAAAATCAAAATATACTGTACAAAATTACAAATAGCTAAATTTGAATTGTGCAGTGCATCAAATGCTTACTTAAAAAAGTTCTAGTCCTAACATAAACTCACAATAGGCTTGTCTACTTCAACCAATCATAAGATGTAATACGCAAAAAGCCATCATTCGATTCTACAGCAGATAAAATACTCAATTTTCATACAATAATAATAACAACAACAACAGGGGAAGGCAACTGTAATGCAAGCCAAAAGTGAAAATTTGGCTTTTAGATGTCATTGCTTGATAAGGTTCGAATTACCAGCGCAGACTGTGACAGAAGCTTGCACCAAGGCGTTGATTTCTCCAAACTCGGGTTCTGCTTCTGATACATACTCCACGCTGAGAACGAACTCCTGGGCTTATCCACCAAAATCGGCGTAGAACCTTCAAGAGAAACAACGGAACCTCATGAAGGTTTCACTTGAATTTGTAAATTGACCAATTTCAACCACACAAATATTTATCTTGAAAACACTAAAAAAAGGAAAAGAAGTGAGTTACCTTCAGCGATCGGTGGGGCTGCCGACAAAGCCTCGCCTTTTCCTCCATCTCCGGCAATCGGGGAGTTTCCGGGCCCGCATTCTCCAGGATCCACGGTCGGCGGGGTGCACAGTTCCTTGGAATTCTCCGCTGACAGCTGCGGCGGAGGCTTCTCCGACGCTCCCCCGTCATTTTCCACCTGAAAATTTCGGGAAAATTTCAAAACCCCAAATCGCACAATTTTTATCGAAAAACACAAACTTTGAAAACAAAGAGCACCAATAAACAAATCGTAGAAAAATAGAGATTTTATTGGGTTTCGATTTGATCAGACACCTTTTGACGTTTCGGCGATGGGGGCTTATCCTCCGAAGAGGAAGATCTCTTGCTGTTGTTACCAGAGAGA
This sequence comes from Bretschneidera sinensis, assembly GCA_023935145.1. NCBI lineage: Eukaryota > Viridiplantae > Streptophyta > Magnoliopsida > Brassicales > Akaniaceae > Bretschneidera > Bretschneidera sinensis. Next base: position 144,577,016 of record CM043697.1, read on the forward strand.
GATCCACTCCTTCTCGTTGAAACCATGACTTGCTGTTCTTTTGTTTGTTTTTTTCCTTTTCTGTGTTCAATACTAGAAATGAGTGAGAATTTTTTTTCCTTTTTTTAGCAAATGTTATGAGAGTGTGATTTTTCTTGGTTGGTTTAAAAATATGTTATGTATAACCATGAGCAGTGTAGTTTTGTGTTGAGTTGGTGCACGGAAGATTTTATGCCACCATGATGGAGGTTTTTATAGAGGGAACATCATAAGATAGCAACACTGTTCTGGTTGGTGCGAGGTTAGAAGTGTAACTTAGCAACTTTGTCTTTTTGTTCCTTGGATAAGGTGAAGAAGAGGTTACAAGTCACTGTACAACTTAGAAGTTCAGTAAAAGTTAGACTGAAAACAAAAAATTTATATATAACAAAAACTATAAAAAAAAAAAATACTTTGACAGATCAGGTTTTAGATCTATCTGAAATTTTATTGGCAATTTTTATAAATTTCACATGTAATGTAAATATAAATGTAAAATTCAAAAAATAATATTACTAAAGAAATTTTTTAAAATTATCAATGAAGTTTAGTTTTAGATCTGCTCTAACCAATAATTCATTTACAACTCTGGAAACCATTGCAATGAAATGATGAGGATTTTGTGAAATAACTACAAAGTTGTTGATTTCAATATTTATATATGTGATGGTTAGATTACATAGATTTTCTTTGCGAATTTATTAAACCGAGCGTGGATAAACCACTTTTGATCCGTTTAAAAAAATATATTTAACATGGTGCATTCAAATTGGTTCCTAATGCCACCTTATTGTTAATCCAAAAAAAAAAGTACTCCTTAACTAAAATTTCCCCTTGAGCTTTTGTATATATAGTTATTTACTTTGGTTGTATTCTACATGTATTATAGATACAAGAGCAAAAACGACAGGAAAACAAGAGAGCATCAAATTTTAAAAATCGGAACAAAAGTTAAAATATACTAATATCTTAAAACGCACTATGTGTATGTTGATATACTCTTTGTATGTGATGAAACAGTAAGCTAACATAAGCAAAATTATCTTCATAAGCATGAGAAGCAGCAATAAGTCATATATAAGCTATGTTCGATATCTAATTTAAATCAACTTATTTTGAGTTTGATTAGCAAATTGAACCCGGCAAAATAAACCCCAAGACAGAGACTATAAAGACAAAATCATCAAAAATAATCAGAACAATTGAACGACTCACTAAGAAATATAAGTAAAATAATGAAACGGAATGAGATACTATAAAATAATGAAAAAGAATAAAGTAACTAAAGAAATTTGAAATCATTGTATGTGAGTTGGAGATGATAAAGATAAGAGAGCAGGTAGTTAAGTTTGAGTGGGATACTAGTTGAGACACCAAAAAGAGCTTATGGCTTAATAATAATATGGTAAATTACATAGACCTCATTTGAGATAACATATAATTGTAAGAACATCCATTGTATTTTCTAAAGCTTCATTTACACCCTGATAGAAAAGTTTAATCATCAAATGAAATCAAATATAATCTATTATACCAGGAAGTGTAAGCACTTACACCCTATAGTATACGAATTTAATCATATGAAATCACATGAAATCAAATTTAATATTTTCTATTAGAGGTGTAAGTGAATATTTAAAAAATATATTTATAATTATACGTTATTTCAAGGGAGGTCTATGTAATTTACTGATAATAATAATATAATAGATAGATAGATATGTGGATATGGATATATTTAAATTTTTATAATATATAATTATATACTCACTCCGTCCCAATTTATATGCCGCATTACACTATCCATATAATTAAATGATCATTTAAAAAAATTCACAAATATAGTTTCATAAAGTTTACAAGTATTCAAATATTATTTTTTTATAACGTTAAATCAATAAAATATTCAAAAAAATTATACTCAAAATTGCTTCAAAAAATAACACTGACATATAAATTGGGACAAAAAAGTACATAGAATATGCATGATTTTTCAGTTTTATATTATTGCAAAAGATTAAAATTTACCAAAAAATTAAGTTATTTATTACTGTATAATTAAAGTTGTTGCCTTTATGAGCAAAGGGCATCCTTGGAGCCCTTATAATGCCATTTTGTGCTTATTTTAGGTGCAATTCACGTTGCATACGTCGAAATTGAGAATTATAGTCCAATTTAGTTGGTGCTTGGCATTTTCTCATAGAACCCGAAAGTTTACATGGCGTCTTATTGTTAAAAGCATTAGAAACTCTCCTGTCGGGCTTCCGTTGAAGGGTTGGTTTGGGAGACAACGCTCGTCTTTGACATGATCATTAGCTCCCTTAGGGTACAATTTGGCAACATGGTGAATCCTAATTGTGTAAATTTGTAATTGAATAAACTGATGGATGGATTTATAGGCAACAATGGTGGATGGGATAGGGATTGTGTGCGCTCCGATTTACTTGAGAATTTTGATAAGTTGGTGCTGGGCCATCATTTCCATGTGTAACTTTCATGACGATTGGTTAATCTAAAATCTAACAAGTGATGTTAAATTTTTCATTAGCTCAATGTATCAAAGCTCTACTGTGTATAAATGGTAGAAAGGTTGTCCTATAAAGCTTCATTATGAAAATTAAAATTATTTGTAGACATAGTATTTTATGCCCTTTAATAATTAACGTTCGTTCATCTTTTTAGTCTCCATTAAAGACGATAAGCTCATATGGATATTTGAAATATGTTTTGCGCCTAGTTCAATTTTTTGTTATGAATAAGAGAAAATTTAACGAAGAAATAAACATCACAAAAATGGTTTAAAAATAAAAATGTCAATTTTCACTATTTTACCAACCTGACTTTCGAGCATCATATTTTTTTACTTACGAAATCGAGAACTTGTCATTTTTCAAATCAATAGATCTTTCAATTATCATTTATTTGATATTTTAGAAATCGTTATCCATTAAGTTATGAGAGAAATTAATTGATTAGTTTTAGTGTTTTGAACTAGACCGCATAAAAAGATCTTGTAACGTGTGAATTAAGATCGTTTAATGTTTGTGTTTAGAATCCGTCAGTTTTTCAAAAACTGAGATTTTTGTTTAAAAAATTACCCAAGGGAAGAGATTTTTTCTCTAAATCTGTCATGCCTAATTTCTAACCCTAATTGGACTTCTCTACTTTTATAAATACGTTTTTTGAGACTTTTTGACATAGGTACGATTGTAATCCTGTTTTTGAGAGAAAATAAAAAATTAGATAAAGAAATTACATGTGCCTAGTCATTAGAAAAAATCAACCATTTAAATTTAGTGCAGCTTAAGTAAAATTGCACTGGATCTTTGAAAGGTACCATACTGATGATCTTGTTCTTGTATTCATTGCACTGAACATTGAAGAACCCCCTACTTTTTTCTTAAATCCTTACCCAATTCTCCACAATTAAAAAAGAAAAAATAAAAATAATCTTAACAATAATATTGGTTTACAAAGTTCATACTTTTTAACATTTAACAAAATGGGGTTAAATTACAAAGCTATTTTACCCAAAAACGAAATCAAAAAGAACTTTGCAATTGGGATTCCCCAAATCAAACTCAAACAGCGAGTTGAACATCACCCAGATCAAGCTGCGCAGCAATCTCCTCAAGCTGTTTCTTCACGCTCATATCAATCAATTTGGACCCGGAACTGCCGTACCTAACGGTGAAGCCGGCAACCAAACTGGGGTCAATGAGGGTTTTGATCCTCACATTCTTGGCCCCGGTGAGCTTCTGCACCTGCTTGGCGATCTGCGCCAAGTGCTGCGACTCTAGCTTAACCACGGAGCTCACCACCGCAAGCTCAGTATCCGTCAAATTATTGTAAACCAGCTCGAACTCCCTCACGATGTCTTTGATGATATCAATTCGCTTCGCATCGATCAAGATGTTGAGGAAGTTTGCGGTGTAGGGTTGGATCGCGGAGGATATAATGATTTCGTCGAGGACTTTGCGTTTCTTCTCGAGGTCGATGGTGGGATTGGCGAAGAAATCCAACACTTGGGGTTCCGAGAAGATATTTTCGACCTTTTCGACATCAGCGCTGGTGGATTCCAAGGTGTTGTTCGTCAGCGCCGCATCCGCCAGTGCGGCCGCGTAGCTGCCGGCTGCGGTGGCCGACATCTTGGCCCCGGTTGAGGCGCCATGCGGGCGGCGCCGATGGGTACAGAGTCTGAGAGAGGAGAAGGTGGAAGAGAAGGAGAGGTTCGGGGGGAGGTTTCTTGTGATTCGCGCTGAGGACGAAGGTGGGAGTTTCGATTGGAGGGAGACTGGGGTTTGCTGGAGGGCTGCCATTCTCGTTGTTGATTTTGGATGGTGAAGAAGGTGAGAGTAGTGTGTTCCTTTTGGGAATTCTCTTTTTCTGGTGAGAGTTTAATCGAAGAGGAAAGAGGACTATGATCTATGATGTGGATGGACGGTTGGGATTTTGGAGAAAGAATAATGAACGGTGCAGAAAAGGTGGATTATCTTGTATTTTGGAGAAGCTTAGCCACTTATATGTGAAGGAGATAAAAGAGCTGATACGTGGAAGCATTATTATAAGATAATTTGTGAACGAGGAAGACTAAAATGACCTTTGTTTTTTTATAAATAAACTGACCCTGGTCTTTGAGTTTTATTTCTCCTCATCAAATTGTTAAGGGACCAATTTGAAGTTCTCCAAATAATTGGGGTCCAAAAACTATAATTACCAAATAAAAAACTTGAAGAATGTAAATTTAAGACATCTTTCAAACTTCCTGTTTTTGACACCCTCACTTCCTCTCAAAGTGATCACAAATCACATATTAAATCAAATGTTTTAATCGATTGGGAAATTAGATATCACAAAAAGTTTATTATTAATTCAAATATCACAAACCATGGTGATAAGTCTAAATCTACTCTAATATTATTTATCACATCACAATCTTTTTAACCACAAAAAAAATTAACTCTAAGTTACTTTTGGATTCATAAAAACCTTATGGATAAATCCGAACCTAATCCCTTGCTTACTTTGGGTCATGATATGTATCATAAAATAATATTTTTGAAATATTAACATATGAATGTGATGTTCGTAATATAAAAATAAAATATTTATTCATAAACCTATAAATATATCTACAAGTTATAAAATAAAATTATAAATTTAAAATCATAATAATAAAATAATTATTAATATAAAAGTATATTAAACAAACTAATTTGTTTACTTATATTTATAATTACAATAAAAATGAATATATTAAATATATATTAATAAAATTGAAGAAATAGTAATATAATAAATTATTAATATAAAATTTTATATTTATAATTTCTATAAACAAACTAAATTATATTACTATGAAAATTTTATAAATATATTTATAAAAGAAAAATATAAATTATATATTTAATCATAAATGTAAACTACTTTGAAAATTTAATATAATTTATATCATGTATTTATTTTGCATATTAATAATTTTATAAACATAATTTAATTCGTATGTATTAATTTTCATGTTTCTTACATTTGGAAATTATATTTTTATAATATTTATGTTTACAATTATGTTAGTCAACATATTTTGATATATAATCATCTGAATTTCTATTATTATACCTGTATATATATAGATATACATTATTAATTTTACTTATATATTTTTATTCAATTATATTCCAACTTTAATTTCATCCCAATAATCCATTACAATCTTGATTCCATTTCAGCAATTAAATGTAATGCACATGAAAACATTACAGGACCTTTCAAAAGGTATGTTCAGTATTAAACTGAACCGATCCGACCCGTGATACCACCCATTTACCAACAATCAAATCCAAGCGGACCGACAAGCCTGGTTGAGGCGAGAAATTCTCACCTGCACATGCAGGGCAACATATTTCTTGGACTCCAACATATACCGCTCTAGAAAATCCTTCATTGATAAGCAAACTTTATTTTCTATAGATTTATATGCGCGTAGCAGGTAATTTCTCTTCCGTCATCTTATTTTATTTTCTTCCCTTTTTTGAATGTTAAGCCAGAAAGTAATCAAGGTTTTGAAACATTAATTTCTTCTTTTTCCTATATAAATGCTAGCCTACTAATTCTTCTCACGTATTTGTGACATATAAGCTGTGAGATTGGCTTGTGATCTGATCCTTCTTACTCGATCATGTCTATGCTCGATTCATTCTTCAACAAGGGCTTTAAAGCAGCTAAATGGTAATTAATTCCTTGATTTTCTTTTTGGTTCTTTTATCAGTTTTATTCTTTTAATTCTCTTTTTTATCGGGTTTATTCTTTTAATTGTTAATGAGTTATGAGATTGCAAATTGTCGAGAAGGGTTCATAAACCCACATGATTCTGTTTGGTTTCTGAAAAAAAATTGGAAAATTAAGGGACTCACAATCTTGTGTTTCAGTGAAAAAACTTCTTATCTAGGGTTGGTGAAAATCAAGTACTTGTACTTAACTGATCGTTACACAACTCAATTCAGTGTAGATTGCTTCTTTAATGAAAAAAACCAAAGCAATCAAATCAAGGGTTGTTTCCCCTTTCTCTCTTTTCTTTCACTTTCTCGGGAACCAAACGCATTGACCATGAATTGAGTTTGAATTGCCTATTTTAACCATGCAGTGCTTGTGTACTCTGTCAATTCTGCACAATTTTCTATCTTCGTCATAAACTGAGCTTCAAAGAATTACCATAATTTCATTTCTAATCTTGCTCTATTTACAGTAAAACCCTACTTAAGTTGACCATTCCACGAATAAAGCTGCTGAGGAACAGGAGAGAGATTCAGATAAGGCAGATGCGCCGTGACATTGCCAAGCTTCTTGAGACTGGTCAAGAAGCTACTGCTCGCATTCGGGTATAGACATGCTTTCCTCTAAGATATATTTAATATTTAACATTTTCCCCCCTTTTTGGAAATAAGAACCCGTTTGCTTTTTTAGATTAGATTTAATAGATTTTCTTAGGCCAATGCTTGGTAAATAATGTCTAACGAGATTTCCTTTTCAGGTAGAGCATATAATAAGAGAAGAGAATATGATGGCTGCTCAAGAGATTCTTGAGCTCTACTGTGAACTTATTGTTGTCCGCCTGCCGATTATTGAGACACAAAGGTTACTTCTCATATTCACTGCCCAATGTTTTCTGCAGTTCTGCTATCTTTCTGGAAATCTTTTATATTCTTTTAGAGTCTAAATTCTCATTCCTAATGTGATAAATTTTTAAATTCGGCAGTGTGGATGTAGTAGGGTGATTTTTGGATTCATGCAAGGTTAGGTTAGGCTGAAAGAATTGGGCTGAATACTGGGAAAGTTAGACTATCTGTAAAGTTTGACATAATTTGTACACAATACAAATGGATTGCAGGTTAAGTGAAAGGATAGTTCATCCAAATAATTTAAAATACCTACTTAAGCGACAACAAAATTGTGCAATTTTGAGGTTTTTGGACTTAGGCCAGACAATTAGGGGGAGGGAGGAAGAGAAGAAGGTCTACATTTCTGTGATTTTACGCAACACCCTTCCTCCAAACCCCATCCTGTTCCAAGGGAGAAAGAAAATAAAAAAAAGTTGATATGAGAAGTAGTTGGCTTGCAGGACTCTTAGAATATGCTGATATGATTTTCTGAGTGTTACACTCAGTGAGTTCTACATTGCTGCAGCACTTTTTAAGGCGAAAAAGTACTGCAAATGGTAAACATATTGGTCTGCTAATTACAAGTGCCCTGGTTTGAAAGTAGCCACTTTGTGAGAAAATCTCAGATGCTAGGATCTTACCCTGTTTACTGCTTCCTAGGATCCCTACTTTGCAGTCACTGGTTTGATGATCTATTATGATGGTGCTTTGCCTCAGAAGTTCTCAGATAGGCGCATGTTCATTAGCTTTTGGTAACTGGGCAGTGATAAGTAAAACACGAGTAAGTTGGGTGATGCATTAGCTCTGCTCCATGACCTAATTGATTTGAGGTTGTTTTTACTATGTCAGGCCAGTGCTAGGTTTACCAGTAATACAAACAGCAGTATTGTTACAAATTACACTTTAGAGTTCCTTTGTAGAGAAGCTGAGGTCAATCAGTCACATTGCCTTAATGAGCTCCACACTAGTTCAGGGCATCTGCTCGTCGCTATGTGCCCAATGTTGATGGCTTCATTAGTGGCATGATATCTGTGTGATTGGGTGTGATTTGTTTCTTTCAGATTTTGGATTTCTTAAATCCTCTATCCATACGCTTAATTAGTTATACATGCTTTCAAGTTATTCGCTCAATATTTTCTGAATTCCAAACCATCAACTTTTTGTGCAGGGAATGTCCTATAGACTTGAAAGAAGCGATCTCTAGTGTGTGTTTTGCTGCACCCAGATGTGCTGATCTACCAGAGTTGCTGCAGGTTCAAATACTATTCGCTTCCAAATATGGGAAGGAATTTGTATCAGCTGCAACTGAGCTCATGCCAGACTGTGGAGTTAGTCGCCAGGTCTTAGGGATTTTTATCTTATGGTTTACTTAATTGTGTGGACGAATGCTTACATATGCCTTTGAATGTTTTATTCTTATCTTGACATTCGTCATATAAATTATAACTGCAGTTAATAGAATTGCTATCGGTTCGTGCTCCTTCTCCTGAAGCAAAATTGAAGCTTCTAAAAGAAATTGCTGAAGAGCATGAGTTAGATTGGGATCCAGCTGCCACTGAAATTGAGTTTTCAAAACCGCATGAAGATTTATTGGTTAGTAATTGTTACGCTGCTTTTAATGTTGATCTCTATTGCTGCCTTACATGTGTCCTCTCTTTGTCAGAACGGCCCAACACAGTTTGCCAGTGGTTCTAAATTGCCATTACCCAAAGAGAAACATGATGAAACATTGTACACCAGCCCTGATCTAGCCCTCAAAGAACAGCATGATTCTGATACAGATTTTGACCCATTAGATTTTCCTGAAATACCTAAAGTGTCATTACGGCCAAGTGCAAATGCCCCCTCAGAGCCAGTGGTAAGTGCACCTATACCAGCTGCTACGCACCCAGAAATCGATCATGAATCATCAAAGCATTCTGGAGCTTCTGAATATATATCAAAAGTGTCGCACTTGGAATATGAAGTTGTGTTACAAGAAAGATCAGTGGCTAATAAAGATGACATGCCTAATAACACAGTTGGTGTCAAGGAAGACAAACAGTTTCTGCCATTCATTTCTCCCCCATCAGTTACTTCTGGATCTTTATCTGCAAGACACAGCAATTCACCACCTGCTCTTGCAAGGACAAAAAGTGATGCCAATGTGGATTTGCAGGATGTTTTGGCTGCTGCTCAGGCTGCTGCTGAAAGTGCTGAGCGTGCAGCAGCAGCAGCTCGCTCGGCAGCTAGTCTTGCACAGCTCAGAATTGCTGAACTTACCAAGAAAAAGAATGACCAGCTCCCTGAGAGTACCTTTGAGAACCTGTTTCATACAGATGTTCCTGAACAGTTGGCTAGTACAGAAAGGCCACATTTCGATCACCAGAACTCTTTAGGCGATCCCGATGATGTTCCATATTCTCCGTCTTCCTGTAGAATTCATGAAGGCCATCAGGGATCAGAGTTTCCAGATCTTCCTTCACTTGAAAAACTCGAACTGAGTTTGGATTCTCCTATCTCCAGTGAGCATCGTTGCGAACCAGAATCGTCAACTCATCACCAGCCACATAGATTGACTTCCATGGATGATGACTCATACTTCTCATATCCAAATTTGTTTACTTCAGAGAATTCGAATATTGGATCTGGTGCTCATTCTTTTGCAGACAATTCTAGATTCACCCATGATGTTTAACTCTTTTTAGGCTTTGTTCATCTCAAGCTCAGATCTTGCTGGTTAATGGATCTGATGTTATAGGGGTTTTGCGAAGTGTGTTTAATCTTTATTTAATGCATAAAGCAACGACGTTATTAGATGTTTTACCAGTATGATTTGCACACTATTGGTGCTTTGGTATTATGAAATAGCATGAGAAATTTTCAGCTGCTTCCGAAGTTGATAAGCCATTTCAGGAGGAAGATACGTACAAAAATCATACCTTAATTGTTGGAAATAAACTTTACTGTTCCTTTTCTTTTCTTATTTATATAACTAATTTTCAGTCGAATGCTATGTGATTTTACAAGTTCGGAATGTAACTCTGTAGCATGCCGCTGTTAAAAGGATATGTAATGTAAATCATGGACAAAACTACTTATATTTAATATTTCTTCATTAGATTAAGTATATTTTTATTTTCTAATAAAATTAGGGTTTAACTTTATTTTTCTCACCGAAATATCATTCGCCAATAATTATTTATTAGATAAGTATTTATTTTTCTTTCCCCTTAAGTGTTCCTCTTGTATCAAATGGATCCCACAGTCTACATCATAGAAGTCCATAATGGTAGGGTATCAAATCCAAGATTACACTAAAAAAAAAAAAAAGTTTATTACGAGGTGAATCTTGTTCTATATTGTTTGTAGTGAAAAAAAAGTCAAAAGGCTGGCAAACGAGAGCAAAAGTCTAATAAAACATTTTTAAAGTGAAAAAACTTTTGAATACGTTTAGTTGTAAAAAATATTTTTTTAAACATATATTTATCATAATTCAGACAAATAACTTTATATCCTAAAAAAGCAACAAAAACTGATAATAAGTGTTTAAAACTAATAATCAAATAACTAAAAAGCGTTCAATCAGCCTAAAGTAAGATTTGTGACTGACTCCACAATCACAAATAAAAATCAACAAAACTTCATTGCCCCTAACAAAATCAATTTTCTCAAAACCTTATTTTTAATTTTTTTTAAAAAGGCAACTATATTATTATTTGTTTTATCTATGATGAATAATATTTCTAAAATTATTTTTCAGATTAACTATTAGGTTTATTATTAAAACTTGTAATTTTCTACTACTTCCAATGAATAGTGCTGATAGACACTCTATCCAACGGGCTCGATCCTTAGTAATTACAGTCTCTATAGGTGCTTGTAGCTAGAAAAGATTAGTTTTACTTCTAAGAACCCGTTTGGTCTAATAGTTAAAACAATTTACGATTTTTAAAACAATTTATACTACAACAACAATAAAATTATAAACTTTAATAAAATAATATAATAATAAAATAATTTTTTAATATAATTTAGATTCTTAAAAATATAAATCATTCATAAATCTCTATCGTTGCTTTGGATTTCACAATCCGTACTAGGCATATTTCTTTTCCTAATAATGCATACAATGCATCCATAAGCATTAAGCGAACCACTAGATACCATCCAAGCGCACTATCATTTTCATTGACAAGCAGTTTATGAACCAAACCCAATTTCCCCCCCTCTCCAACACCTCCCCCCCCCCCCCCCCCCCCCCAAAATAAATAAAAAAAACCAAAAACAAACAAAAATCAACCCGATAATCATGATTGGAAAAAGGAGCTCAGAGACAATTTTGCAACTAAGAGACTTGATCCTCAGTTTCAGTGCTTAAACTGATAAGTAGACACAACAAAATAGATGTTGATCCTTTATATCACATTGATTTAAATTGTTATAGCCGGATACAAGTATGTACCATCAAAAAACTTACAAAGGCCACGGGAAAATTGATGCATCACCTGCCCCTCTCCAATGTCAAAACCTGAATAGATTGGAAATTAAACTTGTATAAACATGCAGTTAATAATTGATTGAGCTGCCACAGTTGCTTATATCAAAAACATCATGGCTGTGTCAAACTGCAGCAGAAGATACAAATTGCACGGATACAAAGCAACTCATATGCACAAATGTAATGAATACAATGCAGGATGGGCTTACAGGAGACATAAATAAGAATATGATTAAAAAGAAGAAGAACAAAAATTAAAGATAAAAATAATAAGTAGTATATCTTTCCTCTCTTTACTGTGGCTGTGCTAAGGTCACCTTGGACCAGATAACTCAACTGCATGCAGATTTTCCGTTGAGTCAACAATCCAATCAGAATTAGGATGAGGGGCAAGTTCCACCTCTTGCCGGAGAACTTCGACCTTTTGCCACTCATCCCACCTCTCTGCCAAGCCATCACCTTCGAGCATTCTAACCACTTCTGACATCTTGGGGCGATCCATTGGGGAGCCTTGTGTGCAGAGCAGTGCAACCTGGATTAGTTGCTCTACCTCATCTTCTACATAATTGTTCTGGAGGTCAGGGTCAACTAGCATTTCTAACTTCTTCTCCTTCAGAAGTCCTTTCACCTGAGAATATGTTCAGTTGCATCAGATCCTGGGAGATTTAAATGGCATTGTACACAAGAAACCCTCAAAGGCTGAAATTGATAAAATGTAAGGAGTTCAAAAGGCGAGAAAGACATCAAGGGTAAAGACTCCTTCAAGCAAAGAAAAATAAGTCATTGATATAACAAAGCAATCACCTAAGTAGAAGCTAAAAAAGATAGAGAAGGCTTTAGGGCTATGAAACATCATTCTATCACCTGGAAATTACATTAAAAGATTCCAAACTTGGGAAGCCTAGTCAGCCTTGCCATTCGCCAACATGTCAAGATTTTCGAATAAAGTTTCCAACTAATAAACATAATCCATATTACCAGACTGAGATAACTCTCCCAAATTACCATACACAATCTTAATTTTTTTGTGTCAGCACTAATCTTTTGTTATCAAATGAAATAAAGAAACAATACAATGACCCTCTTGCTCCAGTTGAATCCTCTTGAAAAGATGAAATGACCTATGGCAATTCATGTTCAGCTGTCTGAAGTCGTGCACCTTCTGACGTGAACTGACTAGATCTTGTTTGTCTATAATAAATCATTGTCAGGTGACATCTAGTTAGGGAAATACTGCTATAACAAGTTCCCCTCCAAACATATTTAACCTCTATGGCTCAAACATAATTTAAATGCAGAATCAGATATGCTTTAGGTTACTACTGCATGGTAGTTTTGCTACCTCATGACATGAAACTGTCAAGGGCATTAAAGCAAATCATCAAACATTTGCTAAAGAGAGACGCAGGGGAGGGGGGGGAGGGGGAAGGGAGAGGAAGAGTATGTTTGTACCCAATCAAGTAACATGACATCATCATCATTCGCAAGCCTTGCAAGATCGAACGCCCTCTGTCCGGTGATTAGCTCCAGGAGCATGATTCCATACCCAAAAACATCAGTTTTCTCTGAAGACTTTCCAGTAGAGAGATACTCTGGAGCTATATGCCCAATTGTGCCTCGTACAGCAGTAGTTACATGGGTATCCTTGTAGTCCATAAGTTTAGCTAATCCGAAATCTCCAACAACAGCCTCAAATTCCTCATCCAATAAAATGTTTGCAGCTTTCACATCACGATGAATGATCTTTGGGTCACAGTGGTCATGCAAATAAGAAAGACCCCTAGCAGATCCTAATGCAATTCGCTTTCGTGTTGGCCAATCAAGTGGAAGTTGTGATGGAGGGCGTTCTACAAGAATGCAATAATAAAATAAGGAATATACTAAAAGGTAATGACCAGCACTAATGAGGAAATAGAAACAGTTGGTAAGAAAGAAGTGAAAAAGATCATCCGTATGCCAAAAACAACAGAATGAAGTTCACCTCTTAAACATGATGCAACACTTCCATTAGCCATGTAGGGATAAACAAGTAATCTCTCAGTTGGTGTCATACAAAACCCACGCAACCTGAGGAGATTCCGATGCACAGCCATGCTTATCATTTCTACTTCTGTTTGAAACTGCAGCTCCCCACCTGGTGTGCGCTCTTCTTTCAGTCTTTTGACAGCTACAAGTGAACCATCAGCTAGTCGTCCTTTGTAAACCTTACCAAATCCACCTCTACCCAATATGTTTTTGTTGCTAAAACTATCTGTTGCAACTTGTAATTCTCGCAGTGAAAACCTCTTAAGCTGCCCCAGATGGACTTCTGGATCTTCTTCAGCTGCAAAGAGTTGTAAACATGTGATGATTTTATCTGCCATACAAGCTTGAATTCACTGAAATTTTAGGTCATAACACTAACCAGGTACATCGAAGAAAAATTCTTGAGGTTTCCTCCTTCGCCACCATGCAAAAGCTATTGCAGGGGCAGCAAACAACAAGGCAGCACCGGCAGCAACTCCTCCAGCAATTGCTCCAGTGACACTATTCCCACCTGAAGTTTGAGGTAATTGAAGAATTAGAAGACTACAGTACACTTTCCATATCCTTTTGAGAACCACCATTAACATTATACAAATGCCATAGCATTAACAGAGAAAGAGATTTTGACTTGTCAAAACCAGAATTGAATTACCAAATACAAAGCAACCCTAAGACAAAGGAATGCTTGTCAATCTCATTTCATCTTACTCAAAATTCAGTTAGATTATGAACTTCATCCCAACCTTTGGAACTAAAGAACTACAAGATATTCGTCAGTCAAAAAACAACAAAATTGCCCTTGCAAAATGAGATGTGGCTGTGTCTGTAGATAGAAGATGGAGCCAAAGCTTCCACCTTATCAGCTAATATGCATCATGCCCAGGAAAATTGAAAGAAATAAAAAGCAAAATGTAATGATGGTTGGATCATAAGGATGTAGATGGGACAAAAAAGTTCATCATAATGGCAGTAAAAAAACAGAATGTCAATTAAATTCACACATAGAAAGAATACAAATCCAGGGAAAATAAAGACACAAAACCAGGACCACTAATGCCACAGGTTGAGATATGCTACGGATAATATCATCGAAAATCTACTAGTTCCTTTTCATTAAAAAAATATACAAGTTCAAACTAAGAAAGAGAGTAGGATTACCAGGAGAAGAAATTGGGGGAGGTGGGACAAACGGTGGAGGAGGAGAAAATGGAGGAGATCCTGGGCAGGGGTGCCCAGTAACTGGGCCACATAGATCCAAGTTGTTAGCAAAACTGCAGATGAGAAATTAAACCATTACACATAGCATTCAGAGGCAGTAAGTCACCAGAATACAAATGACATCATCAGGAAAAAACCTAATGGGAGTGAAGAGTGAAAAGGAGCCATTATCTGGAACCACTCCAGAAAGACGGTTGTTCGATAGATCCCTGCATTTCAAAATGCAATGTGAGAATAATTATTTTTACTTTCAAACCGATGCCTCTGAGAGAAAGAGAGGGGTCTTCATGACAAAATAGTGAAATGAACTCAGGGCTCACAATACTTGAAGGGATGAGATATTAGTCAATGACATTGGAATCGGACCCGTCAGGCTGTTGTTGTTAAGCCGGCTATCCTTACACAACAAACATTTCAAGAACAAAAGATGCTTAGAACTAAAATCAATCAAGAGACATTACTTTTAAGCAAAATTTACAGATAAAGTACTACATATGATGATATATAATCAAAACCCAGACGTTAAATATTACATATAAAGGAAATAATCTTTTATACATAATTTATTAATTAGTTACGTATAAACAGCTCCTAGTTCTTTCAATTTATTCTAAAATCAAGTGTGTTGTACTGTCTAGAATAAATACATGATTCATAAAATAAAGAATAAATCTTGAAATGATTAGAAATTTGATGTTTATACACTAAACATTGAAAATGAACAAGTCAAATGCAAAGTAAATAGACTTACAGAAACCGCAATTTCGATAGCTTGCCTAATGAATCTGGAATGGGACCAGTAAAACTGTTCAAGTAAAGATCCAAGCTCACCAAGTTTGTCAGATTCCCAAGATCACTAGGAACTGGTCCACTTATATTGTTACTGTAGAGTTCCCTGTCACAAAAAATGTAGGTGAATAATTTGTGCAAGAGAAATTCAAAACACAACAAGATATTTGCAAGACTGGCATTTACTTCCATGAACACATTCCATGCCAAAATCAAAATATTCCAAAAGGATATTTTTGGGAAACATATACTGTGATCTAAAACAAGAAAATGCAAAATAAAAGAAGAAGAGAACATAGAATAATAAATGCTTGGGTCTTTCATTTCTTTACACATAAGGCACCTCACAAGCTTTCTTGTAAAATACATGCATGTTGCCTCTCTCAAGATCATGTCACTTATGTGGGAAAAGATATAGGTCAAAGCCATTATTCCTCTCTCTTCGTAAAATGAACCAAACAGAAGAAGGAACATAAATTAATCAAGTTCTCCCTCTTTCTATGGTTCCCATACCAAATGATTAAATGAACTATTTTTTTCAGTCATAATTTTTTGATACCATTTTCATGTCAAAAAAAATAATAACTTTATGATATCATTCAGATCTTTCATCAAGGAGTTATTTTCAATCTAAATAGGTTGGCACAAATATTTATACATAATTCCAAACCACCTATAGAGTACCTCATTAATAAAGCTTATTCACTAGGCATACCAATATTTGTTTCCTTTTCCACATCCAAACTATTTAATCACTTCCATTTACATCTAGAAAAATGTAGCACACCCTGTACACAGCCAGGAAGGAATAACACTGGCAATAGGATAGTCAAAACGTATAACAAGATGAACAATAATGCAATGCACCAAAACTGGATCATCTTAGAGACAAAAACAGATGAGCAATTTTAAACTGAAAGCATGACTTACAAGTACTGCAAATTCTTAAGCAGGCCAAGCTGTGGTACTAATTGACCAGATAAAGCTGCATTTCCTAGATCACTGAAATCACAAGAAGAAAAAAGTCATACAAGGTTTCCTTTGCAAACCGAGTTATTAAAGAACTCTAAAAGTTAAACCATGAACATAAGTGAATATAGAAAGCTTACACTCTTATAACACTATTATCATTGTTGCATGTAACATGAAACCATGTGCAGGGATTGACAAGGGTAGGGTCCCAACTTTGCAAGACATTGTTCGGATCATTTAAGTTGGTCCTTAGGCTATGAAGTGCATCACCTGTTTGAATATGCAGACAAAGACAATGGACTGGTGAACATTAATAACACCACACTTGTAAAGACTGCTATTACAGAGCCAAACCCAGAGACAATGATCATCTTCAATTCACACAAAACTATAAAGCCATTAAACCCGCTGAAGTTGAAGCAATCAAAATATTGGGCACTAAAAAGTTTTGGAACACTCGTCAATTTTATAGTAACTCATGTCAAATGCAAATAAAACATGTTCCTAATAAGTATATATGAACTGAAAAAAGAATCCTTTTCACGAGATAACGTAGGCTTATGGGTTTCCTGAGCATAGTGACGCTTGATTAACCGAGTATAGCATGTAAGAAACAGTTCAAAATTCGGAATACGGTGATTTCTCTTGCAGTATCGTCCACTAATCACCTAAGCATATCGATGCTTAAAACCACCGCAAACCATAAAGTTGCAGAATTTGATAAAGGCATTCTTCAAAAAGAGAAGATTGTCTCAAGGAAAAGGTCTCAAATAACCCATAAAGTTCATTGCAAGAAAAGTCATTGACGGTACAACTGTTAAAGATGTTTTATTATACTAAAAGATCAACTCCCATCTCAACCAAATTGCAAAGACATTGAGAGGAAAACAAACCCAGATTTAAACCTCAAAAAGAAAAAGGGAAAAAAACAATAATCACCTTAAAAACCCCACACCCATTTGAACACAGTCATTTCTCACTACCAACCAGAAACAAACATAAAATACACATTTCCACAAATCAACACATATTCTGAACAAAGATCAAACTCTCAAAAGTATTGACAAACAAAAAAATGAAAATCAAGAAACAAACACTATCATTTACACATACACAAGTACACACACCTTCCATGTTAGCAGAGACAAGCCATAACGGATGCACCAGCAAGATCAACAAGACCAAACCAAAAGCCCCAACCTTTGTCTCCATGTCTGACACACACTACACTGTCAGCTTCTACTCAATCTCTTCAGATCCAAGCAACAAGCTACACCCCAACATCTCCATCACCAAAACCACCAAAACCCTAGCTCTCAAATCCCACCATTATCGCCCAAAAATCACCTCAATCAAATCTCTGATCTCTCATTGATAACAAACACAAAAGCGAATAAAAGTGATAGCCCACACCCAAAAAAGGCAACAAGAACAAAATCAGGGAATGAATTTTTGTTTCTTCAAAACATTTTTCTTTTATACACTGCTAAGAGTTTGTTGCTTTTTGGCAACCAAAAAAATTACTTTCCCTTTCGTGTGTACTCTTATAACAGCTCTCTCCTTCTGAAGCAGAGTGTGTGTGAGAGGGAGAGATTATTATTGTCCATCTATCCCTCTCTTTTTTTTTTTCGCTTTTTGAGTGAGGCGTGCAGTGAGAGAGAGAGGTGTGAGAGCTGCCCGAACGGTGCTGACCGCTGCCCAAACGCAGTCAAAACGCCTTCGCTCAATATCGTGGAAAGTGACGCGACTGGGGTTGGGAGCGATTGGGCAAAGCCCCCGTTTTCGGTCAAAGTGTTGTGGAGCCCACCTCCTTGCCATGTCAGATTCGGTCCAAATTAAAGTTTTGTTTATCTAAAATATTCTAAAATCGTTAAATGTACTAGTCTTGTACCCTTCGTCTTCGATGCATAAGTTACTTATTGTTGTGATATTGGGATGGGAATAAATTATTATAATAATTGTCTGTTAATAATAAAAAAAATAATTTTTTTTAATGATATTTAAGTTAGGTCAGAAAAAAATATACATTTAATATATATTTTTTCTTAAATTCAAATGATGTATGGGTTAATTTCTAAATCAAAATTACTTTCTATTCAAATAGAAAATTTTTCTTTTAAAGTATAATATAGCCATGCAACAAATTTTAAACCAATTGGTTTATCAGTGGTTTCAATTTATAAATTTTTAGTAGCTTTAAAATAATCTTTGATAAAGTAACAATAAAGTTAAATTTTTTTATACTTTATAAAATAATAATGAAAATATGTTTTTAGTATTAATTCAGTTTTTAAAAGTATTTTTTTTAACTCAACTGATTTTCTGGTCTTTTAATTTTTGAAAAGATTTAATATGGGCATTGGGTATTTACATAACAAATTGAACCTATTTGTTGTCTTTAAATTGATATATTATGAACTTAAATTGGTTAAATATTAGATTTATTATGATTTTTTATCAAAACAGGCTCAAAAATACTTACCATGTTATTTTGCGCTCAAACCACATCCGTTGTAAAATAGTCTCCCATAACTTTTCGGAAAATTCCAAAAACATTAAAATCAAACTTCATGAGTCTGTACGGCTAGTCTGAAGTTGGTTTTATATTATTTTTAAACTACACGAAGGCTTGTCGTCTTACGAAACTTTTTAAATTTTTTATAAAAAAAATTATTATAAATTATTTTAATTTTATACCATATTTATTAAATAATATAAATATTAATTATTATAGATAATTAAAAATTGAATTCAAGATTAATAAGGACAAAACTGAAAACAGTTTTCAAAAACTGTTTCTAAACATAAGATATTCTTAAATCTCGATCTAAGCAAATTTGATTAATGATTCAAAGTAAATATTGCCTTCACAAATTTAAACAAATTTACTTAGATCGAGATTTAAGAATATCTTATGTTTAGAAACAGTTTTTGAAAATTATTTTCAGTTTTTGAAAATTGAAAACAGTTTTCAAATTTTTTTTCTATGTTTGGTAAACAGTTTTCAAGAGCAATTTTTTTAAACAGTTTTCTGAAAACTCCAAATTGGTATTTTCTGACATAATTTTCGAAAATAGTCCTGAAATCAGTATTCACTTCTCTATTTCATTCTTTCTCCATGGTATATAAAAATATTAAAATTTTGAAAATAAAATAATATTAATTATTTTTAAATATTAAGTAAATATGAGAAATAAAATTAATATAAATTTTAAATTTAAACTCAAAACAAAAAATTATTACAAGGTGTATAAAAACAGTTTTCAAAATAAGGTTATTCAAACAATATTTCATTGTTTTCTGTTTTGAAAATAGTTTTCGAGTTACAATTATTCAAGTATGTTTTTTTCTTAAGACTGTTTTCAGTTTTCATTTTTGAAAACAGTTTTCAAAAACTAAAAAAAAAAAAAAAATCTGTTAGCAAAAACCATACAACGAAAATAGCTCTTGATTTTTAAGTGTTTTTATTCTTGGTCTTTTATGAATGTGACGGCTGCCATTTTAGTTACTAGTTTGAATAAAATATTTATATTACCGTCATTTAAAATGTGAATGTTTAGACTATCACAATTGAAAGGTAATGGTTTAAAGTGCTAGATACCCCAAAATCTTGAGGGCAAAGTGCATTTATACCTAATTTTTTATTTAATTATAACATTATATCAATGATAATATATCGAATTCAACCAAAAAATTTCATCACAAAAAAAAAAATTGCAAATTACTTGTGTAATCTATGTACTCGTCAGCGATAAAACACAAGTCTTAGTTTTACTATCATTATAAGATGCATAAATTTTTTGTCCATGCTCATTTAATTTGTAACCCCTACCTTTACTAAATATCAAATTGAGTTTAAAATTAAAACGAGCCAAGCAAATAAATTATAATCGAAATAAAAGCTAAAAAATGGAAGAGTGATGATTCTATAAACCCGGTTTTATGGGAAATATAATAAAATCGGAAAAAATTATTAATAATTATGAATAAATTGAATGATAATTATTTCAAAAAAATTAAATATTAAAATTACTATTTAATTTTTTTTATAATTATTAATAAAATTTTTTGATTCCGTGATAATTCACACAAAACCAATTTTGTATTATCACCGCTTAAGATAAAATTCAATTGTAAGTCAACAATAACACCGAAAAAAATAAAATGTTTAAAATATTTTGAAGGGTAGATAATTATAAAAGCGTTTGGTTCAATTCAAATAATAAAAATTGGGCCTCAAACGATTTAGAATCTAATCATTTAGGAAAGAATTTTAGCCTAGCATGGCTGCTAAAGTTCGAAAGAGCCAACAAATTTAACCATGCCGTAGTCCGAACAAAATCAAAAGTCGAAGCTATGAATGAGGTGACCATGGATCTGGACATGTGGCAATGTGAGAGGATTAATAAACAACTTTCTTGCCTATATGGTTAAGCCGAGTAAAAACGAAAGAACACAAAATCAGTTCCTGAACCATGAAATCCTTGAACTTCTCTTTGAAATCACTGTGTATTTTTTGTTAGGATTATTTTGTGAAAACAATAGTTTTTTTTTTTTCACACCAAAAATACCTACATTTGTTTCATACTATAAACCGTGCAAGAAAGATTATCATACTATAATAATATTATTTTATTAAATATAAATATTTATTATAATTATCATAATAATTAAAATTACTACTCGTTAATGCAAGAACACTACAAATTAATGCAAATTAAAAAGAAAGAAAATTCATTTCTAGTAGGCTACCCCAGAAAAGGGAACAACCCAAAAACAAAAATTCTACTTAACTAGCAAAAGGGCATCTACTACATTTACAAAACTTTATCTTTCTAAGTTCTGTCGTTTACTCCTTTATAAGGGAAGTGAAGACAAGACCTTAGCTTAAAAGAGATATATTAATCCATAGTACACAAATGAAGGGCATGCCGTTTTAGTTGATTCTTAATCTCCAGCTAGCATAGATGAATTGGATCAATTGGAGGGCACATGGTAGGATTTCCCTTTACACATGCACCTGTAAACAACAGGGCAAGATTCTGCGACGGAGCACTTGAAGCTCACCATCACCCTCTTGCAAGGAAAGCACGGTCCGCATGCATGAGAACAGTCCGGTAAGGTCGACCCCGTTGGGTATAATTCCATCCCAGCTGCCTCTTCCTTTGAGCCTAATTCCTACATTAACATAACCAAGAAATTAATCGATTTACTACCTACAGCTCATCTCATTATCACCTTATATTACATTGAAAACAAAGAAAAATTATTCCCTATGATGCCTTACAGGCCTTGTCCTATTACAACATAACAAGTCAATCCTTTACCTCACATTTTGGTCGATTAGACATGTTATAATAAAACGGGCTTATGACATCTTGCTCAAAAATTTCAGAAAAATCTATAGTTACCATCGATTTTTGACCAATTATGTAAATATCACTGATTAAACTTTACTCCTCACTCAGTTATAGTGGTATTATTAAGGGTAAAATTGAAAAACACACAAATTATCAGGAAACTTTCTTAAAGATTACAAAAACGCATTCCGATGGTTGAAATAGATAAAGTATAACACTGTTAAAAAATTTCTCATAAAAAAAAACTGTTGTTGGAAACAAACCTTATGGTGCTTATAACCTTTATGTCCAGGTCTGGCACCCTCTTCTTGGAAGCTAACTGAAATATGGAGCAAAAATCAAGAATGAAGTTATAACTGCTACTTCTTACAGAATTTAATCATAAATATATATAATAGTAAAAAATAATGTGTTGTATAGAAGATACATTTGTATTTATCTTTTTTTTTTAAAAGTATACAATTACGTCTCTGAAAATAGAGATTTCGAAGTTCAAGTATATACTCTTTACAATCATTTATTATAATTCAAAAATGCGAGTGTATGATTTAAGATCGAAAGTGTATATTTTTTTGAATTCATTACTAAGAAAGAGATCGATCTTGAATTTTCTAGGAGTTTTCTATACGAAAGATCGAAAAGTAACCGTTGAGCTTAAAAACTCAGGTTATACAAATGTGTACTTAAAATAAATTATAGGAATACGAATGTATTTTTCACTATTGTTTTAGTAATTATCCTTTCACTTCGTTTTAAGCAAGTGATCATAAAATCTTATATAGTATTGGTCAATATTAAGGATTGAACATATAAGTGAAAAAAGATATAAAGCTTACAACGATTTGGTGACGCACGGAGACTATTACCAACACCGAAAACCACGAAGAGAATTACGATGAAGAAACATTTGTAGGCACCAACTGGAAAGTTCTTCATGTTTATTTTCTTTTTCTGCTATTTAACTTTACGAAATATGAGAAGCTTGAGGAAATATTTCGTTGGAATGGCAATAAAAAATAAATATAGAAAAAAAAAACCCTAAAAGAGAAAAGCGTTTTTGGGGAATTCGAATGAGGTAAATAATATATAGGAGGTAGAAAGGGATCGGAGGTGGTTTTAAATGTAGAAAGAAGGTACAGCTGATGCCGTTCACATGATGCACGGCAATCTTTTGAAGGGTTTTCACATGTTTCTGGGTGGTCACACCCACAATAAATGCAGCCTAAAGTATTAGGAAACTTTTAAATGTTCAAATAAGTAAACAAAGTACAAAATTTGAAACTTGGTACTGAAATTAAAGTTGCAAGTAAATGGAGTAATACTATAATACTTAATTCGGAAAAAATCTTTTTTTTTCTTAAAAAAACCAAATATCTAAATTAATATGTAAAAATACAGTCTTCGTATGAAAACAAATAATTAATATCTAAACTTCTTTACGAAATACTTTTTTTTTATAGAAAAAACATAGAAAATAAGTTCACCTAAATTGTTTATAAATAGTAATGAATTCTTTATGAACGATATATTTATCTATGATTGTTTACAGTATATGATGTCTAGGATGTGTCACGCGTCTTTTTTATTAATAGTATATATGGACAAAAATTCACTAATCACTTACTCTATTTATCTTATTTTTAAACTCCAACTTTTTAAGAAAGTATCAATTAATGCATTGTTTAAAGCATAAAAATGTATTGTTTTTCAATATCACCCTTCACATCGTAACTTACAATGATAATAAAGTAAAAGGCAACGGTAATTTAAGAAAAATAATAAAAATAAAATATACTTTGATTTTTAAAGTGCACAAAATTAGACTACATATGACAATTAAGGAAAGGGGCAAACAAAAAATTTCCACCCTCAAAACACTAGTCAAAATAAAAGCTCTAATCCCATCAGAATAGGGAATTAGAAATTGAGGGGAGGGATATATTTTCACTATATAAAAAGGGCTTCCATCTATGATGATTATAGGTATTCATAATTCTTTAGCCTTTTCAATTTTATAAATTTACCATTTGAGTCTGACTTGTGTATCGAAAAGTTATCCGAATCCCAACTTGGACGACTTTCTAGTTTGTGTGGTGCTATATATTCATTTTTCATTTTTTATGATAAAAATGATCTTTTTTCGTAAGTTCTTATATACCATAAAATTTTGGTCTCATGCGCGTGTAGGGAAACAAAAAAGAAAGTTTGTGTATAAACATATCTGTAAAAGCTATTTCTACTATAAATTGAGATATCCAAAACAGAATCAAATTATCAGTGAAAGTTTCTCAACGATTACTTATGAAGCTACCCACACACCTATGTCATTACAATTATTTTGCTAATAATAGAATGATAAATTACATAAATTATCAACAAAAACTTTTAGACGATTACCACTAAAACTACTCAAGTGTCCCAAACACAATAAAAATCCAATGCATGCATAGCAATGCTCATAAACATAGCTATCAATTGTAAATTTTAATATCGTCCAACAAAACAATGTTGATGGAGACGTTATGTTTTTCAAACTAACAAAAAAAAAATGTAGCACAATAGTGTGCGAGAAGAAAAATATACGTAATCATTTATGAACTCATTAAACGTACATGAACAATTGTGTAGAACTATTATAATTAATAGTAGTCATAAAGATTACAAAGCTAAAGCATTAAACTGTCAAGGAAAAACGAGGGAGTTCACGAGTACAGACACTTTGTGGGATGATATTAACAGATGCATCATCTGTCAAAGGGTCAATTGAAGGCAGCCTGCTATAAACGTGAAGGTCAGGCCTTTGGCTTTTAATGAACTTAGTTTCTATTCTCCATGCCTTTTATCTTGGGAAAGGATCAAAGTTAAAGTATAAAATGATTTTGGACCGATCCGGATTTGTGGGAGTATTTCGTAATTTAAAAAATTTATTAGTAATAAAAAAATTAAATAATAATCATTTTAAAAATTAAAAAAAGTTAAATATCAAATTTATAGTTTATTTTTTATAATTAAATATCAAATACTATCACGGAACCAAATCAACCGAACCAAATTTATGGTATTACTGTAAACAAAAACTGTAAAGTCAACACTGTCCTTTCATAAATTTTTTCTCTACCCATCCTAGCTACCTCACTGTAAACAGAAACTGTAAAGTCAACACTGTCCTTACATAAATTTTTTCTCTACCCATCCTAACTACCTCACTTACCTCTGGTTAACTTAACTCACAGATTCATTGTCAGTTTTGCCCCTGACTTACTTCCCATTTCCAACTTCTCTTTCTCTCACATTCTCTTCTCTCGCCCCTACGACTCACCGTTCCCAACTGAGTCCCCCTCCCGCGACTCACGGTTCTCATCTATCGTCTCTTTCTGATATGATCCACTCATCACTTTCTCTCTCCTGCTCTTCCCTCTCTGCAACTAAGCCCAGAATCCTTCCCCCTTCTCTTTTCAATGTCTTTCTTCTCCTTTTTCTATCTTTTGATACTCTCTCTGCAACTAACCCTAAACCCAAAATTCAATCCCTTTAATACGTAGATCTCTCTCCTCTCTCAGTCTCTCTTTTCTATTCATCTCAATTTTTCATCTCTCTCCCGTATCTTTCCTCTCTTCCATCTTAAAACCCTAAAAATACAGATTTACCAAGTTCGTACTACAATTTCATGGCAACAAAATCAGAAGCTCGACGTTCAACTTCTTCTACTTCGAAACATAAGGTAATTCTTTTGTTTTATTCCATTTGTCATATTTTTTCCTCATTTCATGAATGTGTATCTCATCTTAACCAGTGGTATTTAAACCCGAAATACTCGCACTTCTGATTTGCAGCTCAAATTATTCTTGTTTGGCTGTCAGTATATGCTAATATGCCACTGGGTCCACCTCCACCACCAGCAGCCGATCTGCCAGCACTGGCAGCAGCAGTGTCCGTGTTTTGCTTCTTCAAATATATGAGTAAAATCTCCTATTTTTTTAATTTCTCCTCTTTTTATTTAATTTCAGGTTTTAGGGTTCTGTTGAGATTACTATTACGACATTTTATTTCCATACCATGTTCAAAACCTGATTCAGTTGGTTACATATTTTTCGTCATTGTAATTTTTTAATGCAATTTAAATTAGCTTTGGCCCTTTCTTATTTACATTTCTCTATTAGTGCTATACAAATGTCTTGAGATGCAGGTATGTTTATGTGAATTTTTTTTCTTAATTTTTGTTTTGGTGAAATTTGGTACGAGATTAATGATGTTCTGCATTCTTTATAAACTGATCAAAATACAAATAAATTTCTTTAAGAACAACGGTCATATTTATTCACACTGAGTGTAGTTTGCAAATTATCTTTTTCAACTCTCTTTCTTTCTAAGAAGGATTCTACTGTAAATATATAAAAATAATTTTCTTTTCATTAATTATATGCTGTGAATTCATTTTTTTGAGGTTGCATTACAGGGTTCATATTGTTTGGGTTGGGAAGAATGATTGGTTTCCCTTACCTTGTACTAATGAAAACCTTTTTTGGTTTGGTTGCTAAAGGTACAAGAGAAGGAAAAGAGATTACTGTTGTGGATGCACATACTTTTTTTTTTTCTTTATTCTCTGTTTGGGGCTTGAGGAAAGAAAAAAAATTAATGAGTATAAAATAATGCTTGATGCGAAAAAGCGATAAATATAGTAAAGTGTAATCTGATCTTACTATTAACTATGTGTAATCATGGGGATTAAAGTTGTTAATCTTGATTTGTGTTCACATTTCGGCATGTCTTTCAGGTTTAAGTGATTTTGGTTGTTGAATTTTGTTCTTGATTTGAGATTGTTGTTTGAGTTACTTATGGTTGAATTCGTGGTTTGACTTTGATTCATTTCAAGACTTTCTTGAAAAAATGCTAGAGAGATAAGTATATGATTTACTGGTGTGATTATTATCTTTTATTTTAGAAGCCAGATTGTGGTTTTAGTTGATTTGGTTCTGATTAAATCTAAATTTTCTGCTTCAGTTTAGTTCATTGTTTGGGATCAAAATTTACCTTGCTTAATTTTGATATACATATGTACACACACACACACACACACTGCAAATGAGCATGAGTAATAGACATACAAAGTAATTTGCTAAACCTTGAGGCTATTGCTTTTCTTAACATCTTAATTTGCTAATTGAGTGCATATTGCAATTAGTAATTTGTATGTCTTATGGTTTAGACCTCAAGATCTTAAAGAAAGAAATGGGGTAGATATTTGTATATTTCCATTCAACCTGTACACCATCCTATAGTGTTAATAATACTCTCAGTCATCACCTTCTTCATTACAATACTTGTGACTGACCTTCCGTAAAGAACAATGGGTTCTTTATTTGACATGCTTTTGACTATAGTAGGGTGTTGATGTAAGGGTACATACGAAGGCCTACAAACTATCAACCCTGCATTAGTTGCAGCATTTGGTCCTAGCCAACCAAGACCCCATCTTAATTGCAGGCTCAACTTTATAATTTTCTTTTAAAATTTTTATTTTTCTTATAGTAAGTGCTATTGCATGTCAACATGCTCCAAGTTCTTGGATAGTATGATGAGTCTCAAGGTTGAGTTCCTGAATTTTTTTTGAGTCTCAATACATCCCCTCCTTGCATCTTTTAAAAAAAAGGGTAACAAGTAGTTGCAGGGAATTCATTGCAGGCTGAACTTACTATCAAGAAACTGACAGAAGAGAGGAGCATGGCCACTCAAGAGAAGTATAAGCTTAGGCATGAACTAGTGAGTTTGCTTCTTTTTTTTTCAGTGCATCCATATTTTTATTCTCATTATTTGATTTTATGGTGGATGCTCAACTTGTTCTTAAGAGATTTCTTGGTTGATGCTTTTAACATAGTTATAAAAACTAATCCTTCAACTTAGTGAAATTAGAGAATTTTTTTTTAGCAACATTGCTTCATGGTATGCCTAGATTTACTGAACTTCTCTCTTCGTAGAGATTTCAATACCAATAATTTGATATAAACTAACTACTTAATATAAGTTGTACAATGCCTCTTTTTTAGCATTTTAGCTTTAGTCGACTTAAAACTTGAAAATATGCAAGTAGCTAAAGGTTTCAAAATTGGCATTGATTTGGTTGTATCTGATTGCAGTGTTTTCCTTAATTGAAGATTGTGCTCTTGAAATTTTTTACTAGGTTGTTGACTTTTGAAGATTCTTACTATGAAGAGCAAAATGGGGCAGTGGCTAATAACATGATTCTACAGGTCCATATGCTAGGTGAAGGGTATGCTCAATATATTATCCTACTTCAGTTATTCAATGTTAGCCTGTTATGAATCATGTGGAAAGTTGCACAAATTTTCTAAATTTGGCAAATATGGTCAAGGTAGGATTATTTGTTTGAAAAAATTTTGTGCAAATTTTAAGCAAAGGAAAGAACTCAGGCAGCATTAATCTGTTACTTATTGTGTGATTTAGAATCATTGGCCAAGTTGATTTCACTGGAAAGCACCATAGGGTGTTCTTTGATGCTCAGTGTGGAGAACGAAATCCCATTGGTTCTATTTTCAAATCAAGATATATTTCAGGTTTTTCTTCTTCTCATGTTGTATTGTACAAGTTTTTTTTAGCACATCAAAGCTAATTAAGTTGCTCAAATTATTTGTATAAGTTCTTATCGAATTAGTTAGTCGTTTATTTTTGGGCATCAGTGTTGAAGACGATGTGTGCTGTATCTTGTTGAATTCATTGAAAATTTCCTTTCATTTTGCAAGACGATTATGAGTTTCATCATCATTTTTTTGGGATCTAGGTATGTCCCTGCAACTTATGATACAAATTGCATTGGCGCTAAAAATCATCAGGATTATACTAGTTTTGCGCTTTTTGTGTCTATTGCAGTTTCCTCATTTGCCCATGCCCCAGTACCAGACCATTCATGTGAAGATAATTGCCAAGCAACTTATCTTGAGTTTGTTGCGTGATTGAATTTTTTAGGATACATTTTTTGTCTCTTGTAAGGAAACTTCTTTTTTATTTTATAGGAGTGAGGAGGCTTCAATTGAATTCTTTTTTTTCTCTCCTTTTTTAAGGAGTAAGGAGGCTTGAATTTGATTAGCTTTTTCGTACAAGAACGTGGAATTATAATTTATATGCTGTTTATGAATACTTTTATTTTTAGGGCAAACATCAATAAAATGTCTTGTGGTTTGGTCGTTTTAAACTTTCCCATGGTTTTTTTCGTAACACTTTGGTACCATGTACGATGCTCCGTTATTACTATGGTACTTCGCCGTTAAAGTCCATGTCCTTCTGTCAAGCTCATCACGTAATTTTGTCCATCTTAGATTTGTTGATGTTATTAGTCTTCTTCCCAAATGCATCTTCACATAAAAGTTGGAAAACAGCAAACCATTCAACACCGAATTGAAGCCCCAGGTACCAATCCCATTGCAACTACCTTTCATAAAATGCAGCAAAAGCACACCCACATGGCTCAACAAATTGCAACCGAACAACACGATCTGGCAATTCACCACAAGTGGGGAGCATGCGCTTGGCAATCTGATTCTTGTCCAAAACTGGTACCCATAAACCGAGTACACCAACGTGGTGAATAGAATGGCCAAAACTCAAAATGACGGTAAGAATTCAAGCCACAAAAGGACATGAAGGTCGATATTGAATTATTGAACATATGGAAAAGCGTCAATTTACGGTGCCTTAAAATTATGAAAATGTGCGCGGTATGTTGAGGAAGTGGGAGAAGTAAAAAGCGTACAACCAAAAGAAAACCTGACCCGAGGGTTGGGTCTTGAGAGGGAAACAGATGAGTCGTTGGAAAGGGGTTTTAGAACGATGCCAAAACCAACGAATCTTGCGGATCTTGATGACGGCATGTCAGATGAGGAGGAGATGGAGAAAGGTGAAGACAGTGAGGTGGAGGGCTATGGAGGTGAAGAGGAACAACCACGTGGAGCCCCACGATTGGGTGTGGTTCCACCGGAACTCGACGATCGATGGGTGCTCTGAGAGGTAGTACGTCAACTTGTTGATGTTGATCGCCAGGTCATCATTGACCTTCTTCAAATTTATTCATTAAAAGGTGATTTCAAAGTTTCAAGAGGGAGAAAACCAAAATGTTCTTCACGTGAACTTAACTGAAGAACACGGACTTTAACTACGAAGTACCGTAGTATTAACGGAACATTGCACAAAATATCAAATCGTTACAAAAAAACCAATGAGAACTTAAAGTTTAAAACAATCAAATCACAAGGTATTTTATTATTGTTTGTCCTTATTTTTATATGGACTGAATTTTTAAGATTTATATTTATGTGAATAGTTTCTCCAAATATTTGTTTTGCTACATAAACAGGATCATGTATGTGTCGCTAAAACATTGCATCAGGCAACTAAGAAAACAGGATTTTACATATTTTTAAAACAAAACAAATAACTGCAGGTGCTTCTAAGCGTCGGAAAGTTGAAAACATCGGCACATGTAATCGCTACAAGTAGCTGGTTGGTGCGAATTTTTACCAATGAGGTAAAATTTTATTTTGCACTGGAAAGGTAAAACTGTTGGTGCTTGCAAGCACTGCAGTCAAAATAATGGCGCTAAGCTTGAGCACCATTATATGAATAAAGACTGTGTTCTATTGTGCATGGTGTGGTGTTTTGCCTAAGCCTTAAAATTTCATTTAAGGGCGCCAAGCTTGAACACCAATATATCGAACTTGAAATTTAATAACCGTCATGGTTGTCGAGACATTATGTTCACGTAAAGAGTTTTTTTGGTATAGATGACAAAATAATAAAAAGATGTTTAGAGTTTAGAAACCATAAGGGTCAACATAAGAACGTCTACACTTAATTTTACAAATACTTAAGGAATTATAAGGAAAAACAATCAAAGTTATATGCATGGTTGAAAATTGCCCGTTGAGGTTGAATGCTTATGAGGTTGTTGACAATAAAATCATGAAGGAAGGTTGGGGCCTTCTCGAACGAACATTGTCACACTCGTCAAGATGAAATTGATATTCAGCCAATATCTCAAGTTGAAAAACTCTTACAAGCAATCTGGAGATATTGATACTTAGGAACAATTGTGGAATGAGCCTCAGTTATCTCCAAGCATGGCATTGCAAGGAGAAAGCACTGCTGTAAACATCATGCCAGAGGAGAACAATAGGATTGTGATTCGGCTTACTTGATATATGCGAGGGAGGAATGCTAAAACCCTAATAGGAAGAGAGTTTCACGACAATGAGATTATGAGGATGATAATGAAGCTTGGTGTTGGTTCGATACACAAATGGATGACGAAGATGATCGACATGTAGTCTTATGTATTACTCTAATAAATTCCTAGGACTTACTATTAATCAAATGCCTTTTTTAATTTAATTCTTCTTGTTTGTCTTGGATGCGATATAAGATTAAGGATTTGTTTGTATTGCAATCGTACTATAAAAATATTAGCATTACCTATTGAATATAATATAATCTAAAAAAATATGTTAATGTGTGAAAATGCTTACATCAAAAAAAAAAAATCTCAGACACGGACATTTGTCCTAACAGCACGGACCTATGTGCCCAACACACAAATATTTACTTAAAAACACATTTTGCAAATACGTTGATCATATATATCATCAATACAGTTCAAAATTGTAAATAAACAATTTTATAGTTTAATCAAAATTAAAATTAAATAGTCTCTTTGAAGACATCTTGTGTGTTAATTAATTGGAACTTTGAAAGTGCCTTGAAAACTATTTTGAGGTTGGGTTTGTAATTGATTCTCTTTTAAAATCAAAGTTTTGGTTCTTATTTCTCTAAATTTGTGCACTTTTTTTTAATCGAATTCTTATCATCAATTTCTACGCGTGATTATATTATGGTCAAAACTCATATCACTCGTCTACGTTCTTGGTGCAAGGTTTTTTTTTAAAATTTTTTTTATGAGTTTGCTTCGTGTGGTGTGGTTGCTTAGCATTGAAGCTTTGGCTCTCTAAGCTAGGGATGGTAGTTCTAATCGAATTCTCATCATCAATTTCTACAAGTGATTATATTATGGTCAAAACTCGTATTACTCGTCTCCGTGTTCATGGTGCAAGGTTTTTTTTTATTTTTTTTATGAGTTTGCTTCGTTTTGACGTGGGCTTTGGCTCTCTAAGTTAGGGACAGTAGTTTGTAGTTTTTACAGGATTACTCAATCCAAATCATACCCGTTTAATCATTTATTGTTAAAAACGATAATTCGTGGTTTTTACTACAGTACTCAATCAAAATCATATCCGATTAACCATTTGCTGATTAAACCACACGATTATATATTATTAAAATTTATACATTTAAAAATGTAAATATTTGATTCCATGACCTTTTAGTCAATCTCTCAAGCTTAACCAATAAACCAATTCAATAATTTGTTTAAATTTTTACGATTTAATTTATTTATATCAATTAAATTTCGTTCACGCAACTTCCCTTAACCCTAGGTGTCCCTTATAAAAACCGTAAGGCAGCTTCTCATCTTCACATTTCTCTCGACTTTGCCTACTGGCCACTGACTCTTTCTACTCTCTGTCGACGACATCTCAGGCTTTCGCCAGCGACGCAGTGTTGTTCTCAAGGTAAGTCTTTGTATCTCTTATATTTTCTCTCTCTTTCCTTGTGCGCCGCTTCAATCTTCATATATCTCTAAGAGAAAGTAGAGTAATCCTGACCAAATCATTTTACCTGAATTAGCTAGGAGTATTAATGCAGCCAGTTTGATTAGTTATTTAGGGTCTTGTTAACCAAAAACAGAGAACTATTCAAATCAGATCAAGAACCCGATAAAATCTGGCTAGGTAAAATAATAGGGATTTGACTTATAATTACCAGAAATTTTGAGGAGATGTTAAGACAGCACAACAAATCGAAGTCAGTACCCAAGAAAATTAAAGACTTAACAAGGTACATATCAGTACCAAAAGAATGGAACGATGTTATTTTCCAAAATGAGCAAAAATTGTTCTGTAATTAGGGGTAGCGCATCCAATAACCTGTAATTAAACGGGAAATCTAAACGGGCTTGGGTAGTAGGTTAGTAAATTGGTTTTGGCTATGGATATGTCAAATTTCATTGGTTGCCATCCCCCTGTTCCAAGCTGGCTTGCTTACCAAATCAAGAAATCTAGAAAAATTTCGTAATTGAAACGGACTCACAGGAATTATTCCAAGCTCTTGGTTTGCTGCTAAAGAGACGCTCTTAGGAGGCAAATCCTATTTTTAAGAATAACAGATGTCTTAGAAGGAATTTGTCTAATTGCTCTCTGAGTTTGGCTCGTCGTTTCAGTAATGCTGCTGCTGATTGGGTAGTTACCATGTTCAAGAAGAGGATCTGCCTTTGGATTGGGTCTCTGTACACCATCTTCTTGCTGGTCTTTTGTTTTGGGTGTTTACTTTTTTGCTCTGCTGTTCTGGTTTTGTTGTTGTTTCTTGGTTGTTTTTGTATAGGTTTTGGGGTCAAAAGAATATCTGGGAAAGGCTAACAAACATTTCTTTGAAAATTGATGGTTTGTCTCTCTATTAGAGGGGTTCCAGAAATGTTTGATTTTGGGAGAAAAACCCTATTAATTATAATTATTTTAAATATTTTAAATTAATTAAATAAAAATACACTCACTTGATTTCAAACAATTAAAAAAACTTATACAACCGACAATATACAACAGACAACATGATCTTTCTTCAAAGAAAGCAGGTAAAGTGTATAAAGTTGTACCCTCTTGTTCCATTTACAAACCCTAGGTCTAGCTGTTGTCTTAGTTCTTCTTCAATCTTCACGGTTCATCTTATTATTGTGATTATGTTTGATCATTTTGAGATTTGAATCGTAATTATTGTATGTTTATGAGTCAGTTTTCTTGTGAGATGTATCCTATATATCTCAATTTCGATCAATTTCTTCGGTTAACGTATTTTCAGATTTCACTTGTTGATTATGTCGTTAATTCTCTAGATCTTTAGCTTGAATGTGTAGCTTTCTATATGAGTATGTTACATGGATTTGTCCTATTTCTTACTCTTAGAGAGTGAATCTATGCACATTAGAAAATGGAACAATTAAGTGTTTTCATTTCTTTATGCTAAATATGAAGCTATTTAGTGTGAAAGTTGCAAGCTTTAGCTCTAGATCTGTGTTGAAACGGTGGTGTTGACATTTTTATGCTCAATATTGGAGCCATCAGTTTTACTCATGGTGACATAAAAGTAAATCGATATTATTCACATGTCTGTTTGCTCTTTTCATATTTCCCCCTACATATTTACTAAGTTAACATTTCTTGTAATGAACATTGTTAGTTTATTGTGTTGACTGCATCATATTAATATTTAATAATAATAACTGGCTTCCTTTCAAGTGAATGTAATATATACGGAACAAGACTTACCCTTTTTTTTCTGGCTATATGTTTTCAGACGCAAACCACTTACAATAGTAGCAATGGCAGTCGCATTCTATGACCTCAACTCTGATGCTGGCTTGAAGAAACTTGATAACTACCTCCTTACTCGTAGTTACATCACCGGGTGAGTTTTGCCATCTCTCTTTACTCTTTTTGGATGGGGATTTTCCTGAATCGGTGTAGTTGGAATGTCTAGAATTGGAGGAACATAAGAATGCTACTGAAGGGGACCTAGAAAAAGAATAAAGGAGAGGGGAATTCAGGTTATAAATTCTTTGTGTTTACTTGAAAGATCAAAGAATAGATCAACAGTTTCATTTCTCTAGTTAGGCTAAGATGTTATCTCTACCTTGGTTTGAATGATTTGTCTGGCTGAATTTTTACAGTTCAGTATGTTTTAGTCTCTGTTTCTGAGGTGTATAAGGCTTTAGTTGTGTCTATATGGTTGGTTCTTGCAGCAAGTTGTGCACTAATCTCCTATTCTTAGGATGAATAATAGTATTACTTATTGAAAGAAAGATACTTGAGAATGCTATAGCAAAATGATGATGATGAATGATTTCTCTACTAATTTTAATTTATGTATGCCGTATTGATCTGTTTCTTCTAA
This sequence comes from Bretschneidera sinensis, assembly GCA_023935145.1. Taxonomy (NCBI): domain Eukaryota; kingdom Viridiplantae; phylum Streptophyta; class Magnoliopsida; order Brassicales; family Akaniaceae; genus Bretschneidera; species Bretschneidera sinensis. Next base: position 144,612,100 of record CM043697.1, read on the forward strand.
TAGGTACCAAGCTTCAAAGGATGATATCACTGTCTATACAGCTATCTCAAAGGCTCCATCTTCGGAGCTCGTGAATGTAGCTCGCTGGTACAACCACATTGATGCACTTTTAAGGATCTCGTAAGTTCTCTTGATTTATTAGATTGTTTTGATGGTGTAAATTTGTCATGATTGTGCTTGTAGAAGTACATCAGTGGGCTGACATCTGAGTTTCTTATATATGTGTTTCCTAGTTAAATTGTTAATTTATTTTATATTTATATATGATATATTTAACTTATGTTTCTTCTGTTTCAGAGGTGTTTCTGCTGAAGGATGCGGTGTCACTGTTGAGGGATCTGCTTCTAACACAGAAGAGGTAGTTGCAACTCCTCCAGTTGGGGACTCAAAGGCAAGTAGTGCTGTTCTGATATGTAGCATTTTTTAATAACTTCATTTATATTTTATTTAATTGTTCATGAAGTTTTTTTTTTCCTTTTTGTGGTTTCCTAATCTTTTTTTTTACTATCATTGAAATTTTAGGCTGCGGCTGCTGAAGATGATGATGATGATGTGGATCTTTTTGGGGAGGAGACGGAAGAGGAAAAGAAGGCTGCCGAGGAACGTGCAGCTGCCATTAAGGCATCTGGAAAGAAGAAGGAATGTGAGTTTTGCAGCCATTGCTTTTGACCTTGAATTTGTCCTTCCAAATTCGTGGTTTTCTATATGATCCTAATTGTCTTGTATTTCATTTCCTAGCTGGCAAGTCATCAGTCCTGATGGATGTTAAGCCATGGGATGATGAGACTGACATGCAAAAGCTTGAGGAAGCCGTACGAAGCATTCAGATGGATGGCCTGTTTTGGGGAGCATGCAAGTGCTTTTGATTTATAGGTTCTTGTTATCTTTAAATTGAGCAGGTCTATTGATTCTAACAAATGAATTTTGCTCAATTGCAGCTAAACTTGTGCCTGTTGGATATGGTATAAAGAAACTTCAGATAATGCTAACCATTGTTGACGACTTGGTGTCAGTTGACAGTCTCATTGAGGAACGTCTGACGGAAGAGCCAATAAATGAATACGTCCAGAGCTGTGATATTGTTGCCTTCAACAAAATATGTAAGTGTACATACTCTTTGACCTTCTTTATTCCCTTTCTGTGTGCCATCGCTAGCGATTTGGGGCTTTTTTGCAATCAAATTATAACTGCAAAGTCTGTTCATCTGGGGCGTGCTGATTTATATGCATGTGTTGTTGAATTCTTGTTGCAGAATGAGGATCAATCAGTTCATGGGAAATGCGTGCTAGAGGTCTGTTTGGTTCTTGTTCTATAGGCAACTGCCTTGTGAGAACATTATATATTATCCCTTTTTGTTTCTGAAATCGAATCTGTTTCTTTTATGGATTTAGTTTTTAGACAAGTGGATGTCGTTTGTTGCGGTTGCTTTTAGTATTTCTGCTGCCGCATCTTCAATGAAGAACCAGATAATAGATAATATTATGGCTTGGGTGTGGTTTTGGTTGATTGTCCGTTGCAATATTGATTATATTCGAAGTTCATATTTGCCATTTCTTGCACAGAAGGCTGTGCTTACTACAAAGCAAATAATTGCTAGTATTAATGGATTAACCAGCATTCGAAGTCCACGGAACCCAAGTTGAAGATGCTTGGAATTTTGAGTCTCAAATGTGCCCTTTAGCATGATTTTGGGATTACTTTTCAGCATTACTTTTGATCGTTTGCCTTGGTAGTGTTTGTAGTTTTAGTTTTTGATAGTCCAAATAGTTATCAAATCAGATTTTGGTAAAATAATTGTGATTTTGAATCTCAAAGATATGTGTTTTTGGTATAAATTTTAATTTTCAGCTTTGGATTATTTTTATAATATCTTTTGGAGTTTGGTTTTTTGAAAACAGAAACATTTTTGAAAACTATCAAAACAGTACTTGATTCTGATTTAAATATCATTACATTTCAAAAACAAATTGATCATTTAGAGCGCTGCTCAAAATCTTGGCAACCAAATGAGAAATAAGAGTTATTTTGTTATTACATGATGGTTTTTAGGTTTTGTTTGAGAGTTGTTTAAATGCAATTTAAATCATAAAAACTTAAAAAGATTGTAGAACATTTTTTTCCTAAATGCTAACTTATAAATTGGGATGTTATTTGTATTTTGAGATCTGAAGTGTTTCTAATTGTGATTGTGATCAAAGCTATAGTTTTATTCAAGTTGAGGGATATATTGATGCAAATTTGGTGCACTCTACATTTGATAGGAGGTTTACACCGAATGTTGTGTTTTTGTTGGGGTTAGTATGGTAACATAGAAAAGTAAAATTAAATTGTGGTTGTTTGATCAAATGCTTGAGTTTGAATATAGAGAGATGACACGCATTGAGTTGGTTTGGTTGAAACAATTGTTAGTAGAACTTGAGTTTAAGCAGTCATGTCTTATGAGTTTAGTGTGTGACAATCAATTAGCTATTAAGAATGTTTCATGAGAGGATCAAGCATATTGAAGTGGATTATAATTTCATTGGGGAAAAACTTTTGTAAAATGTGATTAGTACTAGAAATGTGAAGTCGATAGATCAGTTAGCATACTTGTTTGCTAAACCATTGGATGGTCCGTGAATTAAATCTATTTGTTACAAGTTTGATATATATGATATCTATATTCCAACATAAAATAGAGTATTAGGGTTTAAAAATACTATTGTAACTATATATATATATATATATATATATATATATATATACAAATTCAGAGGTCCAAACATTGTCCGAAAGTATCTTCCCTCAGACATTATTCCAGGTCAACATCTTCATATAAATAGAAGTACCTATTACTGGGAAGTTGCCACAAGAAGCAATTATGAAGCATCTGGCATATAGAATAAGCTTGGGTTTAAAATATACTTATAAATCATAATTTGAAAATTGTTATGGCTTACATTAGGCAACCACACATCTCCTCTAAAAGATGAAGTCTCAAACTCAAAATGTGTCGACCCTCAATTATAAAAAAAAAAAAGAAAGATAATATGGTATGGAAATTCTAATATTACATATCAGAATATTGCCCCGTTGCTTGATCTTCAAACGTTAAGTAATTTTATTAATGATGGTTATTCTTCTTTAAGGAACAAAGAGTAGCATGCTTTTTGGTAAGACTGCGCATGTCTCTATTCATTCGTGCCTGTTTGTGTGTGCGCATTTTCTGGGGCCCGCTTCTGTCTTTATGTGTTTATATGTTATGATATTTTCATTGGATTACTTAACAAAAACTACGATGAAAGGTGAAGCAAACATATTTATAAATTGATAAATAAATATACGTCAAAATCTTATCTTTTAGCCTTTTGCTCTAAACAGGGGTGTATGCTGATGATGTTCGCGTCACTGTAGCTGCATCTGCAGCTCATGGAAAAGCTAACAATGAGCTTTTGGAGTTCATGGGCAAAGTAGTCTTTCTGTTTCGTTTTAGGCTTCTGCAATCTTACATTATCAATTTTCTAATTTCAAATTTCATGTTAAAGTTAACTATCTTTGCCTTTTTCACGTTGGTGTTGGGTTTAAGATTGAGCCAAATGACTCTTCAAAGAGGATGAAATAACAAGTCAAAGCTCCTTGTGATGAGTTTTAACCAAAGATCTTTTGTCATGTGCACGAGCATGGCACAATCAACACATGCTCACCTCTAAACTCTCATTTTGTGATGTGGGTATCTCTTGAAGATGGACTGCAATTCTGGCGCACGGCCTTGTGGTTGTGGTTATATGGTCAATAGCATCTTAATTTTGTTACTGGCGGAACAATTATGCAAGATCTTTGAAACTTAGTCTTGCCAGGAAAGTTTTTGCTTTATTTATTTTGGGTTGTGTTATCTCCACTATTTCTGGTCACCTCCAAACATCCCCTCTCCCCAACCGACAAGTTAAGCTTGTTCAGAAAGTAGATCCTGTCCTTTGTTAGGGGGTTAGTGCAGTTTGCTAATATTTGATTCTTGTATCAGGTGGAAGATTTGTCTGCTAGACAGGAGTATGAGAAACTTCTGGAGGCTGTACAACCTTGAAGCTGCTTTGCAGAGACATCTTGGTTTTCAACTTGTTCACGTTCTTGTTTTGTGTTGGCCATGCCAAGTCATCTTGTACTTCATTTGCAACCAATCAATGATTCAATTATACTGTAGAATCTCCCATTAAAAAATAGCATACTGTATAGTTTAAAACTTGATTCAATCCGTTCCTATGGCGCAATTGCTGCCTGAAACGTTAGCCACTTGCAAACAATTAAACAGTTTGTTCGAACTGAGGTACAAAAGGCCTCATTGTGCTAACATCAAAAAGAGAAAAATGAAGACTTAAGACCCTTCATGAATTATTGTATCACTGCATTCTTCATGGGGAATCACTGTTGTGTAGCGACTAGGTCTTTGATTTTCGAGGAGCCAACTAGTCTCAGGCTGCAAAACCACAGAATTATAGGATGTGCAATGTCACAAATAATAAAAGGGTATCCAATATATCAAACATAATGAAGATCCAACACATTCAACAAGAAAAATAGTAACGACTTTTAAGCCAAGCACATCTACAATATATGATGTAGGGAGAGGGAGGCACTAAATCTACTTAAGCGGCTCCCACTGACTGCAATTTCTAACTCAATCTTCTTTAAGAAAAAAATTACCTCTTTCTTGACAGGTTCTTCTTTTTCTGACAGACTCAATTCAATGTGACATGGTGAAGACATGTAAGCTGCAGAAGCAAATAATACGTTACCATTAAGGACACACCTGAGGGTGGTTGGGGCGTGGGCACATTAGCTTGGTGTTGAAGAAAGCACTTACGGCTCATTCTTCCATGTTGCTTCTGGGCTTGATTCACTTGGATGTGCAATATAAAAAGTGAATCAACATTCAAACCTTTGACCTATAGTTAAGTGAACAGAACATGCGGAAACTAGCATATAAATAGGAGCTAAAATAATTATTCTGATAAAATGTTGTATACGTCTGCATTACTCTCAGCATTCTTAAGTAAATCCAGATAAATTTTGCAGATTTAACAGGCCAGCAACCTTGTCCATTTGAATAGTGATTCTTAGCTTCTGAAATTCGCTCAACTCCACGACAGAAGTGGCAGAATGGGATGGCTTGCTTGTGGGCCAAAACATCCTCCAAGTAAAGGGCAACTTTCTAATTGCATGCGCTGTTTCCCTGGTAATCTGGAAAAGGACATAATAAGAATATAATAACAGACAGGCAGCGCCAAAATATATGAAGGTAATGCTATTTCATGGCTGCTTCCACAAAAGAAAAAAAAAATCTCGGTGACATAAGTTGATAAAGAAAATTTTGTTTGTGGCAACAGCTATTTTTCCATGGAAATAGCATTTTCCATAAATGATCATCATATACTGAGAGAGCAAGGCCCCAAACATGTCTGTCTTAAAGGTATGGTCAACATGACACCACATATGCAACTAACAGTTTTGAGAATATGAACACCAAAAGGCTAAACTAGGCAATTAATAGCAGTTTATTTGCACCATCTGCAGACCCAAATCATAATTAGGCGAAAAATTAGCAGTTGCAAGCTATGTTGCTTGGACTCGGCTATGTGCCCGAGTTTTTCCCAGTGTTAGAAGCATGGTGCTTGGGATAACTCATCAGCAAAGAGTTGATGCTTAATGGAAAACAGATGATAAGAGATTAATATACCCATATATTAAAAATCACTGAAAATCATTATAATATATCCTAGAAAGGAATACGGATAGAAGATGGTGCAGTCAAATAATGATAGGTGTACCATAAAAACATAGAGTAGCATCATCGGCAAAACCACTTACAATGTCAGCAACTGAAGAATATGGAATTTAGGTCAGCATAGCTTACCTGGCTTTGCAGGCTGAAGCATGATCATAAAATAACATAAAAAGATCAGATTACATAATTTCAATGATAAGAAGCGTGCAAAATGTGATATATCCCTCTGTTTGGATGCCTAGAAAACCAGGGGAAAAGCAAGAACATGTTTGCGATCCTATAAAAATGGAATTTTTCGTTTGGATTTCCAAAGGATTAGAAACTCACATCCATAAAACTCCAATGCTATGATTGGAAAACAAAGCCTAAACTTAAAAATGGAGACGTTTATTCAAGATCTAATGAAAATACAAAATCGAAGGAAAAAAAATCAACAGAAGAACTTATGCTTACACTTGGTTGGATTTCCAAAGGATTAGAAACTCGAATACTTCACCTGAAAATATTAAAACATCGTTAGGTTAACATTTCGAAAGCAAATTTCTTTTTTGCTTTTGAAAGCAAATTTAACTTTAATGTTGCTTCCAGAATGCAAGAAAAACACTCTTCAAAGGAGGAGAAGCACTAACCATAGCCGCCGCTGCTTTACACTTCGCAACCGAAGAGAGGAACACGAGTTTGCAAAAGAAACAAAGAGTAACCGAGAGAATGAAAACCTGGTGCTTGGGCTTACGTGCTTCACTGGGCTTCGTATTTGGCTTGGGCTTGAGCTTCTTGGCTGAGTCAAGTCAATTTTCCTCATTCTAGGCCTTCTTCAACTAAATGGGCTTTCTGTATATTTTTCTGAAAATTATCAGCCAATAACGAGTTGCCACGTCCGAAACATCGTTCAACATAAGGGCTCTTTAGTGATTTCATCAAATCAGAGAAAAAACCGAGAGAAAAAAGAAAGAGGAGAAACAATTTTGGCTCCATAACCGATCTAAAGAGTGCACAAAGAAAAAACAATGAAGAAGAAAGAGTGAACCAGAGGGACATGGAGCAGAATACATAGCTCTAATATTCCCGTAAGCGTTTTCTTTCTCTTAATTTTTTTAATTAATCGTGTATATATATGCGTAGTTCTTAATAGATTTAAATCTAATCTACCATTCCCTTTCATGTTTTTTACTTTGCTTCTGTTAATGAATTGTGAATTACAAGTAAGCTTTGAACACTGTCTTTGTGTTTAACTTACAATTGCACGTATTGTTGAAAGAATAGGGTTTGGGTGTGATTCTAGGGTCATTCATATTGAGATTAATGTTCAAAATTCATGATATATGTCGAGAATTTAAGCTCATTTGGAGAACACAACTTGTGTTTAGCTAGCAAATATCTAATTTTGGTGTTTCTTTGATAAAATTAGGGGTTTTGAGAGGCTCTAGTCAGAGTATATGTTGTGTGATGGAGCAGTGTAGTTTCTGAAAGATACTGTGGTTTGAGATAGGGATATTGATGAATAACAGTAACCCTCCAAAGAATGCAGGGGCACCATCCCCATTTGGAAATTCTGGGGCAGTGGCAAAGCCTATGCCCATGAACCACCAACCTCACTTCTCGCAGCCACGACCTCAAACACAAGGTGGGTCTCTCTTTTCGGGTCACTTCCAATTGTCTGAGCCCAAAGCTCATGTGCTTGCCCAGGGGCAATATGTGCAGGCTCATCAGCAAGCTCATTTACAATCACAAGGTCAACAACATTTCAAGTTGCAGAACTCTAACGCTGGTAATGCTGGAGTGGCATCCCCATCTATATCCACCCCTGGCACAGGAAGTACTAAGAGGGCTACACAGAAACCGCCTTCTAGGCCCCCTGGTTCATCCAATACCAGTACATCTTCACTGTTTAAAACCATGGAATTGACCCCTGCTGCACGTAGAAAAAAACGGAAGCTTCCAGAGAAGCAAATACCTGATAAAGTTGCTGAAATTTTGCCAGAGTCTGCTCTTTACACTCAGTTGCTTGAATTTGAGGCAAGGGTGGATGCTGCCTTGGCACGAAAGAAGATTGACATTCAAGAGTCACTTAAACACCCTCATTGTCTTGAGAAAATGCTTAGAATATATGTTTTTAATACTTTTACTAATCAGCTGGAAACAACTCCTGAGAAGATGAATGCAGAGGCCCCCTCTTGGTCACTTAAGATCATCGGGAGGATACTGGAAGATGGTAAAGATCCTGTGCTTGTTGGGCCTATGCAGAAACCAAGCTATTCATATCCGAAATTCTCATCCTTCTTCAAGAAAATCACAGTATACTTGGACCAGAGCCTCTATCCAGATAACCATGTGATTCTATGGGATAGTGCTCGATCACCTGCACTTCATGAGGGATTTGAGGTGAAGAGAAAAGGGAATAAGGAATTCACTGCAAGGATAAGACTAGAAATGAATTATGTTCCTGAAAAATTCAAACTTTCACCTGCTCTGACAGAAGTGCTGGGAATTGAGGTAGATACACGATCAAGAATTATAGCTGCAATTTGGCATTACGTTAAGTCTAAGAAGCTACAGAATACAAATGACCCATCCTTCTTTGTGTGTGATCCTCCCCTTCAAAAGGTATTTGGGGAAGAGAAGATGAAATTTGCAATGGTTTCTCAAAAGATAACACAGCACTTAACTCCTCCACAGTCTATACATGTGGAGCATACAATCAAGCTTTCAGGGAATTCCCCAGCTGGAACTACTTGTTACGATGTGTTAGTGGACGTGCCTTTTCCATTAGAAAAGGAAGTGGCTGCTTTTTTGGAAAATACAGAGGAGCACAAAGATATTGATGCTTGTGATGAAGTAATTTGTGCTGCTATAAAGAAGATACATGAGCATCGTCGCAGGCGGGCTTTCTTTCTTTCTTTCAGTCGGTCTCCAGCAGAGTTTATTAATGCTTTAATTGCTGGTCAGGGCAGGGATCTAAAGCTTGTTGCTGGGGATGCCAACCGTGATGTAGAAAAAGAGCGGCGATTTGATTTCTATAATCAACCATGGTAAGTTTTTGTTTTTATTTCCTTTTTCTCATCATGAGTACATTTAATATGAAATGAAAAGTATGGCTTAAATTAGGAGAAAGTGAATGAAGCAAAGACTGATAAGTATTCACATCCCCACAAAATTTATAAATGACCTATTCTGATAAGAGTTTCTAGGTGTATCTATGTTTCTTATGGGTGTTGCAATCCCTACTTATGTAGTATTTCTGTATTTGAGCTTTACTCATCTTAAATTAAATGTAGCTTCCTATGCTGTAGTTGTGAGTAATATTTCTCCATATTGCATGAGAAAGGATGGTAGATCACACTCGCTGGGCTTAGTCATTACTCATTAATTGATTACACTACAGTTTTTTAACCACATTTTGAAAAGAAATGGTAAGACAGGGAGACCCCTTTATATCCTGATGAATTAATGGTTGGCAAGAAAATTACCCCCTAAGTTTTCTTGTATATTAAGACTTGAGCATATCATCTCCGCCTGCTTCAGACTGCATAAAATACATGGAGTGTTCATGCTAGGCTCAATGATTTGTACATTCCTCCTTTATCATTTTCTTGGTTGAAAATAGCACAAGCCAGTGCATGTAGAAAGGGAGATAATGAAGAGCTGTAATGAAAAGCATATTTCCGTAGCCTCTTTTAAAATAATGTTTTGGGTGAAAATTTTAGGGTTGAAGATGCTGTTATCCGTTACCTCAACCGCAAGTCTGCTGGAAGTGATGCTCCGGGAAGCACCTGATTAAGGATTTGTTGAATTGGTGACAGGTGGTATGTATATCAAAGCTACTGTAATTTCATCCTCACATCCAGTTATTTTCTGCATTCATTTGTTGGGTAGAGGAATATTGGATGCTGTAGGCAGTAAATTAATGTGTAGTGGCATTCTGGCTGAAAACTTTTCATAAAATTGTTTTGATGCAAGATGAGGGCAATTAGCTCCATGGGGAAAGACTTGTGCTTCCTAGATTATATTTGGTTAATACTGATATTCCTTTTTCATTTCTTGGATGCTTATACCAAGCATTTTGAAACATATTTGATCATCTCAATGCCACTTCATTTTGTTATTCTATTTTTAAGGTTAATGCCAAAGCTGCTTTTTTTTCATGCCGCAGCAGCTATATTTTTACAAATATAATTGGACATTTTTACCCCTTTATTGGTTAAAAGAGCAATATCTGCTACTGTTTTAAGCATATAATGTAAGTTTTATACTTGCTGATTTGTTAGGTATTTTGACCGAGGTGCTATAGCTACTACTCTTGCTGTTTATCTTGGTAATCTTGTTGATGGAACTTATAGTAGGGTCTATCATGTGGACATAACTCTTCATTTTTATCCTGCTAAAGATGAATTGAATTATTACTAGAGTAATTTGGATAATTTCGTATATGGATATGGTTCTAATGCTGATTTGATCTTACCCATTTCATGAAACATACCTTTGAATGATGGATTATGTTTTGAGATTGCGAATTCCACTGATATTAGGTCTAAGGAATTTGAAATTTCACAAACTGTGTATAGATCTGTGCTAGAGGTTTTTGTTTCTTTCTGAGAGAATGATGAGTTCTGGCATGGAAATTAAGCAGATGACTATATTGCTGCAAATAATCGAACTTGTGTGGGAGGGAATGGACCTTTCAGGGAGGTTGTGGTCAGACTTGATGGTGAAGTGGTGGATGCGATTTGGCCTGTACTGTTGTCTGTACAGGAGGGATTAATCCCCTCTTGTGGAGACCTATTACTGCCATTGGTTCATTCCATTTGTCTACTTTATTGAAATTACTCCATTTTAGCTGCTGCTCTTTCAATAATTTTTTTTACCTCCCTCTCTTTTTTAAGTCAATAAAGTTATGATATCACCAAAGAAGCTATTTGTTTTAACTGAGAATTCAGAAAACAAAAGAAAGAATGCAATTTCAAGGTTTAAGATTTGTGTCTGGCTGCCTGCTATATGTAATGAAAATTCATATTCTCTTACGAAGCGTTGCAAAAGATTGCAGAAGAATCTTATAAAAAAAGGAAAAGATTGCTAAAGAAAACAAAGAGTAAAAACAAATTAGTTGCAAGTTGTTGCTACTTGCTAGCATTTGAGGATATTTAGCAACCTCGAACGCTTTGAGCTTGTCGAAAAATGTAAATGAAAGAAGTAGAAAGGGAACATGTGCCAAACAAAAGAAAAGAGACGGCAAAAACCCAATAATTCTTGTTGATTAGATTTTAGTAAAAGAACCAAAAAAATTGGTGGTGGGTCTTTTGATTTGAAGGAACAAACCGCGTAAAATGGCATTATGAACTTTCCCAGTGTTAGCGTTGCTGGGTGGAAAATTTTTTATTTTCGTGTGAAAATTTAATTAATAATTTTTAAAATTTTTATTAATAATATTAATTGAATTTATACGAATATTATTTATAAAATTTTTAAAAACTATTAATTAAAATTTTATATTATGCGAATAAAAAATTTGAAATTGAAATTTTGAGAGTTTAAAATTTGAAATTGAAATAACGAGGATGGCCACTGTTTTTTTTTATTTTTTGTCCTCTTTAATTTTGTTGTCATTTTTGTGGCTTTCTAAATGTAATTATTGCTTTACGTTTAATACACGCACCCGTTTTCAGAGTTGTCAATTCTGTAGCCAGTCGACGTCCTAATATCAGTGCAAGGAAGGTATTCCCTACACTTCACGGAAACAGGATATTTTAGTAATTAACTGATGCTGAGTTGACAGCAGGACCCTCTTTCTTGCCACGTGGTTGACTACCGTCTTGCGGAGCTGTCCAATCATTAGATATCAGCCGCACCTTTAATGTTGGGCATACAATCATTCATAATCAGAGTATTCTCTGTTTGGTTCAGATAAAAATAACTTCAAAAATCTAAATTTTTCATAAACAAACGAGAAGGTAATTTAAGTAATTCAATCTTACTGATTTAATTTTTTGAAAATTTTTGAAAATTTTTTGGGGTGAAATATCCATTGGTATATTTGATTTCGCTGAAACTAATTCGACAAAACCTACCTTATGATATTAAAATTCATCATTTTTTATTGATCGAATCTTTCACACACGTGTGTGAAAAGAGTTTTATTTTAGATTCATTATTTTCTTTTTTTGATAAGTATCATCTTAAACACCCTACCTCATTAAACCGGATTTTGGAAAAAATTGATCGTGCAAGCTCCACCAAGAGCCTCCTGGACGAACGCAAGGGCATGGCTCATGATCACTGTTCACACATCAAGTGAGAAAAGAGAAAAAAATTGTTTTGCTCAAAATATTCTTTGTAAAAACAATATTCGTTTTTTTTATAATTCTTATTTTACTTAATACCCATCAAATATAAAAATAATATGACAATACTTGTGAAGAATACATATATTTGGCTCAAGAAACCGAGGTATAAAACCACCATGCCCATTAAATATATTTGGCTCAACAGTCTTATTGAAATGGAATATATAGTCAATAATTTATGAAGCCAAACGTTGGAAAATTGATGTTTATAAAAGCATTATTTTATAATACGATATTTTTATAATTAAATTTCATGATTTTTTTGTTATTTTATTTCAGTTATAAAATGATATCTTTCTTTGATTACGATTATATTAATTAACATATTTTTTTATGAAAAAAAATATATTAATTTAAATTTGAGTTTCCAATTGTCTCAAACTTTGAGATTAAAATTAAATTTATGTTATTTTAAATTTTAAATTATTCATACTTAAATCATTTTAAATCTGTGTTTTTGAGTTTAAATTTTCTCTGGTTTGAAATAAAAAATTGAATTATTTCGAATTTCAAATTGTTTGACTTACGATTACTCAAATTGTTGGATTCGTGTTAAATCATTTTAATAACATGTTTTCAAATTTGAACGAGTTAACTTACTGATAAATCAGGATACGTGTCAAGGTTTACCGCCTCTTCGCAATTGAGTATACAAACAAATCCTACGTCATGTTACTTAAACCTCGGAAAGCGGGAACCAATTTATTGACAATGCGTATTTTAAGCATACGTATGACTTCGTCTGCATCCAACCAACGTGGGAATAGGATATTGTGACACTATATAGAATCTTCTTTGGTAATTTGACTTAAGATTAGGTTAGTACAACGCAATACATGGGTTTTATTAGACAGAAAAAAAAAGGAGGATAAAAGAAAATAAAAGAAAGAATCCTCATCGTTCATCAACATTAGGTGAAAACTTGAGAGCCTTGAACCTTTGATTAGCATATTTTGATCAATTTTGGTATCTTGTTTTACGTTAAGTTTGGTTTAAATTTTGCTTTGAAATTAATAAAGTTTTGTTTTGAAATTGATAAGTCAATCCTGAATTTAAATTAAATTTAACTTAAATTAAGATATCAAACAAATTTTTTTATTAATAATAATTGATGCAAGACTTTTTATTTATTTTAAATTGAGGTAAATACTAAGGCTAAACATAAAATTTATCTTACATCCATGTAACAATTAAGGACATGTTTGGTATTGGCTTAAAGCCATTTAAAGTAACCACTTAAAGACAAAAGTGGTTACTTTAAGTGGTTTTAAGCCAATACCAAACATGACCTAAGTCAATCTATAACATAGTTCACTTTGATAATTTTTTTCCTTTTATCATGATAACTTTTTAATCCGAGTAAATTTCATTTTTAGATTTTTTTTAGTTTATCTCATTTTTTTATCGGGTCCTAGAATTTAAAATATTTCTATTGGGTCCATTAATTTTGACACGGTAATAAAAACAGTTTCATCAAATTCAAATAATCCAGTCACATCATTTGTTATCTCCATATCTTCATCAATTTCATTTAACTGGTATTCCATTACATCAATCACAACCCTATATTCCAAATAAAGTTTAATAACTATTGAGTTGGGAACCTTTATGTACAATATAGTACATATTTGAATCACTATTTATTGAAACAAAATCGTTTTGGTGAATGACTTAATTGGAACGAATACAAAACTTAAGGACCTGATATGAACGTTTTAAACTCTAATGATCCAGTAATAATATGAGGCAAACTAAAAAAATTAAAAATAAAATTTACTCTTTTAATAAAATCTCAATTAAGATGTGGTACTTGAGGTAGCGTCAAACATAAATTTGTAGGGTTCGTCACCCTCAAAATAAATAAATAAAATTTATTATATAAAATATTTATTGGATCATTTTCAATATAGTTATCAAAATCGTTATCAATTTTTTTTCCTCAAATCGACATTTTTTTTTATTAATTCTCCTTCATTTACTATTATTGCAAATTGAAAAAGAAAACATTCATGCATGAAAATTGTCTTCTTTTCTTTTTCTTTATACAACTTCATATTTGGATATTTTAGTTAAACCTGATTCTACATTTACAATAATGTTTTAGAGTGATTGCACATCACATTTAAATCCTATTCATGCGTTTATCGTATAGATGGTAACTATGGTAACATTCATTTTACATAGATGATGTTTAAGTTAAATTTAAAGTCAATTTTAAATCAAAAATTTAATCAAATTAAATCATCTATCAATTAATGTTTAATTATTATTTAATAAAATTTGATTCAATTTAATTAAGTTTTAAAAAATTCTAAAAATTAAACTTCAATTTAAAATCATGTTAAATTGAAACCAAACATCGCTATATATACTGTATATGATATATGATCTAATTTTTTTAATGGACCGAAAACTGTAATTTTAATTACTATATTTTTTAGTGAATATTGCTGATATTTTTTTATTGAGAATATTTCTGTTATTTATATATTTTTAGTGACATTTTTTTTTCTTTTTCTCATTCTTAAATTCCCCCAATCTCACATCAGATCCATTTCAACTAACATCATTAATATTGATAATGAATTCTAACTTTCAATTTATCTTAATCAGTTTAATAGATCCACAAAGCATATGTGTTTACATGTTTTTAGTTACCAAACGGTATAGACCATCTAAATTATTTAATTTAGAAATTATTGGTTATTTCCGAACTCATAAAAACAGTAACCGTACTCTTCAATAACGGATGGAAACTTAAGTAATAACTTTTAAAAACTCTAATAGTAATTTATATAGCTTTTAAAAATTGTCTTATGATCTTTTTGTGTTACTACTCGAGTTTTTTAAAATTACTAATCGAGTTTTTAACTATTATTAAGAAGTATGGTTGGGAATAGGATTCAAAAGTTCTAACTTCTAAGTAAAGAAAAAGAAAAACCTCAAAAGGAGGTGAAAATGAATAAATTAATATTAGAAAGATTAAAGTGTTAGTATCATGGACTCGATTTTATGGAAGTTAACACGAAATCAATAAAATTTATTAATAATTATGAAGAAATTGAATAGTAATTTTGATATTTATTTATTTTTAAATAATTACTATTTAAATTTTTCGTGATTACTAGTGAATTTTTTCGATTCTGTTATAATTCATGCCAAACCAAGTTCGTGAGAACACCACTCAAAAAGTTATAACTTTTATATATATATATATATATATATATATATATATATATATATGGTATAATGCAAGTATTAGTTTTTTTTTTATTTTTTTGAAATACAAGTACTTGTAGACACGGAGCTGCGGAGGCTTTTGAGTAGTACAGCAAATCCTCAGCATGTATTTTGTACACAAATACTACTCGTACCCAGCTGTATTACACGTAAATACTTACATACAAATACGTCACAATTAAAATTCAAAGATTCAGACATTATAGTGGACCCCACCTATAAATAATTTTCTTCTCCTCGTGTTTCTCTGTGCTTCATCATTCTTCTCTCATTCATATGTCTCCTTTGTTTCTTCCTTTGTTTTTGGGTAACTGCCTCCTATTCTTTCTGTGTCTACACTTTGTGGACTCATTATTCTTTGCTTTCTAGAGAGAGAAAATAACAGATTTTCTATTTACACAGAGAGAATAATAAACAAGAAATTAAAAGAAACAAGTGATTTTGGTGTTTCGTTGATATCAGACATTCCATTATGCTTGGGATTGAATTTGAGGTCATAGCCAAATCTTTGTTGCTTATGTGGATTTTGCTTTAACAGTAAGTCACTGTGTTTTTTTTTTTCTTTTCTGCTTTCCTTTTCTATACTTCTTGTGTTAAGAGCTTGATAATGGTAGCTTTAATTCGTTAAAATAGTAATGAATATTTTGTTTTCTTTTGATTTTTAAAGATTTTATTTCTGATCACGAATTATGGAAACTGAAGATTGATTTGCTGGAGATTTTATTCGATTTCATAGATCAATTAGGCAAGAAAAGCGTTGTGGGTAATCGAGTTTTCTTTCTCATGTGTCTGTTCTTGCTTTTGCATTGAAGTTTTTGAATTTCTTTGAATTTGTTTTATCATGTCGTGTTTCTATCTGTAAAGCTAGCGATTCAAGATTTGGTATGCACACTTGTCTCTGTTTTCCCTTCTTTTGTTTCAAACAATAATTTCTTTTTACAGTTTTTATTAATATAATTTGAGTTGTCGTTGTTCTATTATACTATTTAATCTTCTTGGTTTGTTTTTTTTAGTTTGATTTAGCAATTAATTAGTTGAATAAACAGGTTTCTGATTTTGGTACTGCGACATAAGTATTTGATTGGGTTCTGGACTAGATGTTTGGATTGCTTGTTTTATTGAGTGAATTATGTCTCGGTCTCTGATCAAGTTTTTAGTGTTTGGTTGTGGAGTATAAACTGCCTTGTATAAATATGAGCGTAAGCGAGTTATTTAGTTATTAGCTATCTTAGATTCTTTAGGCATTTGAATTTGACTTTGAATCTAGGTGCATCATATAATTTGTTCAATTCTTAGATCTTCTTGATTCCTCTCTCTTTTGTATCGATTATCCGGGATTGGCTCTCTATGCTTTCTGTTCTGTTTGATTTTGACAGACGCTCATTTCCTTATTTCTATTCTTTCTTTTGTTCTTTGCTCTTTCTTTTTTTGGGTGGGGAGTGTTGTTGTAGGTGAATCTTACCCAACAGATACCTCAGAGAAGAGCTCTCGTGGGCACTGTTAAACAAAGTATGTTACTTGTGAGGGTATGGTTCATTTAATTGTAGAATAAAATGAATTTTCAACTTAAGGATTGGTTATTTTTTGGTTCATGGGAACTTTCTAAACTGGTGTATGGTAAGGAAGGAGGTTTGTCCCCTGTACGTTTTGTTTGTTTTAGGATTTGGATATTGATTCTAAGTTTTGAACTAGTCTCATTATGGGGACTATGTTTGCCTTTTGGACTCAACATTTTATATTATTCTTTTTGGTGCTATTGAATTCGAGTTTTTAATTTGTTTCATACATGAAATATTGGTCTGTTAAGTGTGGGATTTCTTTAGATTTTCAAGCATGTGACTGGCTATTCTGGGTTGATTCTCTTTATTTATGACATCGTCTGAAGTGGATGCTTTTCAAATTACTTTATTTTCCATTTATGTAGTAGTTCTGAGTCTCGTAGTATGTTAGATATACAAATTCAGTTCACTCAGTTGTGATTTTAATTATGAAATGGATTTCATAGGAGTGAATTATATTACAGAGCTATTTATATTTTTCTTTATCAGTTCAGATATCAGTTAAAAAAAATTCTTGAATCGATAGGGGATCAAGGTTGGACATCGTTTACAATAGACCAGTTGCTGGAGTTACTTTTGCATCAGATGTGTAGTATGTGTCATTACTGCGGTGCTGTACTAAGTAAGTCAGAGGACAAAAGGAAACGGGAGACTGGGAATAATTTGAAATTAAACAGTGGCCCCATTGGATCTTGTAAATGTTGTTGGGAGAAGCAAAATAGAGAATGTCTAAAGCAGGATGGTTTGAGTCTTTTTGCTACACCATTGATCAGTTCGACAACTTCATTGTCGAGCAGTGATGGCTCTTTCTTAAGCTGCAGCATATTTCTTTCTTGTTTATGAAACTTTGACTTTTGGGTTATAAGATTGTACCATGACATGCTATTCTAATACTTTCGTTCTCTGTCGTTTCAGGTGAGTTTTTCGTAGATGGAATCTCATATGACAGGTAGGTATCCCTTCTGTTGAAATGTAGTGCCTGGTAGACTACTTATCTTGTGTTGTTTGAATAATTTCCGTCCTTCTGTTGATTTTTGTTATGGGTAATCAAGAGGAAGGTACACTAGACGAGTAAAAAGGATTTGAATTATAGTATGAATGATCGAATGCAGAACTCAAGGTTAGAATGTTCGGTAAATGGAAGTGATATTTCTAATACAGTAACAGAAAATAGCAATAATGGGACTGATGGTGAGACAGTGAGAGACATGGAAATAATTCAAAATACTAATGTCAAAGAAGGAAAAGAAAATGGTGTTGAAAAAACGTTCAGGTCTCCTGATGAAGAGTGTGAAAGTTCTAGTCCTGACGATGATCAAATGGATGCTCAAATTTGGGAACCTCCAGAGCCAGAAGACCCAGAGGATGACTTGGAAGGTAGTGTGGCTTATAATGATGACGACGATGACGATGAGTGTGGTGATGGCACCAAGTGGGGAAAGCCAAGTTCTTTGAGTCATTTTCGGGATGAAGGTAGTCGAAGCTACAGGTTTAAAGAAGACAAAAAAAGAGCAATGGAAGAGGTGATAAATGGGAAGTTTAAAACAATTGTGAGTCAACTTCTCAAATCAGTGGATATTTTACCATCTGTAAATGATGGTGAAAATTGGGTTGACATAATTACTTCTTTATCCTGGGAAGCTGTTTCATTTTTGAAGCCTGATGCTATTGATGGCAAACCAATGGATCTAGATGGCTATGTGAAAGTGAAATGCATTGCAACTGGTTCTCGTAGCCAAAGGTGATATGTTAAACCTGTGTACTTATTTTAATTATGTTTGCTTCTGCTAAATGGTCACCATAATTAATTTATGATATATAGTGACAATTGACAACACAGACATTCTTAGTCCTTATGGTTTTCTTTGTTGAATTACTCCTAATGGGTTTTTCCAGAAATTTATTTGATTGGGAAAGGAATAATCTTTTATTGTTGCTTGTTTTCCTTTACTTGTCCGTATGGTAAGATTCATATCTCTTTCTCTAATCGTTCTTTTAGCAGGTTTTTTCTTGTTCTTTGGCCTATCAATTGCACTTTTTTTTAATGTAATGAACAAACACACATGTCAAGTGGCATTTTGAGTGTTTTATATTTAGAAGACAAGTTGCTAACTTTTTAATCCGGTGGCCAAGCACCTACTTAGTCACCAAATATCAGGTATTTCTTTATTTGATTTTATCAGCCACCCATAAATTAATTTTTTTTCTTGCAGTCATTTAGTCAAAGGTTTGGTTTTCAAAAAGCATGCTGCTCACAAGCACATGCCGACTAAGTACAAGAACCCAAGTTTGTTGCTGATCGGGGGTGTGCTTGGTCAGTCTTCCAGTGGTTTCTCATCATTCAAATCAATGGAGCAGGTATCATAACAGAGCTTTCACAGCCTCCACATCATGGTAGTTTGCTTTTATTTTTTCTCATAATTTTTTTGCTAACAGGAAAAAAGTCATCTGAAGTCTGTCATTGAGATGATAGAAATGTCCCATCCGGATGTTATTTTAGTGGAAAAAACTGTTTCTCGTGATGTGCAAGAGTCTATTCTTGCCAAAGGAATGACGCTAGTATATGACATGAAGCTCCATCGTCTAGAGAGAGTTGCTCGATTTACCGGTTCACAAATTGTATCATCTGACACTATGACAGGTCAAAAGCTAAAACAGTGCGACTCCTTTCACATTGAAAAGTTTGTAGAGAAGCATACTGCTTTTGGTGAAGGGGGAAAGCAGCCAAGAAAAACATTGATGTTTCTTGAGGGCTGTCCTGCATGTCTAGGTTGCACTGTAAGTTTAGGAATTCGTAATAAAACATATTTATCTGCGAGTGATGTCCCCTGGTCCTATAAAGGGTATCTTTGGCCTACCTTCTTTTCATCGCAGTCTTCCTTCCTGTAGATTTGACGTTTCTTATATAGATATTATTGGTATTGCTTCAAGTAAGTTCCTTTGAGTTACCAATGTTTATTCCCGCCATTCATCTGAAACAGTCATCCTTTGATGTTTGGACTTGACAGTACCCTTACTATAATGTTTTTCTCCCGTTGTGAGAATCTGTTATGGGTTACTAATTGCAGATCCTAGGACAATAGTATTTCCTTAATTGGCAGTATGACCTGATGTTGCAGGTTTTGCTGAAAGGAAGTCACAGTGATGAATTGAAGAGGATTAAATGTGTGGTACAGTGTGCAGTCGTCATGGCATATCATTTAAGCCTTGAGACTTCTTTCCTTTTTGATCAGAAAGCAATGTTCTCTACAATTCCTTTTTCTGGAGTGGCGAAAGCCTTGCCAACAGATCAACCATCCCCTGCTTTAGGAGCTGGTAATTTAAGTGTTCCATTCTTTAATGAGTCTACTACTGAAACTGGGTTAAATACATTTGATATTCCTGTTTCCAGTGGATGCCATGAGGAAAGTTACCTTGTAAACGAGGGATTGGAAGGTGATAAAATTTTCAACGGGGTATTAGATGGAAACTCTGCGTTATCTTATGAGCCATATAATCCAGCCATTTTTACTGGGTTATCATTTCTTTCAGCCTCGCTAAAGAAAGTTATAGGGAACAGTTTCCCTATTTCTTCTGCTACTTCACACCGATCCTTATCTGCATACTTTGGCTTAATTGGAAGGGAATCCAATGATCATTTCTCGGAAGCAGTTCCAGTCTCAACAATTTCAGAGGTTTCTAACCATTGTGATGTCGAAGCTAAAGCTATTTCAGATGAAGAGAAATCAGTTGATGGACCCCTGTCTTCATCAGTTTACACTGAAGCCGCTATTGATATAAGAATCGATGATGCCAATAAAGAAAATGATATGCAAAGTAAGAAGGAAATCAATGCGGTGTTGGATTCTCAGGGTATTTTGGTTTTGATGTCTAGCCGGAATGCCTTAAGAGGAACTATTTGTGAGCAGAGCCATTTTTCTCATATCATGTTCTACAAGAAGTTTGATGTTCCCCTTGGAAAATTTCTTCGAGACAATTTACTCAATCAGGTTTCCTGGATCTCTTTTCATTAGCAAGTTTTATATTTATGTAGTTTGTCGTGGGTCTAGGTGAGTCAAAGTTTAGGTAGGGTTTCAACTAGTATACTACACGTGTTTTCCTTTGTCATGTTTGTGAACTTGCTTTTGTGGTTTAATTATTATATAGTTTATGCACTTTTAGTTCATTGACTTTAAAGTAATCATCAATGTAGCAAAAGCAGAATGTTAACTGGGTTTCAAACTATTTTCTAGTGTTAAGTTGTATTAACTCATGTGGATTGATAGGAACCTTTCTTATGCAGACAAGACAGTGCCTGACGTGCGGTGAACTGCCAGAAGCTCACTTTTACTATTATGCACATCATAACAAGCAGCTCACAATACAAATTAAACGGATTCCCATGAAGAAACAATTGTCTGGAGAAGTAGAAGGAAAACTTTGGATGTGGAGTCGCTGTCGCAAGTGTAAAACTGTGAATGGAACGTCAAAATCTACAAAAAGAGTGTTACTTTCTACTGCTGCACGTGGTCTGTCATTTGGAAAGTTCTTGGAGCTTAGCTTTCCTCACCATTCTTCATCTAGTAGATTATACAGCTGTGGGCATTCTCTGGACAGGGACTTCCTCTACTTCTTTGGGTATGGCCTGTTATTTTTGCTTTCATTTACGGCAAATGTGTTGTACTTTTGGATGAACTTGCCAAATAAATAAATAAATGAAATTTCCCTGATGTTCAAGGATTGGGACTTAAATTTCGGATATGAATTCCCAACCACTGTTCGGTGGGGGCTGACACTAGGATGGATTAGCATTCACAGGTTTTTGGGAGCTTATGATTGGTAAACATGTCAAAGGTTGAGTTCTGTTTTATCATGGTGCCAGTGCAAAACAGTTCCTTTTAGAGAATTTCAGTAACTAAATGCACATAATTGCTGTAATGCTCTATATTACTTATTAGGAAACTATGTGATTTTTTTTTTTTGTTTATAACAATGTTGCCAAGAGCTGTCTTTTAATTTTTCTTGCCCATATAAATTATGGTATCTTCATGCTTCTGCAGATTAGGTTCCATGGTTGCGATGTTCAGATACTCGCAAGTTACAACTTATTCTGTGTCTGTGCCTACTCAAAAGCTGGAGTTCAGCAATTTTATTAGACTGGACTGGCTTAAGGAAGAATTTGAGAATGTATGTCTTTGCTGATTATGCCTGCGGTTTTAGTTTCTGTTAACTTTAAGATGTTTCTTTTGCTAATGTTGGAATATAATTTGTCCTTTCCAATTTGATTAATTAGTATTTTATTTTTATTTTTTGAATTTCAAATGACCATTTCTTTTATTACTTATAAAAAAAAAGTGATCATTTCTTTTTTTACTTATAAAAAAAAGTGACCATTTCTTCTTATTCAAGGTTTACACAAAAGGGATATTACTGTTCAGAGAGGTTGAAAGCACTTTGAAGCAGATAAGATCTCAGTTCATTGGTTCAACCCTAAACCTTCAAGGCTCTTTTAAAGATTTCTCGGATATTGAAGAGATGTTGAAGAAGGAAACTTCTGAATTTGAGGTCAGGTTTCTCTTGGTACTTTTTTGTGGCATCTTACCTCTATGAAATTACGTGCTTGATGTGAGCGCTCAAGCATGCAAAATTGGTGGCTCACTGAATCCTTTGAGGCTCAAGAATCCTTTTGTCTTCTACACTCTGGAAAGGCAGATTTATAGTGAACTGTACTTTTATATATGTGCAATATACGTTCTTCTAAATTGCTTAGATCTCTAAACTGGGGAGTGTTTTGTTGCTAGGGATGCTTGAGCTTGCATCCCTAGGGATATTCTATGGGGTTCAAATTTCCAGATTGATTGAGAAATTTCTCAATTCTTGAATGAAATGGTTGTTAAGCAAATGTTTTCTTGACGTGCATTCTGCATTACTCTATTATACCTTATTCCTACCTTTTTTTTTTTAATCAAACAGCATCTAATTTCGTTTATCTTTTTCTGTTTGCTTGCATCATTGAAAATTATAGGTAAACATTCAGAATGCTGTTGCAAAGAATAGGAATCAAGACGAGTCTTTCCAAAAACTTCTCATCTTGAATCAAATGCGGTGGGAGCTTCTGCTAGAATCATGCATCTGGGATCGTCGTCTGCATCACCTGCTCTTGCCTGATCCGACTCTAGTTGTTACTGGTGTCAGTGAGAAAGTCTCACTAGAACAATTGAATTCAACACCAGCAGGAAATGAGGGGACAGGAACTAATTTGGAAAATGATGATAGAGTTTCTAATAATAGTTGCAATTTTAAAGTTTTGTCGGACACACCTGCTGAATTAAATGTTTTTTCAGTCGAAAGAATTCCAGTTAATGGTCATGTCCAGTATTCTGAAGAACGAGATGTGTCGAGCTCAAACACATCTACTATTTCTGCCGACCATCGTCATGGTGATGACAGTTGTCCAGCAGATAACATTCCTTCGTCTGATCGTGTACAAGCGGACAGAATAGTTCCAATTATTACAGAACCTGGGAGCAATGATTCTGTTCCCAATTCAAATGAATCTAGAAAGGGTACATCTCCATGTTCGCTGTTATCGAGCTTAGAAAGATCAAATGGATGGTTCTGGATGCCATTTTCAGAAATCCGACAGATGCACATGAAGGATCTTCAGAGAGGTTACTTGCTGAAATTTGTATCTGTCAATGGCTACGCTATGGAGCACTTACCCACAGCATATCAACTAATCAGTGAGGAAGGCTCTAGGCTACATATACCTCTGGGAGATGGTAATTGTATTGTGTCAGATTATGAGGGTGAACTCTCTAGCATAATTTCATGTGCACTGGCCTTGGTCAAAGATCTCCCTGTTGCTGCAGAAGTTGTTGATGAGGATAGTAGGAGAGAGAGTGGAATCACTACTAAAGCAATTGAAAGTTTATATACCCTAACTCGAATACCTACCATAACGTCCCCACATTGGTCTCTTAGTGGATCTTCTGATTCAGATTCAGTCCACTCAACAGTAAACATTTCTATGGAAGAGTCACGCTTCACCAGTTTTGATGGGTTGAATTTGTTGGATTCTCTTAGTCCTTCTGAAGGTCTCAACATAGAAGTTTCTCTTGGGGCTGGAAAATCACTTGGAAAGGGAAAATACTCAGTAATATGTCTATATGCTAACCAGTTCCGTAATCTTCGGAATCTGTGCTGCCAATCGGAGATTGATTATATTGCTTCCATTAGCCGTTGTAGAAACTGGGATGCCAAAGGTGGGAAGAGTAAATCTTTTTTTGCTAAAACACTTGATGACAGGTTCATTATAAAGGAAATTAAGAAAACAGAATATGATTCGTTTGAGAAATTTGCTCCACAGTATTTCGAGTACATGAATCAGTCATTTGAGTCTAGGAACCAAACTTGTCTTGCAAAAATTCTCGGGATTTATCAGGTTCGCACTTCTAATTTCTAACCTTCAATGACTTATTTGTTCTTTCTCCTTAATGCTTGAATATCTTTGCAGGTAATTATAAGGCAGTCGAAAGGCGGGAAAGAAAAAAGCCATGACCTCATGGTGATGGAGAATCTCAACTTTGGCCAAAGCATTACTCGTCAGTATGATCTTAAAGGGGCTCTACATGCTCGATACAATTCAGCTGCTGATGTTTCAGGAGATGTTCTTTTGGATCAGAACTTTGTGAATGACATGAATTCTTCTCCGTTATATGTTAGTTTTAAAGGAAAGCGTCTCTTGCAACGGGCTGTTTGGAATGACACCAATTTCCTCAATGTGAGTTTGCAGTTTATTCTTTCTATTAATGGTCTAATGCCACTGCAACTAGTATATTTGTATATGAGACTGTCCCTGAATCATATTTTGTATCTCTTTAGCTTGATTTAGCACTTAACTCTGTATACCTAACAAATAGTGGATGAATATGCTGGATAATTTCAAAAGTAAGCAACAACCAGTATCTTTCTCTCTCTCTCTCTCTCTCTCTGTTGCACTTGCTAGTTTGCTCTCTTTCTCTCTCTACTCCTGCCATTATATTATTGATTTTTTTTTCTTTTCCTTTCTTTTTTTTTTCATTTCCTCCTTTTTGTTTTCAAATATTAGTCTGAACATTATGTTTTAGCTCTGACAGTTTCATGTTTATTTCCAGTCGATCAATGTCATGGATTATTCATTACTTGTGGGAGTGGATACCCAGCGGCAGGAGCTTGTATGCGGGATTATCGATTATCTTAGGCAGTATACTTGGGATAAGCAACTGGAGACATGGGTTAAGTCTTCACTTGTGGTTCCTAAGAATGTTTTGCCAACCGTCATCTCTCCAAAAGAGTATAAAAAGAGATTCAGAAAGTTCATGACTACACACTTCTTGAGTGTCCCAGATAATTGGTGCTTGCAAGGATCCTCTGACCCTTTTGAACTTTGTGGCATTAAAGATGATCATTTACCTCAATCTAAGTCCCAAATCAAGGGAGCTTGAATGGTTTTTCTTCGTAGGTCTTTGCATCTGGTTTGTCAAATTTTCTATTTGATTTTCATCTATACAGAGTTCATTATTAACGTAAATAGACTTCTCATCCCAGTTTTATACCCCACACTGTCATTCTGTAATTTTTAGTAAATTTCTGGGGATACCTTCAGTTGTATAGGTCTGCCATATCCAGCTCAATATTCGTTAGTTTTGTAAAGTCCGGTAAGTGTAGAGAACCGTGGTGGTTTATGGAAGATTATTTTGAATCAATGAAAAGTTGTAGTCATTATCATTTCAAAATTTAAATTTGTCTCTCATTCTCAAGATACATTTTTTGTTTCTGATGAACATGTTTACTTAGGATAGAATAATAGAACATGTGCTGGTTGTGATGTCGTATTCCATGTAAACAAATTATAGTGTTGGATTTAGCTAAAAAAAATCAAATGACTGATGAGGTATTAGATTCTCAGTTCCATGATGGTATTAGTGATTGACCAGATAGTGGGATGATACTGAAGTGAGTCACTTTAGTGATGAGTCAGAAGAAAAAAGATTTGTTTGATCCATGGTTGATTGGTTTCGGATTCAAAACAGTCATATATCATACGGTCATCTTCAAGTAGCGGTAGTACGGACCAAAGGCAAAAGGTCGCACCCTCTCTCCTCTCACTGGCAAAAGCACTCTTCTTATGTTTGTTTGCCCGGAAAAGGTAAGAAAAGGGCACAAAATAATTAAATACCGAACCCTTTATTGTTTATGAGCTGAGGTGAAAAGGAAAGAAAAAGAAAAAGAAACCCTCTTAACCAAGCCTCCTGCAAATTCTTTGCTATTTTCCTTTTGTTTTTCTCAGCAACCAAACAGGAACTTATGCTTATTACAGTTCCTTATTCTATGTTCTAGGCTTGCCTCGACTCAATGATTCATGTTTGCTTACCATACCTTAAAATAAGCCTTTTTTGATTGTTTCCATCATTAGCTTGTGAATAACTTTTAATTTATAGCATTGTGGAAACATAATTTTGTTGCAGATCTAAGTATTACTGTGTAAACAGAAGGAAAATGGTGCGTTTTAAGGCTCCCTGAAAAAGAAGCATGTAGTCGAGTTTAAAGTGATTTATATGTTGAGACACCTTACTCATTCTTTTTTATTTGAAAATTCCAGCCTTAAAAAGCTGATTGTTGTAGTATTATGTTTCTTTAAATATTTTCAGAAAGTAAAACGAAAGCGTGGAAGGAAATTGCAGCCGCCAAAGATTGCTACAAACACTGAAATCATTCGAAAGTTAAAAATAAATTCTGTATCTGGTTTTCTATGTTTACTTTTGCCTTTTGTGTTAGTGTGCTTTGATACTTAAATTCACATGACATTTTCTTTTTCTTGTGAGCAATGGGAGCTTAAAGATTTTAGGGTTCTAATAAGATATCTCGAAAGGGTAGCATCCTACAAAAATGAATGAAGTGCCCTTTTATGTTGTTCCTTTGGGTTGTAAGTTGCTTCGGAAATAGTTAAGAAAAAAGTATGACTTGTAAAATTGCTTCAACCTTGAAATTTCCTACCATGGTCAATCCTTAATTTTGTGAACTATCTAGGTGTTTGTAGCAACGCGCATAATTCTCTCTTCCAATCCTGCTACTCACTGTATTTCTAACATTATAACCTCTATAGTTTTTAATGCATTTCCAGGGACAAAGTTCTATGAAAAAAAAAAGAAATAACAAGGTTAAAAAATATTAAGATAAAATAAATAGCTTGCATGTAGGTATACGTTCTAATGCAATTTGGAATATAGTAACTTTTTGCATTATTTTTAAAAATAGTAAAAAAAAAAACTTATAAATAATGAATTGAATTCTTATAATTATATAGAACAATCATTCTGTTGATGAAATTAAATGTTACAAATCAAGCATACCGAGTAGAGATCAGTAATTAGTATGAAAGAGTCATTGTGATGGAGGATCGTATAGGGAGGGGGTATGGTTGGCCGGCATAGCCGACCGATGTAGTTGGCTAGCTAGGCCAGTCGTCCTATAGGGCCCCTTTTTCCGGGTTTCGACTTCATCTTTCATTCGTGTTGACGTATACAACACACTTCAAAGGGTCATTGGCTTCTCTTTTGGACTTTGATGGAGGTGGTCTTGGAACTGTTGAAAAGACACTGAAGTCTACTTTCCTATGGACTTGTCTTCTCTAGAAAATTCTAAGTATAGCTCGAGATATGGCGAAAATACCAAAATGGTGGTCGAAATTAACATGGAGGAGTCGTTAAGTAGGAGGACTAGTGAAGAAAATGATTATTGACGACCTAGTTGACCGGCCAAGCTAGCAGTACCCCTTGCATAGAAATATGTTGGCCGGCCAACTTTTCGGACGGTCCTTTGGTTCCACTCCTTGCACACCAGACTTCAAACTTGCGTAAATTTTCTGTTCTAACTCCAAATGGGGTGACTCCAATCTTGTTGGAAGGTATGGAAGTCCTCCTTCATAAGCTATGGCCCTTAGATGAAAGTACTAAGAATTTTTTGCTTGACGATGCTAAGAGGCTCCGTCCTTGGGGTAGTGCAAATCTCATGTAGATGGCAAAAGTTCCAATGGTCTAGTAGTTGAGACTATATTCTTTGATTTAAAAGAAATCCTAGTTTGTTTTCCCATTTGACAAGCATCACATACTTTGTCTTTTTCAAGATTGATTTTGGGAAGTCAAATGACTAAATATTTTCTAGAAATGATTTTAAGCAAATTCGTGTTCACATGACCAAGCCTTCTATGCCATAGCCATGGATTTTAACTAAATGCGTGAAAACATTTTTCATTTTCGGAATGCAAGGATTTTAAATCAACTATATAGACATTTTCATGTCTATGGCCAACAAATTTGATCTTGTTGCTCTTGATGTCTATAACTAGACAATGAGAGGTTTCAAATATGACTTTGTTACCTTTGTCACTGTAGGTCCAAAATATACTATAGCAATACCCAAGAGGGGGGTGAATTGAGTATTAAAAAAATTAAATACTTTTTTCAATCTCAAATAACAAAATATATGCAGAATTAAATCTTTCTAAATTACTAGCACAAAGATGAGAGAGTTTATTGCTTAATATAGAAATAATAATTGAATTATAAAATAATTAAGCAATCAATCTCATTTACTTGAATAATAAATAATTATAAGCAAGTAATTATGAAAATAATTAA
This sequence comes from Bretschneidera sinensis, assembly GCA_023935145.1. Classification (NCBI taxonomy): domain Eukaryota; kingdom Viridiplantae; phylum Streptophyta; class Magnoliopsida; order Brassicales; family Akaniaceae; genus Bretschneidera; species Bretschneidera sinensis. Next base: position 144,640,655 of record CM043697.1, read on the forward strand.
AGAGATAGAGTTAGAGAGATGCAAACTCGATTTATAGTGGTTCGGCAATATCAGAATCCTTCCGATCCTACGTCCACTCTCTTCAAGGATCCTCATTGAAGTCTTTCACTAAACCAAGCAACTTACGGGTGTTGCTCAAACCGAAACACAAGCAATTTACGGGTGTTGCTCAAACCGTACAATCCCCTTCCTCTCGGAAGTAATCCCCTTCCTCTCGGAAGTAATCCCCTTCCTCTCGGAAGTAATCCCCTTCCTCTTGGAAGTATCCCCTTCCTCTCGGACGTAATCCCCTTCCTTTCGGAAGTATCCCCTTCCTTTCGGAAGTATCCCCTTCCTCTCGGAAGTAATCCCTTTACAAAGATGGTGTAAAGTAAAATGTAGAGAGACAACAAATGAAAGCTTATTACAACAGAAATGTCTCTCTTTCAAAGTAAAGCTTGAAGAAATGGCTCAACAAGATTATTTCAAAGCTTTTTGTGTTTCAAGAGTATATAAACTTGATTATGTGAAATCAACTCTTTTTGAATATTTGCAGCTTGTTATTGAATGCTTAACTGAATGGGTTTATATAACAATCAATTAATATGGCCGTTTAGGACTTTAATTTGAAAAAGATTTACTTTAAAACGTTCAGATTTGGAGTCCAACGGTCATATTTTTGAACTACCAATTGACTGGATCGAGATACCAGTCGACTAGGTTCACTTGAAAAATACTCGTTTTCAGACCTTCTGGGTATCCAGTCGACTGGTATATATCATCCAGTCGACTGGGGACTTTCTGTCCATTTTACCAGTCGACTGGGTTGATTCATCCAGTCGACTGGAAACTTACTGGTCAAATTACCAGTCGACTGGGTTGTTTCATCCAGTCGACTGGGTACCTTCTGACCTATATACCAGTCGACTGGTATATGTACCAAGTCGACTGGGTTGTCTTCCAACCCAGTTTTTCTTCTGTTTTTCATTAAAAACATTTAAAAATAATGGTTTTAGAATAATCTTTTGTGTTCGAGCCATTGAACAAGCTAATACAATGTATGAGTGAGACTTACATTGGTTCTAAACTTTAAGACCTATTCTAGATCTTCAGTCTTCACTTGATACTTGATTTGGTTCGAGTTTTTGCACTTTGTTCCTTGGTTGAATGTGTTTGATCCTTAATACAACTTAGTTTAAACTTGTTAGTTAAATAACAGTTGTGTTTTGCCATCATTAAAATACGGGCGAGGGTCAACAATCTCCCCCTTTTTGATGATGACAAAACTAATAATGTAAAAACAGTTTTAAAAACTAAGTGTTAGGATTTTACAAAAATTTGGACAGAGTCTCCTCTATTTTTCGAGTAAAACCACCCTATAAACAAGCAAATACAATTTATATTTCTTTCAACCAATCCAAAATCAAACTCAACCAATCAATAAACATTTTTACAAAGTTATGGAGCAATGCTCCCCCTAAATCTATGCATTGGTTGCGTTTACTTAGATTTTCTCGTTTTTCTCATTTTTCTTCCTCGTTTTGACAACAGCAACCAAAGGGGTATAACATAAAAAATAAGCTACTTAGCTAATACAGTCAAATACAGTATAAGAAAACAAAGTTGTACGCGAAGATTTGGCTTCATTCAAATTTCGGAAGCCTTCCCGGGAAGAACCGAAAGTTTTCAAACGTATAAGTATTTTATAACAGTTTTGGCGACCAAACAAAGTTTTAAAACAGTGCTAACATATCACCAATGGGAGGTGCTCGGGTATCCGTCTCCATCTCAGCAGCCGTATCAGCATCCTCATCACTGTCGCTCGCATCCTCTCGGATCCTTAGGCGCTTTCCGGCCTTCGGATAGAGGAACCCTTCACGAACAGTACATCCCATCTTCTTCAGAGATGAGATGTTGATGATGTCCGTCAATCCGATATCCTGAGCCTCGGAGGCAGGCAAAGGTACTCGGAAGTGCTGGAGGATGAGCGTAATGAGCATCCCATAAGGAAGACACCCGGAGTCGTTTGCTTCACCGTTTATCATGTTAGCGAGCAGCGGAGGATATATATTGATGTGGTGCCCAGATTTTAGGCACCAAATCAATACCGTATCTATTTTAGATAAATACCCTCGACTACCGAGTCTCGGGTGGATGGTCCAACTGACAATCAACTGAAACATATTTGAGTCGAGGGGCAAGTCACTACATGTATGAAATGTAGTGGGTCTATACACATAGTTAGGGTCGCCCCTGACTATCCGACAGGCCTCCTCAACTTCAAAGTTGTCTGGCCATTCATCTAGACTCCATTAAACCCCCTTATAGGGATTCTCAGAATGCTCATCAAGAGGTTAGTGTTGACCTCAAACTCCAAACCGCTAACTCTGGTTCTGAATCTCAGAGCCAGAGGACTGGGTTTCACCAAGTTCGCATAGAACTGGTGAATCAGTCGCGGGTAATATTTTTCATGAATTCTGACCAGTGGGGTCAGATTTATTGCCTCAAAGTCTGGTAGAATATCGAAATTACCATGGCGAATAGAGTCGAAATCAACGACTCTACCCGTCATGATTTTCTTGTGACGGATTATAGAATTATACCTCGTATGAGCCGCTGGGCTGTAAAACAGAGTTTGCTCCAACTCTGTTCTGGGCTCCTTGCTGGATGAGCCCGCTGCTCCCTTCCTTTTCGACTCCGAAGCCGAAAGTTTTGAAGACCTTGGCTTTTTAGGTGCATTAGGTCCACTTTTTGTGAGTATTATACGGATTTTGTCACTCATTTTGAAGAAAAATGAGTTTTTGGGAAAAATGGATTTTGACAAAAATAAGAGATTTTAACTGTAGAAAGTCAAAAATCTCTTTAGGGATGAGTAGATCGGTGTGTTTAGATGAAGTTTGGATGATTTTTGGATCAAAATGGTGAATTTTTCTAGAGAGAGAAAATTTTGGAGCTTGAAAATGGCGTAAAATTTCAGAAAAATGAACAGTCCTATTTATAATATCGCGTTACCAGTCGACTGGGTCCTATTGAGAAGATGAACAGTTTGTGTACCAGTCGACTGGATAAACTTCCCAGTCGACTGGATAAACTGACAGTTATTTACCAGTCGACTGAGCTATCTTTACCAGTCGACTGGAGATCAAGGATTTTTCAAAAAATAGCGCCAAACAGGGATTTGACCTAATAGACGACTGGAGAAGACTTACCAGTCGTCTGGAATATTTGGTAGAGAGTTACCAGTCGACTGGGTCTGAGGTACCAGTCGACTGGAAGATCTGGCAGTGACTTACTAGTCGACTGGGTCACATGTACCAGTCGACTGGACCCTTAGTAAAAATTTCCAGAGTTGAATTTTTAGCACGAATTTGTTTATCTATGACATTTTTGAGTGAGAGAAATATTTAAACAATGATTAATATTCTTTCACTCAATGTCAAATATGCAAATGATGAAATGAGATGCAATCAAACATTCAGTTTATCAAAATCAAGCAATCCCATCAACATTCTAATCTTACAAAAACTAGCTTCACTTAAGGGTTTTGTAAGAATATCAGCTATTTGATCTTCTGAAGGTATGAATTCTAATCTTATATCACCTTTTTTAGCATGGTCTCTTAGGAAATTATGTTTAATCTCTATATGCTTGGTTCTAGAGTGCTGAATAGGATTTTGGTTAGGTTGATGGCACTTGTATTATCACAAAATATAGGAATATTTTTTAGACTCATGCCATAGTCTTCTAGTTGTTGTTTCATCCATAATACTTGGGCACAACAACTGCCAGCTACTTCATATTCCGCCTTAGCGGTTGATAGTGCAACGGAATTCTGTTTCTTGGAGAACCAAGAAGTTAACATAGCACCTAAGAATTGGCATGTTCCACTTGTGCTTTTTCTATCTAACCTACATCCAGCAAAATCAGCATCTGAATATCCTACTAGCTCAAAAGATGATTCTCTAGAGTACCATAATCCTATGGTCTGGGTCCTTTGTAGATATCTAAGGATTCTTTTTACTGCAACTACATGTGATTCCTTAGGATTAGACTGAAATCTAGCACACATGCATACACTGAACATTATATCAGGTCTACTTGCAGTCAAATAAAGTAAAGCACCTATTATGCTTCTATAATATTTAGAATCTACAGTTTTACCTCCTTCATCAAGATCAAGTTTAGTAGTTGTGCTCATAGGCATTCCAATTGGCTTTGAGCTTTCCATCCCGAACCTCTTTAGTAGGTCTTTGATGTACTTTTGTTGATTGATGAAGATACCTCCTTTTAGTTGCTTGATTTGCAGTCCAAGGAAGTAGGTAAGTTCTCCCATCATGCTCATTTCAAATTCACCTTGCATGCACTTTGCAAACTCTTGACACATAGATTCATTAGTAGCACCAAATATAATATTATCAACATATATTTGAACTATCAAAGTGTCATTTTTGTGAGTTTTTGTGAAGAGAGTTGTGTCTATTCTACCTCTTACAAAATCATTGTCAATCAAAAATTTACTTAATCTTTCATACCATGTTCTTGGAGCTTGCTTCAACCCATATAGAGCTTTAGAAAGCTTATAGACATGATTTGGAAGACTAGGATTTTCAAATCCAAGAGGTTGTTCAACATAAACCTCTTCTTCTATAAAGCCATTTAAAAAGATACTTTTCACATCTATTTGAAATAGCTTGAATTTATTAAAGCATGCAAAGGCTAATAACATTCGAATAGCTTCTGATCTAGCTACGGGAGCATAGGTTTCATCAAAATCTATTCCTTCCTCTTGGTTATATCCCTTAGCAACTAGTCTAGCCTTATTTCTAGTTACTATACCATTTTCATCCATTTTATTTCTATATACCCATTTAGTTCCAATAATTGAATGATCTCTAGGTCTTGGAACTAGTTTCCAAACATTGTTTCTCTCAAATTGATTTATCTCTTCCTGCATTGCAATTATCCAATCATTATCTTTTTCAGCTTTTATAAATGTCTTAGGCTCTACTTGAGACAAATAAGCTACAAAATTGCAAATATTTCTAATGGAAGAGTGAGTTCTTACCCCTTGTGAAGGATCACCAATTACTTGATCAATTGGATGATGATTTACATACCTCCAATCCTTGGGTAGATTTTCCTCTTGTTGACTTGAGGATGGTTGGTCCAAATTAGGAGTTGCCATCCCTTCATTTGTTTGAGGAGAACTCACTTTTGGGTCAACAATGGGAGTAGGAGTTTCCATTCTTGGAATAAAATCTGCATCATCTTTAAAGGAAACTTCTCCACTACTCATTGGGTTAGATTCATCGATAGTTACATGCACAGATTCTTCTACTACTAGAGTTCTCTTATTGAAAACTCTATAAGCCTTACTAGTAGTTGAATATCCTAAAAATATCCCTTCATCGGTCTTGGAATCAAATTTACCTAAGTTAGTTTTATTGTTATTTAAGATGAAGCACTTACTACCAAAAGCACGAAAATAGGAAATATTGGGCTTTCTCCCTTTCCATAGTTCATATGGAGTTTTATCAAGCAAATGCCTTATCAAAATTCTATTTAAAATATAGCAAGAAGTATTCACGGCTTCAGCCCAAAAATATTTTGGTAAATTATTTTCACAAAGCATTGTTCTTGAAAATTCTTCTAGAACTCTGTTTTTCCTCTCAACAACTCCATTTTGTTGAGGAGTTCTATGAGCTAAAAAGTTGTGATCAATTTCATTTTCATCACAAAATTTTGAAAAGCTTTGGTTTTCAAATTCTTTTCCATGATCACTTCTTATGCTTGAAATACAAATTCTTTTTTTTTCTTTTCATTTTGAACCTTTTTGTAAAAGTTTTCAAATCCTTTGAAAGCTTCATCCTTGTAAGCAATAAAAATAACAAAGGTATATCTTGAATAGTCATCAACAATAATAAGAGCATATTGATGGCCACCTAGACTAATGGTACTTATTGGACCAAACAAGTCCATATGCAAAAGTTCCAAAGGTCTAGTAGTTGAAACTACATTCTTTGCTTTAAAAAAATCTTAGTTTGTTTTCCCATTTGACAAGCATCATACTTTGTCTTTTTCAAAATTGATTTTAGGAAGTCCAATGACTAAATCTCTTCTTGAAACAATTTTCAGCAAGTTCATGTTTACATGACCAAGCCTTATATGCCATAGCCAAGGATTTTCACTAAAAGCAGGAAAACAATTTTCATTTTCAGAATGCAAGGATTTCAAATCAACTATATAGACATTTCATGTCTATGGCCAATAAATTTAATCTTGTTGCTCTTGATGTCTATAACTAGCCAATGAGAGGTCTCAAATGTGACTTTGTTGCCTTTGTCATATAGTTGACTAATGCTAAGTAAATTTGGCTTAAGGCCTTGTACTAGCAATACATTATCCAAGGTAGAGAAATCATTACCAACTTTTCCATGCCTGATGATCTTTATTTTGGTGTTGTCTCCAATGGTGACATATCCACCATCTCTTAGAGTTAGCTCCTTGAAAAAACTTTTATCACCGGTCATGTGCTTCGAGCATCCACTATCAAGGTACCAACAGTTACCTTTTTCTTTGGTGTGGAGACATACCTACATCACACAAGGATACACGATTGCACTTTTGGGTACCCAAAATTTTTTGGGTCCTTTGGGGTTAGTCCTTGAAAATATGGTTCCTTTTGGGACCCATACTTTCTTAACAATATATGGTATTCTATAGACATGTTGATGATGCACAATCCTAGGATAATGGTTATTGAAATTTCTAGAATTTCTTAGTTGTGCATGTCTATAATTCTTATGATAGAAGTTCCTAGGATACATGTTTCTATTATGAGGAATATGAATATGCATGTCATTTCTAGAAAATGTATGATGATGATTTCTAGGATACATGCTTGTATTATTATGAATATGCATATCATTTCTAGGATAACCAGAATGGTAATTCCTAGGATGTGCATGTGCAGTGTGCAAGTTTTGATTATACATATTATTCCTAGAATGCACATAATGATTATTCCTAGAATGTGTGCGAGCATACATATAGGCATGAGTATTTCTAGGATATGCATTAGAGTTTCTAGACTTTTTAGCATTTATAGAGGGAGTGCTTTTAACTTTGCTTGAGGTCTTTGAAGTAGAGGCTTCATTTACACATGATACTTTCATGAATAAGCTCTCTTTTGATTTTTGCTTGCCTAATGGAGAATAACCTAACCCGGATTTTCTTCCATTTAATCTTTGGCAAGATTGTACTTCATCTAGCTTTTCTTTTCCAAGCATAAGTCTAGATATAGTATCATTTAATTCTATTATCTTTTTCTTTAAGTTTTCATTTTCATCTTTAAGAATATCTTGAGAAGAATCATAAAGTAATGAAGATAGTTTATCTTTTTCTTCTCTTAGACCTACCATCTCTTTAGAAAGAGATGACACCTCTTTTTTAAGAATGGTGTTCCTAGAATCGAATTTCTTCAATTCTTCATACATTTCATTTATGACTTCTATCAATTCTTCACTACTACTAACAATGTTATTTTTTGAAGAGAAAGAAGTCGATACCTCATTTTCATCGTCGATTGCCATAAGACATAGGTTGGCAATTTCCTCGCATTCGATCTCTTTATTCGAGGAGTCTTCTTCTTCTTCATCACCATCATGATTAAGATCTTTAATTTTCATAAAAGGTAAGGATGTGGTGGAACCATCAATTTTGCAATCCAAGTAGCTTTCATGCTTCTTGAGGGATTCAATAAGCTCTTCTAAACTTTCACTTGTAGAATGCTTTGTCAAAATAATTTTCCATTGATTTGATAAAGACCTAAGAAATATTCTCACAAGTTCAAGGTTAGAATAAATTTTACCCATGAAAGATAAAGTTTTAACAAATATGGTAAAACGAGTTTGCGAATCAAAAATTGATTCATTTTCATTCATTTTAAAATGCTCTAAGTCATGAACAAAGGTTTTTAATTTGAAATTCTTTTCTTGCTCATTTCCTCCATGTATAACCTCCAATAAATCCCAAATTTCTTTTGCGGTCTTACATGAGGAAATTTGATCAACTTCGTTTTGATCAAGAGAACTATAAAACATGTTCATAACTGTAGCATTTAGTTGAATGAATTTATAATAATTTACATCAAAATCATTTTCATTTTCAAAAATGAAATACCAAGCATAATAATCATGAGTTTGAATAAATGTCTTCATTTGAGCTTTCCAATGGGTGAAATTTGTTCCATGGAGAAGAGGAGGACTAGAAGGATCTCTTCCTTCTAAAAATATAGTTACCATAGGATCAACTCAAGGATATTAAGCCTAAAAATGAGAACGAGGCTCTGATACCAATTGTAGGTCCAAAATATACTATGACAATACCCAAGAGGGGGGTGAATTGGGTATTAAAAAAATCAAATACTTTTTTCAATCTCAAATAACAAAATATATGCGGAATTAAATTTTTCTAAATTACTAGCACAAAGATGAGAGAGTTTATTGCTTAATATAGAAATGATAATTGAATTATAAAATAATTAAGCAATCAATCTCATTTACTTGAATAATAAATAATTATAAGCAATTAATTATGAAAGTAATTAAAGGGATAGAGTTAGAGAGATGCAAACTCGATTTATAGTGGTTCGACAATATCAGAATCTTTTCGATCCTATGTCCACTCTCTTCAAGGATCCTCCTTGAAGTCTTTCACTAAACCAAGCAACTTAAGGGTGTTGCTCAAACCGAAACACAAGCAACTTACGGGTGTTGCTCAAACCGTACAATCCCCTTCATCTCGGAAGTAATCCCCTTCCTCTCGGAAGTATCCCCTTCCTCTCGGAAATAATCCCCTTCCTTTCGGAAGTATCCCCTTCTTCTCGGAAGTAATTCCTTTACAAAGATGGTGTAAACTAAAATGTAAAGAGACAGCAAATGAAAGCTTATTACAACAGAAATGTCTTTCTTTCAAAGTAAAGCTTGAAGAAATGGCTCAACAAGATTATTTCAAAGCTTTTTGTGTTTCAAGAGTATATAAACTTGATTATGTGAAATCAACTCTTTTTGAATATTTGCAGCTTGTTATTGAATGCTTAACTGAATGGGTTTATATAGCAATCAATTAATATGGCCGTTTAGGACTTTAATTTGAAAAAGATTTACTTTAAAACGTTCAGATTTGGAGTCCAACGGTCATATTTTTGAACTACCAGTCGACTGGGTCGAGATACCAGTCGACTAGGTTCACTTGAAAAATACTCGTTTTCAGACCTTCTGGGTATCCAGTCGACCGGTATATATCATCCAGTCGACTGGGGACTTTCTATCCATTTTACCAATCGACTGGGTTGTTTCATCCAGTCGACTGGGTATCTTCTGATCTATATACCAGTCGACTGGTATATGTACCCAGTCGACTGGGTTGTCTTCCAACCCAGTTTTTCTTATGTTTTTCATTAGAAACATTTAAAAATAATGGTTTTAGAAAAACCTTTTGTGTTCGAGCCATTGAACAAGCTAATACAATGTATGAGTGAGACTTACATTGGTTCTAAACCTTAAGACCTATACTAGATTTTCAGTCTTCACTTGATACTTGATTTGGTTCGAGTTTTTGCACTTCGTTCCTTGGTTGAATGTGTTTGATCCTTAATACAACTTAGTTTAAACTTGTTAGTTAAATAACAGTTGTGTTTTGCCATCATTAAAATACGGGCGAGGGTCAACAGTTACATAGTTGACTAATGCTTAGTAAATTTGGCTTAAGGCCTTGTACAAACAATACATTATCTATGGTTGAGAAATCATTACCAACTTTTCCATGCCCGATGATCTTTATTTTTGTGTTGTCTCCAATGGGGACATGTCTGTCATCTCTTAGAGTTAGCTCTTTGAACACACTTTTATCATCGGTCATGTGCTTTGAGCATCCACTATCAAGATACCAACAGTTACCTTTTTCCTTGGTGTGGAGACATATCTACATCACACAAGGATACACAATGGTATTTTTAGGTACCTAAAATTTCTTGGGTCCTTTGGGGTTAGTCCTTGAAAATACAGTTCCTTTTTGGATCCATACTTTCTTAACAACATATAGTGATCTATAGACATACTGATAATGCATAATCCTAGGACAATAGTTATTAAAATTTCTAGGATGACTTAGTTGTGCATTTCTATAATTCTTAGGATAAGTATTCCTAGGATACATGTTACTAATGTGAGGAATATACATGTCATTTCTAAGAAATGTATGATGATGATTTCTTGAAAACGTACTTGTATTATTATGAATATGCATATTATTTCTAGGATAACCATAATGATAATTCCTAGGATATGCATGTGCAGTGTGCAAGTTTTGATTATACATATTATTTCTAGGATGCATATAATGGCTACTCCTAGGATATGTATAAGCATTTCTTGAATGATCATACATATAAGTATGAGTATTTCTAGGATTTTTCATTCTTGTATATGCATTAGAATTAGCATTTCTAGTCTTGCTAGCATTTATTGAGGGTATGCTTTTAACCTTGCTAGTGGTCTTTAAAGTAGAGGCTTCATTAACACATGATGTTTTCACGAATAAGCTTTCTTTTGATTTTTGCTTGCCTAATGGAGAATATCCTAACCTGAATTTTCCTCCAGTTAATCTTTGGCAAGAAACCACTTCATCAAGCTTTTCTTTTCCAAGCATGAGTCTAGATATTGTACCATTCAATTCTAATATCTTATTCTTTAAGTTTCATTTTCATCTTTGAGGAAATCTTATGAAGAATTATACAGCAATGAAGATAGTTTATCTTTTTCTTCTCTTAGACTTATCATCTCTTTAGAAAGAGATGACACTTCTTTCTTAAGAGTAGAATTCCTAGAATTGAATTTCTTCAATTCTTCATGCATTTCATTTATGACTTCTATCAATTCTTCACTACTACTAACAATGTTATTTGTAGAAGAGGGAGAAGATAATACCTCATTTTCATTATCAATTGCCATAAGACATAGGTTGGTAATTTCCTCGTATCCTACTTCTTTATCCGAGGATTCTTCTTCTTCATCATCACTCCAAGTGGTTGCAATCATAACTTTCTTCTTGAAGCTCTTGTATGTTTTGCTTGTAACCATACAATCGGCCTTGATGTGACCGAGTTTCTTGCATCCATAACACAAAAGTGGTTCCCTTTTTGAAGTGAGATCCTTTGCGTAAGGTTTCTTGCTTTTCTTCAAGAATCTATGAAACCATTTAGCGATTAAAGCCATCTCACCATCTTCTTCGCTGATCTCTATCTCTTCTTCTGATTCCTCTTCTTTGTTGCTCGTAGTGGCTTTGAGAGCAATCATTTTTTTGTTCTTCTCATCATCATTGACAATGAGATTCATTTCTTTCATCTCATATGTCAATAATGACTCAAGAAGTGTTTTGACATCAAGTTTGTCGAGATCTTTGGCCTCCGTGATGGTTGTCTTCTTTGCTTTCCAAGTGGGTGACAAAGATCTTAAGATTTTTCTTGTTAGTTCAAACTCCTCAATGTTCCTACCAAGAAGCTTCAAACCATTAACAATAGTTGTGAAACGTGAGTGCATTTAAGAAATTGTTTCGTTATGAGACATTCTAAAAGATTCATATTCAGATATTAACATATAGATTTTTGATTTTTTAACCTCACTAGTTCCTTCATATGTAACTTGCAATTTATCCCATATCTCCTTAGCCGAAACACATGTAGATATTTTATTATATTCAGATATATCTAAAACACAATGTAAAATACTTGTGGCTCTACTATTGAGAGACATCATTCTACAATCCTCATCATTGTACTGAGTTTTGAGTTTAGGCATGTATGATTGATTTCTCTAATAGTTATTTCCTTTGATGGAATTCTAGGTCCTTCCTCAATGACTCTCCGTAGATTATAATCTTGTCATTCGACAAAGATTTTCATCATGTTTTTCGAGTAATTATAGTTGGAGCCATTGAACAAAGGAGGCTTAAGGTAGGAGTGTCCATCAACTCAAGGATATTAAGCCTAAAATTGAGAACGAGGCTCTGATACCAATTGTAGACTGAGGTTTCAACCCAAGAAGGGGGGAGAATTGGTTTTATAAAAACTTTTTCTAATTAATCACAAGTTTATAAAAACAGATTAATCCACAAGCATGTAAACAAGTAATGTGCTGTAAACAAAAGAGTTTATGGAATAGAAGATGCAAACTCATTTTATAGTGGTTCAGCAATATCGGATTCGTTTCGACTCTACGCCCACTCTCTTCAAGGAACCTCCTTGAAGTAATCCACTAAGAAACTTAGTCGTGCAACTTCACGGGTGTTACACCAACCTTACAATCAGTCTCTTCCTCTTGGAAGTAAATCCCTTCCTCTCGGAAGCTAATCTATTACTCTCGGAAGCTAATTTATTCCTTTCGGAAGCTAATCCCTTTACAATAAATGAGTTGCTGTAAAGTAAATGGTAGAGAGACAGCAATGAATGCTTATACAACTGAATAATATATCTCTTTTAAGGTAAAGCTTGAAGAATGGCTCAACAATAAATATTTCAAAGCTTTTGTGTATCAATGAGTAAAAACTTGATTGAATGTATATTCTCTTCTTCTTAAATGCTCATTGGAGTGGGTTTATATAGTCTTGAATCAATATGGCCATTTGACACTGACTTGGTACACTGAATGCTCAGGTCTGGTGCCATAACGGTCATATTTTTCGAATTACCAGTCGACTGGGTCAGGTAAAAAGTCTCACCTTTAAGGCTTTGTGGAGTACCAGTCGACTTGTTCTTATCAGTCAACTGGGGACAATCTGTCCAAAACACCAGTCGACTGAGGACACACTGTCCAAAACTCCAATCTTTTAGTATAAGTACCAAGTCGACTGGGTGGTCCTTTAACCCAGTTTTTCATTCTTTGAAATGTTTTTGACTTATAAACGATTGAATGAATAGTTTTGTTAAAATGCTTTTTCAAAAGGAGCCATTGGACAAGCTTGTTACTTGAACCAGTGAGATTTACAACTTGATTCTATACCTTGTACCTATACTAGATCTTCTGTCTTTGACTTAGTGTTTGATTCGAGTTGAGTTCTTGCACCTTGATTCTTGGCTGTATGCTTTTATCGCTTAATATACTTAGATAGCACTATTAGTACAATTAAAGTTGTGTTTTGTCATAATTAAAATATAGGTGAGGGTCGACAATATGTTTGGATTAAACCTTTTTTTTTTCTTCTGAAAATCAATTAGTTTTGAAAATTAAAATGAAAAGGATTAAAAGTTTAGTCCGTTGACTTAAAACCATTTTAATTTTAAGAAAATGGTTGATCGATCTACCTGCCAGCTCCTCCTCTTTTTCGAACTTCTTCTTTCTTTTTTGTTTTCGTCGCGCTCCTTCAACTTCAAAAAGTCATATCTTTGTCTTCTGAACTCTGTTAGAGACGTTTTTGGTACTATCAGAAAGGCGTGGAAGTCTATTTTTCATATGAAATTTACCTTGTATGAAAACTCGAAGTTTAACCTGAGTTATGGTGAATGTAGTCGTATACCAAGTAAAGATAAAAAATCAATATAAAAGAGTCATTGCGATGGAGGATCGTATAGGGAGGGGGTATGGTTGGCCGGCATAGCCGTCCTTCTTAGTTATATAGTAGACCAATTTTGTATGGCTTCCTATTAGGAGAATATTACTTTTACTTTGAAATAAAAAAGTTAGTTTTTTTTGGGTAAAAAAAAAATCATGTTCCTTTCTTTTAATATCAATTGCATTTTAATATGAATAACTCAAATTAATCTTTTCATTTAATTGGATAAATTTGTTGGTTTTTATGACAAAAATATGTCTGGATTAAACCCTTTTTTATTTTTTTAAAAATCAATTAGTTTTGAAAATTAAAATAAAAAAGATTAAAACTTTAATCCGTTGACTTAAAACCATTTTAATTTTAAGAAAAGGAAAGAAAACAAAAAGATGGAAAATAATGAAAAGAAAACAAAAAAAAAATAAAAGGAAAGAAATAGAACATAATAATTTATTGAGTAAAAGTGTTTTGAGAAAATAAAATCCAAAAAATCTAAAGCCCTAAGCCTAACCCCCTAAACCGAGGCCCGTCTCCCTAAAACTCACATATCACTAAGGCCCAATATTATGTATAATTTTTCCCTTAAAAACAAAGAGGATGAGCGTGTATTTTGACATGGCTTCTACTCTCACTGTGTTTAGCCGTGTTATGAAATGCTTCTAGAAAGATAAAAACTTTCTGGACCCTTTTTAAGCAATAGGGAATAAACATTTATCACAAAATTAACTTGAACCATCATTGATAATTATTTAAAATTATTATTTATTTATTAAAAGTAAATATCAATATAATCGTTGATTAGTTAAAATCTTGTAACATGTTGCAACCATTTGATTGGTTTGTCTGTATCATGATTAAAATTGTTATACGAAAAATAAAAATATTTAAACCATGAATCTGAACCACTCAATTTTTTTTTTCCTTTAAAAAACAAACCAAACTAAACCACTAAAATAAATACCCAAAAGTGTACTAGTAAAAGTAGTTTCATTTGACCCGTCTTCATCTTTCGATCTTTCTGTTTAATCACGTTAATCCCTGAAACAGAAAGAGAAGCTAATTCAATTCAAACGGACTAATATTTTTTGACTGCTTTTCTTTTTTTCTTCTTTTTTTCAAGCTCTAAAAAAATACAAGAAAAGTTGACTGGGTCCGAACATGAACTCCCAAGTTTAGTCAAAGTCGTCCCACTCCACCCAATTCCCATTCAAGTATTCTTCCTCCATATTTAGTCATTCACAGCCTGCCAAAGCAAAGACCCAGAGACAGACAGAAAGAAACCCCGAAGAAATAAAAGAAAACATGACCCTGCAACCTGAGCCACTACTCTCTCTGTTTCTCTTACTCGCCTTTCATTTCCCGATCCCTTCATCATCTACAATACCTTTAGGATCATCTCTTTATGCCACAAATCGAACCCAATCATGGTCCTCTCCCAACTCCACCTTCTCCCTTTCCTTCGTCTCTGTGGTCCCGGCCACCTCCCCAGCTACTTTCCTCGCGGCCATCACCTACGCTGGTGGAGTTCCTATTTGGTCTGCCGGAGCCGTTGATTCTGGTGGTTCCCTCCGCCTATTGCCCACCGGATCTCTTCGCCTCGTCAACGGCTCGGGTTCAACCATCTGGGACTCTGCCACCGATAATCGTGGTGTCAGCTCAGCCTCACTAGATGACTCTGGTAACCTCGTCCTCATCAACAACAAGAGCGTATCAGTCTGGTCGTCGTTCGATAACCCAACTGATACCATCGTCCCATCTCAGAATTTTACTCTCGGTAAAACTCTGAATTCTGGGCCGTACTCCTTTTCACTTCTAAACAATGGTAATCTCACTTTGAAGTGGAATAGTAGCATTGAGTATTGGAATCAGGGATTGAATTCGTCTATAAATACTAATTTTACTTCTCCCAGCTTAGGATTGCAGTCTACCGGGATTTTGTCCCTTTTTGATTCTACTTTGACTGGCGGAGCGATTATCGCTTACAGTAGTGATTATGCAGAAGGCAGTGATATATTGAGGTTTTTGAGGTTAGATGATGATGGGAATTTGAGGATTTACAGTTCTCCTATAAATAGCGGGACCGAAACTCCGAGATGGGCAGCTGTTAGTGATCAGTGTCAAGTTTTTGGGTACTGTGGGAGCATGGGGATTTGCAGTTACAACGATTCGAATCCGATTTGTGAATGCCCATCTCAGAATTTTGAGCCCATTGATGTGAATGATGGAAGAAAAGGGTGCAAGAGGAAAGTGGAGATCGAGAATTGCTCAGGTAATAATGCAACAATGTTAGACTTGGATCATGCCAAGTTCTTGACATACCCACCTGAGTCATCTTCTCAGACTTTTTATATCGGTATATCAGCTTGTAGGTCAAATTGTCTTTTGAGTGCTTCTTGCATTGCTTCCACTTCTTTATCGGATGGATCAGGGGTATGTTACATGAAGACGCCAGGTTTTGTTAGCGGGTATCACAGTCCGGCACTTCCTAGCACTTCTTATGTTAAGGTTTGTGGACCGGTGTTGCCTAATCCTACGCCTTCGCTGCAGGTTGTAGGGAAGAATAAAGGTTGGAGGTTGCACGTTTGGATTGTTGCGGTTGTGGTTATGGTTACCCTTTTGGCTTTGGTTGCATTGGAGGGTGGTTTGTGGTGGTGGTGTTGTAAAAATAGTCTCAAATTAGGTGGTTTGTCAGCTCAATACGCGCTCCTTGAGTATGCTTCTGGTGCACCTGTGCAGTTCTCCTATAAGGAGTTGCAGCGCGCTACAAAGGGGTTTAAGGAGAAGCTTGGAGCAGGAGGGTTTGGAGCTGTCTACAGAGGGCTTCTTGCTAATAAAACAGTTGTTGCGGTGAAGCAACTGGAGGGGATTGAGCAGGGTGAGAAGCAGTTTAGGATGGAGGTTGCTACTATAAGTAGTACACACCATCTGAATTTGGTGAGACTGATAGGTTTTTGCTCAGAGGGGCGTCATAGGCTTTTGGTATATGAGTTCATGAAGAATGGGTCTCTTGATAGTTTCCTTTTTGTGACAGAAGAGCAGTCAGGGAAATTGTTGAATTGGGATTATAGGTTTAACATTGCTCTTGGAACTGCAAGGGGGATTACGTACCTGCACGAGGAGTGTCGAGACTGCATTGTTCATTGTGATATAAAGCCGGAAAACATTCTCTTGGGTGAGAATTACAGTGCTAAAGTATCGGATTTTGGCCTTGCCAAATTGATAAATCCAAAGGACCATAGGTACAGAACCTTGACCAGTGTTAGAGGGACTAGAGGATATTTAGCACCAGAATGGCTTGCAAATCTTCCAATAACTTCCAAATCCGATGTTTACAGTTTTGGGATGGTTTTGTTGGAGATAGTGAGTGGGAGAAGGAATTTTGAATTGTCAGAAACGAACAGGAAAAAGTTCTCTGTTTGGGCTTATGAAGAGTTTGAGAAGGGTAACATGAAGGGAATTGTAGACAAAAGACTTGCTGATCAAGATGTTGATATGGTGCAAGTGATGAGGGCAATTCAGGTTAGCTTCTGGTGCATACAGGAGCAACCATCTCAAAGGCCAACGATGGGGAAAGTGGTGCAGATGCTAGAGGGGATTACGGATATCGAGAAGCCACCGGCACCAAAACCCATGACTGAAGGATCTGTTAGTGGAACCAGCATCAATGTGAGCAGTAATATGAGCCCTCTCTCAACTTTTGCAGCTTCAGGCCCAGCTCCATCCTCATCTTCATCATTCCAAGCTGCAGGTCTCTCATCCTTTGCTTCAGGAAGAAATATCGAGGGGGCATCTTCTTCGTTGTTACATTCTGAGCCGAAGTAAAGCTCATTCTATTACTAGAATTTGTCAATAAAGACCAGCTTTGGATTGTAGTTTTAGGATTCAGATTCCATTGTAAGTCAACCAAAATAGATGATATTGATAAGATATGTTGTAAAAATGTCATAGCTATAATATAATTTTGGCTAGATGGGGTTTTACCATCACGGATTTGTTGTTTGTACTAGTTCAGACAGTCGATCAATAAAATGTAGCTAGTAGTGCTGAAGATTAAATTTGCTGAATTATCTTTTCCCCAACACATTGTTGCAATTTTCCCCAAAGATAATGAGTAACATGCTTAACAAAATTTACATATGGAAGTGAAAATGATCAAGTTTGGAAAGAGCTGGTGAGTGTTTTCCTATTGTTGTGAATGGACCAGATCAGACTGAATGCTTAGGGAAGTTTTTGCCAGCCATCGCTTCTCTCTCTAATGAAGATGTTGACACTCATTTCTGCCCGTGCTTCCTCTTTGTTGCTGGTCACTACTCACTTGCGCTGCTGATCTTCTATATAATTAGTAAACATTCTAACCTAACAATTTCTTTTATGAAAAAAGGGTAGGAGTAGGTGATAAAAAAAGGTTAATATTGTTAATTTATCAATCAATTTAGTGTTATATCAAGACTTTGGTATACTGCGTAGGGATATTTGACACTAATTTGTCTTGCCAACCGGTTGTCCGTTGTTTAAGTTTTCTATTTAACTATAATCAAATGAAATTGCCTTTCTTAAGACACCCTTCTTGAAATATATGAATTTGTGATGTTTGGTGAAAAATCTTTTTCCAACAGAGAGAGGGAGAGCAGTAGATTCAATCTTAGAAGTATTTCCTTCCCGTCTCAAGTGGCAAAAGTCAGAAGTCCCATTCACTTTCCCCTAAAATCTAAATTATTTATTGATAGTAGTATTTTATGTTCTTCTCACCATTTGACTGGACTAAGTCTACCATTTACATAATGGATGAATGAATGAATGAGAAAACCAATCGATATCAGGGCGTGCATTGAGCGTTAAAACCGATGGAGTCGTCAAATGCGTAGGATAGGATACTTGTGCAATGATGGGCAGGAAGGATAAGTGAGAGGCAGGAATAATAGGAAAAGAGTGGTTTTTTATGAGAAAGTTTTGTTTGTATTGGATGTAAAACTCAATTTTATATTGGGATAGAAACTTCATCAGTAATTTTTGTACATACTCAATAAATATTATCAGTAAAGTTCTTAAAAAATTACTAATCAAGTTTTCAACATGGTGCAAAATAGAGTTTTACACCCGGTATTGATAAGAATCTCTCTATCTTTCTATTGTTGGATGGAAACAAGAGAAGAAAAATAGTATGATGATTGTTGTTTTTTTTTCTTATATGAACAAATCACGATCCTTTCAAATTGAGATGATTAGAGAGCGAAAATTAAAATAAATTATTTTTTTATTGTCATTTTTCATCATTTCCATCATATATATTTATTAATAATAAGATTTTATGTTCTTCTCACCATTTGAGTGGACTAAGTTTGTCATTTACTTTTATGGAAGACATCAATCATCTCATTCTTTCATTATCTCTCTCTTCTTTCTTCTCATTTTTTCTTCTTCCTTCTTCATTCTTCTCACTTTCATCTCTACCGATAAGAGCGTTAGAGAAATTCTTAGTTAGACTATGCGCAATACCTGAATTATAGGCTAGATCAATCATATTTCGTCATTTTCAATAACTTGAAGATTTCAAAATACCAATTATCTAATAAATTTTGAAATAGCAACTCACAATTAGTTTAATCCTTTAAGCTGAGTCTATCTAAAAATTACTCAGATATTTATGTATAGATGTTAAACACGGTACTTTCTCTGTCTCATAATGAATATTATTTTTTTATTTCTAAAAAAGATTTTCCATAATTTTTATATTATTCTATTGATTAAAATTATTTTAAAAATTATTTTTGAATATTTATAATCTTATAAAAATATATTTAATTTTTTAATTATTTCATTAATTTAAATATAAAAAATCAATCATTTAATTAAATAAATAATACATAATGATAATCGTTTTGAAACATAAAAAGTTCTTCATGTACATTTATTTATATATATATAAATATAAATTATGTAAGACCATTTCAAAGAACCCATATTCCATTACCAATATGAAAGTGGACAGAGGCACAGAGCTCAAGTTGGTTGAAAAAACTCATTTTGCAACTGGTCTTGTACGTGACAGTAAATCCTAAAACAAGCAAAAACTCTTTTACCTTTGTTAATTTAAGAGATTAAAAAATTAATATTATTAATAAAAATTTTAAAATTACCAATAAAATTTTCAAATGACCTAAACCATTAAATTTAAAAATCAACCAATCAAAAAATCCTCCAAAACAAGTCTTCTACCAGAGCGAATGTGGACAGATACACAGCTCTAATTGGTGGAAAAACTCATTTTGCAACTGGTCGTGTACGTGACATTACCAAAACAAGTCTTTTGCCTAATTGCAACTTCAACCATCGACAGTGTAAAATAGTTTTAAAACAATTTCTATTGACACATTGCAGTGTTAATGAATGTGTTGTTTTTTTAGTTATTTAGTTTTAACATAATTATATTTTATTTTATGTTAATTTTTATATATTCTTAAGATATATAAGTTTATCTGTATAATACATATTATACACAATAATACATATTTTTTTCAATTCTTCTTATTTTAACATGTTATCAGAGAGTCTGTTGATTTTAATTTGAGAGTTTTTTAAATGCTCACGTAATTTCGACAACCGATTTATTACTGTTCGTTCAGTCACAACCTCCTTTATATCTTATGTTTTCTCTTTAATCTATCATATTTTAATTCTTTTCATTTTTCTTCTCTTTAAAATTGCATCGTCCGGTCACACCTCTCTTTAGTTCTTATTTTCATCTATTTAATCTATAATATTTTAATTCTTTAGATTTTTCTTTTCTTTAAAATTGCAGCTGTGTGGTTTTTATTTTTTATATTTTCATTGTTTTTCATCTATGCATGTTTTAGAAGTTGGTGTTATTGTGTTTCTCAGATTTGAAGATTTTTGTTCTTCCAATCATTAACCTAACACCAGAGAATCACTTTCCACCCGTTGCTGACCAAAGCTGAAATTTTCACCTTCGTTGGACCCCGGATGAGGTGGTAGGAAGGGGGGGGGGGGCTTGGAGTGGTTATAAAAAATTTATATCTAGAAATCTCAATCGAATCAACCCTAAAATTTGAAAGAAAAAAAAAATCTCAAAATATTGACAATTAAATCAATGACACTTGATTAAATTAAAAAAAAAAAACATAGAAATTTTCTACAGCTTTTTCTCGTTGTTAAAACCCAAAAATAAAGGAGTGGGAATTTACTATTAAAAAAACGAAAAATCAAAAAGGTTGAAATCACCTAACATAGTAAGTTTCATTAATTAGATTTAAAGAACCGAGATTTAATAAAATAGTTACGATGTAAGTAAATTTTCTCTACGTTTCAACATAAAATTAAAAGAACTGAGACTATTAACTAGAGCAAAGGAGTTCCTTTGATTGAATCAATAAGAAATGTAAGTAGCAAATGAAAAATGGGAGATCTATAGGTTGCAATCTATTGCGGTTGGGTTAATAATATCAGCAATTGTAATTAAAAGTGTACAAGGATTTCATCACTATACATATTTTTTCAAATTAACAAAAAAAAAAATTCATTTTTTATTATCTAAGATTTCAATAAAAAGGATAAAGTTCGGCAATGTTTGAGTCCAATTTAAGTTTAACCTAGAGTTTATTTTAAAAATTTAATCAAATAACTTATTAATTGATGTTTCATTTGTTATTTAATATTATTAAAATTTGATTTAATTTGACTAATTTTTTAATAAATTATTAAAAAACAAACTCCAACTTAAAATTGATTTTAAATTGATCCAAACATCGTCTTTGTCTCTTTGGTTATTTTCATGCACTAATCTTGTATTCTACTTGAATTAGATTAAAATTTGTCTTTGAATTATTTAACATAAGTTTCATTCCATACACAAGAATAAGATCTGAGTTTTATAAGCCTTAACCAACCGCAATCTATCACATCAGCCCATCAGCGCTCTTCCTCACACTTTCGATAACGTGATAAATTGTGATTGATCAAGACTTATAAAACTCAGCCTACACAAGAACTTCCAAGAAACAACAGAGATATGCTTGTATATAAAAGGAAAAACTGCTTATTATCCTTTAAATTTTACCATGGTAATCTCCATTTTCTCAAAAGTAGTATGATCTTATAGAAAATTTTGATCTCACTTCTTATTTATTGGCATCCAAAGAAGGATTAATAATAACACAAATAAATAGCCAAAAGTAACACATGATGCTATGATACCCTAACAATCTTAATTACCCTCATTTCTAAAGGAGAGGCTTGGAATCGAATTTGGATAAGCAGAAGGATTTATCCTGTCAAACTCTACCAAAAGGTGTGTAAGCATAAAATCCCCCTCTAACCTCAAAAAAAATATAAAATTTCGTGCAAAATGGTGAATGAAGTGAAAGCAGTCATTCTAGCTTACATTAGCAGTAAAAGTAAAGAAAGCAAAAATGTAGTGAAATCCAATGTTTGATCAGACAGGATGAGAAAGAGATGACAAAAAAAGGAACATATATTTATTTTGCAGTTTATCACTGTGTGACTATGATGCAAGAGAGAAGTGGTAACTGTTAATAACAGGGGATTTTTCATTTTCTACATGAGGCAGTTAGAGAGAGAAAGGAAGTTAAAATCATGAGCAGGAGAGTGGGCGAGATAGTATTACATTTAAATTGCCAAATGTGAAGTAGATGGATTTTAGTTAGGTGGAGTTACATTATTAACCTTGGTAAAATATGAATTGTCTTATATAAGCGAGGGTTAAACTGGCATTTTGTTGGGGGGAAACCAAAGAATTGGTCTGTATTTATAATAAGGTATACAATATTCTACAAATATTACAATGAGGAGAAACAACAAACCCGAGCTTCTCTCCTTTCATGCTATAGTAGCAACACTAGGTGTCTGTGAATAAGCAATGTTTATCCTAACGTTCATCTTGTTGCCCATGATTTTGATAGAGAACGATAAAGAGGAATATAAAACAATGCTAATAAAAAGAGAATTTCATCAACTTCACCCATCTCTTTATATTTTTAAACAAAAATGAAGGCATCTAAACTAAATCATTTAGCTGCAACAGATATAATAGTCAATATCCAGAAAAGAGAATCCTAAAAATAACTTTCAAAGATATAATGGGCAACGAAATATAACATAAAAGATCCAGTGTAGAATAGGGTTTAACACCAAATAATTAGCTTGAACATCCAAAACCTTTTGGTTCAGAAGACAATATTGGGAAGGTGAAGTGGTTGCTTCTTAAAGGTCTTCACTTGTGTGCGATAGTGCTCGCTTTATTGAGTGTTTGCATGGTTACCAAGTAGTAGAAATTACCCGACATTAAGAATTTTGACTCTACATTGTTGTTTACCATCCTTATAAAAAGAGCTCTTGGATTACCTGCTTCAGTTTGGGTTGCCATGATGTGCTCACACCTGCTATAATTTTTTTCCTGCATACAATTTAGATGCCACATTAATAAAAGCAAATAAAAAGAAATGAATGCAGCTAAGCAAATCTTAAAACCCAAAATGAGTATGTATGCCGCTGTTGGCTTCCACATTTATCAAAGTTTTCCCGTAAAAGAAATAACAAAGAAATGGCAAGATTGACCAGAACACTTTGATAATACTTATAGCACCTGCTAATTAAACTGACCTAGGCTTCCCTACATTCTCCGCACCAATGTAAAGAAAGTGCAATGTCTAAAGCTTTAATATCCTAAATAAACGTGATATATCCATTCCATTAAATGGACAAGTACTTCTATCCATTTTTAAACGTTGATTACATATGTACAGATCAAATTTCCATGTTAAACTAACATTTTCTTTATAAAAATTGGACCTGGCAATGGTCACTAAGTTGGAAATTTAGTAAATGAAATTAAAAGAACTAAAGATTACCATCAGTGTCAAAAACCAGTCGCCAACCTCTCGCAAACCCGAAGTACGGAAGGACTGTTTTGTCTCAACTCCAATTTCCCAAAAAAAAAGAAAAAAAAAACTAATAGGAAATTGCAAACCCTTTAACACATAAGCAAGAAAAGGAAACATGCCAACTAATAATATAACACTTAAATTAGATATCAAAACATGCTTAATCCTCTATAGGTTGCAGAATTGCATTTTCCCTGCCCTTAACAATCTATAATCTATCTTTTTTAATAAGTTTTATAGTGGTGAAGTCTTATCTCAAATGTTATCTTTTAATACCTTTAATAGCTAAGGATAGTGAGGCTACAAAACATTGCGTTTAATTCTTATTTCCAAGCCATTATTCCAAATTGGTTACTCGAACAATATAATATAAGAAACTATTTATATTATGTAGCAAAGGAACAAAGAGTAACTTCAGTTTACAAAAAATTGTTATTGGACGGTTCCGTTTGAAAACACATGTCCAGATAGATAGAAGGAAACAGAAGGCACGTACTTTTGTATTTCATGATCTCATTTTCTCTTCTTGGCGTGGTAATAATTTAAAACCCAATTGACATCTATATAGACTAATCAAGTAAAGTGATCTAAAAGCAAACATAGAGTTTGAAAGAACACTTTCAAGTGTTTTTCCTTTCTGGCTCAATGCATCTAACTTGGTTGTTTGCATGACCCTAACAATATGCTAGAGCTATATTTCTAATCCCTTTTGATTATACATGTTTATATAATCAAATCCATAAACTATTTATCAGTATAAGTAATTTATTAACTGAAAATCAAGAAATTTTTTCCATCTCGCGTTTCAATGGCTTCTTATTCACATTTGGGAAGATCTAAAAGGAGATATTCTCAAAATCTTTGAGGAATTCCACTCTTCAGGAGAATTTGTGGGAAGCCTTAACTCCACCTTTATTGTCCTCACTCCGAAGAAAACAAGAGCCTCAAATGTCAAAGACTTTCAGCCTATTAGTTTTATAGGGTGTATCTACAAGCTTATCTCAAAGGTCCTTACTTTCAAATTGAAACAAGCAATCCAGAAAGTGGTAAGCCCTTTTCAAAATGCATTCATTGAGGATAGACAAAATTTGGATGCCGCTTTAATCACTAATGAAGTTGTGGATGCCCACTTAAAAGATGGAGGGAAATGGGTGATTTGTAAGTTTGATATGGAAAAAGCTTTTAATCATGTTTGTTGGAACTTTGTAATGTACTTATTGAAAAAAACGATTTGGGGACAAATGGTGCAGGTGGATCTACAAATGCATTTCTCCAGCCTCCTTCTCTATTTTTGTTAACGTGTGTCCTTCAAGTGTTTTCAAAGCCTCAAGAGGTCTTAGACAAGGGGATCATTTATCTCCTTTCTTGTTCACTTTGGAGATGGAGACTTTTAGCAAAATGTTGGGGAAAGCTGTTAACGAAGCGTCTTGAGTGATTTTAAGGTTGGGTGACTTGAAGCTAGTGTGAATGTTTCCCATCTTCTTTTTGCCAATGACACTATTATTTTTTGTGGGGCGGAGGCCCTTCAAATTTTACATCTTCAATTTGTTCTCCAATGTTTCGAGGCGATTTCGAGGCTCAAGATTAATTTTAGTAAGAGTAATTTAAACCCTTTTGATGAGAATATCAATGGCTGCTTTCTTGCAAATTTGTTGGGGTTCAATATGAGGTCGCTTTCTTTAACTTATCTCGGTTTTCCACTTGGTACTAAATTTAAAGACAAAACGGTTTGGAATCCAATTGTAGAAAGGTTTGAAAGACGATTAGCCGAGTGGAAGAATCGCTACTTTTCAAAAGGAGGAAGACTTACTATTATAAAAAGTACTTTATCCAGTCTTCTTATTTACTTTATGTCCATTTTTCCTAACCCTTGCTCAATAGCTAATCGGTTGGAAGGTATCTAAAAGAGATTCCTTTTGGGGAGCACGGGGGATGATTTTAAGTATCACTTGGTGAGATGGGGTGTGGTTAAGCAGCCGATTGACAAAGAAGGTCTTGGTATTAAATCTCTTACTTTTTTCAATAAAGCTCTCAGAGGTATGGAGATTTCTTATTGGGAGGGATCATCTTTGGAGAAAAGTGATGAAAGCTAAGTTTTGAATAGAGCTTAATAGGTGGATGTCTAAGAAAGGAAGAGGACCCTATTGTGTAGGGGTGTGGAAATGGATTCGGAAAGGATGGGAGACTTTGCTTGTATCTCCGTGGAGGTTGGCAATGGAGAGAGAATGCGGCTTTGGTATGACTCGTGATTTGGAAACACCCCTTCAAAATACTAATTTCTAGATATCTTTGCCACTGTGAGGGATAAAGAAGCTTTGATTTCCTCATGTATCTATGTAACTAATGATATAACCTCCTGGAATATGCCCTTTATCCGAAATGTTCATGATTGGGAAGTTGAGAGGGTTTAAAGTTTCTTGGAAGCTTTGCATAACTCTAGAGTGGACCTATCTAGAGAGGATTCGATCAAGTGGAGGGACAACCCAGTTAAAGGATTTGAGGCGAAATCTTTCTATTTTAAGCTCCTTGGTGGGGCTGCACACGAAGGCTCTCCTAACTTCCGGTCGAAAGCTATTTGGTCTTCTAGTGCTCCTAAAAAAGTATGTTTTTTTTGTTTGAGAAGTCGTTTGGGAGAAGATTCTCACTGTCGACAACCTTAAGAGAAGAGGGAAAGTGATGATTAATAGGTGTTACATTTGCAAAGCTTGCGCCGAGTCTTTTTTTCATCTTTTGTTGGATTGTCGTTTGAGAGAAGATTCTCATTGTCGACAACCTTCAACAACCTTTAGAGAAAAGGGAAAGTCATAGTTAATAGGTGTTACATTTGCAAGGCTTGCGTCGAGTCCCTTTTTCATCTTTTGTTGGATTGTCCACGAGCCAGGAGCTTATGTGAGATGGCTTATAGCGTTTTCGGGATCTTTTGAGTTTTCTCCGAATTCGTGAGAGACGAAATTTGGTCTTAGAGTGGACTACAGGCTTCTAAGGATGTCAAGAAAACATATTCTCTGATTTCTCTTTCCATTTTTCGGATTGGGTGAAATGAGAAGAATCGTAGAGCTTTTGATGGCATTGAAAGAAATATTATTGTAATTAGAGATAGCTGGCTTTTGATTGCATTGAAAGAAATTTTATTGTAATTAGAGATAACTGGTTCAATGACCTTAACTGTTGCTTTAAAAGGAATTTTTTTTGTGAACGAGATAGACCTTTTAGATCTTATTGAATTTCTTTCCTATAGAAATTCGTTGTAATTGAGTTACACCCTCTTGATGCGTTCTTTGTTCTAATATACTTTTATTTATAAAAACAAAAAACAACTAGAGTGAGAGATACCACCCAAAAAATAGTAACGCAAGAGTTTCCCTAATGCATAAATAACTTTTGAAAATCATCATCAGCCAGTGTAGCTAAGCCTGGTAATTTCTAGTCAATGAAGAAATATTCAATTTTCCATTTGTCATATGGGAAAGACAATTCAAAAGACTCGTTCACTTAGCAGTATCAACAAACACCTATTGAACGAGCCATGTTCTACTCCACTTATCCAACCCCGAAATCAGAACGGGATCAAACCAAATTTCAGAAAGAATTTTGCATTCAAATAAAAATTAAATTTAATAAGAAAAAAATCAGTGAAGATGCAGATAATGTTAGATCAAATGAAAACAAAGAAAAGGAACATACCTGGTGATTTGTGTTAAAGGCTCATCCAATCTTCTACGAAACTGAAAGAACCAATGAGTACGTTTTGACAGAGACCAAGATGATTCCAGTGTGTGAAAAATAAATAAGGTAAAAGCATCTTGGGGAAGAATTCTCATTCATAGAAAGAGGAAGAGTACATAATATTATTAGTAGATATTATTAATGGACTTAAATAATAGTAGATATTATTAATTACATAATAATTTGATATATACACCATCTAAGTCTAGTTCACTGCCTTGTGGCCCTTGTCAAAGTTCATGAAAATTTGAATGCATCCAAAGAGAGCATAATATCAATAACACAACAATTATTCAACTCCCAGAAGTCAACTTATACAGTTCTAAATTACTACTTCCAATCAGGTAATTGCTTCAAATTTAAAATCAGCACAAAGCTCATCACTTGTCAACAAATGAAAAGCAGCAGAAAGAAAAGGTAGCATAACAAAATAGTTCAAAACAATTTTAGCGAAGTTGCAGCAAACCTGGTCTTCAAAATTCAAATAATCTTAATACTGCTTTTACAGAATTAGATCCCTCTGCTGCCATTAGATAGTAAAATTTCCCAGAGGGAAAAAAACACAAAAAGGCCAAATATTGGGGGTGAAAACCAGAACGAGAGTTTGTTGGCAATATACGTACATTTGTGATATTTTCTTATGTCAATGGATGGCAAAGTCCATATTCTTTTCTTTAATTAGGGTCACTAACTATTCCACTTCACCCACACTTGCCATATATTCATCATTGTTTTAAGGCTTACTTTAGGTCATGTTTCCTTCCTTGTTTTAAAGCTTACTTTACGCCATGTTTCCTTCCTTGTTTTAAGGAATGTCTTTTTCCTTTAATAACCTATATATACTCTTAATTGTATTCTCAATAATAAAAACTCAAGTAAGCATTTGTACAATCTCTTTACTCTCTTAAATTCTAACATGGTATCAGAGCCGATTGCTTAGGTTCTTCTCTCGCTTGTAATTTTTTTCGGTTTCGTGTTTCGGCGTGTTCTGTGTTGTTCTCGATGAACCCGGCGTGAAAATTTTTTTTGTTGTTTTTCGGTCTTCTCTTTCTGGGTTGGTGTTGTCTGCACCTCCTATTTTTTTGGTTTGAGCAGTTTTGGCATTCACAACATCCTCTATTTTCAGATAGGTGTTTTGTGGCTTTGGGTCTCAGATTTCTCGGTGTTTTTTTTTGTTCTCAGATCTCTTTGGCAGTTTGTTTTTTTTCTGCTTTGGGTGGTTTCAGCATTTTTTTTGGTCGGGCTATTTTTTTTGCACTTATTTGCAATGGATTCTGCACCTGTGTGTGTCAAATTTACGGGCAAAAATTACTCTACATGGACCTTTCAGTTTGAAATTTTCCTCAAGGGAAAAGAACTTTGGAGCCATATCGATGGCACAGATGTCGCACAAACATCCAATACAGACCAATCGAAGGATGTCGGGTCTTCTCCTTCTTGGACTGTGCTTGATGCTCGGATCATGTCTTGGTTTCTTGGTTCGGTGGAGCCACATATTGTCACCAACTTGCGTACTCATCGCTCTGCTCAATCCATGTGGACTTATCTAAAGAAGGTTTATCATCAAGATAATGATGCTTATCGCTTTCAGTTAGAGCATGCAATTGCCACCTTTCAACATGGCAGTCTTTCCATCCAAGACTATCCACCATAGCATGCTAATTCTCAGCTGTTAAATAGGGGTTAAACTGAGATTTTAATGGGGAGGACACCAAAAGGGTATTCTGGCTTTATTAATAGTATAGATAAATTTGTTTGTGGAACTTCCATATGAATTGCATATTTTACATGATACACACAAATTAAAAACTATCAGAAAGCATTTCATCATAGAGTGATTCAAAGGAATATTTTACCTCAAGTGGATCAGTTTTCGAAATTGTCACAAGTGAACTCTTGTTGTACAAAAATGTATAATTAATCACAAAAATCTATTAAACTTGAAGACGGCATATTGAAAAGTGGAAAGTAAGTGAAGTTACCTTATTTGAAGCAGCTGTATCCCCAAAATTCCTAACCTTTCATACTATATTGACGTCTTCTTTCCCTCAAATTTCAGTTTTCATCTCGTCTTTTCATCTATTTTTCCAACAGTTACTAAACCTGAAGCTAAATTCTAATCAGATGTAAGAACTATAATCCAAATCTCACTTTTTTTATAACAACCCAAATTTCACTTTTAAGAGTGAGAAGCCCCAAAAAGAAAAAAAAAAATTACACTGAAATCAAAAGACAACAGAGCTTAGGGTGAAGACTGAAGATCATTATAGGAAAAATAGTTAAATATCTCCATGAACTAAATGAATCGGTCTTAGATCTCTTTTCCACCTTTTTCCTCTCACTGCATCACTTTTTCCACACTTAACAAAAAACTTTCTCTCATAAAAAAAGAAAATAAAGAAGCTGAGAGAGAGACGGTACGGTACCTGGCGATAGGAAAAATTCCCTGGCAGTAACTAAAAAATGAAAATGCTGAGCAGATTCAACCAAAACAGCTAGTACACAATTCTCATATCAAATTCTTATTCAAGCCAAGTCATTCATGATTAATCTCAGCAAACGATGAGTAATGCAGATAGCAAAAAATGCACAGAATTCAAACCATTAATGACTGCAAGTTCCTGCATGTCTTAACAAACTGCTTCAACAACTTGATCAATTTATAAATTATTGTGTATTGTCCAGAATAGAGGCAAAGTTCCAGTGGGGAGACACAGTTGAAATGCATTATGAACTGAAAGGAAATCCTTAAGCTATTACATAATAAATAACATGTCTTGGGGCATTCATAACGCTCATGAACCACACATGTTCATAATTGGTTTATCCAACACCTTAAAGGCAATCCACATATTCATCAAGTATCTTGCACCCTAAACAAAGCTGGTCTTCCTTTTTTTATCAGCTTAAATACAAAAACAGAGTCTGCTATAAGACAAAAAAACACAACAAAATCAAGTAACTCTCCACATCCAAAACCCAATTGGAAGCTACTGTATGTATCAACTGAGTTACTATTTATGCGGATCCTATCACTAACATCCAAAGTAATTTGTTAAAGAAAAAAATAAGCATTATGGGAGGACTTTAAGCATGATGTTCACACCTTTAATCCCTCGTCAGAAAATGAGTTTAATGGATCTCTCTCCACCAGCACGACTTTAAATTCAAACAAAACAACAATACAACCTTTGCCCATGACAAAACCTACTCTTGTCCATGCTCTCTCTTCCAGGTTTCATCTTTAGATAAGAATTAGTTTGCAGATAAGAAATGATGCTCTCCCTCTCTTGCAGATTATCACTATTGACACAAACTACGCATAATTAAAATTTTCAGGAAAATATTAGCATTTTGATACAATCTTTGACTACACAATCTTTCATAAATAAAACAACATGTGAAAACAAACCCATGAATTAGTTGTAGTTAATTAGATAAATTTGTTTGTGGAACTTCCATATGAATTTCATATTCTACATGATACACAAACTAAAAATTATCAAAAAGCATTTCATAATAGAGTGATTCAAGAGAACCTTTTACCTCAAGTAGATCAGTTTTCAAAATTGCCACAGGTGAATTCTTGTACAAAATCATATAATTAAATCACAGCCAATCTATAAAACTAGAAGACAAATTACTGAAAGGTGGAAATGTAAGGGAAGATACCTTATTTGAAGCAGCCGTATCCCCAAAATTCTTGCCTTTTCATACTATATTGACATTTTCTTTTCTTCAAATTTATGTTTTCATCTCTTCTTTTTCATCTAGTTTTCCTACCCCAACTCCCCATTTTCCTTAACCTTATGCTAATTCAGGGGTATCTTCATCAATGTTGTTATGCTCCCCTTCCTCCTCCTTAAAATATTCCCCATAATATATTGATAGACTAACACCTAACTCATCAAAACAAAACATTTCATAGGCACACATAGCATAGTTTAAGCTTCCTTTCCTTGGCATCATTGGGATCATGATGCTCAATATCTGCAAACTGCGGAAAAACAATAATTTAAGAAATCATTAATGAATTAAGCAATACAACTGATATTAAGCACAAATTTACCACATCCTCTTTGTGGTGAAATGAAAATTTTCAATAAAAAGGCAAATAACAACGTCCTCACCTCTAAGTCGTAACCCATCCAGACCCTAAAGGTAGATAATGATCAAATGTGTAGTTATCATACCGTTACTGCGTAGAAAACTTCTTTATATTTGGATTAAATGTAATGATTTAGTAATACCTGTATCCACACATGCTTCTCACCATTGGCATATACTGCTTCCCTTGTCAATATATCTTTCCTGTAAAATTGTTTTTTTTATCACAGACAACCAACTCATTTTTTACTTTCCAAGACCAATTTTCAAATCTAAAATTGTGCATTACTATAAATAAATATAGCTTTCAGTTATAATGTTGGAGAGGAGGTAACACTGTCAAAAATGATGTTCATTAAGAAAGGTAAACTGGATCATGCAAATGACTAAAAGCATGAGGAAATACATAAATCTAAAGGAACAATGGTAAATTTTAAATAACACAATATTATCATCTTATTGTCTATGTCCTTTTCTCTATAAATTCATTGAAGCCTAATTTTCTACTTTGAAAATTTGAAATTTCAACTCTCTTCCTTTTAGAACTTCTAGCTACCAAACATAGCCACGTCCCACAGTTTTAACTGAACCTGAAGCTAAATTCTAATCAGATGTAAAACTATAACCCAAATCTCATTTTTTTATAACCCAAATTTCACTTTTAAGAGTGAGGAGCCCCAGAAAGGGTAAAAGTTACAGTGAAATTAAAAGGAAACAGAGCTTAGTGTGAAGATAATTATAGGAAAAATAGTTAAATATCTCCATGAACTAAATGAATCAGTCTTAGACCTATTCTCCTCCCTTTTACTTTCTCTGCATCATTTTTGCCACAATTAACAAAATACTTCCGCTTATAAAAAAGAAAAGGAAAATAAAGAAGCTGAGAGAGAGAAACAGTATTGTACCTGGCGATAGATAGAAGAGGCTGAAGAAGTAGTCCGAAAAATGCTCTGGCAGTAACTAAAAAAATTCAAAAGAAAAAACAGAAAATACCCAGCAGATTCAACCAAAACAGCCAGTACACAATTCTCATATCAAATTCTTAATCAAGCCTAGTCATTCATTTTTTAATTTCAGCAAGCAATGAATCCCAACAAATATAGAAACAGAGTAATGCAGATAGCAAAAAATTCACAGAATTCAAACCATGAATGACTCCAAGTTCCTGCATGTCTTAACAAACTGCTTCAACAACTTGATCGATTTTTAAGTTATTGTTCCAGAATAGAGGCAAAGTTCCAGTGGGGTTAAGCCAACATGTCTTGACATTCATAACAACACATGTTCATAAATGGTTTATCCAACGCCTTAAAAGCCAATCCGCATATTCATCAAGTATCTTGCACCCTACTGGCCTTCTTTTTTTTATCAGTGTAAATTTTATTCACCAAAAAAACCCATACAAAAGCAGAGTCTGCTATAGGCCAAAAAACACAGCAAAATCAAGTAACTCTCCACTTCCAAACCATCCAAAAACTAATTGGAAACTACTATATCTATCAAGTATCAACTGAGTTACTATTTATGCTACTTTTACTAAGGATCCTATCACTAACATCCAAAGTAATCTACTCAAGAAAAAAATCAGCATTATGAGAGGAGTTTAATCATGATATACACACCTTTAATCCCCTGTCAAAAAATGAGTTTAATGGATCTCTCTCCACCATCACGACTTTAAATTCAAATAAAACAACAATATAACCTTTGCTCATGCAAAACCTACTATTCTCCAAGCTCTCTCTCTTCTATGTTTCATCATAGATAAGAATCAGCGATGGTAAGCTTCATTGCAGATAAGAAATGATGCTCTCCCTCTCTTGCAGATTATCACCATTGACACATACTCTGCATAATTAAAATTTTCAGGAAAATATTAGAATTGTGATACAATCTTTGACTACACAATCTTTCATAACTAAAACAACATGTGAAAACAAACCCATGAATTAGTTGTAGTTAATTAGATAATTTTGTTTGTGGAACTTCCATATGAATTTCATATTTTACATGATGCACACAAACTAAAAATTATCAAAAAGCATTTCATAATAGAGTGATTCAAGGGTACCTTTTACCTCAAGTAGATCAGTTTTCAAAATTGCCACAGGTGAATTCTTGTTGTACAAAAACATATAATTAATCACAGCCAGTCTATAAAACTTGAAGACAAATTACTGAAAGGACGAAATGTAAGTGAAGATACCTTATTTGAAGCAGCCGTATCCCCAAAACTATTTCCCTTTCATACTATACTGACGTCTTCTTTCCCTCGAATTTCTGTTTTCATCCGTCTTTTTCATCTATTTTTCCTACCTAAACTCCCTATTTACCTTAACCTTAAGCTAATTCAGGAGTATCTTCATCAATGTTGTTATGCTCCCCACAAATTTCAGTTTTCATCTCGTCTTTTTCATCTATTTTTCCAATCTCAATTCCCCATTTTCCCTAACCTGATGCTAATTCAGGGGTATCTTCATCAATGTTGTTATGCTCCCCTTCCGCCTCCTTAAAATATTTCCCATAATGCATTGATAGACTAGCACCTAACTCATCAAAACAAAATATTTCATAGGCACACATAGCATAGTTTAAGCTTCCTTTCCTCGGCATCATTGGGATCGTTATGCTCAATAATCTCTGCAAACTGTGGAAAAACAATAATTTCAGAAATGCTTAACGAATTAAGCAATACAACTAATATAAAGCCAAATTTACCACATCCTGTGTGGTGAAATGGAAAAGTTAAAAAGGGAAATAACAATGTCCTCACCTGTAAGTCGTAACCCATCCAGACCCCAAAGGTAGATAATGATCAAATGCGTAGTTGCCATACTGTTACTACAAAGAAAACTTCTTTATATTTAGATTAAACGTAATGACACAGTGATACCTGTATCCACACAAGCTTCTCACCATTCGCATATATTGTTTTGATTATTAATTAAGATTGTAACTAATGTTTTGATTATTAATTAAGATTGTTAAAAAATGTGAAATACATGGTTATAATAGCGCCACGTCATCCACTTAAAAATCAACACTTACTAATGTGAATCTCACTCTTGTTAAACGCTGTTATCTCTCTCTTCTCCGCAGGTAGGTACACTTCAAGACAAAGACCATTATCCATATTTACATTGCAGAAAGAGGTGGAATGAAGCTGACCGGAAATTGCAGAAAGAGGGGGGATGGGGCTGCCCGGAAATTGCAGTAAGGTTTCCGGAGTAAAGAATTTGCAGCTACTGTTGGGAAAAAATGGAATCTTCTAAGTTCTGATCCTATATTTAAAATCAAAAAACAAATCTTATGTAAAATACCCAGATCGACGAATTGAAAGACTTCTTTTTTTGTTTATTATTTCTCCTTTTGCGTTGTTGAGATCTTCGGTCTTGTTGGGGAATGGAGCTGGCCGGAACTTGCAGAAAGAGGCGGGTGGGTCTGGCCGGAACTTGCAGAAAGAGGCGGGTGGGTCTGGCCGGAAATTGCAGAAAGAGGAGATGGGTGTCGCTGTAAATTACAAGAAAGAGTAACATTCGAAAATCTTTCTTCCATATCTTTATTTTTCTTTCTCATTTGTAAACAAATAAATTGAAGACTTATTCTGGAATTTTCTTTTAGATGAATGAAAATCTGGATCCGAGAGGGTGGGCTGCAATATTTTGAGGGAAGAAAATTGTGTGCATGAAACAATTTTTTTTGTTTGTTTTACCGTGGTTGCTTCCTTTTGGGGGATTTTTTTGGAGAAAGATTGAATGATTTGAAGAGTACGAAATTGGGGATCTTTATGGAGAAATTCATTTCTGTAATTTTTATTGTTCTATTACAAGTTATAGTTCCAGATTCTGTAGTGTTTGGTAATCACATTCTTTTTCCAAATAGAATCAAATCAAATTCATAGCAAAAATCTCCCCAGAAATTAACAAAATAATTATTAATTTGGTTGGAAAGATATGAGGAAAGAATAAGAGATGGAAGGAAAAAGGAAACAAAATCACAAGAGATATGCTTGAGAAAAATGGAGGGAGAAAAAAATAGAAGCAAAGGAAACGAAAAACATGAGAAGTTCGCTCCTTCGCTGTAAGAGTTGAAGAGAGAAAAAAAGCAAGAAGACGTTAAAGAAACGCCAAGTTCAGAGTTAGAAACTTTTTTTTAGTTTAGACTATGTGGCACATTTATAACTGTTGACTACTTTTAAATTACGTGGTTTCAAATCCTACGATAAACCGTACATTTCCAAACCATGAACTTTTTCGTTTCAATTATCAAGAGGGAGAATCGTGATCCTATATTTTAATCTTCTAACCACAATAACTCAATGTTAATTTTCAGAAGATAAAAAAGAACCGCTCAAACCCAACTTAAAAAATATAATGAAATTTAATTCATTATTATTAATTTTTTTAATTAATTAAATTAGTATGAATTTTTATTGATGGACTATAAACTGTTTTACTAGAGGTGAGCATAAACATCCGTGGACTCACAAATCTGATTCAAATTAGTATAATGGATTGGATTTGGGTTGAAAAAAATTTTAACTCGGTGAGTTGAGTTGGATTATGAGTTGAAAATTTTCAACTCGATCATTATAAAATTATATTTTGTATATTATAAAATATACATACTTTAAGGATTTATGGACTACGTTAATATTTTGGTAATTTAGTTTATATTGCAATATATATTTTGTGTGTGTTTGTACCTGTGTGTGTATATATATATATATATCTTCTTTCTTCTTAGAATCCCTCAAATAAAAAAATGTTAGTTTCTACTAAAAAGATCAATTATAATTTAAATATATGATAAACATGTTTTTTTAATACTTTTTAGCTAAATAAAACTATTTGTTATTATGAAAGTATTTTTTTTTGAATTTTTAATATACTTTTCAAAAACTTGTTGAATTAATTTGTTTATCATATGTTCATTCACTTTATGATTTTGATATGATAAACTTTGCTATGAAGATTGTAGGACCAATTCAATATTAGTGTTGAATTTTTCAAGAATTTAATTGATCAAACACCTTTAAAATCTAGTTTTTATTTACTTTTATATGGTTTGTATTAAACTATAGTCGTTTAAACTTTGTATGGAGAGATTTAAAGTACTTAATTTATAAATGATAATTTGTAAGATTTATTAAATTTTTGCATGGATTTAATTTTGAATCTATTGAATGATAAATAATTATAGTAAAAATATTTTTTTTCTTACGTATAGAGTAATATATTTACATTAATTTTTAAGTGAAAAAATTCAAAACCAGTGACCCAAACGGATTTAAATTGGTTGGGTTGGGTTGGGCTCGGGTTAGATGGGTTCATGTGTTGGGTTGGGTTGAGATTTTTTCAACCAAATATAATTGGATCGGGTTAATTTTTAAGCCAACCTGATCCAAATCGACTCATGCTCACCCCTACGTTTTACCGACCAATTTGATTCACAAAACTAAATTTGAATCTTTAAATCGATTAATTGTTTGGTTTGACCAAGATAATTTGAAACAACTCAATTAATATTTTATAACCGATTAATAAACAATGAACACCTCTAATTAAACTCATTGATTATGTGGTAAAAAAAAGAGGTTTATTAGTTAATTAGACATGCTCTTGTACGAGATTTATTGTTTTACCATATCATAATTGTTTTTAAAAAAATGATTTACACAAGCTTTTAGTGCAATTCATTTTCTATATGAAATAGGAAAGGTTTTTTCTTTATAAAATAATTCACTTTCCAAGAAGCAAGATTGATTTTAACTATTTTATATTTATTATCATTATAAAAAGAAATTAAAAACCTCTAAACTCTACTAATGTATTTTTTTATAAAAAAAATCATAATTTAATATTAAAAGTTAAAACATTTAGTTGGATAAACAGTAAATTTGATAATCATTACAAGATAAAAGAGAGTATTATTTATGATTTTTGCTCTTTAATCAAATTCCATAGCCATTAACAATTATAGGACTTGGAGAGATAAAAAAAGACTAACAACTTAATGATTGTCTAACAATTTATTTGAATACATGTATTATTACATAAACTAAAATAATTATAAAACGAGAAAAAGAAAAATTATGGGTGGTGAAAGGATGAATTCCTTCCGAAAAATATTTGTAAATGTAGTTTGTGTTCATAATTTTAGCCTAATAAACTATGCAATAAAATAATGGATATCCTCAAATAAATGTAAAAAAATAAAATCTATAAAATGTGAGTTTTAATTATTTATAATTTAATTGTATCTTTTTTTTAATATATCTATATATGTACATATGGTTTGCTAATTACCCCACTATAGGATTAATTTAGCAATGTACCTCAATTTTGATGAACCGAAACACCCTAAATAATTTAATTTTATATAACACAAATATAAGGACAATAAATAAAATTATATAATTTGTTTCATTTTTAAAATTTTAAAGTTTTAAAGTTTTTTCGGGATATCAAATCAATCGATGGTCAG
Organism: Bretschneidera sinensis; assembly: GCA_023935145.1. Taxonomy (NCBI): domain Eukaryota; kingdom Viridiplantae; phylum Streptophyta; class Magnoliopsida; order Brassicales; family Akaniaceae; genus Bretschneidera; species Bretschneidera sinensis. The sequence goes on from CM043697.1 coordinate 144,678,475, forward strand.
AAAAACACATTCTCGATACTGTTAAAAAACTTTCACCGAGATTTAATGTGTTAGACTTCAAAAAATATATATATTTTTTCCTTTCTGAACGTGCAAATCTGACAATTGAAAATAACAAATCCAAGAAACGCTTATGAAGAGCTAAAACATTTCAAAGCTGTTAATTTGCTATAACGTCATGGCTTTCTTTACTCTAAGCATCCGTCTACAATTTTTTTTTTTTTTTTTTTTTGTAAAGAGGACGGTGCTTCAGGTAAATAGAGGCATCACTTACGGTGGAGGAAAACCTTATACACTCAAAAAGAAAAACAAACAACATAACCAGATAAAAAACCCAAAGAGACAAAACAAACAATACCACCCATCCAGAGACCCAAAAAGGAAAACAGATTGATCGCACCCCGGAAACATTAAATCATGAGTTGGAAGCCCCACTTTATCAAGTCTGATAATGCCTTTCAGCCGTGGTAAATTATGGGGGTCTTCATAACTAACATTTCTTCCCATCTCACCTTACCGTGCTAGAAAATCTGTTGTTTGGTTTTGTAGGTCCAAAATATACTATGGCAATACCCAAGAGGGGGGTGAATTGGGTATTAAAAAAATTAAATACTTTTTGCAATCTCAAATAACAAAATATATGCGGAATTAAATCTTTCTAAATTACTAGCACAAATATGAGAGAGTTTATTGCTTAATATAGAAATGATAATTGAATTATAAAATAATTAAGCAATCAATCTCATTTACTTGAATAATAAATAATTATAAGCAAGTAATTATGAAAGTAATTAAGGAGATAGAGTTAGAGAGATGCAAACTCGATTTATAGTGGTTCGGCAATATCGGAATCCTTCCGACCCTACGTCCACTCTCTTCAAGGATCCTCCTTGAAGTCTTTCACTAAACCAAGCAACTTACGGGTGTTACTCAAACCGAAACACAAGCAACTTACGGGTGTTGCTCAAACCGTACAATCCCCTTCCTCTCGGAAGTAATCTCCTTCCTCTCGGAAGTAATCCCTTTACAATAAAAGCTGTAAAGTAAATGGTAGAGAGACAACAAATGAAAGCTTATACAACTGAATAATGTCTCTCTTTCAAAGAAAAGCTTGAAGAATAGCTCAACATGAGTATTTCAAAGCTTTTTTGAGTTTCAAAGAATGAATGACTTGATTGTGTGTGTTCTTCTTTTTTTGAATGTCTTCTCCTCCTTGTTGAATGCTGAATTGAGTGGGTTTATATAGCAATCAATTAATATGGCCGTTTAGGACTTTAATTTGAAAAAGATTTACTTTAAAACGTTCAGATTTGGAGTCCAACGGTCATATTTTTGAACTACCAGTCGACTGGGTCGTGATACCAGTCGACTGGGTCCTCTTAAAAATTCACATTTTTGCTGCTATAGTGTTACCAGTCGACTGGTAAGTCATACCAGTCGACTGGTAAGTCATACCAGTCGACTGGTAAGTCATACCAGTCGACTGGGAACCTTCTGCCACTTTTACCAGTCGACTGCACTATTCACCCAGTCGACTGGGTCACTATTGGAGCGCTGCTACAGTGATTTCTGGATGAACAGTGTTTTCAGCATAATTTTCTTCATATTTCTTTATTCTTTTTGGATTTTTGAGTTCCAAAAAATCTCCTAATTCAATCAAACTTTCTTGCACATTAAACACACAAGTTAAACACTTCAAAAGTGTTTTGTTATCATCAAAATTAATCTAATCAATTTCTTGATTGAGGCATTTTTGATGATGACAAAACATATTACAAATTCAAGCATAATGTGTGTGCTAGATATATGAAGAATGATATATTACAAATGCTCAAGTAATTTTCTATGCCAACATAAATTCTTCTTAAATTCAATTAGAGAATGTTAAGTATTGAGCCCAAAGAATTTATTTGCATTTAATAAAATCACTTGGAGATTTTATATCTTCAATTAATTAAGACTATATAATAAAATGCAATGCAAATATAATTAGCTCATAACAATTGAAATGCTTACAAAGTGTATCTTAGGGTTCAAACCTATAATTTATCCCTATTGTCTTTGAAGTTGCATTTAAATTATTCTCCTTGAATTTGATCTTTTGGAGAGCTTATTGACTTTTGAGATCATCAACTTTGATTCACCAATTTCTACAATCTTGATCTCTTTTAATGTATAAGCACTATTAACAATCTATATTACTTAAGTAATATTCATTAGTGCTTAATTAAGATTTTTGTCACTGTTAAAATCATTCAGGGTCAACAATCTCCCCCTTTTTGATGGTGACAAAAATCTTAAGAATAAGGTCTAACAAGATCTCTAATATTCTTATTTTTCTCCCCCTTTTTGTCATAATAAAAAAGGGTGGATTTCAAAGAAGAACTCCCCCTCAAAATATTCTATTGAAAATATTTTGATGAAACATATTGAGAAAAGAATCGTTTTACAAGATATCAAGAAATATAAAACAATAGATTTGAACTCATTGCTTGATTTACCAATAGGTTTTCTCTTTTATTAGTAAATCAGATTTTCTCCCCCTTTCAAAAAGTCTAAAGTGATTATTTTTAACTTTCAAGAGAAATAAAATTGGATAAAGCTTAACAAACCTTATCGGTAGTTGATTGATTGAATAATCAAGACAAAGAGCTCATCAACTACTCAAAAAGATGTTCAAATTGGAAATATCTATAAGTACTTGAAAAAAAAATCACTTCTCTTGCATATATGCACCGAAATATAATTTTCAATTATCAATGAAATATCATTTTCAGGGTATGTTAGATTCAATAATTAGATGATTATCAATTCAGCGCAAAGATAATCATTAATTTCAAACTCAAGCATATATAATAGAAAGTTTCATATTCAACTCATGCTTGATAGATAAATAACTCAAAAATAGTTATCAATTCTAAATTCAAGCTCATCACTTGATTTATCCAACGCCAAATCAAAGAGAATTTATCAAAGAATAATTAATATTTGAGTATTAAATGGCTCCAAACAAAGTCTAGATACACCAGTCGACTAGGTAACACTTACCAGTCGACTGGAAGATTTGGCAGTGACTTACCAGTCGACTGGGTCATATTTACCAGTCGACTGGATAAAAGGGCAGTGACCTATCAGTCGACTGGGATAGAGTTACCAGTCGACTGGACCCTGAGTAAAATTTTCAGTCCTGAATTTTTTAGCACGATTTTGTTTATCTATGACATTTTTGAGTGAGGGGAATAATTAAACATTGATTAATACTCTATCACTCAATGTCAAACAGCAAATGATGAAATGAGATGCAATCAAACATTCAGTTTATCGAAATCAAGCAATCCCATCAACATTCTAATCTTACAAAAACTAGCTTCACTTAGGGGTTTTGTAAGAATATCAGTTATTTGATCTTCTGAATGTATGAATTCTAATCTTATATCACCTTTTTGAGCATGGTCTCTTAGGAAATGATGTCTAATCTCTATATGCTTGGTTCTAGAGTGCTGAATAGGATTTTTGGTTAGGTTGATGGCACTAGTATTATCACAAAATATAGGAATATTTTTGAGACTCATGCCATAGTCTTCTAGTTGTTGTTTCATCCATAGTACATGGGAACAACAACTGCCAGCTGCTACATATTCCGCCTCAGCGGTTGATAGTGCAACTGAATTCTGTTTCTTGGAGAACCAAAAAGTTAACATAGCACCTAAGAATTGGCATGTTCCACTTGTGCTTTTTCTATCTAACCTACATCCAGCAAAATCAGCATCCGTATATCCTACTAGCTCAAAAGATGATTCTCTAGAATACCATAATCCTATGGTCTGGGTTCTTTGCGGATATCTAAGGATTCTTTTTACTGCAACTACATGTGATTCCTTAGGATTAGACTGAAATCTAGCACACATGCATACACTGAACATTATATCAGGTCTACTTGCAGTCAAATAAAGTAAAGCACCTATCATGCTTCTATAATATTTAGAATCTACAATTTTACCTCCTTCATCAAGATCAAGTTTGGTGGTTGTGCTCATTGGTGTTCCAAGTGGCTTTGAGCTTTCCATCCCGAACCTCTTAAGTAGGTCTTTGATGTACTTTTGTTGATTGATGAAGATACCTCCTTTTAGTTGCTTGATTTGCAGTCCAAGGAAGTAGGTAAGTTCTCCCATCATGCTTATTTCAAATTCACCTTGCATGCACTTTGCAAACTCTTGACACATAGATTCATTAGTAGCACCAAATATAATATCATCAACATATATTTGAACTATCAAAGTGTCATTTTTGTGAGTTTTTGTGAAGAGAGTTGTATCTATTCTACCTCTTACAAAATCATTATCAATCAAAAATTTGCTTAGTCTTTCGTACCATGCCCTTGGAGCTTGCTTCAACCCATATAAAGCCTTAGAAAGCTTGTAGACATGATTTGGAAGACTAGGGTTTTCAAAACCAAGAGGTTGCTCAACATAAACCTCTTCTTCTATAAAGCCATTTAAAAAAGCACTTTTTACATCCATTTGAAATAGCTTGAATTTATTAAAGCATGCAAAGGCTAACAACATTCAAATAGCTTCTAATTTAGCTACGGGAGCATAGATCTCATCAAAGTCTATTCTTTCTTCTTAATTATATCCCTTAGCAACTAGTCTAGCCTTATTTCTAGTTACTATTCCATTTTCATCCATCTTAATCCTATAGACCCATTTTGTTCCAATGATGGAATGATTCTTAGGTCTTGGAACTAGATTCCAAACCTAGTTTCTCTCAAATTGATTAATCTCTTCTTGTATAGCAATAATCCACTCATTGTCCTTTTCAGCTTCTATAAAGGACTTAGGTTCAACTTGAGACAAATAAGCTACAAAATTACAAATATTTCTAATGGAAGAGCGAGTTCTTACCCCTTGTGAAGGATCACCAATTACTTGATCAATTGGATGATGATTTACATACCTCCAATCCTTGGGTAGATTTTCCTCTTGTTGACTTGAGGATGGTTGGTCCAAATTTGGAGTTGCCATCCCTTCATTTGTTTGAGAAGAACTCACTTTTGGGTCAACAATGGGAGTAGAAGTTTCCATTCTTGGAATAAAATCTGCATCATCTTTAAAGGAAACTTCTCCACTACTCATTGGGTTAGATTCATCAATAGTTACATGCACAGATTCTTCTACTACTAGAGTTCTCTTATTGAAAACTCTATAAGCCTTACTAGTAGTAGAATATCCTAAAAATATCCCTTCATCGGTCTTAGAATCAAATTTACCCAAATTAGTTTTATTGTTATTCAAGATGAAGCATTTGCAACCAAATGTACGAAAATAGGAAATATTAGGCTTTCTACCTTTCCATAGTTCATATGGAGTTTTATCAAGTATAGGCCTAATTAAAATTCTATTTAAAATATAGCAAGAAGTGTTCACGGCTTCAGTCCAAAAATATTTTGGTAAACTATTTTCACAAAACATTGTTCTTGAAAATTCTTCTAGAACTCTGTTTTTCCTCTCAACAACTCCATTTTGTTGAGGAGTTCTAGGAGCTGAAAAATTGTGATTGATTCCATTCTCATCACAAAAATTTGAAAAGCTTTGATTTTCAAATTCTTTGCCATGATCACTTCTTATGCTTGAAATACAAATTCCTTTTTCATTTTGTACCTTTTTGCAAAACTTTTCAAATCCTTTGAAAGCTTCATCCTTATAAGCAATAAAAATAACAAAGGTATATCTTGAATAGTCATCAACAATAACAAGAGCATATTGATGGCCACCTAGACTAATGGTACTAATTGGACCAAATAAGTCCATATGCAAAAGTTCCAAAGGTCTAGTAGTTGAGACAACATTTTTTGCTTTGAAAGATATCCTAGTTTGTTTTCCCATTTGACAAGCATTGCAAATTTTGTTTTTCTCAAAATTGATTTTAGGAAGACCAATAACTAAATCTTTTCTTGAAACAATTTTTAGCAAGTTCATATTTACATGACCAAGCCTTCTATGCCATAGCCATTGATTTTCACTAAAAGCAGGAAAACATTTTTCATTATTGGAATGTAAGGATTTCAAATCAACTATATAGACATTTTCATGTCTATGGCCAATGAATTTGATCTTGTTGCTCTTGATGTCTATAACTAGACAATGAGAGGTTTCAAATGTGACTTTATATCCTTTGTCACATAATTGACTAATGCTAAGTAAATTTGGCTTTAAGCCTTGTACTAGCAATACATTATCTAAAGTTGAGAAATCATTACCGACTTTTCCATGCCCGATGATCTTTATTTTAGTATTGTCTCCAATGGTCACAAGTCCACCATCTCTTAGAGTTAGCTCATTGAATACGCTTTTATCACCGGTCATGTGCTTTGAGCATCCACTATCAAGGTACAAATAGTTACCTTTCTCCTTGGTGTGGAGACATATCTACATCACACAAGGATACACGATTGCACTTTTGGGTACCCAAAATTTCTTGGGTCCTTTGGGGTTAGTCCTTGAAAATACGGTTCCTTTTGGGACCCATACTTTCTTAACAATATATGGTGCTCTATGAACATGTTGATGATGCACAATCCTAGCATTATAGTCATAGAAATTTCTAGGATATCTTACATGTGCATTCCTATAATCCTTAGGATAATAGTTCCTAGGATACATGTTTCTATGGTAAGGAATATTAAAATGCATGTCATTTCCAGAAAATGTATGATGATGCATTCTAGGATACATGCTAGCATTATTATGTGTATGCAAATTATTTCTAGGATAACCATGATGGTAATTCCTAGGATGAGCATGAGCAGAGTGCATTCTTTGATTATACGTATTGTTCCTAGAATGAGCATGATAATTATTTCTAGGATGTATATAAGCATTTCTAGAGTGTGCATACATATAAGCATGTGTATTTCTAGGATGCTTCAATTTAGTATGAACATTTAAATTTCTAGGCTTCCTAGCATTCATCAAGAGAGTGCTCTTAACCTTGCTAGGAGCTTTTGAAGTAGAGGCTTCATCTACACAAGAGACTTTCATGAATAAGCTCTCTTTTGATTTTTGCTTTCCCAATGGAGAGTATCCTAACCCAGATTTTCCTCCACTTAATCTTTGGGAAGCTAACACTTCATCTAGCTTTTCTTTTCCAAGCATAAGTCTAGATATAGTATCATTTAATTCTATTATCTTCTTCTTTAAGTTTTCATTTTCATCTTTAACAAGATCTTGAGAAAAATCATAAAGTAATGAAGATAGTTTATCTTTTTCTTCTCTTAAACCTACCATCTCTTTAGAAAGAGATGACACCTCTTTTTTAAGAATGGTGTTCCTAGAATCGAATTTCTTCAATTCTTCATACATTTCATTTATGACTTCTATCAATTCTTCACTACTGTTAACAATGTTATTTTTTGAAGAGGAAGAAGTTGATACCTCATTTTTGTCGTCGATTGCCATAAGACATAGGTTGGCAATTTCCTCGCATTCGATCTCTTTATTCGAGGAGTCTTCTTCTTCTTCATCACCATCACGATTAAGATCTTCAATTTCTATAAAAGGTAAGGATGTGGTGGAACCATCGATTTTGTAATCCAAGTAGCTTTCATGCTTCTTGAGGGATTCCATAAGCTCTTCTAAACTTTCACTTGTAGAATGCTTTGTCAAAATAATTTTCCATTGATTTGACAAAGACCTAAGAAATATTCTCACAAGTTCAAGGTTAGAATAAATTTTACCCATGAAAGATAAAGTTTTAACAAGTAGGGTAAAACGAGTTTGCGAATCAAAAATTGATTCATTTTCATTCATTTTAAAATGCTCTAAGTCATGAACAAAGTTTTTTAATTTGAAATTCTTTTCTTGCTCATTTCCTCCATGTATGACTTCCAATAAATCCCAAATTTCATTTGCAGTCTTACATGAGGAAATTTGATCAACTTCATTTTGATCAAGAGAACTATAAAACATGTTCATAACTTTAGCATTTAGTTGAATGAATTTGCTATCATTTACATCAAAGTCATTTTCATTTTCAAGAATGAAATACCAAGCATAATAATCATGTGCTTGAATAAAAATCTTCATTTGAGCTTTCCAATGGGTGAAATTTGTTCCATGGAGAAGAGGAGGACTAGAAGGATCTCTTCCTTCTAAAAATATAGTTGCCATATGATCAACTCAAGGATATTAAGCCTAAAATTGAGAACGAGGCTCTGATACCAATTGTAGGTCCAAAATATACTATGGCAATACCCAATAGGGGGGTGAATTGGGTATTAAAAAAATTAAATACTTTTTGCAATCTCAAATAACAAAATATATGCGGAATTAAATCTTTCTAAATTACTAGCACAAATATGAGAGAGTTTATTGCTTAATATAGAAATGATAATTGAATTATAAAATAATTAAGCAATCAATCTCATTTACTTGAATAATAAATAATTATAAGCAAGTAATTATGAAAGTAATTAAGGAGATAGAGTTAGAGAGATGCAAACTCGATTTATAGTGGTTCGGCAATATCGGAATCCTTCCGACCCTACGTCCACTCTCTTCAAGGATCCTCCTTGAAGTCTTTCACTAAACCAAGCAACTTACGGGTGTTGCTCAAACCGAAACACAAGCAACTTACGGGTGTTGCTCAAACCGTACAATCCCCTTCCTCTCGGAAGTAATCTCCTTCCTCTCGGAAGTAATCCCTTTACAATAAAAGCTGTAAAGTAAATGGTAGAGAGACAACAAATGAAAGCTTATACAACTGAATAATGTCTCTCTTTCAAAGAAAAGCTTGAAGAATAGCTCAACATGAGTATTTCAAAGCTTTTTTGAGTTTCAAAGAATGAATGACTTGATTGTGTGTGTTCTTCTTTTTTTGAATGTCTTCTCCTCCTTGTTGAATGCTGAATTGAGTGGGTTTATATAGCAATCAATTAATATGGCCGTTTAGGACTTTAATTCGAAAAAGATTTACTTTAAAACGTTCAGATTTGGAGTCCAACGGTCATATTTTTGAACTACCAATCGACTGGGTCGTGATACCAGTCGACTGGGTCCTCTTAAAAATTCACATTTTTGCTGCTATAGTGTTACCAGTCGACTGGTAAGTCATACCAGTCGACTGGTAAGTCATACCAGTCGACTGGGAACCTTCTGCCACTTTTACCAGTCGACTGCACTATTCACCCAGTCGACTGGGTCACTATTGGAGCGCTGCTACAGTGATTTCTGGATGAACAGTGTTTTCAGCATAATTTTCTTCATATTTCTTTATTCTTTTTGGATTTTTGAGTTCCAAAAAATCTCCTAATTCAATTAAACTTTCTTGCACATTAAACACACAAGTTAAACACTTCAAAAGTGTTTTGTTATCATCAAAATTAATCTAATCAATTTCTTGATTGAGGCATTTTTGATGATGACAAAACATATTACAAATTCAAGCATAATGTGTGTGCTAGATATATGAAGAATGATATATTACAAATGCTCAAGTAATTTTCTATGCCAACATAAATTCTTCTTAAATTCAATTAGAGAATGTTAAGTATTGAGCCCAAAGAATTTATTTGCATTTAATAAAATCACTTGGAGATTTTATATCTTCAATTAATTAAGACTATATAATAAAATGCAATGCAAATATAATTAGCTCATAACAATTGAAATGCTTACAAAGTGTATCTTAGGGTTCAAACCTATAATTTATCCCTATTGTCTTTGAAGTTGCATTTAAATTATTCTCCTTGAATTTGATCTTTTGGAGAGCTTATTGACTTTTGAGATCATCAACTTTGATTCACCAATTTCTACAATCTTGATCTCTTTTAATGTATAAGCACTATTAACAATCTATATTACTTAAGTAATATTCATTAGTGCTTAATTAAGATTTTTGTCACTGTTAAAATCATTCAGGGTCAACAGGTTTCCTTTGCGATATTAGGGGACCACCCTAAACGTTAGGCCCTCAAGTGCAACCAAGCATCGGTCTACTTGTATTTTGGTTAACTAGACTTTCCAAAAAAGCAAAAACTCTTTGGTGAAACTTAATATGGATGACTCTGCTAATAGAAAGATATCCATGTCTTGTTTGCAACAAAAACATCGTTGAATCTCACAGGTAATACAATTCCAAATAGTTGTATGGAATATAAAATTAACTAGAAGAAAACTAATTTGAAATCTCATTTAAACATTATGAATTTTTGTATAAATTTGATTTTAAATTTAATAAATAATAAATTATTGTAGTAGAATATTTTTTTCTTATATAATATGTTTAAATTAATTTTTAAATGAAAAAATTAAAACTGCGAACGAAATCGATTTGAATGAGTTTGATTGGGTTAAGTTAAGGTTGGATAAGTTAATATCTTGGGTTGAGTTTAGATTTTTTCAACCTGTATAATTGTGTCGGGTTAAATTTTTAGGCTAACTCGACTCATTTTTATCCCAACTTCTTAAATGATTTATAAAATGAATTTTAAAAAGATTTATGCTAAAATAAAATAAAGTTATAAATTGTTTAATATTTAGTAAAATAAAAATAAAAATTGTTTTCTTGATACAACTTTATTTTCTTAAATATAAAAACGGCAACATAAACAAATTTTCAGTTCAGTGTCTTCATTTAAACTTTCGAAAGTTTGAGTTAGAGTCATTCCCAGCGGAATAAAACCATTGGGTCCCTTTCACTCTTCGTAAGCAATTAACATCCTTGAACTCTCTTTCCCCAAAAATTATTGGCTAAATTGATTTAAGATCCGTTAAAAATTTTATTAGTAATTTTTATGAATTTTACTTGTAACATCAGTATTAGTGTGAGACAAAAAAAATAATGTTACCAATAAAATTTTTTAAAATTACTAATGAAGTTTCGAAAAGTCTAAAACATTAGTTTTACATATAGTAACCAATAATTCCTCGTCTCTCCCTTAATTCTGTCATTTGGAGTGTGATCTCAGAAAAATTATTAGCTACTTGCATCTGTGAAAACTTAACTGATAACTTTTAAAAATTTCATTAATAATAACAATTATATATCAAATATTATTAATAAAGTTCTAAAAACTATTAAGTTTTCAACCTTGATTTGCACGGGCAGCAAAGAATTCCTCGTGGCCTCGACTACCCTTGATTCCTATTCATTTTTGTTCTGGGGGCCACCTCTTTGACTAGAACACTGGAGTTAACCCCTTATTCGAAGGTAGGCGATGGAACAACGAACATCTTTTCATTGTGCATCACCATCTGAGGTAGTTTCCTCTCCATTGATTGATCTTCGGTTGCTTTAAATCTAGGAGTGAGTCGGTTGTCCATGTTGTAAGGATCAATTTCAATAGTCCTTTTACAACCTTGGAACTCAATCATTTTTCATCCACTTTGTTGATCCGATCTACCAGTCCAATCACGATATTGGTCAAAAGATCCGTTAAGCTCTTGGGGATCGTGGTCTTGATTTGCCGCCATGTCTTTGTTTTTTTAAATTTGTGAGTTCTTTCTTGATCTTTCGGTTGGGCTTCGAAACTAATGTGGGTAAAGGATGTGTATTTTTGGGTCTCCTGTATGAAAAAAAAAACAATTTTATAATGCAAAGCCCATGGGCCATTTTATGAGATGTACGTTTTAACCCATTTTAGTTTTCTTTCGTACAGTCTAAACTTTATTTGGATCAAATGCCAGATCTCTAGCTTTCTGAAAGAAAGAAAAAAAACATATATATAAAAGTTATGTACTCACATATTTAATTTCGTGGGAGTTACTATATATAACCGTAAAATTTTATTGATAATCACAGAATTATAATAGTAAATGAATATTTAAATATTTTATTTTTTATTCATTTACTGTTGCAATTCTTTATAAATACCAGTAAAGTTTCACGGTTCCGTGGTAACTTCCAAAATTATATATATATATATATATGTATATCATCTTTTTTTTGCTTTTATTTCTTCATATTGGCGATGTCTGGATTCGAATTTTCTTTAAGTAACTTGATTTAAATTTGTTTAAATTTGAACCCAAATTATGTTTTTTTTTTCCTATCATTTTTTTTTCTTTGGCTCAATGAACTTTTCGTATTCTACACAAAGCATATAGAGGTGTTGTTTGGACATGATTTAAGTGCAATTTAAATCACTAAAACTTTTAAGTGATTTAAAAATTTAAATTCATTTGGTTGTTTGGATAATGTACTTAAATGAGTGATTATTCCAAAATATAAGGGGTAAACGTATCTTTTTCTTTTCGTACACATTCTCTCTCTTAAATGAGTAAACTGATCAACTTAAAATTTTGATGATTTAAGTATAAAAGTAGCTATACTTGATTACTTCATTGGATCAATTTTTCATTTTACTTTACATTTGATCAAAATCAAAATGAAAAATCTCAACGTATTAAATCTAAATAGATTAACTTATGGAGATCCCTTAAAAGTAACTACATTTGATCGGTCTAAAGTATCATAGATCTTAACCACTAAGCTAGTACTCTTTGTGTGATATTATTACATTTCATAAATATATAATACATGTTATTTAATTTAATAATAATTACAAACTATTTAATTAATTACTTACAAATTACAACAATATAGAAATATAAGTTATACTTCATATAATTTATATATTAATATTTATAAATTATAATTTATCATACTATGAGAATAGTAAAGTATTAAACTTTGATAAAAATTAAATTATTTTTATTTTACTATTCTAATTAATTAATATTATTTTATTAAAATTTCAAAACGCCCCAAAAGATTCAAAAGACTTACCCGGATTTTCAGTCTTTTAGGTCAGAATTTTAAATTTTCAACATTTTGATTGGACGTCCATTATGTTGGAAGACCATAGTGTAAATTGATAGGTACATATGCAACAAACAATGGCGTACGTCTAATATCATATGTGATAAAAATTTTCATCAAATTGTTTTATATTTGTGTAAAAATATTTTGATAAATATTCATTCATAGGTCTTAAGTTAGTAAAGTTTATTGATAATTAATTTATTTATATTATTTCAATTTTTTAATATTTTTATAATTTAATTAATATTATTTTATTCAAAACACCACAACGTTTCAAAAGGCTTACATCCCAACGCCTCATTAAGATAAAATGTCTTACCCAACGCCTTCACCTCTAAAATTATTGATCTAAACCAAAGACACCTTGAGTCGCACGTGATAAAATAGTCTTTATCTCAATTTGTGAACTTGACTTGATCCATCCAAATGAAGTCAACCATGGGTGTCTGACCGTGAATTATTTGTTCTTGAACTCGTATAAAGGGATTTCTCTTTTTAAAATTAATCAAATGTAAATTAAAGAAGAAATCAAAACAAATTTTAAAATCTAATGAGATTAGTTCTTGTGATCTTTAAGGCTTGGCCTAAGAAATTAAACAGAACCAGAATTTTTGTTTCTTTGAATTAAATCCAATTTCCGTAACCTTCATCAAAATGCTATTATTTTGAAAGGCATGTCAATGATGTCATGGATGGTCGGTTTTTTTTAACTTGATTTTGATTTAATCAAGATTTTAAGCTTCACAATGATTTTTTTTATAATGAAATTTATGAAAATAATTTGTTTCATCAAAATCAATTCATGGGATACCCTAACTTAGAACTAGGTGATTAAACTAAATCAAAATAATTCACAAAGTTAAATGGTATCGATAAATCCTTATATGGGATTCAAAATAATATTAAAATTATTCCGATTTATCAAAACAGATTGATAAGGTTCATGAAAACCACTTGAATACAAAGTTCCAAACAAAAATATCCTTCCATCTATCCTAATTATCGAAAATCAAATCGGTTTCTAAGAATGTTGAAACCAATGGTTCGTGAGAAAATCTCAATTCAAGTGCTCGTTTGAATCAACTTATAAAAGTGTCCAAAATAAAATTAGGTAGTTAATATGTTAGACATAGTTGACCCAATAATTACGCCCACCCATTAGGTTCAATATTCATAGTCCACATGAGATTAGCTCATTAGGGTTTATTAACCTAATTGAGGTGTCTAGTATGTATGTATGTATGTGTGTGTTATTATGGAGCTATAGAAAGAGAATGGAAACCCTAGAGGGTAGAGATTACGGGCATGTTTGGGTAACAGTTTTCAGTTTTCAGTTTTTAAAAACTGTTTTCGAAAATGAAAACTGTTTTCAGTTTTCTGAAGAAAACATGTTTGGATAACTGTAACTCGAAAACTGTTTCTAGAACATAAAATAATGAAATGTTGTTTGGATAATTTTATTTTGAAAACAGTTTTGATACACTTTGTAATTATTTTAGTTTTGAGTTTAAATTTAAAATCTATATTAATTTATTTCTTATATTTACTAAATACTTAAAAATAACTAATATTATTTTATTTTCAAAATTTTAATATTTTTTATATACCATGGAAGAATAATGAAACAGAGAAGTGAACACTGATTTTAGGGTTATTTTTCAAAAATTATATTAGAAAACACAAACTTGGAGTTTTTAGAAAACAATTTTTGAGAATTGATTTTTTTAAAACTGTTTTAGAAAATTACTTTTGAAAACTGTTTGCCAAACATAGAAAAGAGTTTTCGAAAACTCTATCCAAACATCCCTTACTTCTCTAGCCTTTCGTATTCTCTCCATCAATAAACTGCTACTCCAAGATGCTTGCACTGTGGATACATGTAGATGATTTGTCATAAGAGGCCGTAACACTACACTACCACGAGTGAAGCATTGGAGAAATTATGGAACGTTCTTGATTGTACTGGAGGTTAGTGGTAGATTCTTGATGAGCTATGAGCGTGTGAAGCGAGCAAGGTTCATAGTCTTCCGTTGTCTAGTCATCAAGTGTAATCAACACTAAAGATAGACGAGTAATTTAGATTAATTAATTATATGTGATACTATGAAATCATTCATGATCGTTATCAATTTATTCCTTAAGGTTAAATGGGACCTATTAACCATCATCAAGAAATTTTCATATCATACAAAGTATATTGTTTTCTTCTCCATCTCAACTTGATTAAGCCTACTTGAAACCATTTAATCAAAAGAACTTTTATGATTGAGGCTAACTACTAAGATTTAATCAAACATATGTGTTTACATCCAATTTGGACCGATTTGGACTTAAAGAATTCGGACCAAATTAAATCCAATTTAGACCATTCCAAGACAGGTCACAAAATGGTAATATTAATTAAATAGGCTTTTTGAGACATTTATTAAGGTCTATTTATTTAAATTAATGGATCATAATTTAATACAAGTCAAATTAAGTCATAGACTATTAAATCAATCATGTTGGTGAAAATTAATGAGTCGGTTGCATTAAAAAAACTATATGGTTTTAGCTATAGTAAATTATGCCCAAAAGGATAAAATGGAAAACCACTTATGGTGGGGCCATATTTAGGTTATGTAGGCGTTGACATATGCTAAAATACTATTTATTTCAAATTCAAATATGAATTATTTTCTTAAACTATTTGGTTTAGTGGAGATAAATTAATATTAACCACTCATATTTAGGAATGGTGAGTGGATTGGATAGCCAAGTAACATAATACTATTAGCTAGCCAGAATAACTCCCTAATACTTAGGAATTATGGTGCAGTTGGATGGTCACTTGACATAATATCATTGATCAGTCATTTAAATGGGAAAAACAATAGGAAACATGACTATTTTGATGCAACCATGAACCTAAAAATTCTCATTCATGGAGGAACAAGCAATTGAAGTGCACCTCAAGCAAAAGAGGTAGTGGCTTATCATAGTAAAAAACATGGGACGCATGGTATGATATGAAGCAAACAACTAGAAGATCAGCAAGTAATGTGGCTTGCACCATAAGAAAATGAGAAAATGACTCACTCATAATCATGGAGCCATAAAAATCAAAGAAGTGGAGAAATGGTGCTTGGAAGCAAAATTTTGCAAGCCTATAAATTCTAAAAGTACTTGCACACTTTCCAATCACCCTCTAATCAACTAAACAAATTACAAATCTAAATCAAAATAGCTCAAGGATCACCCATAGTCAGTAGATATCTCAAAGAGCATTAGTAGTAGTGGTTTTTCTCAAAAGTCTTAGCTCAAGGAGCATCGTAGAAGTATAAGATCTCCAGCAACTAAGTAGTTCATAGCAGCTCAAGGAGCAAGTTCTCAAGCAATCAATCAAGTAGCCAGTAGCAGCTCAATGAGCAATCAAGTGGTGTTAGATGACTCTCAAGTGATCCTATTAAAGCAATCAACATCTCAATGAGCAATTAAGTAATTTTTTTTTTTGAAGAGCCTGTAGCCACCCTCGTAGCGACCCTGTCCCAAGTTTATTGATAAGCCCTCACTTATAGCGGAGGAAAACCGTGGTCACAAGTAAAGCATCTAGGAGATTACAATAGGACCAAGACAAACCCTCCCAAACACAGACCAAACAAAATATAAGGAAAATAAATCAGACCAAGAAAAAACAAACAAGTCTAAACAGGTCTGTGTGGAAAAACATACTCTAAATAAGCCTAAAGAAACTTTCAACAAACAAAAGCAACCTAACGTATAATAGCCAGCAAACCAGACTTATTAATACGAAGGATACCCTTTAATAATCTCGGTAGCTGATGTAAATTTTCATATGTTCTATTAGTGCCTCGTTCACCGATCTTAGCCAAGAAATCTGCCGCTTGATTACCTTCACGTAATTGATGAACAATCTGAACATTTATCCCTTGCATCTCTTTAACACACTCATCCCAAAAGTCCCATAAATACCATAGAGTGCACCTACCCGCTCTAAACCAGTCAACAATGGTTTTGGAGTCACTCTCAATAATAACATTAAAATACGAAAAACTTTTGCACAGCTTAATGCCATCAAACACAGCCCTCAGCTCTACACCATTGTTAGAGCCAAAACTGTAATGACTAGAAAAAGCTCCTTTAAAGTCACCATTAGCATCTCTCAAGATACCACCACCCCCTGATGAGCCCGGGTTATTTCTAACACTGCCGTCACAATTAATTTTAACCCAACCATAAGGGGGTTTCAACCACCGCACTAGCCTACATTTTCGAACAGTAGCAGCTTTGGGCGAAACTAAGTTAAAATCAATCATCAAGCGAACATCTTGATCAGACAAAGTTTTGAGCACCTTCAATTCTATAGTCAGTCTTTTAAGCCATATTTTAACCGACCTCCATACTTGTTCTACACAAGCTTTCAACCCCTCCATTCTGGCTTTACATCTACTATTCTATAAACACCACGTAATGATGAGTGGAAGCAGACCAATTAAATTACCAGATAATGAAGCCTTCTTTGCCATTATCATCCATGCGTATAGAGTAGCTTTTCAAGTATCAAAACACAGACATGGCACATTCAACAATTTACTTGCACGCTCCCATATCTGAGCAGCAATATTTCCAGTAGCTAAGACATAATCAATCGATTCCCTGCCTGGCGGACAACAGCAGTCACAGGCCGACGCAAGTGATATCCCCTTCTGTTGCACTCTTTCATCCACTGCAAGGCTATTGAACCAAGCTTTCCAATTACAAATGGATAATTTTTTTGGCAAAGTTTTGTTCCACAACCATTCATGCCA
The DNA here is from genome assembly GCA_023935145.1 of Bretschneidera sinensis. NCBI lineage: Eukaryota > Viridiplantae > Streptophyta > Magnoliopsida > Brassicales > Akaniaceae > Bretschneidera > Bretschneidera sinensis. The sequence continues at coordinate 144,696,105 of CM043697.1, forward strand.
CGGTAGAATCTTCTGTTGTTTCTGAACAACCTCCCAAGCTAAAGCTGTTACAAACTTAACATCAGGGGATGACATCCAGGCACAAATATCCAACCTGTCACGCCCATTTATTCTGGTTTCAATAATTTCTTCCATGGTCTCATCCCCCACAAGATCCCTCAGCATCTCAATATTCCAATTATTATCCACCTGGCATTCTTTAATCCGAAGCTGTTTGTTTGGAATATCAGCAGTCCTAACTGATAGGGGTCCAGATGCCAACCATCTATCATACCAGAAGAAAGAGTTTCCGCTCCTCAATAGAACCTTGACATTATGCATGACTTCTGGGACACATGCCACAACTGATCTCCAAAAACTTGAGTCAAAAGCTCTCATTACACAAGACATAGGGTGGCTATCTCTTAGGTACTTAGCTTTGAAAAAATCGGCCCATAGACCTTCAGACGTCAAAATCTTATACGCAAATTTCATGTGTAACGATTTTTGGACTTCCTGTAGATCTCTAAGACCCAAACCTCCTTCTTTAGTAGGCTTGCAAATTTTTGACCAAGCTCGCCAATGCAATTTCCTTTTACCCTCCTTATCACCCCAAAAGAAATTGGCCATAATAGAATGTATTCGATCTATAGTGGACTTGGGTACATTAATCACAGATAAAATATGCATAGGCATACTAGATAAAACATGCCTAAGTAATATCAAACGAGCACCTTGGGAAAGTAATCTACCCTTCCAGGTCGCCACCTTTTCCCTGATATTTTCAACAAGCAGCTCAACAGTACGAGATAAAAGTCTGCCAGTAACTAAAGGTGCACCCAAGTAAGTCACCAAAATTTTTCCTTCCTTGAAACCTGTACTCCTTAACAAATCATGTTTGCGAGTAAGATTAATAAGTTTAGAAAAAGAAAAATTACAGATTTTTCTTTACTAATTTCCTGTCCCGACCATTTTTCATACGTCGCAAGAGTGTCCAAAAGCCCCTTCATAGACGTTTTTCGGCCATTAGCAAAGATTAAAAGATCATCAGCATAAAGAAGGTGTGAAATCAAAGGTGCCCTCATCGGATGAGAGAATCTTCTAATCCGTCCTACATCAAAATTTGTTCTAAGTAACCTTATCAAAACTTCTTCCATAATAATGAATAAGTAAGGCGATATTGGATCGCCTTGTCTCAGGCCCTGAGCTGATTGGAAATTTTTTTTAAAGGTCCCATTCATCAATACTGAAAACCACGGGGACATCACACATTGACTTATCAAATTGCAAAACTGATTCGAAAATCCAACTGTATGTAAAACCTTCAGAAGGAAACCCCAATGAACTCTATCATATGCCTTGGCCATATCTATTTTCACCATCACATTACCACCCACAGACTTACGATGCAATGAATGGACCATTTCTTGTGCAAGCGAAATATTATCAAGGATGCTTCTTCCAGGAACAAAAGCACCTTGTTCATGTGAGACCAGTTTAAGAATCACCCGAGATAAACGAGTTACAATAATTTTTGAAAAAATCTTGTAAACCACAGAACACAAACTAATCGGCCTAAATTTGTCAAAGCTAGAAGGATTCTGCACTTTCGGAATTAAAACAACGAAGAAAGAAGAGTAAAACCTGGGAAGCGGCGACCCCCGAAAAAAATCTTTTGCAGCCTCAATAACATATTCTTTAATGAGCTCCCAGCAAATTAAGTAAAAGTCTGAGCCAAATCTGTCTAGTCCCGGACTACTTTGCTTTGGAATAGAGGACAAAGCCTCTTTAACTTCAATCTCAGTAGGCTCACGTCAAAACATCGTATTCTTCTCTTCTGTAATAACATGGTCAAGAATATCAGCTAAATTGCCCTACTCCACTTCAACGGAAGTAGTGAGTAAATTTCGGAAATACTGTACAGCTCCCTGGTGTACTTCTTCGGGACTGTTCAAAACTGTTCCATCATCGAGGACCATCCTAGAGATCTGGCACTTCCTTCGCCTCTGATTTACTACTGAATGGAAGAATTTTGTATTATTATCCCCTTCAACCAGCCATTTCTGTTTAGTGATTTGACCCAACCGAATAGCCTCTATTTTCTCCCAAATATTAATTTCAAGTTTCGTCACCAAATAGTCCTCTTCCACATCTTCTGTAAAGCCAATTTGCAATTGGTTTTCTAAAAATTCCAGCCTTTCCTCAAGAGCTTTCAAGTTGGAATCTACACGTCCGAACACATTCTTATTCCAAGCTTATAAAGCAAGCTTGGTTCTCTTGAGTCGAATAGCTAACTTCACCAACCCGGAACTTGAGTCTGGACGATGCCATGCTTCCTGAACACAAGACAAAAAATTCTCATGGAGACACCACATATTCTGAAAACGAAAAGGAGCTGGACCATAAAATACTGATGGTCTCTCTAAATTCACAATCATGGGGCAGTGATCAGAATATTTATGACTCAAATACAATAAATGAGCCGACGTGAAACTGGCCGAAAAAACATTATTAATCACCGTTCTATCCAACTTCGCCCAGCTCCTAGCCACACCTTCGTGCCCATTGCACCAAGACATAGTTTGTCCATTACTCGGGAGATCGAATAGCCCACACTTGTCCAGGTAGTCATTAAAATCTGACATAGAAATTAATGGTCTTGGTTGACCACCAATTCTTTTAGAATCCATACGAATAACATTAAAATCACCCGAAACCAACCAAGGGCAATCATTCCTCTGTCCATGTTCCAAATCAGCCCATAGTGCCCTTCTCTCAGTGTACGTACATTTGGCATAAACAAAGGTGAGAAACACTATTTGATTAGCCAAAATCAGCCAACCCGTGATCAGTTGGGCAGTGCAAGACAACACCTGAAAACCATCCAAATCCTTCCAAAATATCCAAAGCTTTCCCCCAGCACATTGGTTAGAGAAAAAATAATTTTAAGACAAAAAACTACCCATTTCAGTCATCCTATTATCACCAGCAAAAGGTTCAGCAATCGCACAAATGGAAGCATTATTCTTCATGAGTAACAACTTCAATCTCTTCTTCGAACTCCCCAGCCCTCTAACATTCCAATATAAAATTGTGTCACTCATAAATTAATTTCTAAGGGCGGGTGTGGACTCGCTGAGATTTCCTCACTGTTCAATCTCCCTTAAATCCAAGATGTGATCGAGTAGCTCCGTCTGAATCATAAACTTTTTCTTTCCCTTTTAGGCTTGTAATTTCTCCTTCCTCCCGATCTGAAGAGAAACCCAAAGCTAATTCCTCTGTCCTTGTTTCAACCGTATCAGCACAGTTTTTTGTCACATCTGAAATCCCAGCTAACATTGGGAGGTTTTCAATACCCATCTGTGACTGCCCTATTTCCGGAATCACATGCATATGCCCTTTCTCCGGAACCACATGCGTCTGCGTTGTTTCAAAAATCACCTCCAACTCGTCACACCCAACTTCCTCACATTCCTTATTACTTTCTTCCTGTTGGTTATCTACATAAACACCTTTATTTAACTCATTTTCGATTGTGCCAACATCTGGAGCAATCAAGTAATGTAGAAATCAATCCTTGAAGCAATCAAGTACCGTAGCAATCAGTCCTCAGAGCAAAGCTCGTAGTGAAGCAGATATTGTAGCAGTCAGTATTCTTACCCTTAGTAAAAGTGATCAAGTCTCTCAAGGAAGCATTACTCAAATCATTGATATTCCAGCAAGTTATTCAATTATTTTGTTCGAATGTTTCCACACTTCTTCCATCTCCATTTCGATATTTTACTTGGAGAATTACACTGCTTCGTCTTTTGTAATTGGGTAGAAATGATTTAATTACTACAATCATCTAATCTTATTTTCTTATTTTTGTCGAATTTTTTTCTAGCATAACAATAATCTTTGAATTTTAAAAAGGTTTTGACATGTCTAACAGAAATATTTTTCAAAATTTCGTTTCCAAACAAACATCTTTTTGGACATGTCCGATGGGACAAGACGAAATGCTGAAAAGAAATAGCAGACAAGCCAATTTTGCACCATTCTAATGATGATAAGATCAATTGTAATGAATTTTGTCCAAACCAAATTATTCCCAAGGTATGTGTGTATACAGTGAGTCCATGTCAACATATGAGAGGTATTATTTATTTCCTCCCCTAAAAAAAATCCTCTATACACATCATTCTCAGAAGCAAAAAGCATTAAATTTTGGACATACCCACCTCATCCTCCATTATTCCCACTTAAACCCCACAAACACACAAAATACAATGACCATATAAACCAAAATGTCCAAAATACGGAGTGTGAAGTTGATGATGTGGTTGTTTTGCATCAGTTACACTCAGCAAACTCATATCTTGATCGCAATGACGCTCTAGTTGAAGTTTGTAGAAGGCATGCATCAAGCAACTGAGAATACACCTTTAATCATTGGCTCCATGAAGGAAACACCTGCGCAATCGAGATATTAGTTCACTGATTTATAGTGATAAACAAATTCACACCGTTTAAGATAAATAATAATAAATAAATTCACAACGTGTATTTACACTACATTAAAAAATTATACCTTTTCAGATAATTTCAGCTTGAATTCAAAAAGACGTTGATATGTTCAAAATATTTGGTTAGGCTGAATTTAATCATTTGGTTTTAAATTAATTTGACAGTAATTTTGAAAATTTTTATTGATAATATCAATATAAATGTGAAGCCGAAAAAAATAATGTCTTTAAATGTTAGTTTTTTAACTCTATTTTTACCAATAATTTTTTTGCCAATGAAATTTTGTTTCAATGATTAAGACTGAAACTATGAGTCTTAAATGTTTCAAGTTCAAATTATATGTACGTGTGTTTTACCAATAAATAAAAGGTGAGTGACCGAAAAAATAATATTATTAGTAAAAAATTTCAAAATTACTAATAAAGTTTCGAACTTATCTAAAATATTAGTTTTACACCCAGCCTACCAAAAAAATTCTCCATTGTTGCATTAGATAAAAAAAAAAAAGTGAGTACATAAACAATTACAAAATCATTAAACAAAATAAAATGTATTGAAAAAAATTAAAATCTTAGCCTACAGTATTGAGAATTGAAAACATTGCTGTAGAAGAAAACAATTGATCATTTATAGGTGTGAGCGATCTAGGGTTTAAAAAAATAAACATAATTAAAAAATAACATTTTTAGATTTGAATTGATGGGCATAAATCATGCATGTTGATTCCATTGCCTTTATTACTTTTAATATTTTATTTTTTTAAGAAAATAAATTAATTTTAGGGTTCTAGATCATGACAAATTATGTGAAATCCATATTTATTTTTATACTTTTGATAAATTTTAAATATGATTTAAAAATATATATTTTTCTCTAAACGAGAAAAGTTTAAGGCTCTCTAATTACTTACATATTACATTATAAACTAATATTAATTAAAAATATAAAAAATTACTATATAAAATGAAACATTAAATACGACACTGTTTGATTAACATTTAATTTATTTAAATATTTTCAAAATCATTTTTAACTTTAAAATGATTTAAATATCTATCGAACAACATTCTTTCTATAAAGCTGATCATGTACATCAAAATAATTTATAAAAAATATTGAATCAATGTTAAGAATGTTATTTTCTTATTGATAAGTAAATTTTTTTGTACAATTAATATGAACATATTTTAATATCTATATATTATAAAATAATAAAAATTAATATATAGACACCGTTAAAATACTTTTAATCTTTAGGTTTTAAACCGTACCGGGCACTTAGTCCCAAACTGACAGAGTTTTCCCTCTCTCTTAACCTTTCTTTTTGCTGCAACAATGATGAAAAGCCTATAAACCCCCACCACCTCTGCCCCCAATGTTTACACTGTCGCTTTCTCTCTGTGAACCAAAATCAGTAGTACTCCTATTTTCCTCCTCTCTCTCTCTCGCTTTCCCTCATTATCAGCTTCTGAGCTTCGCCGCCATTAAGCAAAGACCTTTGCCTTTCCAATTTCCTCATAAATCTTAGCAGCAGTAAGATATTGAAGCTACTCGTAGGGTATATAGGTTACACAGCATAGCTCTACTATGGTGTAGTACTTTCTTTTCCTTCTTTTGCTCTTGAAATTACTAAAAACCCATCAACCATCTTAGCTCCTTCTGTTACTCATTTTTATTGCCTTCTCTCCATTTCTAACCCACAGATTATCTCCTTTAATTGTTAAGAAATAAGGAAACGTACAAGGTGGGTTTTGTGTATTATATTTGCTTTCTTTCTGTTCTGTTCTGTTCATTTCTTGCTCTAATCAGTGACAAAAAGCATGAATGGATGCGTTGTTGATTACTTACCATTATTAAAAGGTTTTTAATTTTTTTTATGCTCAAGCTGAAATTTAATTTTCTTTGCGGTTAACTGTTAGATTGAATATTTCTTGCAGATCACATGCCATATTAGAAATCTCATTTTCACAACTCTTTGAACCTCACTCATGGCGGATAAAGACCCCGATTTATTTTCCCACAAACTCCCCTCTGCGTCTCAGGTAACCACCAGAAAATACATATGTTGTGTTTGTTTTATTTGTTCTCATGTTTATATATTGAAGTACTATTGTTTTATATATGGCAGGTTGTTGAGGAGCTTAAAGAGCTATGGGGTCTGGCTTTGCCAATAACCGCCATGAACTGCCTTGTCTATGTTAGAGCAGTGGTTTCAGTGCTGTTCTTGGGAAGACTTGGGAGCCTGGAACTAGCCGGTGGTGCGCTCTCCATAGGCTTCACCAACATCACCGGCTACTCTGTCTTAGTGGGTCTCGCCTCTGGGCTGGAGCCTGTATGCAGCCAAGCCTACGGTAGCAAGAACTGGGACCTCCTCTCGCTCTCTCTCCAGCGCATGATCATTATACTCTTCATCGCGATCATACCCATTAGCCTACTCTGGATCAACCTGGAGAACATCATGGTGTTCATGGGGCAGGACAGAGATATCACCGCAATGGCAGCGACGTACTGTATATATTCTCTGCCAGATCTCTTAACCAACACGTTGTTGCAGCCACTGCGGGTTTTTCTAAGGTCACAGCGGGTGACGAAGCCAATGATGTGGTGCTCACTGGTGGCGGTGATGTTCCACGTGCCGTTAAACTACGTGTTGGTGATGGTGATGGGGATGGGGGTCCCAGGTGTGGCGATGGCATCGGTGGTGACGAACCTGAACATGGTGGTGTTAATGGTTGGCTACGTGTGGGCAAGCGGACGGTGGGAGATGAGATGGATGGGTGGGATTGGAGGAGTGTGTGGTGGTGTGGGATCATTGTTGAGACTGGCAGTACCAAGCTGCCTTGGGATTTGCTTGGAGTGGTGGTGGTATGAGATTGTGACAGTCATAGCCGGGTACTTGGCGAATCCCACTCTTGCAGTGGCCGCCACTGGGATCTTGATTCAAACCACTAGCTTGATGTACACTGTCCCCATGGCTCTCGCTGGCTGTGTCTCTGCCCGAGTAAGTTCTTACTACTTCCACTACTCACTATACCCAATTAATTAATATTATCTCTATGCTATGGCAACATACTAGCTCTCATTAGGTATAATCTATGCAATAATTAATGACTATTAGTAATTTTTCGTTTAAAAACTTAAAATTAGAAGTGGGTGGAGTCGGTTTGAACTTGGTAATTTATGAATTACTAATTGATTTGGTGGTTAAAATTGGATGTCGGTATTTTAGTTTTATGATTGATGTAAAAGGAACCCATTTGCGTGTATGATATCTTACAATACATAAATGGAGCTGTTAGATGATTGCATCACTTTTGGGTCACACATGTAATGTGATAGGGCACAATGAGCACAAGACATGTAAGTGGCCGTTAACTTTTCATCATAAAGCTCCTATTCCATTGGCGTGTGACGAAACTAAAATAACCAACAAAAGCCAACCAAGTGGCCTTCTTTTTGCTCTCTGTCACAGATAACCGTTTTTTGGGGGCTGAATGCTCACGATTTATCATCCTTCATCCAACACTTACAAATGCGTATAATGCAGGTAGGGAATGAGCTTGGAGCTGGCAAGCCATATAAAGCGAAGCTAGCAGCAATGGTTGCATTGGGCTGCGCATTTGTAATAGGCATCATCAACGTGACCTGGACGGTGATCCTTAGAGAGAGATGGGCTGGTTTGTTCACGAACGATGATCTAGTCAAAGCGTTGGTTGCATCAGTTATGCCAATCTTGGGGCTTTGTGAGCTTGGTAACTGTCCACAGACAACTGGCTGTGGCATCCTACGTGGCACGGCTCGTCCTGCTGTGGGGGCTCATATCAACTTGGGCTCATTTTACTTCGTGGGCACTCCTGTAGCCGTTGGCTTAGCCTTTGGGTTCAAGGTTGGATTTAGCGGGCTGTGGTTTGGTCTCTTGTCAGCCCAAGTGGCTTGTGCAATGTCAATTCTCTATGTGGTGGTGTTCCGTACAGATTGGGAAGCTGAGGCTTTGAAGGCTAAGATGCTCACTAACATTAGCATGGAAATGAGCTTCTGCAATGAGGTTAGGGGAAAAGATGAAGAGAGTATAGAGTTATTGGTAAATGGGAATGATAAAATAGATGAACTTTTGTAGATAGAAGATAGAGATTGACATTGAATGTGTGCATGAATTAGTATGGTGCTTAACTTAATGGAATTTGGCTTTGTTGCTTGAAAAAAATTCTTGGTTCACTGGTTCATGAAAGATCAATTGCACAAGATATTTTCAATCATTGGATTAAAATAAAATCTCTTCATTTTTCTTTGTTAGCATGTCATTAATAGTACATGTTTTTATCTTGTATTTTTTTCCGATTTGATGCTTGAAAAGAACTTGTTTATGTTTAGATGCTTTTTGGGGAGAGATCAGACTCATATACTCCAATATTGTGTTGTTTTTTTTTTAACTTTTTAACAAAGAAGTTTTGCTTAACAAAAGTTCATAAAAGATATTAATATGATATAAAAAATTTAATTATTAAATAACATAAAAAAAAATATTTTATTTTTATTCAAAAGGTAATTTTTGTACTATATAATTTTCATGAACAAGTAAACGGCAATGTTTCTTTTTCATGGCTAATTTGACAACTCTATTTCTTGGGGTCGGCATTGAGCTGTTTTGTTGCTACAGAGAATGTCACTCCCCACGCAAAAGGTGTTATATATAATTTTATAAAACGAGGGTCTACACTTGCTGCTTTTTCAAATTGCTTTCTTTTTTATGGTAATTTTATTTGATTAATGCAATACCTCTGAGCTCAAAGCTTAAAAGCACCTGACATTAAGGGCTGGCAACAAAAAAGTAGGTCAGAATTTGAATTGGGGGAGTCTATTGGCTTCTGCCATGGTAAAAATGTTGATGCAGTAGCCAATTTTACACTGGAAAGTAAAGCTACCCATTTGAATTTAGTTTATTGTAGTAATAATAGTTCACTTAGTAGTGGCTTAAGCTAAAATGTGGCAGCACATGAATCAAAGATCTTTTTACCATCTTTATGCTTAGCCAATTCAAGTCTATATGGATAGTTAAAAACGTTGGTTCATAAATAGCAAAAATCTATGCAGAAGACAAAAATAGTGTCCGGAGGCCGCCCCCACCAAAAGTCGTATCCACAGCTTCACACTCCGAGCAAACTATTTGACAAAGCATCACTAAATCTAGCTTTTGTAAAGAGCTCCATGTTTAAATCTTTTAAAGAAAGAATGAGATTATTGCTCAACAATTTGACAACCGAACACATTGCCCAATTTGAGATAAGTATAAGTATATTTTTGGGATTATGGCCATTTTTTCGGTGGAGGTCTCTGTCACCAGAGGAACAAACAAGAGAACAAAGTGCTGCAACAAGAGAAAAAGAAAAGTTGGCATACCTTCCAAAACAAAAAAATATATATATCATGTAGTGGATGGGGATGAATACTTTGATTGAGTGCTACTTTTAGCAGAACCTGGATTGTGACATCTCAATTTTAGGCGTTTGGCCTTTGCACATGGATACATCAAATTCCCAAAGAGCTCTTTATTTTTTTTTTTTATATGTAAATAAATTATAATAAAGCAATGTACAAATTACACTGGGCATACCCAGAAGGAATCAAAACCCAAAGTTAATGAGCTAGGTACAAAAACGGCCTAAGCCCAAGAAAGCTAGTATAAATTAATCTATACACATGAAGTTTAATTTTCCTGGCTAAGCTGTTAGGATGAGCAGATGTTCCTTCAAAATACTTGGCATTCCTAGCCAACTAGACGGTATGCGCTGTACATGCCAAAGCAGCTCTAATAGCCGTGGCATAGGGCCTTCTACCTTTGACCTCTTTAAGGATCCATTTGGTAGCACTTCTGATGGTGTTCATCTCCCTTCTACATCCAAGCCAGTCTTTAATGATAGCCCAGGTTGCTTTACTGATCTGACAGGAGAAAAATAAGTGGTCACTGGATTCTTCAAAATCTTTGCACAAAGGGCAAAACTTTTCCTCTGCTGAGACAAGTAGCTTATCCTTAGTGAGCAGTTTGCCCTTGATGGCTAGCCAAAGAATGAAGGAATGTTTAGGAGTGCAACTGCTGTGCCAAACCGTAGATGCCCAATTAACTCTGGTACCACTAGGCCTTACACTGTTATACACTTTCTTAATACTGATATGTTGATCAACTTCCCATTCAAGCATCTTGGATTGAGCTTTCTAGATTGTCACTTTAGAAGAGATAAGACCCTCTTTTATTTCCAGGATTTTCTTCCACAAGGGAGAGTCATCTTGCTTAGGACCGGCAGTCCAAATGGAACTCCCCTGAAGATAGTAATGAGTAATCCATTTTATCCACAAAGTGTCCTTTTTGTGATGGATATTCCATAAGGCCCTGGACAAAAGAGCTTTGTTCCAACTCTTAAGGTCAATAAGGCCTAAGCCCCCTTCAGCTTTAGGCTTACAAACATCATTCCACCCAACCAGAGATTTTCTAGTACTAGGATTTCTGCCACTCTATAAGAAAACTCTGCATAGCCTAGAGATTCTGTCAATGATAGTAGCAGGAATAGGAAAGATAGCAAGCCAGAAGCATTTGAAGGACTGATTTAATCAGTTCAGCTCTTCCAGCATAAGAGAGGGTGCAACCAACCCAAGAACTTATGTATGTTGAAATTTTATCAATCAGAGGGGAGAAATGGCAGGCATTCAATCTAGAAGAGGCCAGAGGTACCCCCAGGTACTTGAAGGGCATGCTACCTTCAGACATACCAGTAATTCTAGTAATATCAGTAAGCTCAGACCTAGGAACACCTGCATGAAAGATGTTTGACTTAGGGAGACTAGCTTCCAGCCCTGAGCACTTACTGAAATGCTTAAAGCACTGCATAAGAAGCCCAACAGACCATGCATCACCTCTGGCTAAAAGTATTAAATCATCTGCAAAGGCTAGGTGAGTAATTATGAACTTATCACATTTAGGATGAAAATTAAAACCATCCTCCACTTTCAATCTGCCAAGCAGTCTAGACAAGTACTCCAAAATGATCACAAACAGAAATGGGGAAAGTGGGTCTCCTTGTCTAAGACCTCTTTGACCAGGGAAAAAACCATGCATGCTCCCATTGATGTTCAAGGAGAAAGAGGCAGTAGAGACACATTCCATCACCCAACCTCTGAACCTAACTGGGAAGCCAAGATTAAACAGCATGCTGTCCAAGAAACCCTAGTTAACAGTGTTATAGGCTTTCCTTAGATCAATTTTTATCATGCATCTAAGAGAGATCCTCTTCCTACTATACTTCCTGAGCAACTCCTGAACCAAGTAGATATTTTCTATCATGCTTCTAGTCTTGATGAAGGCAGCTTGAGCTTGGTTTATTATGCTGCCCAGGATAGGAGAGAACCTAGAAGCTAATATCTTGGAGATAACCTTATACACCACATTACAACAGGCTATAGGTCTAAAGTCTTCCACTTTGGAGGCATTCTTTTTCTTAGGAATCAGAGCTAGAGCTGTATGATTAATTTGCTTGAGGAGCTTGCCATTTCTAAAAAATTCTTTCACAGCACCAATCAAATCTTTACAGATATAGTCCCAGGCTTTCTTAAAAAGACAAGCAGTATAGTCATCAAGCCCAGGGGACTTGTCATCCCTAATGCTAAAGAGGGCAGCCTTAATCTTCTCATCAGTGACCTCTATCGCTAGACTGAAGGCTTGAGAATCTGACACTCTAGGCCCCTCCCTTATCACTACGGTATCTACAGGAGAACATAAGTGAGTAGAACCAAAGAGATCTAAGTAGAAGTTGGTGAATTCTCTAACAACCTCAGCTTCAGAGGAAGTCTTGAGCCCATCTGCAGTATCCAAAGAGGCTATATGATTCCTACAAGTCTTCTTTTTCACCATAGCATGAAAGTATTTAGTACCTCTATCATTATTCACAAGGTGTCTGCATTTAGCCTGTTGGTAGAAAAACTCATTTCAGCCTCTGCGAGCTGGAAAGCTTTAAGCTTCATTTCTGCAACTCTGACTTGAAGGTCACTGTTTGACGTATCCTCATGCAATTCCATCTAGAGATTACACAGCTCTTTAGAGGCAGCCAAAGTCCTAGCAGAAATATGGTTAAAATGCCTCTCATTTAACTGCTTGAGATGACATTTTAGAGACTGCATCTTTCTACATAGCTTATACATATTAGTGCCCCTCTGAATACTGATCCAGTTCTCCTCACAGTATTGACAAACTTCTCATGGTCAGCCCACATGTTAAAGAATTTAAAAGATCTTCTGTCTCCACTTTCCCCTTCAAAAAGATTGACAATACAAGGAGAATGATCTGAAAGACACCCGGCAGCAGGAAAATAAACTTGAGCCCTCAAACCTTCCTGCATCCAGGCATTGTTAACCATAGCTCTGTCGAGTTTACAGCAGATGACATTATTAGACCAGGTGTAGTGACAACCAGAGTAGTTGATATCATACAACCTAGTTGCTCTACAACAGTCCTTGGGATCTTTGAGCTCATAGTCAGTAACGACAATACCATTAACTTTCTCATATGTAGCAAATACATTATTAAAATCCCTCATCACTAGCCAGGGTTAATGTCTATCACAGCCAAAATTACATAGATTAGACCATAAGATTCTTCTCCTAACAATAGTATTAAAGCCATATACAAAACTTGATACAAAATAAGTAGAAGAAGAGAGACATTTAATACTATAATGGATAACTTGAGGGCAGGAATCAAGAACAGAGAGACTGACCTTAGAAGGGTCTCATAGAATCACTATTCTGCCCGCTTCATGATCTTGAAAGTTGTTCACTTGTAGTCAAAGACAAAATTTGTTCTCCATGATCTTGTGAAGCTTCTTCTCATTCAATTTAGTTTCCAGAATACACAAAATATCTAACCCATTAGAGGACATGAGGTTCAAGACCCCATTATGCTTCAGGGGTTTATGGAAACCCCTGATATTCCAACAGGCAATTCTCATTTAACAGAATGAGGGGCTTCCCCCCTTTCCTTCCTTTGAGGCTGCCTGTGTCTGAGCTCTTGAGTCTCTTCTTCTTAACAACCTTCTGGAAGCTCTCCAACTTTTCATCCTCTATTACTTTTTGGCTACCAGGGGGAAGCTTCTTTTGGGCTTGTTTAGAGCTGTTATCTCTTAGCATGACTTGACTGAGGGGGGACTTCCCTTGCCTACCTTCATTTTTCTCTTTAGTATAAGCCTCTTTCTCCTATGAATGAACAGATACCTGATGGGTTTGGTCTGTCAAGGTCCTGGTCTTTGAGGGGGAAGGAGCACCAGGTTCTGAACTGTGGCCAGCCTCAGAAATCATTTGAGAGAGGCTTCTGGATCCCTCACACCCATCTCCAATCATAGCAACAGAAGCTCTGGCACCCTTATCAGATTTCTCATTCTCCTTCAAGCTCTGAGCAGGCTTAGTGTTTGATCTGCAAGTGTGGACAGAGTGTCCTAAAACCTTACAGCTTTTGCAGAATTTAGGCAGATTTTCATAGGCAATACTTTGCTCCAGAGATTTTCCTCCAGGAAGGTTGATAGTAACAGAAAATTTAATTTCTTTAGCAACATCAATCTCAACTAGTAATCTAGAAAAGGAAACCCTTTCTTTGGTTGCAGTTAACTTGTCAGCATACAAAGGCTTTCCTAGCTTAGATCTTATCTTGCTCAGAACATTTGCAGACCATAGTTTCAGGGGCAAGTTTTTTAGTTGAATCCACACAGGAAGGGTACTAATCTCTTCATTATCAAACTGAAAGAACTTAGGCATAGGTTTTAACAGTAAAGATCTTCCATAAACAGTATATGGGCCTTCTTGAAGGACTTTCAAAACACAGTCATTACTGTAAAACTTAAAAATTATCCAGCCACTATCATGAAAATATGTTTGAACACTAACCTTCCATGAATCAGTGATACGTTTCAAGGCTGCTTTTTCAGGAAATTTTCCTGCAAAGTAGCCCACCAAGCAGTGTTGGAACTCATCCTGGTCTTCTTCCAAGTCTTCTTTTGAGACACTAACCTCCTCACTGTCATCTTCCTTAAATGAAAGTTGCATTCCATTTCCAGGCTTTCTATTGTTAGCAAATAAGCTTACCCATAGAGCTTTACTGGTACCAGGAACAGTCTTGTTCAGATCTAGGGTAAGGATTAAAAATGCCCAAGCTTGTATCCTCTTCTCCTAAGGTACAAGAGAGGCTCTTAGATTCTTCTATAATAGTGTTGTCTTGGCACTGTTCATTCTCTTCTTCAAGTTTCCCGCTCGACACATGAACAGTAGCTTGAAGATGATTTGAATTTCTCAGCTCTCCAAAATCATCTTTGTGACCATGAAGAGAATCCCCCGACTTATTACCAGGTTGTTCCTTACTCTTTCCTTTGGAGACAGCTGTACCATCTTTTGCAATTTTCAAATTCAACATTGACACTGTAGCATTCTTGTTTTCAGAATACCGTTGGACATACTTAATATCTCTAAGATCTTGAGTTGTAGAATCCTTTTGCTTGCTAGGTTTCTTCTTCCCCATTAAGCATGACAATGATTGAAACAAGAAAATTAAAATCAAACAACAGGGGACGCGGGATTAAGAAGGAGCAGTAGAAACTTGCTTGAGAGCTTCTCTTTAAGACCGCTTTTCCCCAAAGAGCTCCTTAGTCTCTTAGTAGCCTCGCCTTTGCCATTGGAGATTTGGGCACATTTTACGATTGATGTGGTCTCATCGATTTATAAGTTTATAATACTATTATAACCCAAACTTACAATATTATCACAATCTATTTTAAATGAAAGAAATAATTGATGTAAAATTGATCAAATAACTCATTCACAATAAGAATTGAACATAAGATTTTAACTTTAACCATTAAATTAAAACCTCATTGATTCATTAGGCCGAAATCCCATCAACAATTAATCACTAGGATTATTCTCTGCATTTATGGTAATCTGCATGGTGGTAAGGATGGGTTGGGAATTTGGTTAGGTGTAGGATTCAGTTCTTATAATTGTTGCATTCTTTAAATAAAAAAAATGAGACATGGCCCAAATAAGAAGAAAATACGAGAAGAGTACGTGAAAAGTAATGTACTGCACTCTTTGGATTACTTCACTAAAGATGGATCCTGGTTATGAAAGATCTATTTGAAAGAAATAAGATTGTCATTATAGATAGTTGCCGACAAGAAAATCCATGACCATCGCCTAAGAATGCCATTTTGTAAACTGTTGAGCAGTGTTTTCGGAGATAAGGTGTTGGGAGAGGCGTTATGTTTCAGCGAGATGAAGCATAAGCTTCAAAGTAATAATAATTAAATAAATAAATTATCAACCAATTTTAATAATTTAAGATTTAATAATAAACATATATCACAATATTTTACAAAATTCACATATTATTCAATCAACAACATTATAAATACATTATTACACTTACATTGGTATAACAAATTTTAAAAGTGCATATAATCTTTCATCAATGCATCACAAATCAAACCCTAAAATCCAAATCTATTAAATATATATATATATATATTTGCTAGTGTAGTGTCAACTTACTGGCAAGAAACATTGAAACTTTATTATCAAAGAAAAGTTTAGACCCATGGCTAAAGGAAGACTCGTCAAATTTGTTATCAATAATTAGTAAATAGATATGCTAAATACACTTCAGATGACAAAACCCAACATCAAAGCCAATAAGAAATTATGAATTTAAAAGAAGTTCCACATTCATTTGACATTCAAATGATAAAGTCACCTACAAGTGATGTTAAAAACCTCAACAAAAGTTTTATTTCTACACACTAGGAATCTTGTTCAAAGTTATTTCTTCCAAGTTCCAACAGCTCCTCTTATCTTTGTTTCTAACTTTCTCCCTCTTAGTTCAAAACTTCAAATCAAAGACAAAAGTATGTTTCTTTCTCTCATTTGCACCGTACGAAAAGCATAGCCACCATTCCACAGCCTCTGCAATAACATGAAATTAGCACCAGTAGTGAGCCACATGTTGTTTCTCTCTCAGTCTCACCGAACACAGCCTTAGCTACTGGCCCACCACTCAACAGCTCTGCAACAATTTTTATAAGAATTTTGGCCAGTTATGTGAGAGATTAGAGGATCAATTGGGAAGAAGAAGGAAAAGTTGAAGAACTATGAGAGAGACAGTGTTTGAGAGAGAATGAAAGCTTTAGTTAGAAAACCAAAATGGTGCTGTTTTGTAATTTGGGAAGAGTGCTATGAGGCATACGCCTTGACTGGTTGGGCGTAAAGTACGAACGCATCATTACAAGACGTATGCCCCATATCAAAAAACGCACGCTCAGTGAAAATAGCGCCTTAACTTTCACGCATTGAGACATTTTTCATTTGCCTTGCCTCTAGACGCGGCTCAGAAGCACTCATGATTGTTGAGAACTGTCAAAATATACAAAAATTCTTGGTTGGCTCAGGTATAAACCCAATGGTTTAGATCAATTGGAAACTTCACTGATAATTTTAAATAACTTCATTGATAACATCAATATAGGTATGGGACTTATAAATTAACATTACCAATAAAGTTTTTAAGATTATCAGTAAAGTTTTTAGCAGGTTTAAACCATTGAATTTAGACTCGAACCAGCTACGAATTCCTCCAAAAGACATGTATTAGATGATGAAGTGCATGAAACATCAAGTATGCACGATCTTCACATACCAAAACTTGTGACGCATACCTTGGGTTGTCCAATGATGTCATTAACCTCTCTTTGTGTTGGGATATGACTCATCTTCTTAATGTGAGACTCTAAAAACTTAGTGATCAAGAGATTTAACTTGGAGACAAACTATCTTGGTAAACAAGATACTTCGATGACAAAATTTTCGACTTGGAGACCAAGCATCTTAAAAAACAAGTTTTTTTTTTTTGTGGCTATATATATGTGTGCATGTGTGTGTAAATTTAAAATATGAAGGAAAAATATAAAATACAAAGGTGAGAGTGTTTTTTGAGTTGAGAGATGATGTATAAGGGTTCTTGGGATTGAGTTTTGGGGAAAAAATTCAATTGTCATTTTCTTTTATTTCTCTCATAGTAAATAACAGGTTTATTCTATTCGAGGACATAGGTAAGATTGTGTCGAACCACATAAATCTTGTATATTCACTCGTTTCGTTTCATCTCTGTTTATTTTCATTTTCATTAAATCCGCGTGTGCATGGTTTAATTAAATCTTGGTATTAGTTGCTTCCGAGTGATCTCATTTTCCCCCAACAATTGGTATCAAAGCCACAAGGTTTGAGTTGAGATTTAATTATTGTTTACGCACTATGATGGCAAAAATCAACCAACAGTTCATCGTTAAGCAATTTAATGAAAAATAAAGTTTCACTCTTGTTCAACAAGGATTGGCTAACGTGTTGAAGGGAAATGATGGTAAGCCAAAGAAGATGAATGACAATGAGTATGAGGAGTTGGAATCGAGGTGTGTTAGTATGATTTGACTCTGTATTGCTGATAACATTATCAATAATGCTATGGATGAAGATTTGGCGTATGCAATATGGGAAAAGTTGGAAAAGCTATATAAGGCTAAATTTTGACCAACAAGTTACATCAAAAGTGACAGTTGTACCGGATGAGGATGGTGGAAGGCGGGAATGTCATGGAACACTTAAACATGTTCAACGAAATAGTAAATCAACTAAGAAAAGTTGATGTCAAGATTGAAGAAGAGGACAAGTATATTTTACTTCTTACCTCGCTGCCTGATTCGTATGATAGTGTGGTGACTTCTTTATTGTATGGTAAGGAAACAGTGAAGCAAGGTCACATGCATGTTGTGCTTTTATCCCATAATACTAAAAAAGAAATTCAAACCAATAAAAGAGTTATAATTCTGCATTTGTTACTAGTGGTATGAATTGAAAAGGATGATCAATTGACAAATGATTCGAGAGTAGCAGGTTTAGATCCATGGTTAGTGGAAAGGGCATTCAATATTATTGGTGCAAAAAATTTGATCATATGAAACGGGATTGTCCTCAACGGAGAAATGATAGTGGTGATTCTAGTGGAAAATCATTGGTTGTGATAGATGAGACAAATGTTTACTGACCTTGACGAGTACAACTACATATATGCATTGATTGTGTTTTCGAATCAGGTGGAGTTAGAACGATTTGCTAATTTGGGTTGTGTGTAGCTAGTATAATTTAAGGCCAATTGTTTTTGTTTGCGACATTGACAAGCAAGTGGAATTACAACTAATCTTTAAAGTGGCAAGAATATTTGTCAAGGTGGACATTTGTTGGGATATGGCTCATATTCTTGACGTGAGACCCAAGAAACTTGGTGAGCAAGAGGCTTAAGTGACAAGTTGTATAACTTGGAAACAAAGTATCTTGGTGAACAAGATATTTGGATGGCAAGACTTTTGATTTGCAGACCAAGTATCTTGAGGAGCAAGTTTTTGGGTGGTTATATATGTTTACAACGCGAATATGAGAGAAAAAAATAAGATACAAAGGTGAGAGAATATTCTTTAAGTTGAAATAGGGTATACAAAGGTTGTTGGAATTGAGCTTTAGGGATAAAAACTCAATTGTTATTTTCTTGTATTTGTCTCACAGTAAAGAACGAGTTTATTCTTTTCGTGGACGTGTGCAATGTTGTGTCGAACCATGTAAATCCTCTGTGTTCACTTGTTTCGTTTCATCTTTATTTGTTTTTATTTTTATTAAATTCGTGTGTGTGCATGATTAGATCAACTCATCTGCAATAAAAACTGTGAAGTAACGCCTGCAGTACACTGTTTTTGTACATAAATTTGGACTCCTTAAATTTTGTGATTTGGTGGTGGTGACGTAGAGTATTATGACCATTACAATTGGGATTGACTCATCTGCTGTAAAAATTGTGTTGTAAAACATACAATACACATAAATTTTGATTATGAAATGATTCCACTAAATCTCAAAATTTTATGAGTCCAAATCTATATGTAAAAGCAGTGTATTGCATGTTTTACCATACAATATTTACGGCAGATGAGTCAATTCCACTATAATTAATACCTCTAACGTGCATTAAAAGAAAATTAATACTCTTAATTTGTCCTTTTTTTATATTTTCTTCAACAATTTGAAAATTTTTAACATAATTTGAAAAACGACTCTTCTCTTTTCAACATACTTTCGAAAAAGTTGAGAAATAATTTTTTTTGTTTATCAACTTTTCCAATAATATGTTAAAAAAATATCGATTTTCAAATTATATTAAAAATGTTCAAATTACTGAAAAATATTAAAAAATAAAAAATATTGTTTACAATTAAACGCATAATAACTTATATTTTTTTTACAATTTTACTTATTCTTTAAAAAAAAAAAAAAAAAAACACAACAGTAAACTTTTGTACATGCGCATCTATTCTCGATTTGTTTAGGACACCTTGTGGAAATCCCACTTTACGCCACTTTGACATAAAATTTCATGGAAATGACAAACGTGGAAAGTACCTCTACCATGTACGAATACCGAGGCTTTATTATAAGAAGACAAACAGAGGAGTCGATGTTGTTCTTCATACTTAATCATATATAGTTGTTTGATATGATGTGTCATGCTTCTTTCATTGCTGTCCGATCTGGTGCGCTATTCTTTTGGCTTGGTTTGATTTTGTTCCAACTTTAGTGAAGATCTTGGGGGCTCACATGGGTGTGGCTCAAAAAGGCAAAAGATGCTAGGGTTATATAACATTTTTTTTCCCTCTCTTTTTGAAACTTTGGATTTTATTAAATATCTAATTAAATTGGATTTCTATTTAATTTGATTAGATTTTTTATATTAAAGTTTTTTTATTGCTTGAGCTTTATTTTTTTTTTTTTGGATTCTTAAAAGGTTTATAGATTAAGCTTTATATAATTCAATTAATTATAAAACTAAAATTATATCGTTTTTATTAAAAAAACACATATCGAAAACTAAATACTTATATTTCAAAGATTTCATAATAATTAATAAGTAAAACCTATTATCTAAATCATTAGCCATAAAGTCATTTGTAGGAAATTTGAGTTGGGTTAGGTACCAATGATAGGCGACCCGACTCGTCCGATTAACTACAAACCAAAAAGCATGAAGAAATCATATAACTTTTAGTTGAATTGATAGTTAAAGTCAACTATCCATAACCACATTTCCCAGGGCAGTATATATATATTTTTCAGAGAGAAAATGGCTACTGAAAATCTAATTCTTAGAGAGAGAAGTTTCATCTTTTTCATTTAAAGAAACATAAAGGTTTTTGGGTTGTGACATGAACGTGATTTCCTTCATTGTGTTTTCACGTCTGACTTTCGACGAGATTGAAATGTAAAGAACCAGAAATGAGTCAAAATATCTTGAAAATTTTGGATCGAATCAGTAAGTATCCGATATTTCACTGCGAAACTCTTTTATATCATCAATTAAAGAAAGTGCTATTTAGGGTGTCTTTGTAAATTCTATTGTAGCAAAAATATTTTTTTATGATCAAATTTATATTTATGATGGTAAAACATATATTTTTTTAAATAAGATTGTTTTTTCATATATATATTTTTAAAATTTTTATCACTAAAAATATAAATTTACTATCAAAACTATATATTTTTATTATAACAATATAAGTACCATAAATCAATTTTTTTTTTTTTATAAAAAAAAGCACTATAGACTCCACTGTCAAATACTTAAAACAAGCGGTGCAAAATCAAAATCTATTTTAGGACAAGAGAGACCAAATAGGCAGTCAACAAAACCCAGGAGATTGCCCAACGAACGACCCAAACAAAGGCCCAAAGGCTAAACAGACTTGCCAACACCATAATCCATCAATACAACGGGAAACCTCACCTCCAGTTGCGCTTGGTCCTACCGGAGATCGGATATGGCCGCCTCCTCTGCCGGAGAACCGCCTTTAAAAGCCACCATTTCCACCTCCGCCGATTCGAAACGCTTCGAGTTCTTGGCGGATTCACCTCCTCAGAAACTCTCGCTTACGCCTGATCAGTACAAGTACTGCTCCGAAGCGCTCAGATTTCTCAAGGAGAAGGTCCAGAACCCACAAAGAATCACCCAAGAGTTCGCTCACTTGCAGGTTCAAGTCCGCCATTTTCAAAAGTATTATTTGCGTTTATTTTCCAAATTTGTATAAACGGGAAAATGTAAAGTGTTTTTCTTTTTGGCTGCTAAGAAAATTGAGCTTAATAAGACTCGAGAAGTGAAAATATGAAACGGAATGTAATTTTCCCTTTTTTGTATTAATTATGGCAGAAATGTTTAAGCGGGTCTCTTGTTGAAGCGTATGCTAATTTATGTGATCTATCAAATTCAAAGGCCATTGTTTTCCAGAACGTCTTTTAGTTGGTAATGCACTGATTCATATTATTCTTGGTTACAGGCCAATAGGATTATACAGTCCGAGATGGCGAGAAGCTGCACCGTGGCTCTTGACAGTGTCAATTCGGATAAAAACCGATATAAAAATGTCTTACCATGTGTGTTTTGACTTACTTTACTCTTTTTTTACTTGCGTAACATGTAGCTGCTAATAGGAGTACGATTTAATATTCTCATTGGCAAATTGTGGATTTTTCTTTGACTTCAGTTGACAAGAATAGGGTTGTTCTCAATTCATGTAAGGATTACAGACCATCTGCCAGGGGCTATGTCAATGCAAGCTTCATCATGGTAGAAATCTAAGTACTCTACTTGTTAGTTTCTGTCAATAGATGATTATATAATGTACTTGGAAGTATATTCTCCCATTTGACCCTTCAAGGATAACCCTTAATTGTAGACTTCTTCCTCCGAAAGCATTTCTAGATTTGTAGCCACACAAGGTCCATTACCACACACATACGAGGATTTCTGGGAGATGGTAATCCAGTATCATTGCCCTGTTGTTGTGATGCTTACTCGGTTGGTGG
The DNA here is from genome assembly GCA_023935145.1 of Bretschneidera sinensis. NCBI lineage: Eukaryota > Viridiplantae > Streptophyta > Magnoliopsida > Brassicales > Akaniaceae > Bretschneidera > Bretschneidera sinensis. The sequence continues at coordinate 144,718,569 of CM043697.1, forward strand.
ACAATTACAAGGTACTTCAATGTGTAGAGTTCAGGGTAGTTTTTGCAAATTCTATCATATGTAGTTTTTTCAATGTCTGATCTCAGCCATGAGTAGTCCATCAGCTGCTTGGAAACTGATTGAAGGCAGTTTAGTTAATGCATTCCTGTTCAAAATGAAGAAGGAGAAAATCTTCTTTCGAACATGAAAATTTTGTCATTCGGATCTTCCATTTCGCCAGAATTTGTTCTGGCTATGTGCTGTCTTAATCTGAGGACGCAGGCAAAGCATGAAACAATGTACTTTTTGCCTTACTTTTGGGTATTTTATTTGACCAGCTTTGCATGAGACAATTAAGTCCTTTAAAATTAAGTTGGAAGTTTGGTTTATAATTTGTATCAGTTAATGGGTGTTACTGTCATTTTTGTGTGAAGGAAAGTGGTTACCATATGGTTGAAGGAATTGATTGGGATGCTAAAACTATTAAAGGAAAATCTCTATCTGCCCTCTTAATACATTTGCTTGGAATGCTTGCATTTATTATCACATATGGAGAGAGAGAAACATGATTCCATCAGCATATCTATGGCAGCTCTGAGGTTGTACTGAAGAGAACTATCAATGATGTTAGGGACAGAATCCTGCGGAATGTAAATTTTGATAATAATTCTTCCAACAACACTGGCTTTAATATGTTGCTGGCAAATATTTAGTGTTTTTTTTTTAAAAAAAAAAAATTTCTTCTTGTAGCAGCATTGCTGGTCTGACTCTGGTTTCCAGTTTGTTCTGTAGCGGCATTGCTGCTTTGTATACTGTTTTTCTGGATAATGAAATTTTACCTTTTATCCAAAAAAAAACTGATTGCTTTAAAGTAACAAAGTTAAGCACATGCAACTTTTACATTGTGCAACCCTTAATGAACAAAGCTTGTAAGCTGATACTTAATTTAACGAGAAATTGGTTATACACTAGATGAAAAGCATAATTGGCTTCTTCTTAATGCATGTTAAATAGGAGCTTTGTTCAAATTGTAAGTTTATTATAGATGATGCAAGTTTGTTTGATACATCTCCATCATGCAAGTTTGTAAGTTTATCATAGATGATGTAAGACATGCCTCTATTATCAACTTCTTACCTTTGTGGTCTTGAGTAGATACCTGCCGGTGTTGTTTAAATTTCTGCCTCATTTTCATTTTATTTTGATTTTTCATAGGCGAAGCATAATAGTACTCTTCTTATTTCATTTTTGAATTATTCTAGACAGTGAAGTGTGGAGATTATTTTCAAGCAGAAGATGGCCCTCGAGAATTTGGTAATATCGGTATTGTTGCAAAATGGATAAGAATTGCTAACACTTCGTTAGTATTGCGCAACTTGGAGGTAAATTATATGGAGGTAAGATTCTTTTTCCTCCCTTTTTTCAACATAATGTACTGAACAAAATGCTAATGAATGGTTTATGAGTTGTATATGCAAGCCTATAATGAGTTCAAAATTTGATGCCATATGGACCATATGGCAATATTGACTTTTTCTGTAGATGCAAATGACGAGGATATGTTCTGATCGCAGTTTATTGTTAGCTTGTTGAATTAAATGATTACAAACAAAATATATTTTCCCTGTCAGTGACTCATTTTGGCTGTCTTAGCTTACGTGGAGTGAAGGCAGGTGAAACATGCTTTTTAAATAACACGGATTTGTAGTGTATATAGATGACACATGGATAGTGTCTATTCACCCTTTTTCTGAATTTTTATGTTTGGACTGAAACAAGAAGATTAATGTCTACTCATGGTTTTTTAGGTTCTGGAAAGAGTGATAGAATAACATGTTATCCTGGAAGAAGCTGGACTAGGGTTAATTTGAGATATGGAGACTTTCATGCGTTAGGATGAACGAATGTAATGGTTATCTACTTCAAAGGAAATGAAGTGTTAATGTAATGTTATTACGAGATTTTCTTTTTCCTTTTTCTCTTTCTTTTGAGAGTCTACGAACATGATCTTAAGATATGTATCTAGTTAGATTTGTTTACCCAGGCAAGTCTCGAGTTTCTCTTTCCTCACCCCCTTTTATCTGAGGCACTTCTGCTTGTGGTATGTTTCATCTTCATGAATTGTATCTTTTAAGAGTATTAACAGTGCCATTGAGTTATTGGATAATGCAATGAACTGAAGAGAGGTTATAGGAAGCCTTTTAATTTTTTTGACTAAGATATGCGTTGTTTCACACTTAGGCATGATGCTCTTTTATCTTAATAGAAAAAGCGAAATGAAGTTACTGTTTTTGTCAACTGACTAACAGAGAGTAAATTAAAGGGAAAATTAGGAATATAAAGACTAGGTAAGGAGAGAGAGGTGGTGGGATGAAGAACACCTTGTCCATGAATAGGGCGAGAAGAGTCATCAGCTAACACGACATGATGATTAGTAAGTGTTAAATCAGAAAAACAAGATGATAAAGCAGAGATATTTTTGATAGCACCATAATCAATAATCCATGAAGAGGGAGAAGCTGCGACACATGCAATATTAACTGAATTGGCTAAGGTAGCAGTAGAGGAGGAAGAAGGCTGTAAAGAAGGAAGTGCAATGCGCAAGTGCTGGACGAAAAGCTCGCCAAGTTGAGTACTGAACGTATCACAAGAACCAGAACTAGAAGAAGCAGATCCAACAGAGGTGGGTTGTGATTGTACCATACTTGGAGACTGTGCTACATCATCACTGACTTGATTCACATAATTCGGCTTACCATATTTCTGAAAGCAATAAGGTTCAGTGTGATTTGTACCCCCACAATAATTGCACTTCTTGTCACTACGCCTACCAACGCGACCACAACCACCATGAAAATTACGGCCTCCACGGCCACCGCTGAAACCACCACGAAATCCTCCACGGCCTACACTGTTAGAGACCAAGGTAGTAGTCTCTGAAGAAGTAACAGGGGAACTAATCAAGGGAGAATGCTGTCCTAGGGAAGAACGCAAAAACCGTGAATAGGCATTAGCAGCCGTAGGCAAGGTCTCACTTGCAAGGATCTGATCTTTAAAGCCACGAAGATCAGAGTCCAAACCAGACAATAAGCTAGCAATCATAAACTCCTCCCATTGCTTCTTCTACTGCTCTAAATTAGTGGTAAAAGGCCTATGCTGCAATAATTGATCCCACAAATTCTTAAGTGTGCTATAATACTCAGCTAAAGGTTTCTCAGACTGTTTGGTGATGAAAATTTTCTCATTGAGCTCATACACACGAGAAACATTACTCTGATGAGAAAATGAATTTGCAATTGAGTCCCAAATTTTCTTGGAGGAGTCACAAAATTCAACGGTGGTAGCAATATCGGGATCCATACTATGCCATAGCAATCCCATAACAGCGGAGTCCTCACAAATCCAATCTTCATAAGTTGGATCACTAGCACTAGGAGGATTGTCAGTCAAATGCTTCAACTTTCGATGTGCACGTAAATAAACTCTAACTGCATGTGCCCAAACCATGTAATTCAGACCATTCAACTTTTTCGAAGTGATAGATTTAGGCAAATCATTGTTAACATTAAAAATGGGGAGTTTGTCTTCAGTCTTAGTGCTAGATTTCTCTTCTGCCATCTCAAACACAAGGTTCAAACAACAAAAACAGATATGATACTAAACTAACAAACCCTTAAATCAGTCAAAGAAGTAGTAACAGACTTGAGAAAAAGGCAAATCTCCCAAAACACTTGAGAAATCCACAAGAAGATCAACAAACTGATGGAAAGGCACATAAACAACCCTCTTTACACAGCAAGATGAATTAGAGTAAGGCTACAACCACCATACCAAAGCAGCAAAAGTAGGAAACCATGAAAGCAGAGGCCAGACTTAAAGAAAAAACACAACCAACTCTTCAAATCATATAAAAAACAATCAATTGTGATCCAAACATCAAAACAACACCAAAGCCACTCAAGAATCACCTAGTCAGCACCCATAAAGACTACCCCTAGCAACAAAGTCAATCCAAAGTCCCAAAAACTGGAGTTTTTAAAAATCGCACTAAAATATGGAAAAATGGAAGAAAAATTCGAAAACCATACCAAACGACCTCGGATCGCGACGAAACTTCACCAAAAATTTTCCCTGGGTGAGTCGACCAAATTGGGGGGATCAACTTACCTTGCTGACGCAGAAGATCTGTGTTGATGATTGCTGTGCTCCTCGTCTATTCTTCAGATTTGTCACACAAGGATCGATTAGAAGGCTCTGATACCAAGTTGAGTTGTAATCTAGGGTTTAGGTTATATATGAGAGAGAGAAAGAGAGAAGAAGATGGAGAAGAAAGGTTTAGGGTTTATTCAATTAACCCTTCACTTGCTGACATATTATTTACATATGAGATAGATAAGTCCAAGTACAAAACTACCCTTTCGGAAAAATAAGGGAAATAAAAATAATAAAACATATTGAATTTTCAGAATGTTTCTTGTTTTTGACATTTTAAAGGTTATCTTTACAATGAAGAAGGATTGAATTGCTTTTTTGCTCACTTTTTTTTATAACTTTTGTTTCAGTCTGAGGAACCACCCATCTCTGTTTTGCATATTCAGTATCCTGAATGGCCTGACCATGGAGTTCCGATGGACACATTTGCTGTTCGTGAAATTTTGAAAAGAATGTATCATGTGCCACCCAGTCTTGGCCCAATAGTGGTGCACTGCAGGTTCAGCTCATGTTTGTTACTTTATTGTTCCTCTGTTCTGGAAATCATGGATCCATATATGCCTGAGAAGTCTCTCTCTAATTCAGTGCAGGAATAGGGAGAACAGGAACATACTGCACAATTCATAACACAATACAGAGAATCCTTGTCGGTGACATGTCTGCTTTAGATCTTGCAAATACCATAGCCATCCTTCGGTCTCAGCGAATTGGAATGGTTCAAACGATGGTATCTTCTTCATTCTTTGCCTAAAACTTAAATTTTTTAGTTGTTTTGTGAAACATCAATTTCAACTTTGACCAGCATACTATGACTTCTTTAGTGTCTTAAGCTGAATAGAAAACATGGTTGATAATATTAATGAGTAGGTCGTTCACAATTCTGTTGGCTACAAAATAATGAATGTGATGTAAAACAAGTAGGGTTGAACACGATAGATTAGAAAACAAAAGACCTAGACCTTGAAAACTAAATTTGATATTCTTAAATCTGAATCAAATTCAATTCTCAATAATCATGTCTACTGAAAATTCTACCAGATGTGCTCTTATATAGGCACTCAACATAATCCAAATAGGAAAATAAATCAAACTCTAATTTCCTAAATCTAAGAATACCAAACCACTTAAAGTTTGTCTCTACCCACATTTAAAATGCAGCCGTGCATTTTTGACTAAAATGGGACAATATTCTTTCTTTGAAGTGGTGCCATGATAGGGAAAGAGTTTTGCCAAAGTCTTTTGGCATGTGGTCTTTAGTTTCTTCTATATATCTCTTTAGCTATGATGATTTAAAGAGCAGACTGTGAGAACAAGTAGTAAAAGAAATACACAGTGTCCGTGACTCATATTCTTAAACACTTAGGTGCGATTGGGTGTTTTTGGAAATCGAGTTTGAATGTTTTAGGTATTTAAACCACAATTGTAATCTCTTGTTTCATAACGAAATTTCTCAATTGTGCGTGTCCGTGGAGGTAGGCTTTAACAGCCGAACTACGTGAAACTTATCTCTCTTTAGCTTGTGTTTGTTCAGTTGTTTTTCATTGATTTCTAGATTTGTGATTGATTAACCAACAACTCAAGTGATTGATCACAATAAACCGGTATCAGAGTGTGGTTGTTTTTTGAGTCGATTGGTAAATTTAATAAATTTGCTCACAATGAATTCGGGGGCAAAAGGGCTTTTGTTGGGGAAGATAGGTCTATAGATACAATTAGAGATAGATGGATTAGCTCCCTTTGTTAAAAAAAGGTTTTTTGGTTTAAGGACTTGAGTTTGTTAATGAGGATTATCTTTTAGATTTTGTGGAGATACTTTCATGCAGATAGTTTTTGTACCTAGGTTGCACCCCTTGGTGCCTTTTTATACATTTTTATTATAAAAAAGTATTCGGGGGCAAAATATGAAATCGAGAAATTCGATGGAGGCAACACCATGCTTGCTCAACAAGGGCTTTGGAAAGCTTTAGAGGGAAAAGAAAAGCTACTGGAATTTTTGAAGGATGTGGGAAAATATGATTTGAAGGATCGTGCATTGAGTGCGGTTTAATTGTCACTCTCAAATGAAGTTTTAAGAGAAGTTGCAGAGGAGGATACAACTCCAAACTTGTGGTTGAAACTCAAGTCCCTCTACATGACAAAATCACTCACCAACAATTTATATTTAAAACGACAGTTGTACACTCTCCGCATGAGCGAAGGTTTGTCTATCAAAGACCACCTTGATGTTTTCAATAAAATCATTATGGACTTGAGAAATATCGATGCGAGAATAGATGATGAAGACCAAGAAATCATTCTTTTGTGTTCACCACTCAGTTCCTATATGCTCTATAGTAGAGATCAAAATGTAGATGATCATGGAGAAGCATTGGTTGTCAGGGGAAGGCAAAAAAATAGAAATTTCAGTAAGCATGTGAAGTCCGATATTTCAAGAAAAAATGTCCAAAGCTAATCACCATTTTAACTTACTTCTACTCCTTGGAATTACTGTTCTGGGTTTGCACCCCCTTGGTGCGCTTAGTAAATATACTTTAGTTATAACAAAAAGAAGAAGGAGGAGAGAAAAGTTGAAATCTTCGGTACCACAAATGCTGCTAGCAGCAGTGACGAGAGACTGTGTTCAATGGGAATGTTTATTAAGAAAGTGTCCTGTGGATATGATGAAAAAATGTACGAGTGGAATCAAGTTCAAGCAACGCTTGGGCTTGATTGGTGTCCGAGGTGTTTGAAGCTCCTACAGGTGATTGACATGTGCAACAAATAAGTTTTTGAATCATGTACTCGTTTTATGAATACTTCAAGTTTGTCTCTACCCACATTTAAAATGCAGCCATGCATTTTTCACTTAAAAAGGACAAGATCTTTTCTTTGAGGTGGGTGCTGAGATAAGGAAATGTTTAGGCCAGAGTCTTTTGGCATGTGGTGTTTAGTTTCTCCTATATGTATGTCTTATCTGTTATGAGTTAAAGAACAGTGTAAGAACAAGTAGTAAATGAAATACAAAGAGTGTGGCTCGTATTCTCGAACACTTAAAACAGGTGAGACTGAGTATAATTGAGAATTGGTTTGGGGTGTTTTAGGTATTTAAACCACAATTGTAATCTCTTTTTGTACAGTGAATTTCTCCATTGTGCGCGTCCGTGGATATAGGCTTTAAGAGCCGAACCATGTAAAACTTGTCTCTCTTTTACTTGTGTTTGCCAAATGTTTTTTTTATGGATTTCTAGATTTGTGAGTGATTAACCAATGACTCAAATAATTAATCACAATAAGAACTTAGCTAAATATCCCTAATACCAACATTACATATTTTCCTTAATTACAAATATCCCTTAACATTAGAACTCCAATATTTAATCTTCCATGTGTCCTCCAGCAAAATGTCAACAGTAATCTGAGTAATATATGCCCGACTTTACGATGATACTTTTGTACTAGGTTAATATGGTATCTGACGGATGGATTCCAACTTCTTTTATTTTAACCATATTGGAACTTAGACATCCTTGGTTATTCTGCGCATATTTTTGTCCTTTATTCTTTTTTGGTAGTTGAGTATCCTTTTCATTATGATGCCATCACTTTTAACACGGGAGGGGGGGGGGGGGTTTATTGATGCTGTAAATTTGAGTATCTCAATGTTGAAGGACACATTTTCATTTCTTACCCAAAAAAAAAAGATCTTCATTATTAATATTAGTATTAGTAAGTTACTTGAGAGATGTAGAGTCCTAGATCGATGTTCATTTTGAAAAATAAGGGTAAATTTATTAATGGTATATTTGTTTTGGGCTCTGGCTCCTATCCAGTACCTCCATGAGATGGCACCACCTTAGGAAAAAAAGATGGAGTCAATGGCAAATGCCTGCCATATTTCTCTAGGTTGATCTCCACTCCTCGAGTACCATTAAAGAGTTAATTTTCTTTCTCCCACTAGCTTCAACTTAATGGGTTTTCCCATTAACACAGTCAGCTAGCACCACCATTACTATTCTTGTCAAGGGGAAGGAAGGAGGGAGGGAGAAGATTGCGAGTTAATCTCCTCCTTGCTATGGTTGTAAATCGAGATTCGAAATTTGAATCGAAATCTTAATTTTGCATATCAAGAATCATATTGAATTGTAAGATTCATTACAAAATTCTTAAAACTAATTGTAAATGACATATATACATGTAAAATAAACAAAATACATTGAAAAATGAAATATGTAATTAAGTATTGAAATATAATTACCATGTAGGATCGTCAGTCTATGCTTTAAACCTTTTTCTTTTATAAGTAAAAATTGTGTAAAAAGGCACTAGGAAGGTACAACCCATTTACCAATAACTATATACATTTACCAATAACTATATATATGATAGTAACTCCATGAAATCTACAAGATCATCCTCATTTACAAAAAGAATGCCCTTCAACCAAAAACAACTTCCTTTTTTAATTAGTCGTAGGAGCCATTCCCAATAAATCAACACCCAAACAATTTGATTAAAACTCACGATAGTAACTAGTCAAATATTGACTTTTGAAGTTTCAAGGATTGTCCATTCTTGTGTTAAATATTTGAGCAATATCTTTGCTTGATTTGACTATAAACTTATAAAAAAGTATAATAAAATTGATGAAAGTGCACTTATCATAAATTTTATTTATTTATTTATTTTAGAAACGATAGTTGGGGCTTATAAAAAAAAAATAAGATGATTAGATCATTATGGCCTCGTGGGAAAGGAAAATTGTTGTGGTCATTAATAACAAGAGCTGAACTTTTGGGTTTCAAGTGACAAGAAGGTACTAGAAAGATGGTAAACAGGTAAAAGTGAATGGCGATTCTCTCCATCCAACCAAATAAAGTTAAATTTAAGGAGTGCCAAACATATTATCTTTTTTCCTCTATTCTTATCATGGTTTGATTTTTCTTAAACACAAGGAAAAAAAAATCATACCCACCGATACTGTAACTCTGCTAGTGTTGTCTCATGTTCTCCTCTCCTCTCTTTCCTTCTTTTGTTTTCTTGGTTCCCAACCTCATTTGATTCTGGTCAGTCTCCTCAAATCCTTAATCCCTGATAAAGGTAAAATATGATTCCAACTCTTCCGTACGACCTCCAAGGAACTGTTAGTAATTAGGCTGGTTAGTACCTTCCACTATGGGTTGTATCTTTGTTGATCTCAGATTTCCATGTATAGGGCTCTAGATCATGCAGTCATGTTGTGCGTTTATCTACCTAAATAAATGAGTAAATAATCGCACTCGTTTTACTTGCAAGTGCACAAGGTCAACTTAGTAGTATAATGTGCGAAAGCAAGATCATCTCTACAGGGATTAGTGAATTTCGTTTTAGAATTATATTCGCAATGTAAAAAGATAGAAATAATAAAAGAGTTGATTTTGATAAAGATAAAATAATAAAGATAAAGGCGTAGGGACTTGATATCCACCACTAATCACGCGACCCCAATACAACAGTATGCCAATGCTTTATAAATTTCATGTATACCTCATGTTTGTCAACTTAAGGCCATGGTATCTACTCCTTAAGCTATTGATTTCACTAAGCAACGAGTTACGCATGGTATCTACTCTAACTCTTTTCTCTCTTAAGGGATTCAGCACGGTATCTACTGAGTTGTTCCTTAAGAGAGCATAGGACCTGTGGGAATCGACAACCACACGGGACCTAGGGCATGATATCTATTCCCGGTTTCCCACGTTGATTAACCCAAGAATCCGGATAAGATATCTTTTGTTACTATTGTTGAACCCAGGACTCGGTCATCCAAATTGATTCAACTAACTAATCTATACCACATGTATACGTTGATCAGACACACACATATGAGAAATTTAAATACAAACAAGCATTAATCAAGTTAAGCAACATAACATAAATATCGCAAATGCGCCAATACTGAATTATTGAATAAACATAATTAGGGCTTCAACCAAGCCCTTACTAAAAGTTAAGTACACATAATAAAAATAAAGGAAAGAAGAAACCCGAGAGAAGAGTCGTCAATTCCTCCCCACGGTCTCCTTCTGGCCTTCGGCCTCCCAACCTAAAACTAAACTAAAACTAAAAGAAGATTGAAAAATAAAAGAAGGGATTAGATGATGTCCATTGTGTGTGTTTTACAGGTGTATATATAGGGGGTGAATAATCCTAGAAGGCTCAGAAACCCTAAACTTTCCTAAAACATAAAACTCTTTTATTTCCAAAACTGGTTCTGCCGTTTTACTGTTCACACCCGTACATGTGCGCTCGATCGCATGTGTTTTGCGCTCGATCGCAAGGCTACACTCGATCCTTCTTGTGTGCGCACGAGTGCTTATGCGCTCGATCGCACCCAATAGTGCGATCGATCGCACTTTTGCCAGTAGCTGCTCCAGGATTTCCAGGTTTCTTCCTTTTAAGCTCCAAAAGCTTACAAAATGCTTCATTTTCTTCATAGACCTATAAAAACCATGTAAAACATAGAAATGAAGTAAAATGAACTAAAATAACATAAACTAGGGCTTAACAAATGTAAATTAAGAGGCTTAAATATGAATATTTAAGCAACTATCACACCCCCAAACTTACATATTGCTAGTCCCTTAGCAATACAAAACTTAAAACTAACGAAAAATAAAGATACATAGATAAATTCACTGTTCATGGTGTCCTCAAAAGTTTAGGTATCGCACAAAACCATGACGTGCATTCATGAACAAGCTTAAAAATACAAACACATCTTCATAATGAATCCGAGTTTTAAACGTTGATTACTTACATGAGGTAGGTTAAGGCATGACAAGTCTGATTTTTAGTATGTGGTGAATTAGCACATAAAGATTTAAGTTTCCAAATAACTCTAATGTGTAGTGTTCGGTGTCTTAAGATTCACCAAATTTCCTATCAGAATGAACAAACAACGACGTAGTTTTATTTCTTTCTTTTTCTTTTATTGTGAGATTTTTACCAAGTTGAGTTCTCTTAAGCTTTCTACTTGACTAATGTAACGAGTGTTTAGCCAATGACTCCCAAACCAGATGATTTTAGGGCATTAGATGTAAAGACATCCCTAAGGACTTACTAACTCGAGTCAAAAAAGCTACGAAACTAACTTGTCTTAATGCTACAAAGCAGAAATTCCCACCTTTTGACGTGAACACTCAATGCTTACTGAGGCAAAAGACCCAGTTACTTAGTGGAAAGTTCTTTTAATGATCATTATGGGCAAAATTCCCACATTTTGACATGAACACTCAATGCTTACTGAGGCAAGAGGCCCAGTTACTCAGTGGAAAGTTTATTTAATGATCTTTAGGAGCACTTTATTTTCTTTTTTTTGCGCAATAATAATTTTTTTTCTATTTCCCTATGCCAAAGTGTTCATCTAACAAGTCGTCAGGTTACAGTGAAGCGATGGAAACATACCAATTAAAGCTACATGTCATACCCTACACAATTATGTGCTAATGTGCTCGTGTCGGTTTAGATTAAACTTGTGAATCCTTAAATACCTAAAAATGAGTAATTAAAGTTTAAAACTCAATTATTAGACCATGTGTTCACGGATTTAAGTTCACTTATGAACATGTATTTATCTTTTAAACCAAAAAACTGGGACAAAGTGTGTGAAAGTGTCTCCCATACCCCCAAACTTAAATTACACATTGTCCCCAATGTGTGGATAACATGGAAAGATCTGACTTGGGAGATGGAGAATTAGTTGGGCCGGTATAACTCATAGCACACACCCAAACTTGAACGGATGCACACATTGTCCCTAAAAAAGAAAAACTAACGTAATACGGGAAAACAAAAAGTACTAAAAGTAAATAAATAACAGTAAATATGAACAACAATGAAAATAAAAGGATAAGCTGTGGGGTGCCTCCCATGAGCGCCAAGTTTAACGTCTTCAGCCGGACCAAGCCTTATTTTTCCCTAAAACTAAGAGTGACAGCAGCTAGCATAGGAAGTGTCTTATTCTCTCCCATATGAGCATAAGGTAAGTGTTCTGGCAACTGCTTGAATTCCAAGTTAGGTGCCTGTACAATAAAAGGGAAAATAGTATTAGTAGGCACAAGAATTTCAAATGGATCAGTGTACTTACTTGGAGGCTTTGGAAAGGCCTCAAGGAGGTGCATAGTGTCAATGATGTCATCAGTAACATCCTTGCATTTGGGCTCAATATCCGATCTTGGGACACTATAGGTAAGAGCGGTTTTTACTGGATCAATGTGATGGACCTGAAAAGCTTCCTCAACAACACTTTGCGTCATGCATACATTAAAACATTTTATATTATCTGGGAGTAATTTTAATGCATTATATCTTTTGATTTCAACCTTCTCACCATTTACCTTCTCCATCTCACTTACCTTGGATGTGGATGCTTGTGCAGGCTTGTCAGCTTCGACGATCTTACCATTTGTTAGAGTTGTCATGGCATTTAGTTGTTGATGTCCTCTTGGAGTAGGTAGTGGTTGGACTGGAAGTTCACCCAACTTTCTTTCACTTAGCTCCTTAGCCAATTTTCCCATTTGTTCCTCGAGCCTTTGAATGGCTTGCTCATGTTTTGTAGTGGTTTGCCTTTGCTCAGTCATGAACTGTTCTTGTGAAGTCATCAATTGCCTCATAAGACTCTCTAGGTCACTATTTTCTGATTTCGGCGCTGGTTGGGCTGCTGGTTGGAAGTGTCGTTGCTGTCCTTGAAGATTCAAAGCATTTTGAGTGTTGCTCCATGAGAGGTTGGGGTGGTTCTGCCATCCAGGATTGTAGGTATTTGCACATGCGCTGTTCAATCCCTCATAATTTGCTTGCTCTTGATCTGTAGTTGAATACAGAGGACAAGTATAAGTATTATGATCAAAATGAGAGCATATAGCACATACCTGGCGTTGTGTAGCCTGTGGACTAGGTGAGTTGTTATGATCAGCCATGGCTTTTATAAGCATGTCTAGCTTTCTTTCCATAGCAGCCATCTGATTCGAAGATCCATCATTGAAGCTCACCTCATACATACCATTGCTTTTAATTCCTTGTCTACCTCTCGAGGAGAATTGTTGGGTATGCTCACTTAATGTCTCAAACAGCTCCATGGCTTCTTCATTAGTCTTCTCCATCAGCACACCTTCACAACCGGAATCCACTATACCTTGATTTATGCCACTTAAACCTTCATAGAAAGCTAGGACCAGCTCATCTTGAGGTAAGTTGTGATGTGGACATTTGAGTAGCAGCTCATTAAAGTGTCCCCATGCTTCGAAGAAAAGGTCTCCTTCCCTTTGTTGGAAGGATTGAATCTCCTTCCTCATCTGCCTTGTCTTTTGGGCTAGAAAAAATTTCCTTAGAAATCTACTGGATAGCTCTTCCCAAGTATGGATGGAATTTGCAGGCAATGAATGATACCACATTTTAGCATTATTTTTTAATGAAAAATGGAAAAGAATTAACCTGATTCCCTCTTGATCTAGACCCTGAATATGCTGGAACTTGCAGAGATCGCAGAATTCTCGAAGGTGCAAGTGTGGATCCTCAGCAGGTGTACCCCTAAAATGAGTCAAGGCACTGAGTATCTGCGGAGATATGTAATAATTTTCTTCCGCCTTAGGTTGATATGCAATGCATGAAGGATAGTTGAGGTTCTGTGGAATGAAGGATTGCTTCATAGGTCTCCGTTCTGGTGCCAGTTGGTTGTAAAGCTGTTCCATTGGTGCTTCACCCTCAAATTCTTCTTCTTTCTCCTCGAAGTTGTTTCTAGGTCTCTTTCGAATGATATGCTCACTCTCTATATCAAGTGGAAGGATGGTTGGGTTCCTCACTCGAAGCCCTTGCATGAATCAGCAGGAATACCTTAGTGCAACAGCTTCAGTACTGCTGCTCGGGTAGTCTCTGGACTATTTGCTCTCGAGCGCTCCAAGAACTGCGCTCGATCGCACTTAGGTTTACGCTCGATCGCAGTGCCAGAATTAGCACTGATGCACACCTGAAACAGAAAGCAAGAAAATAACAAAAACGAAGAATTTAGATAGTTGATGAAAATAAAATAAAATAAAACAAAACAGATTAAGAAAAATATTTAATGAAAAATAAGAAAATAAAATTGAACAAAATAAGAAAAATAAACGGGAAATAATTCTAAACAGAAATTTAGCACAATCCCCGGCAACGGTGCCAAAAACTTGTTGTGCGTTTATCTACCTAAATAAATGAGTAAATAATCGCACTAGTTTTACTTGCAAGTGCACAAGGTCAACTTAGTAGTATGGTGTGCGAAAGCAAGATCATCTCTACAGGGATTGGTGAATTTCGTTTTAGAATTATATTCGCAATGTAAAAAGATAGAAATAATAAAAGAGTTGATTTTGATAAAGATAAAATAATAAAGATAAACGCGTAGGGACTTGATATCCACCACTAATCATGCGACCCCAATATAACAGTATACCAATGCTTTATAAATGTCATGTATACCTAATGTTTGTCAACCTAAGGGTGATATCTACTCCTTAAGCTATTGATTTCCCTAAGCAACGAGTTAGGCATGGTATCTACTCTAACTCTTTTCTCTCTTAAGGGATTCAGCACGATATCTACTGAGTTGTTCCTTAAGAGAGCATAGGACCTGTGGGAATTGACAACCACATGGGACCTAGGGCATGGTATCTACTCCCGGTTTTCCATGTTGATTAACCCAAGAATCCGAATAAGATATCTTTTGTTACTATTGTTGAACCCAGGACTCGGTCATCCAAATTGATTCAACTAACTAATCCATACCACATGCATACGTTGATCAGACACACACATATGAGGAATTTAAATACAAACAAGCATTAATCAAGTTAAGCAACATAACATAAATATCGCAAAGGTGCCAATACTGAATTATTGAATAAACATAATTAGGGCTTCAACCAAGCCCTTACTAAAAGTTAAGTACACATAATAAAAATAAAGGAAAGAAGAAACCCGAGAGAAGAGTCGTCAATTCCTCTCCACGGTCTCCTTCTGGCCTCCGGCCTCCCAACCTAAAACTAAAAGAAGATTTAAAAATAAAAGAAGGGATTAGATGATGTCTATTGTTTGTGTTTTACAGGTGTATTTATAGGGGGTGAATAATCTTAAAAGGCTCAGGAACCCTAAACTTTCCTAAAACATAAAACTCCTTTATTTCCAAAACTGGTTCTGCCGCTTTACTGTTCACGCCCGTACATGTGCGCTCGATCCTTCTTGTGTGCGCACGAGTGCTTATGCACTCGATCGCACCCAATAGTGCGATCGATCGCACTTTTGCCAGTAGCTGCTCCAAGATTTCCAGGTTTCTTCCTTTTAAGTTCCAAAAGCTTCCAAAATGCTTCCTTTTCTTCATAGACCTATAAAAACCATGTAAAACATAGAAATGAAGTAAAATGGACTAAAATAACATAAACTAAGGCTTAACAAATGTAAATTAAGGGGCTTAAATATGAATATTTAAGCACCTATCAAGTCACCATGTTTGATAATAAACGATTCTGTTGATAGATCTCTATGATCTTTATGTGACTGTCATCTGGATAAAAGACATTTCTTTTATGGAACTCTTTGTTCCATTGCCAAGTTGGCGATGGAAAGGAAAGGAAACTTTGTAGTCTTAGATCAATAGAGTATTTGAAACCAATTGGAGTAGTTTTTAGGCCATTTACTTGGTCTTCTTGGTTGGTGATTTAATGGAGCTTTTAAGGTACTTAAATATTTACTCAAAAGTAGCATTGCAGAGGCAAAGAAAATCATAAGTTGTACTGTCAGGATTTTTCTCCCTCTTCTCCTATCTCTTTCCTTTTGGGGTTGTGTTTTCTCCTATCGTTGTTGTAATCACATAAGAGAAGAAAACCCTGTGGCAGGGCCGTAAGGAAGGGTGCAGTTTGTGTAGGCTGTCCGTTTAGGCCTCTTTTGGCATTGTTGCTCTAGCGGGTAGAAGCTCCTATAGTCATGCATTGGCAGAGTTGCCAAAAGTCCAGTTGGCTCTTCTTACCTTTTTTTTGGGGCATGGCAAGGATAAATGAATCACGTGGAGAAGAAAAGGCTCTAGATTGTATCACAGTGAGGATTTTGAAGTACTATGGCTTCTTATTTTGCATTCAATGCCTGCAAAACCACAACCTCCCTCCCCAACCTCTGGCTTTTCTTTTTCTCTAACTTTTGCTGACTCAGTTCAACTCATTGTTTACTAGGAGCAATATTTTTTCTGCTACAAAGCTATTCTTGATGAATTGGAAGACCTCACTGCAGATTTCATTAGCGAAAAAAGCTCAGTGGTATGCCCATTACTCGTGGCCTACATTTGTAAAATTTTTATGGCACTGGATTTTGGCTTTCATATATATCGTTGCATATGCTCTCTAGATGTCTTTCTTAATCCAGCTGTTCTTTCCTTTCTCCGTGCAGCTAGCATGTCAATAAAGCAATGAGGGGTTTAGCCGCTTGCTTATTTCTCTAAAGTGGCAGAAACATTGGAGAAATAAGTAGTTCTCTGCTCCTGATATGTTATGGTGCTCTTACAGAGCTGGGTATCGTTAGTGAAACTAATAATGCTGAAAAATAACCAATCAGCTGGTCAAATTTACAAATTGTAGTTGGTTTCATGGAAATCGTTGAAAAAGGAACGGAAGTTTAGATGAACTTTAAACATTGTTTTGCCCCTTTGTTCCCGTAGGAAGAGTCTAGCAGCCCGATTGGTTTGCAAATAAGATTCAAGCGGGGATTAAAGTAACTAAGTAAGATTGTATTGGGACATGATTATTGGTGGATTTAACATGATATTAATTTTATCTTTTGTTTGGTTAGTGAGAATGACAAAATCTATTTCACATGATCTCATGCTTGCTTGGTAGGTTATTAATAGCAATCAAACTAAAACAACGAAGAAAATAATACCCTTTAAAGAGATCATTGTTCGAAACAACAAAGGGTTTTGGAGATAATATGACTGCCGTAACGGGGTGATGGCAGCAAGGAGATCTGAAAGAGGGCGTTATATAAAAGGGAAATCTATAGTGTATATTAAAAGAAGTTGTTCGGCAGTTGCACATTTTCATAGTTATTTAATTCCTCAAAAAGTTTTAAATTTTATAAAATTACCACAATATAATAACAATAATTAGAAATTTGCATCATATTCTTTGATTTGAATTGAAAAGGAAATAGATCAATAAAAACAATTACAAAACTACACCATCCCCCTGAAAAATGAAAATAAAATCAATATCAATAATTTTAAGCATAAATTAAGCGATTTTAATAAAAAAGAAAATTTCACAATCTTCTTTGATTTGATTAAAAAGAAAATAAGGTCTATAACAATAATTAAGAATTTATATTATATATTAAAGAGGTTGTCCTACATGGCAGTCCCATATTTTTCATAGTTATTCGATTCCTAAGTAAAATTACCACATCAATAACAATAATTAGAGAACTGCACCATTTTTTTTTTATGGGTGATGAGGGTTTGGCCTTTCATTGCTTTGCAACGGGCGATGAGAGTCTAGTCGTGATGTCGCTTTGCTATGGGCAATGAGGATCTAGTCTTTTCATCGCTTTGCCATGAACAATGAGGTCCGGTCTTTCTTGCACGTGCAAAAGCGTGACAAGCTTATGGTTTAATTCTATGATTATGATTTTTTTGAATTTTCCTCTCAACACATCTTAATCCATTGGTTATTTGTAAAAGAAAATTCTTTGTTTGTTTTGGATTTTTTTCTTGATCTTTTCTTCTTGGTTCTTCTTGAATTCTCTTTATTGTCTCTTAAATCTTCCTTATCTATCTTTCTCTTTTCTTGACTTAAAAGTCTTTAATCTTCTTAAATTTTATTTTCCTTGAATTTTCCATTTCTAATCTTCCTAAAGAAATTTTAACCAATCAAACAAATTTTTAATTTTAATGAATTTCGGATGTTGGTATATTGTTCACTTTGAAAGTTTTAAGAAAAAATCACTAGTGACTCTAAAGGACATTAAAAGAAACAAGTAATCTTAACATGGTTTCAATCTAGCGACTTCACCATAAAACAGAAACATGGTTTCAACTTAATAATCTCGTCATAAAGCGAAAACATAACTATGACTGAGGGAGCTCATCGCAAAGAGAAAATAAAACATTCATTATCAATTATCATCAATTAGCGATCAATCATTTTTTATAAGCAACCAACCTTAAACAATCATTAATTTCAATAGAAAATCAAACAATTCATTTATTAACTATTTAAATAATTCACGTAAATTCATTAAATCATTAACTTGAGCAATTAAATAGTTTTGCAATCAAGTGATCAATCATTAATCAAACAATTTTGGAATTTCATTTATTCAACCCAACAAAAAAATTAGCTTTGGGTATGTTGCTGTTGATTTGATGTATAGATTTGGAGAGAATAAATATTTCATCCGTCCTCAGGTGAAGATTCATCATATCTTTCGAGAGGACAGTGCTGTTGCGGATGGTTTGGTGGATTGGGCTCATGTCCATGGCAGTCACAAGGTAATTGATAACTATTTGGAGTTTTCTCCCTTTGTTCGTATCGAGAAGGATGGTTACTATTATTTTCGTCCTAGATAGGCCTCGTCCTATAGTTTTCCTTCTTTTTATTCTTGTTTACGCCTTCACGGCCTTGTTTGATATATAGACGGGATTTTGGTCCCCTCTTCAATTTTCGCCAGGTTTTTTGACTTTACGTTTTTTTCGTTTTCTTTGTATGTTGATTATGTTTAATTTTTAATAATACCAATAACGGTCAGAATTGTCCTAAATATAATGTTTAAGGGCAATGATTAGGGAGGAAACCCATAAATAATGTTGCAGTGTGGTTAGTTAATAAACCATAGTTGAGAGTTAATTAAAGACAAAATACTATTTTAGTAAAGAAACACTAGCAGTGAGAGTTTTGCTAGCTTTGGTAACGAGTATCTTGATCATCTCTCTCTTTTTTTTTTTTGGTAATTTTGTAATTGGTACAAATTGGGTGGGTAGCAAAGGAAGTGTGAGTTTTGTTTGGCAGTGTCAGAGAGACTGACAGTCTGAAGTCTGAACAGAAAAGTCTCCTCTCACTGCGCCTCCCCACCTTACCCTTTTCACACTACTGTACCTTTTCCCCTTCCCTTGACTTCTCCTCCGTTTCCTCCTCCTCGTCTCTCTCTAGACGCCCACTCTCTGTTTGTTGATGCTTTCACTGATATTTTCACATCACCCTCACTATCACCTATCTTCACCAGCTAAAGCTACAACTTCTCTTTCTCTTGATTGTCCTTGTTCTTCTCAGAAAGATACACGGATAAGAATCTCTTCGATCTACTCACAGATCCAACTCCAGATGGTCAGCTAATCTCCACGTTTTATAGTTTTATTTTTCAATTTTTTATTTATTATATTAGCATCTGTACTACTGTGGTATGTGTTTCTTAGGAACTATAGATTGATCTCAGCTTCTATTTTTATTTATTCTTTTAGGGGTTGGGGGCTTTTCCTATGATTATGGTTTACAGGATTTCTTTGTTTCTATCAGCTTCTACTCTCGACCTTTTATTTTCATTTTCTTGTTCGCATTTCCTTTCTTTTTTCCAATTATTTTGAACTGGGGTTTGTCCATTCTTCTCAATTTGGTTTTTTCTTTCTGATATATAGCGCGTAATATATGGTTTTTGCTTTTTTAGCAGTTTGGTTACTTGGTGTTAATGGACTGGAGCTTCCATAGTGATCAGAATTGGTGCTGTGGTGGTTTTGCTGGCTATGTTTATATGTTCGATGTGGTTTGATGATTGAGGTCCTGCCTGTGGGTTAGACATTGATGGGGCTCTTGATTTGCCACTGACCACTTCAATATTGAGTTTCTTGAGTAATTTTGATAAATGTAGTTGGTAATTCTTGTAAATAAATATTCATACTACTTGGCTGTTTATGGAAATCTGGAAGAAAGATTGAGATACAATTCACTGTGATCAACGTGATGGGTGGGCTTTGCTCGAGGAAATCCACTGTAGATAATGCTCCCGGTGGAGGCTTTCCACATGTTAATGGTCATTGCAATAATGGGTCTAGACTGGTTTTTCAGTCTCGTGAACTCCCCGCGAAATTAAATAGCAACTCTACTCCTTATCCGACTGGGGAGAATGTTGATAAGCAGTTGAGAGATCCGTTTTCATTTCAGGATGTGAGTGCAGTTCCGTCCCACATGAGTCCCGAGGATATTGATGATGGGATCCCTCGCTTATCAAGGGCTCTCTCGAACAATTCTAGATCAACCAAGTCTAAGCAGGCTGCTGTTGCAAAGGTAGGCACAAGTTTGATTTGTTCTTTTGTTTCTTCACTTGGTACCAGTAGTTTGCTACAAGTTAGTTATGAATGTATGGCAAGGGTTATTGGAAGCTAGGTATGGGGTTATAATTATTTGCTATAGCATTTGAAAGCGCAGGACCATCTCCTGGGTTTAAGCCAAATTAAAAATTAGAGCTATTACAGTAAATGCTGAGAAAGGATGCAATGATGTAAATTCAACATGCTGAAACTTTTTTGGTCATTCGCAATCATCATTGGCTTGGGAGTGTAGAACTTTAAAATGTGATGCTGGACCAGTGTGGGTTGAAGAGCTTTGCTATGCAATCTTTTCCTTGGTACTCTTAATTTCCCTATTTCAAAATTAATTTGAAAAATCAATATGCCATTTGACATCAAGACTATGTAGCGGGTTCTTGCTTCAAAAAGTTATTGTGTAATCCTTTCTCGTGGAGAGTGAAGATTGAAGTACCAAATTTTGTCTCATAGCATGTGAATTATTTGCACATCTGGCAACAAGTTTGCTGTTTGTTTTTTGTTGTTCTGTCTCTCTGTGACCTGTGTTTTCATTCATAAAGCTCCTTCAGATTATATGAAATTAATTGATCTGTTTACGAGATATCAACAGCATAGTTAATAGGAACTCGATACGCTGATCGTTGGGATCATTTATGACGGCATCAAATGACAATTTTAACATCTTTATTTGGGTTTTTGAATCAACTACCTGTTCAAATTCGTGATAATCGGTATTAAGAAGTATACTATGAATCTTATTTATCCAAAACATTCCTATGTTATTATTTATATAAGTCTTAGTTATGTTGGGAGTGAAAAGATTTTTTTGATTCTTCCATGGGAGGGTCCATGCAAGAGCGAATCATAAATTTTAGGCAAATATTCCTTTTTAGTTTCAGCAGTACATTGGGGGTAGACTTAAAAGGTTTATATTATGTATAAGTATAAATATAAAATTAGGATATTAGATATATTTATGAGTACAATTTAAATAGAACTCTGTGCATAATAATAGTTTAGAAGATATTAGAGTTTTGACAAAATAGTAAAGTAACAATCATAACATTAGAAAATATAAATTTAAAAATAAAGTATGAGCATTCTCTTATTTCTTTTCTTGTGTTTAGAAATCTTTTTTTTCTTCAATTTTTTAAATAAGTCTTCGAAAAAATTTGGATCACCTTTTAGGGATCTGGTGTGCGAATGTACCATGAATCAGAACATAGGATCTGGATTGCAGTTACAAGGGGATATAGGGATCTCAGTAACTATGGTCAACAAAATTTTGATGAGATTAGTTGGGCTAGTTTAAGGGATGTCAACAAACTTTTGAGCTTTATTTAGAGGTAAATTTTTGGGGAACAATGCTTTCTTGGCAAATCATTTGACAATTTGGAAAGGGAAATTTCATCATGAAGATGTTAGACAAAGGATATCCATTTATTCTGACTTCCGCAGAGAATGGGCAAGTAATATCTTCATTGGGTTAATTTGATTCTTTTTTGTGGTATAATATTTCATTCTACGGAACCATGGAATGTGGCAAAAGGAGTTCTTTACATGAGAAGAACCGAGAAACAAGCAACCAGAACAAACTAAAAAAATTAAATGATGCCAATTGTGTCTATGGATAGCTCTTCTCAACATTGTGGTTCAAGGTACAATGCATGTATATGCATAGGCTAATTAGTAAGGACCCAATCAAGGGATCTTTCAAAATCTTTTCCTGGCCTTCCATTCCATTCGAGACAGAGCTAAGGTCTTTAAACACTACTGGGTATGTCACTCACATCCTCAGAGGCATAAAAGTTAAATTAGCATGTTACAACACTACAGGAAAGTTTATATGATAGTAGAGGGGGCAGCAAAATCCTTTATATCAAATAAAATTGGAAAGGCATGTTACTGTTCTTATTTTTTTTTGGGTTGTAATCTGTTTTTATTTCTCCTTGTGCTTACATCACATTTGTCGAAAAGCAGCCCGCTCTCTCTCCTTTTTCTTTTCCATGTGTATGGGGTCTTGTTCCTTTTAATTAGATTTTATGTTAAAGAACTTTGTGACCCTATTAGAACTTAGTGCCATTACTAGTTAAGACTTCAATGTCAAGGAAATCCAAAAAAGTGGAATTAGTTTTGAATAAATGCGGCTGTTTATTTCTTTTCTTAAAGGTCATTTCCTAACCATCCCTTGGTCTATAACCAAGGTGCAATTTTTAGAAACTCTTTTCCCCCTAATTGGAACTAGATACAAAAAGGTGGCCTCAGTTTTTACAAAATATGCCGACGCCATATCGTAGTGATGTCCTACCAAGCTCATTGTTGGCATTATCTTCATATATTTCGTTTTAGATTTTAATAAATGGAATATGGCATTTGTTACTGCCACAAAAGTTAGCTCGTCATCCTTATGGAAACACCATTTGGAAAGCTTCCTTTAGATGATTCAGTCATACATACCAGAAAAATGTAGTCATTCTATTTACTGATGAAGATTTCTCAGTCTCCTCAACACCATTTGCTCACACTCACCACATCACGTCTCGCCATGGTTCTCCTCATAAATTCGTAAACTTTTATATCTCTTGAATTCGGTAATGATCCGCGCACACTTCACTCATCATCTGCTGCGTGCGATATTGGTTGTGTTGTGCCTTTTGCTGTTGACCACATAATTCTACCCTATGTTATTTGACCAATCCCATCTTTCATTGCATATTTAGCTTATTTATGCCCTGATCCTTTGTTTAAAAAAAGGGGAAAAGGGGAAAAAGGAAAAGAAGAGAAGGTGAGGCAAAGAGAGGAGAAGTAGTAGCTACTTGTTTGTGTGAGGAATAGGATTGAGAGGGATTCTAACCATTGTTGTTATGGGTAGTGTTATGATGGTTATTCACCAAGGGTCAAGATAAATGCATCTGGATATGACATGTATCCCAGATATGATCCATATTTGGGATGTGACGTATATTTGAGATATGAGCATATTCTGAATATGATGACGTAGAAGACACCACTTTCTGTGATGATATACTCTTCAAATTACTAGGGCTAAAAGGGAGGTTGAAAGCATTATAGTAGACCTTAACATGCTTTTAACCATAAATGTATTATTCATAGGACTTTAGGCATGGATTAGTTTCTTAAGTCCTGTCACAACAAGAAGATGTACAAAATAAAGATATTGAGGAGTTAAAGCCCTTTGAAACATCGAAAAAGATCACGAAGATTTAAACGAGAAAGATGAGAGGAACACCAAATGTGAGCAAGTCCAGGACAAGGTTGAGAATGTAAAGGGTGTTCGAAAATCTTCATCAAGTGCAAATCAAGGATGAGGATATTATTATGTGTGTTTGATCTTGCTTCTGTTGATTTTATCATGCTTGCAGTGTTTCAAGATACAATGCGAAATGAATCTTTAGCATCATTCTTTTTTTTGGTGAGAAAATCGAGAGAAGCAAGCTTTAAGGTTTTGTTGTCTGCATGTTTTGAAGTTCAAGGATTTTGATTATTTCCCACTCCAAAACTCGAGGTTGAGTTTTCTCCAGTGGGGGATAACCATGATGCAACCATGTGGAGTTAATTTTACGGTTTTAAGATTGTGTTATAAGATGTTTTATGTTCAAGGGAAAATCTGTAATTTGTAATAATTTTCTATTAATTTTTTTATAACAATAATTTTCTATTATATATTACTAATTTGGGATATTTGGTTTAGGGTTTAGAATATTCTAGAGTATTAGGAATTAGGGATTTGGGATTAATATTAGAATTTGATTATGATTTAGGTTTTAATTTAATTTCCTTATTTGAATAGTGCTTGGTGCTTATATACGGAGCACCTCTGTTAGGGCTTTTGAATTAGGTTGTATTGGATTAACAAAAATAATAGGATTTTGGTTATCTTCCTCTTTTAGTTCTTCTAGTCTCCCTCTCTGTTCTCTTTTCATCCCTCAATCTTTTTATTCCTCTTGCCTTTTCTCTCTCTTTCCCCTTCCTCGTTTATGTTTTATCTCCCTCTTTTCCCATTCTACATCAGTAGACCATGCTCTGTCATTACTTCATGAATTCCTTTATTGCCAGTGGTCCCTATGAACTTGATTCAGAGAAGAATTCACTGTTTGTTAGTCGTGATTACTGGCTGCTGTTTGGTGGCTTTCACAGTTTAAGTTATGTTGCTCTTCGTTACTGTGAGTACCATGTATATAGATGCAGTTACTTCTCCCTTGTGGAAAGGAAATGTCTTTTGCATATCCTTATCAAGACAATTCACATCTTCATGAAAGAAATTAAGCCATTATGGGCTTCAGCTAAAGCCTTTTGGTCTACAAACCCATTAAAGTGGGCTGCATGTGCCGCACAGCGAAGACTGTCTCTCGCATTATAATGAATTCGTAGTGGGTGTATGTGGACCAGTATGTCGCCAAGAATTAAGGCTTCAATTGAACATATCTGTTTTATACTCCTTTTTTAAAAACTTATATGAAATATGTTTAATAGAATGCAAAATTAAAATAAAAGAAATTATTTTGGAGTATTAATCAATGTGGATCTATCCTAACGAAATGTGCTCATGTAATAATGAGTAATATAGATAATTGGTTGCTGGCTCCGCGAAAGATGAAGTGTGGGCTTGGAGTGGTTTGAGGGCTTCTAAGGAGACCAAGAAGGCCTACACGTGATTACACTCTATTTTTTGGATTGTGTGAAATGAGAGGAATCTTAAGGCTTTTGATAGCATAAAGAAGCTTATTGAAGTTTTTAGAGATAAATGGTTCAACACATTTAACTTTTGGTTTAAAGGAATTTTTTTTAAACGATTTTGATATTCTAGATTTTGTGGATCTCCCTTCTTGTAATTAGCCTTGGCTTTAAGTTGCACCCTCTTGTTGCCTTTTAATGCAATCTTACTTATAAAAAAAATACAGAACATTGGGTTTTTAACGTTATAGGTTATTTTGTAATCAAGTGGATAGTATGTAATTTTGATAGTTTTTTATTATTAGGGATTTTAGAAAATTCTGGGATTTAATTTAGAAATTAGGGATTTGATTTTGATTTGGGTTTTATTTATTGAGAATTTAATTTGATTAATAAATCTTATTCGGTTGTCATGGTCTAGGTCTTTTCTATTTTAATCTCTATTATTAGTCTTTGTGCTCTTATTTCTACATCAATGCACATGCCATAACCTCAATGTCATCCTTATCTCCTTGATAATTTTTGGAATGTATGTCTCTGTAAGCTTTTTATAAGCGCCGAGGCTGAAATTATAAGGGTCAGTTGGAAAAGAGGCTATTAGTAGAATTTTTTTTGGAACTACAAGAAGTTTTTGGTTTTGCTCTGGTGAGTGTAGCAAAAATTGTGCCTGTTCGGTTAAGCAAAAAGCTAAGACATGCAAGCATTCAT
Source organism: Bretschneidera sinensis (assembly GCA_023935145.1). Taxonomy (NCBI): domain Eukaryota; kingdom Viridiplantae; phylum Streptophyta; class Magnoliopsida; order Brassicales; family Akaniaceae; genus Bretschneidera; species Bretschneidera sinensis. The sequence continues at coordinate 144,744,487 of CM043697.1, forward strand.
TTAAAGTATAGATGCAGAAATCTGCCAGGGGTCTCTCTTAGGAAAAAAGAACTACTACTTTGATCTAAGTTTTCGTGAAGCTAGAGGATGTTTATTTGAAGTTAATTTCTGTGAGAGTAATTCTTCACTGCTGTAAATTAACTAAACTATATTTTCAGGATCAATATAAATAAGGAAATTCATTTCATGGAAATTTAAATTTCTAAAAGGTACATTTATCATTAACTTTTTAAATTAGGTCAGCAAAGAGTTAAGTTACTTCATAACTCCAGGGGCAAGTATAGATCTTTCCTCTGGGACCGGAGCTAGTATAAACAACATCAGACCTTCGGTTAAATCTGAAATTTGTCCATATGTGGCTTCTTTATATATTCACTTATGCTCCGGATATTTGTAGTTCATGGTTATTGTTACGTACTGTCAAGCAAATATGATTTCTTATGTATTCATAGCACTAAGCCTGCTCATTGACAGTTTATGTATAAGTTTCTTACGTAATTTTCCAGTATTTGACATGGTTGATCTGATTTCAATTGGCTATTGGTTTTATGTGTTATGCAATTATTGTTTTCTGAATAAATAGTGGAGATTTGATCTAATGAAGTTGATTGCTATTTGCTACGCTGTTGAACAGATCAAGTTGTTTTTGTATTATAGGTTTCAGAAGTGAGCTCTCTTTTGGGCAGAGCTGGCACTGCTGGGCTTGGGAAGGCAGTGGAAGTTTTGGACACGCTTGGTAGTAGCATGACAAATTTGAACCTCAGCAGTGGATTTACATCTGGGATGACAACAAAGGGGAATAAAATTTCAATTTTAGCTTTTGAAGTTGCAAACACCATTGTTAAGGCTGCCAATCTGATGCAGTCTCTTTCAAAGGATAACATTAGAAATTTAAAAGAGGTGGTTCTTCCTTCAGAAGGGGTACAAAACTTAATATCAAGAGATATGGATGATCTCTTGAGAATTGCTGCGGCTGATAAAAGGTGAATAGTACAGAAAATATTGGAATGTCTTTGATTAATATGCTTAATATGTTGCTTGTACTCTATAAATATTGGGAAAAAAATATTAATTGTTTTGTTGTACGACTCTGACAGAGAAGAATTAAAAGTTTTTTCTGGAGAAGTGGTACGCTTCGGAAATCGCTGTAAAGATCCCCAGTGGCACATGCTGGATCGCTATTTTGAAAAGTATTCCTAGCATCATCATGTCAGTTTGGAAGTACTATTATTTAAGACATTGAGAATAACATCATTTCTAACAGCATATTGTTTCTTGTGCTATGTTTGTGATACTAGGTTGGGTTCAGAACTTACACCCCAGAAGCAATTGAAGGAAGAAGCAGAAAGTGTAATGCAACAGCTGATGACTTTTGTTCAGTATACAGCTGTGAGTATTCTACATGTACAAAGAAAGCTGCATTCTAGGTTGTAGTTAACATCATTAGCTGTAGTAGTCCTTAATCTCACAGCTTATGCTAAGTTTCTGAAATTTAATGGTGTGATTTCTTAGCTTGTTCTGGGGAATTTATATGTCAATAGTTGACTTTGATGAACTATGCTCTGCAAAGTGGAGACGAGTTTGCTTTTTATGTTTCATCTTTTCTTTGATTTTTTTCTTTTTCTTTTGTTGGGTAGGTAGGGAGATAACAGAGTTTCATGTTTCCTGCCGTATTGAAATGATAATACAGGTTGATTTTTTTGTTTGAAATGGTTTATTTGAATAACACTTTCTAATTTCTTTTTAGTTCACTCATTCCATTTCTATGATGCTTGTGCTTATAAAGCTATCCTCCATAATGAACTCTTTGCTGATAATTGAGTCAATATGAGAAATGCTCTAAAAATTGCAATTTTGTTGCTACCGTAAAATTGATTATATTCCTTGTTAAATCACAGTCAATTGAAATAATGAAATGATATTGTTCGAATGCTGTGTTCGAAAACATGATATTTTGCTTTGATGATCCAAATGCACTGTGCTTTTGGTTTGCTTAGTGTATATGGCGATTGATTTTTGCGAAAACCTTCCTGAAAATCTGAAATTTTGTGTCGTATGATTCTTCTCTGTTGATTTGCAGTTCGATTACAGTTTTTTCCAGTGCTTTTGTAATTATATTGATTGAAATCCATTAGTGGAGATCTTAGATGTCTAATGATCCCACATTAATCATTTTCTTTTCACCCTTGCACTGCTTGGCCACTACACTGCATTTCTCTGTTTCAAGGGAGAGGAGTCTCATGCTTAATTTTCAGCGTAAAAATTTAGTGACAGATTCAACAACATTTTTGAAATTTCAACTGTTGTTGGAAGACTGGAAAAGCTTAAGCTTCCTGTGTAATTAAATAAGATTTAAGCCATACTGTTCCCTACAGGCCTAAGCGTCTCCAACATGTTTGTATCTTTGAAGTTTTGAGAAGTTGTTCTCTTTCCTCACTTTGTGCCTTTTTAAGTCAGTTCTTATTGCTTCTCATGACATGACTACTCTGTAAGGCTAAATCCCATGGAAAGAGTACTATAATGCACTTCTTTGACCACTGTTAAGTTCAAGGCTGATAGCTCAATGGGGTGGACAAAAGAGGATGTGGATGTTGTTGGCAGTGGGTTACAGTTCAACCTTTGGATTATGTGTAGTAATTTCTGATTGGCCGGCCTTGTGTAACCATTACGTGTATGTCTGTGTGAAAAGTATGCATGATGATAGTTACATGATCTACTGAATGCCGCAGAGATTTTACCTGTAATATCTCAATTTTCTGGTTGCAGGAATTATATCATGAGTTGCATGCGTTGGACAGATTTGAACAAGATTATCGACGTAAGCTCCAGGAAGAGGATAACTCAACTACTGCTCAAAGAGGTAACTTGTGGCTAGGATGTCCATGTAGAAATGTTATTTTAATTGCATAGTTTGGTGTTAATTTGGGGAAAAAAGTTGTTTCTAATTTGTATTGCATGTAGTGTTTACCTACTACCAAATTCCAAAAGCATCAATATTATGCAAAGTAGACAACTCTTCTTATCTTGTAATATTACCAAAAACTTCATGAACCAGTTTGAAGTTTTTGGTAATATTACAAGATAACCCCATAGTTTTACCAAAATTAACTCAAATTGAAAACTATGGGGTTAAAATTGTTGTCAATTTTAAACAATTTTAACCCATAATTTTGGTAAAACTATGGGGTTAAAATTGTTTTTGGTAAGCATCAAGTTTTTGGTAAATTGACTCAAATTGAAAGTAGAGGGACCACTTCAAAATGTCGGTGAAACTATTTGGTTAAAATTGGTTTTTCCCAATTTTTTTTCCATGATATGTAAGGGCTATTTGGTTCTTGGAAGGTTTCATGGCCGTGCTCAGGCCATGCCCGCCTAATAATGCTTAATTCTTATGAGCTTCGTAATTGTCTTATTTGAACACCATTATTGACACGAAAAATTTATGTATTATGTGAATGATTGAAATAATTTCTTTTAATTTAGTTCCACTATGATATTGATGGATATTGGATCAAAATTGTGATTCTATGGTTTGGCCTGAGCCAGTAATTTTGCCTTTAGTTTCAGTGCTTGGTCTGGCTTGAATCCAGCCCAAGGGTACTCCTATATCTCGATATTGCCTAGTTCTAGTGAGACCTTGCCTTAAATTCTGATAATGAATGACTTTGTTTTAGCTATGTTTTCTTTGTTACGTTGGTGAATAACACTATTTCTGTATAACTTGTTTTAATTAATCTACATATTTATTTGACATGTAGGAGACAGCCTTGCAATCTTGAGAGCAGAGTTAAAGAGTCAAAGGAAGCATGTAAGTAGTTTGAAGAAGAAATCACTTTGGTCCAAGATTTTGGAGGAGGTACACTACTGCTTTAGCAGGTGTTTGTTTCCAATTTTCTGATTCAGTTGTCAAGCATGTTCAGTCTGTTTCCACTTTTCTCTTTAGGCTGGGTCTGTTTTCTACTTGGTCATGAAGTTATTGTTTTCTTGCTGCTATTGTTATCATTATTGTTATCGGTTTCCAGAAAACATGTTTAATATATGTATTCATAGGTGATGGAGAAACTTGTGGACATTGTCCATTTCTTGCATTTGGAGATCCATGAAGCCTTTGGTAGTGCTGGTAAGATCCAAAATATTGAATTAAATTTCTATGATTGTCTGAAAGTCTATTTTACTTTTTGTTACATAAGGGTGAATGAAAATAGTGGGAGAGTAATAATGTTTTGGGTTTTCATATTTAAATTGTAGACCTTGCAAAAAGACTTTGTATTTGTTTGGGAACAAAGAACAAAAGCAATCTAGTTTGAAGTGCTTAGAAGAGTGGAATTTTTACACTATATAGGAGGTGAATCTGGATATTTTTGTTGAAGAGGTGGAAAAGGATTCACATAGCAGATGCCGTGTAATTTGGATTATGGCGACTTAGTTGAGTATTGATCTAAGAGGCATCTGAAATCTCAATACTTGTTGCAGCATGTATGAAGGTGTAAACATTTGTTTGCAGTTCTTCATTGATCTGCTCTCACAAAGTTTGTGTTCCATATAACCTGAGCAAGCAACATGACAGAAAAAAATGGTCTTCGCAGAAGTACACAACATTTCGTTTTCCTTATTTTCTCTCTTTATAATGAGAATAGAAGGGCTAGTTTTTGAGCCCAAATTTCAGCACCATCAGCATCTGGACCAATCTTATAAGTCAATCTATTAATGCTTTTTTTATTTCCTGTAGAGAAAGCATCCTTTCTTACTGGTTCCATCTATTAAGATGTCAAATACAGATTTAATGCCTCTTCTATTTGTTTTGTTGTTCCTTAAACTATAAATGATTTATATTATAGTACATTCATTGGATTTATTAATAGAATGCAGTTATTGTGATGTTTTTACCATTGATCCTGCAGATGGTGATAGGCCAGTAAAAGGTTCTCTGAGCAGTCATAAAAAGTTGGGATCTGCTGGTCTTGCATTGCATTATGCAAATATTATCACTCAGATTGATACTCTTGTGAGTTTTTGATTTTATGCAGATTTTAATTTTCCTTTACCTTGCATTTTCCTTCTTTCTGTTTCCCATATTTTATGTTAGGAGCATCTCATTTTGCTATTTGCAAGTTATTTTGGTGTTTCAACGGCTTAGTAGAAACAGGGAATGTAATTTCAGTACAATCTTGCAAAATCATATTTAATAATTATTTTATTGTTCGACCTGTGTGCTTCAAGTAGTCCTTATGCTTTATGGGCCTCAAATTGTTTTTGAAGGATATGAGGTGTCTGATTGAAACCCCAAGAAATTTCTGTATCAATCTTGTTCTGTGTTCACAAGAAGACTTTCCTGAAGAGCCTACTTTGCTTTACATCGTGGAAGGGAAAATCTACTCTCATCATTATCTGTTGGATGATTAGAAATTTTCGCTAGCATCCAAAATAGAAAGCAAAGCAGCAATCAGCCAGACTTTACAACTCAATCACTAACAGTATTAAACCATGGGGCTAACAAACTAAGACATAGACCCCGTTTACAACATAATATACTATTTTGCCTAGAATTTTGCAGCTTTTCTTAGTTGCTCAGTGACTCAGTGTAACCCTAATATTAGAAACAATCCCAGCTGAGATAAACTCTTCTGTCCTTGCAACTATTTAGTGATTTCTATTATTTCTTTCCATCTAGATTGCACAGAGTAGGTGTCCATGCAATCTTCAGAACCAGAGCTCTTAAATTCTTTCCTCTAGCACGAGTCTTCATCTGCTCTTTGGTGTTCCTGTGTCCCAAAGAAAGTTTGTTTTTTTGGGTGGGTAGCCGCTTGGGAAAGATACTTTACAAAGAAGGGGAAAGGTGATGGTAAACCGTTGTTTCATTTGCAAAGTTAAGGAGAATCTGTGTTTCATCTTTTGCTGGAATGTTCTTTGGCTCAAGCTTTATGGGAAATGGTTTCTAAAGTTTTGGGAGTGTCTTGTGTTTTTGCCGGCTCTGTGAATGATGAAATTTGTGCTTGGAGTAGGTTTCGAACCTCAAAGAACCTTAAGAAAGCTTACTTTATGATTCTCCTTTCTATTTTTTGGTTAGTTTAGAATAAGAGGAATCGTAGAGATTTTGATGGCATTGAGAGACCCTTAGTTGTAATTTAGGAGAGGTGATTCAATGCCCATATTATTTGGGTCACAGGGAATTCTTTTGTACATGTAGTAGATATAGGAGATTTTTTGGAGTTTTTCTCCTATAGATAGCTTTGTACATGGGTTGCACCCCCTTGGTGCGCTTTTTCTTTTAATACAATTTACTTACAAAAAAAAAAGTCTTCATCTGCTCAAACTCCCTATATGAGAAGATATATGCCACTGTCTCTAGTGTCATATGGATGCATATATGATGCGTCATCTGCATATCCAATGATATGACATACACATTATAAGCTTGTAAAATGCTCTATAAGGGAAATATAAACAGTCTTTGTTTGTGAAGCTCCTTCATATATTAAATTTAATTTAAATGCCTATAATTATGATGAATATTATAATATAGGTTTGATGCCATTTCTTTTGTTTTCCCATATCCCTTACTTTCAATTTCTTTTATTCCTTTTTTTTATAGACCCCCCATATATTTTTTTAATAGAATATCAATGATGTTTTCTTCCTTAATTTAATATTCTTCTCCACGTGTTGTCACAAGTATTCTTACTCAAATATTCTTCTAACTTTTGAGAAAACATTGTATGTTTTTTTCTAGGCTTAATTACAAAAAATACACTGTGGTTGATTTCATTTTCAAAAAATACCTTGTGGTTGACTTCATTTTCAAAAATGCTCTGAGGTTTTTTTAGTGGTAAAAAATACCCTATGGTATGTTTTTGTTCGCAAAAAAATACCTTGTGGTATGTTTCTGTTAGCAAAAAATACCCCGTGGTATGTTTTTTGTTAACAAAAAATACCCTGTGGTATGTTTTTGTTAGTCAACCACAGAGTATTTTTTGCTAACAGAAACATACTACAGGATATTTTTTACCACAAAAAAACCCTCGGGGTATTTTTTGTAATTAAGCCTTTTTTCCATATAGTATGACAAATATGGTACTTTATTTGTTGAAGACACATGGAGTGTCTGTTTATGGATAAAATTTCAGTTTTATGAACTTCATAGTTGAAAGTCAGATTAGGAAACATAAAGACTGAAATATTATGTTGATGTCCCACTCAAGCAATAGTATATAGAAGAAGAATCTTGTGAGATTTAGTTATAAAATGTAGGCATGGTTTCTTTCTGCTGAAGTGAAGTTTGTAATAACTCCGTATGATGTTTCTGATTCTTTAACTATGATAGCTCTATTAACCACATACTTTCGCTTGTACTTTTTCCCTTAATGGAGTTTGTTTCTCGGAATTCCTGAAATTTGTAAAGTACATGTGTTACTAAACATTCTTATTGTTAGGGTTATAGGTTGTAGCTGGATTGTCTAGTGATTGAAGCATGTTTGGTTCAATGAAAATTCTGTAAGATACTTTCTCAATCTGTTCCTAAACAGCATGGATCTAGTGTACCCATCTAGATAGGTACACGAAACTAAGTTTATCTATGTTAGAATGTTCAGTGTTCTTTCAATTCTTTCCGTCCGGATGAAATGAATCTTTATTTTGTCTATCCATAGGTTTTTATTCTGTTTTGACTAAGAAATTGAAAAGTGATGCTTTGGGTGAACTATCAAATCATTCTGGTCAGGCTTTTTGCTGAGTTAACTGAATGTGACTAGGTCTCTCGATCAAGTTCTATGCCACCAAATACAAGGGATGCTTTATACCAAGGGTTGCCACCAAGTATAAAGTCTGCTCTGCGTTCCAAATTGCAGTCATTCCAGATTATGGAAGAGGTTTTTATTTGATACCTTTTATCCTTGAAATATCAAATGACTTTTAAGTCCTTTGTAGAATGTACTTTCTGTTCCAGATTGTATTACCTCTCTATGTACTGACTATAATTTTTGTCTCTGAATGTTGTTTTTTGTAGCTTACAGTTCCACAAATAAAAGCTGAAATGGAGAGAACATTGCAGTGGCTTGTTCCTATTGCTACTAACACAACCAAGTAAATTGCTGGTCTTACAAACAATAATAGTTTTTCCTTCTCTTTTTCTTTGTTAGACCTTCCCTGGGAGGGAAGGGGGTGGCTATTTTGATATCTCATTCCATAATTTGCTCTGTTACTCTCTGTTAGAGGGGCATAAGTATCATTTCATCCTTGGAGACCAAGGGTGATGTCCCATTTTCTCAAGGTGATATGACTGACATTCCCCTCTGAATTGTGTTGTGATTGCTCTGTTTGGGAACAGTGAATTTTGAATTGGGTGACTAGGCTTTTCCTGCTCCTCTCATCATTTTCGTGACAATTCATTTTTGTTATCTACTACTACATTTTATTGTTTTATTTTAAGTTTGTTTCCCAGTACTTAATTATTTTTTTTTCTTCCATTTTTGTCAAAGTAGAGCTCATCATGGGTTTGGTTGGGTTGGAGAATGGGCGAATACGGGGTAAGTTCTAAATGTTAGCTGCTTATTCGTCGTTTATCTCTATGTCATTACTTTTTCCGATCATTTGTGATTATACTCTTCAGGTCTGAGGTGAATCGAAGACCTGCAGGCCAGACTGACTTACTCAGGATCGAGACACTACACCATGCAGATAAAGAGAAAACCGAAGCTTATATTCTGGAACTAGTGGTGTGGCTTCACCATCTTCTCAGCCAAGTAAGGGCTGCCAATGGTGGAATCAGGTCACCTGTCAAATCTCCAATTAGGTCCCCTAACCAGAAGGCACTTCAGTTATCTACAAGTAAGCCAAGTTCTCCATCCTCAATGTTGACGGTTGAAGATCAAGAGATGCTTCAATATGTGAGTAAAAGGATAAAGACACCTGGAATAAGTAAGAGTCAGGAATTTGACACAGCAAAAACTAGGTCAAGCAAGCACCGTAGGCTGAGTAAGAGCAGTAGCCACTCCCCAAGTGAAAGTAAGAAGGATCCTTTCCCTATTAGGAGGCCATCTTCTGTCCCCGTCATTGACTTTGATATTGACCGGATCAAAGCCTTGGATGTCATTGATCGGGTGGACACAATTCGAAGTTTGTAGTTATATGGCAGATCAAGAAGCACGGGCAAAGGGGCCTTCTGCAATTTTTTCTCATGTTGGGTGCTCTCTACTCTTTGGTGGGGACTTCTATGCGAGTTACTAGGCAGATGGTGAGTGATATCAGCCATTACCTTTTTGTATGTGAAAATTAAGGTGGCAACGTATTGTTGTAGGGGGTATTTATTACCTTTTTGTATACGAAAATTAAGGTGATAACTATTATTCTAGGGGTATTTAAAAATTGTTTTAGAGATCCGATGTCGGGCCATAGTTTTTGGTAGTTCTATCTGTACAGAATAGAATATTTGATCATTCCATAATAATTCAAAATTCCTGCTATTCCATTTCTAGTCTTTTTTTTTTTTTATCATTTGGCGAAGAGGGCAAATACAATTAAGTAGTTTGCTGCCTTTTTAGACTATGGCATACGCACAGCTGTTAGCCTCGTTGTAGCTTTGCTCAAGACAATTGCGTAGGAATAATAGCCATTCGGACCCACGCCCCAAAAGCAACCCATCACCCACACTTGCTCGTATAGTACAGCAAGACACTCCCCGATCCATCAAAACTAGGGTTACATACGAATCAGTGTTTTAATTTTTTTGGTTAGTGACTAATTTCTCTTCTTTTTTTTTATTCTTATTATTTAGGTTAGCTTTTGAGTACTATGCATATAAACAATTCTTTTTAGTCGAATATTCATTGGATCTGATTAGTTTGTCTCCATTTATAATTTATTATGGGATTGTTTGTGCATAAGCTAACCATTTAAAAAGCATATGCATAACACATGATTGGCCAGTTATATAACTAAGGGGTAATTTTGCCATTAAATATCATTCATTTTTAACTTTGTTTTTCGGATAAAAATTAACTGCAATAATTAGTTTATAATATACATACTAATCTTTTAGTGTTAATTGTCCATTTTGTTAATTAGAAAAGTCGATTGTAATTAAGACTAAAACTTAATGATAAATTTAAAATTTACACAAAAGAAAAAGAGAGGAAATAAACAATAACAAAAATAAAATAAAAATAAAATAAAAACAAGAAGAAATTGTATGATGCAGATTTAATGTTATGCTTGCTACATGATAGAATAAAGAGAGTATGTAGAGGTATAAAATATGCATTTACACACTGTTTGGATACTAATTAACATTCCTTTTCTTGTGTTTTTAATAAACATTTTAAATTTTAAAATGTTAATTTTAAAATCAGTTTACTTTAGAAAAATACACCTTAAATGTGGTAATTGTACAAATTTCCACGTTATAAGCCTGGCAAGAAAAAAAAATCACGTTATAAGGGATATCAGGTAGATGTACTGTAGATTTTAGAAAAAAAGATACACATGCACTGTCGATTACCACCCAATGATCTATTTAATCTTCTTCTACTTCTCCCTATGATCTATTTTCTAATTCTTTATTACCACCCTACATCAATTGGAAGTTCCACATCATCAATCTGCCTTTCAGAATTATCCCTGGACAACATAAGTCTTTCTTTTTTCTGTTCTTTCGTTTCTTTGATTATCAAGGGTTTTTGTGCATTAGCCTATCTTGGTCTACGTTAGATAAAAAAGTTCCTGGATCAATTCAGCATCAGACACCTATGTGTAGTCAGATAGCAGATTTCTGTATCTGTATATCTCCATCTCCTCCCTCTTCTGCATCCAGATAGTAGATTCACTTCCAAACAAAGACCGTCTACTTTAAGCAAAAAGAAACCAATATTCTCTCAAGATTGTCTCTCAAGATTTGGTTGATTGTAACCATGAAGAATCAGAGTACCCTGGAGGATCAAAGAGATGATGATTAGTCCCTTTTTGATGACTTTGATGATGAGTGTAACGTCCCGAATAATGAGAAGGATAAGCTAATGGCCAGATTCCTCCAGTCCCTTTGGCAATCAAACCTACACAAATTAATCCTTCCAAACCTTCATATGCGGATGTGCTTAAAGGTACAAATCAAGATCCTTCTTCCCATCCCTCATCTACACCCAAAGATCCGACCTCCACCTTTCAAGATCCTAACAATTCTGAAGAAGTTTGTGATTCCCCTCATCAAGATTCAGCTAACTTTTCCAAGATTCTATTTCGTCAAAGCTTACCTAAGTTATGTTTTTCTTCTTTATCATCTAATAAAGAAGGTGAACCAGCTTGTCTATTATTAAAATCTGACATTAACCTTGCTGTCTCTTCCCTCAAATACGCAATTATTCTTAAATTCTATTCGGGTATACCTCTTATGAATTCAATTTTCCAGCAGATATTTTCTTGGAAGCTAAAAGAAAATCCGTGTACTGGTACTATTGATTCAAGACATCTTTTAGTACGTTTGGGATGCAAAGAAGATTTTTCTTTGATATGGTCTTCTAGTTCAAGAAAGATAGGAAAGACTCCCTACCAGTTATTCAAATGGACTAGAACTTTTAACTCCGAAATTGAAATTCCAGCTATTGCGGTTTGGATCCGTTTTCCAAATCTTCCTCTTTATTATTATCATGTTTCATTGCTTGAGGAACTTGCCAACTCTTTTGCGCAATTTCTTTGAGTTGATGAGAAAACACAATTCATGGAAAATCCAAATTTTGCAAGAGTATGTGTTAAATTAGACCTCACTTTACCAAGACCAAAGCGGATTTGGATTGGCACCAGCAGTAACGATGGCTTTTGACAACCAGTCATCTATGAAGACTCTTCAAACCTATACGTTCATGAAGAACAAAGGAAATAGGGTTCTAAATGACACTAAGTTGAATTTGCCAACATCTCTCAATACAAAGAAGAACTACATTTCAGGATCTATCTTACGGGGCTTATCTTTTTCGTCGAGTAGAAAAAAAAAGTAGATGAACATGCTCAATTAAACATCCGTTCAAATCATTCCATTTTCAGCCCTTGTGCAACATCAAAGCCTAGAAAAAATATTCGAGAAGCTTCAGTCCATAGCTTGAATAAGATTCCTTCTATTCAATATAAATTGGAAGAAGGACAAATTGCTTTTGATGAGTTAGATGATTGGAGTGATCTTCCATGTCAAACAGTTCTTGATGCTCGAAATGGAGATATCAATGGCTAACCTGGTGTGAAAGCTGAGTAATGCATCACGATCAATATTGACATTGTGCAAGCTATGGAGAATGATATAGATGTCAACTTATTGGAGAACTTCTCATCCATCAACTATAATGGAAAGCTCTCCAAAAATAAGGTCAGCCTAAACACTTCTCCTATTTGTGCATATGCTAGTGATTTATCTTATTTGAATTGCTTGGATGATAGTTATTGTCTAGAAATAAGTCACTTCCCTTGTTCTCGGGGTTATTTGTCTTCAGATGACTCGTTTAACATGCATAATAAACAAACCTTTAAGCACAATTCGATTGAGGAATTTATTAAGTCCTCAAATCAAATTGCTCAATTTGCTAAAGATTTTAAAGGGCTAGTACTTCCTTCTTTTCATAACATTAAGAAATCATTTTTAAAGAAGGTTAAAAAGTCTAAGGCTAAGCCTAAGGTGTATAGTAGGACCAAAAAATCAATCAATAAATGATGAACACAATTATTTGGAATATTCATGGGGTGCGAAATTCAAACAAGTTAGGATTATTAAGAAAGTTAATTAAAGATCATAAATCATCTCTTTTAGTATTACTTGAAACAAAACATAAAGGAGAAGATCTAGAAAAATGGTTTTGAATTATTGAAAAACCAACGGTCATATTTTTGAATTACCAGTCGACTGGGTCGAGATACCAGTCGACTGAGTTCACTTGAAAAATACTCGTTTTCAGACCTTCTGGGTATCCAGTCGACTGGTATATATCATCCAGTCGACTGGGGACTTTCTGTCCATTTTACCAGTCGACTGGGTTGATTCATCCAGTCTACTGGAGACTTACTGGTCAAAGTACCAGTCGACTGGGTTAATTCATCCAGTCGACTGGGTACCTTCTGACCCATATACTAGTCGACTGGTATATGTACCCAGTCGACTGGGTTGTCTTCCAACCCAGTTTTTCTTCTGTTTTTTTTATCAAAAACATTTTTAAAAATAATGGTTTTAGAAAAACCTTTTGTGTTTGAGCCATTGAACAAGCTAATACAATGTATGAGTGAGACTTACATTGGTTCTAAACCTTAAGACCTATTTTAGATCTTCAGTCTTCACTTGATACTTGATTTAGTTCGAGTTTTTGCACTTTGTTCATTGGTTGAATGTGTTTGATCCTTAATACAACTTAGTTTAAACATGTTAGTTAAATAACAGTTGTGTTTTGCCATCATTAAAATACGGGTGAGGGTCAACAATCTCCCCCTTTTTGATGATGACAAAACTAATAATGTAAAAACAGTTTTAAAAACTAAGTGATAGGATTTTACAAAAATTTGGACAAAGTCTCCTCTGTTTTCGAGTAAAACCACCCTGTAAACAAGCAAACACAGTTTATATTTCTTTCAACCAATCCAGAATCAAACTCAACCAATCAATAAACATTTTTACAAAGTTATGGAGCAATGCTCCCCCTAAATCTATGCATTGGTTGCGTTTTACTTAGATTTTCTCGTTTTTCTCATTTTTCTCCCCCGTTTTGACAACAGCAACCAAAGGGGGCATAATATAAAAAATAAGCTACTTAGCCAATACAGTCAAATAGAGTATAAGAAAACAAAGTTGTACGCGAAGATTTGGCTTCATTCGAATTTCGAAAGCCATTCCGGGAAGAACCGAAAGTTTTTCAAGCGTATAAACATTTTATAGCAGTTTTAGTGACCAAACAGAGTTTTAAAACAGTGCTAACATATCACAAATAGCGTAAATGAATGCAAGAAATATGGCTAATAGTAATATATCATCATAGAGAAAAAGTCAATACAATCAGGGCTTCACAGAGCCATAACTAAGAAAAAATAGTACATGAGATGTCCGTGCTATATGATAAGAACTGGAAAACCGCTAAGTACAAATAAAAGATAGAGACTCAAGGTGCGGGAGAGTCCGAGCTGTCACGAAGAAGTTCCCAAATCTCAGCTAGGGAACCCTCGGTGTGCTCTCGATGTAACTCGAAGTCGTCCCGTAGGTGGTCTATGGAGGAGCTCAGTCTCTGGTAATCAGACTGCATGGACTGAAAACCGGACTCCATCATCATCTGGAGACTCGTGATAGCTCGTAGGATGTCACCGTAACCAGTCTAACCAGTACTCGAGTCACCAATGGGAGGTGCTCGGGTATCCGTCTCCATCTCAGCAGCCGTATCAGCATCCTCATCACTGTCGCTCGCATCCTCTCGGATCCTTAGGTGCTTTCCGGCCTTCGGATAGAGGAACCCTTCACGAACAGTACATCCCATCTTCTTCAGAGATGAGATGTTGATGATGTCCGTCAATCCGATATCCTAAGCCTCGGAGGCAGGCAAAGGTACCCGGAAGTGCTGGAGGATGAGTGTAATGAGCATCCCATAAGGAAGACACCTGGAGTCGTTTGCTTCATCGTTTATCATGTTGGCGAGCAGAAGAGGATATATATTGAAGTGGTGCCCAGATTTTAGGCACCAAATCAACACCGTATCTATTTTAGATAGATATCTTCGACTCCCGAGTCTCGGGTGGATGGTCCAACTGACAATCAACTGAAACATCTTTGAGTCGAGGGGCAAGTCACTACATGTGTGAAATGTAGTGGGTCTGTACACAGTTAGGGTCGCCCTTGACTATCCGACAGATCTCCTCAACTTCAAAGTTGTCTGGCCATCCATCCAGACTCCATTGAACCCCCCTTATAGGGATTCTCAGAATGCTCATCAAGAGGTCAGTGTTGACCTCAAACTCCACACCGTTAACTCTGGTTCTGAATCTCAGAGCCAGAGGACTGGGTTTCACCAAGTTCGCATAGAACTGGTGAATCAGTCGCGTGTAATATTTTTCATGAATTCTGACCAGTGGGGTCAGATTTATTGCCTCAAAGACTGGTAGAATATCGAAATTACCATGGCGAATAGAGTCGAAATCAACGACTCTACCCGTCATGATTTTCTTGTGACGGATTATAGAATTATACCTCGTATGAGCCGTTGGGCTGTAAAATAGAGTCTGCTCCAACTCTGTTCTGGGCTCCTTGCTGGATGAGCCTGCTGCTCCCTTCCCTTTCGACTCCGAAGCCGAAGGTTTTGAAGACCTTGGCTTTTTAGGCGCATTAGGTCCACTTGTTGTGAGTTTTATACGGATTTTGTCACTCATTTTGGAGAAATCTGGAGTTTTTGGAAAAAAGTGATTTTGGTAAAAATGAGAGATTTTAACCGTAGAAAGTTAAAAATCTCTTTAGGAATGAGTAGATCGGTGTGTTTAGAAGGAATTTGGATGGTTTTTGAATCAAAAGGATGAATTTTTCTAGAGAGAGAAAGCTTGGGTTCTTTGAAAATGGGGTAAAAATGGCGAAAATGAACAGTCCCTTTTATAGAATCGCGATACCAGTCGACTAGGGTTGATATACCAGTCGACTGGGTCCATTTGAAAAGATGAACAGTTTCTTTACCAGTCGACTGGGTAAACGTACCAGTCGATTGGGTAAACTGGCAGTGAGTTACCAGTCGACTGGGCTATCTTTACCAGTCGACTGGAGGATAAGGGTTTTTCAAAAAATTGTCTCCAAACAGGATTTGATCTTATAGACGACTGGAGAAGACTTACCAGTCGTCTGGAATATTTGGCAGAGAATTACCAGTCGACTGGACCCTTAATAAAATTTCCAGTCTTGAATTTTTAGCACGATTTTGTTTATCTATGACATTTTTGAGTGAGGGAAATAATTAAACATGAATTAATACTCTATCACTCAATGTCAAATATGCAAATGATGAAAAGAGATGCAATCAAACATTCAGTTTATCAAAATCAAGCACTCCATCAACATTCTAATCTTACAAAAACTAGCTTCACTTAGGGGTTTTGTAAGAATATCAGCTATTTGATCTTCTGAAGGTATGAATTCTAATCTTATATCACCTTTTTGAGCATGATCTCTTAGGAAATAATGTCTAATCTCTATATGCTTGGTTCTAGAGTGCTGAATAGGATTTTTGGTTAAGTTGATGGCACTAGTATTATCACAAAATATAGGAATATTTTTGAGACTCATGCCATAGTCTTCTAGTTGTTGTTTCATCCATAATACTTGGGCACAACAACTGCCAGCTGCTATATATTCCGCCTCAGCGGTTGATAGTGCAACGGAATTCTGTTTCTTGGAGAACCAAGAAGTTAACATAGCACCTAAGAATTGGCATGTTCCACTTGTGCTTTTTCTATCTAACCTACATCCAGCAAAATCAGCATCCGAATATCCTACTAGCTCAAAAGATGATTCTCTAGAGTACCATAATCCTATGGTCTGGGTCCCTTGTAGATATCTAAGGATTCTTTTTACTGCAACTACATGTGATTCCTTAGGATTAGACTGAAATCTAGCACACATGCATACATTAAATATTATATCAGGTCTACTTGCAATCAAATAAAGTAAAGCACCTATCATGCTTCTATAATATTTTGAATCTACAGTTTTACCTCCTTCATCAAGATCAAGTTTAGTAGTTGTGCTCATAGGTGTTCCAATTGGCTTTGAGCTTTCCATCCCGAACCTCTTTAGTAGATCTTTGATGTACTTTTGTTGATTAATGAAGATACCTCCTTTTAGTTGCTTGATTTGCAGTCCAAGGAAGTAGGTAAGTTCTCCCATTATGCTTATTTCAAATTCACCTTGCATGCACTTTGCAAACTCTTGACACATAGATTCATTAGTAGTACCAAATATAATATCATCAACATATATTTGAACTATCAAAGTGTCATTTTTGTGAGTTTTTGTGAAGAGAGTTGTGTCTATTTTACCTCTTACAAAATCATTGTCAATAAAAAATTTACTTAATCTTTCATACCATGCTCTTGGAGCTTGCTTTAACCCATATAGAGCTTTAGAAAGCTTATAGACATGATTTGGAAGACTAGGATTTTCAAATCCAAAAGGTTGTTCAACATAAACCTCTTCTTCTATAAAGCCATTTAAAAAGGCACTTTTCACATCAATTTGAAATAGCTTGAATTTATTAAAGCATGCAAAGGCTAATAACATTCTAATAGCTTCTAATCTAGCTACGGGAGCATAGGTTTCATCAAAATCTATTCCTTCCTCTTGGTTATATCCCTTAGCAACTAGTCTAGCCTTATTTCTAGTTACTATACCATTTTCATCCATTTTATTTATTTATACCCATTTAGTTCCAATAATTGAATGATCTTTAGGTCTTGGAACTAGTTTCCAAACATTGTTTCTCTCAAATTGATTTATCTCTTCCTGCATTGCAATTATCCAATCATTATCTTTTTCAGCTTCTATAAATGTCTTAGGCTCTACTTGAGACAAATAAGCTACAAAATTGCAAATATTTCTAATGGAAGAGCGAGTTCTTACCCTTTGTGAAGGATCACCAATTACTTGATCAATTGGATGATGATTTACATACCTCCAATCCTTGGGTAGATTTTCCTCTTGTTGACTTGAGGATAGTTGGTCCAAATTGGGAGTTGCCATCCCTTCATTTGTTTGAGAAGAACTCACTTTTGGGTCAACAATGGGAGTAGGAGTTTCCATTCTTGGAATAAAATCTGCATCATCTTTAAAGGAAACTTCTCCACTACTCATTGGGTTAGATTCATCAATAGTTACATGCACAGATTCTTCTACTATTAGAGTTCTCTTATTGAAAACTCTATAAGCCTTACTAGTAGTTGAATATCCTAAAAATATCCCTTCATCGGTCTTGGAATCAAATTTACCCAAGTTAGTTTTATTGTTATTTAAGATGAAGCACTTACTACCAAAGGCACGAAAATAGGAAATATTGGGCTTTCTCCCTTTCCATAGTTCATATGGAGTTTTATCAAGCAAAGACCTTATCAAAATTCTATTTAAAATATAGCAAGAAGTATTCACGGCTTCAGCCCAAAAATATTTTGGTAAATTATTTTCACAAAGCATTGTTCTTGAAAATTCTTCTAGAACTCTATTTTTCCTCTCAACAACTCCATTTTGTTGAGGAGTTCTAGGAGCTGAAAAGTTGTGATTAATTCCATTTTCATCACAAAATTTTGAAAAGCTTTGATTTTCAAATTCTTTGCCATGATCACTTCTTATGCTTGAAATACAAATTACTTTTTCATTTTGTACTTTTTTGCAAAACTTTTCAAATCCTTTGAAAGCTTCATCCTTATAAGCAATAAAAATAACAAAGGTATATCTTGAATAGTCATCAACAATAACAAGAGCATATTGATGGCCACCTAGACTAATGGTACTAATAAGTCCATATGCAAAAGTTCCAAAGGTCTAGTAATTGAGACTACATTTTTTGCTTTAAAAGAGATCCTAGTTTGTTTTCCCATTTGACAAGCATCGCAAATTTTGTCTTTTTCAAAATTGATTTTAGGAAGTCAAATAACTAAATCTTTTCTTGAAACAATTTTTAGCAAATTCATGTTTACATGACCAAGCCTTCTATGCCATAGCTATTGATTTTCACTAAAAGCAGGAAAACATTTTTCATTGTCGGAATGCAAGGATTTCAAATCAACTATATAGACATTTTCATGTCTATGGCCAATGAATTTGATCTTGTTGCTCTTGATGTCTATAACTAGACAATGAGAGGTCTCAAATGTGACTTTATATCCTTTGTCACATGATTGACTAATGCTAAGTAAATTTGGCTTAAGGCCTTGTACTAGCAATACATTATCTAAGGTTGAGAAATCATTACCGACTTTTCCATGCCCGATGATCTTTATTTTAGTATTGTCTCCAATGGTCACAAGTCCACCATCTCTTAGAGTTAGCTCATTGAATACGCTTTTATCACCGGTCATATGCTTCGAGCAACCGCTATTGATGAGTCTTAAATATTGCATATTTTAGACCCTTAACTTATATTTGTTATGCTCTTAGTTAGTAGTATTTCACTTTATTTTACGTCTTTCTTATGTTTTGTGTGTTTTTACAGCTTTGTGGAGAAAATGAAGCATTTCAGGAGATTTGAAGCTTCATGAGACATTGCGATCGATCGCACGAGATATGCGATCGAGCGCACCTGCGCTCGAGCGCACCTGCCTATGAACGAGCGCAAGGTCAACATCCCACATCGAAATAGTTGATGTTCAGTGCGTCTGCAATCGATCGTAACAGACATGCGATCGAGCGCACATGCGATCATGCGCACGAGACATGCGATCGAGCGCACTCGGGCCAGTATCCCACATCGAATCTGAAATCTGCAGTGCTCCATGACTTCCCCTATATAAACACCATTTGGCTTCATCATTCAGTGTACAATTCCTAAGCCACTTTGGTGTTTACCGGTGGACGTCCGCTAGCATTCTGGTGGATCTCGAAGGCATTGCTACCACGAGGGGAAGCGCCGCCCGTCAGCGAGTGGAATTTCTCCCATGTAAAGTTGTTTATTTATTTATTTATATTCAGTTGTTTTAGTTTAAATGTTTAGCACTTTTTATTATAGTTTTATAGTTATGAGTGGCTAGACTCTTCAGCTAAGGTTGAAGATGAAGCCCCGCCGTTGTTTGGCGTAGTAGTTCAGATTTGCTTGTACAAATCTGACAATTTTTAGTATAAATGTTCTGTCAATTATTTGAGTAAATCTTATAATTGATTGAGTTTAAATTGTCTTTTGGATTTTCTTTGTGTTTCATCTGATGGATACATTGAATGCTTTTCGATTAAATTGGATTCCCTTTGTGATTTGTTAAAAGCGGATACATTAGGTGCTTTTGGTTTAGTTGGGATATTCTTTGTTTTTTGTCTTATAGTTGGATTCATATAATGTTTTGATAGGCTATATTTTTAGAACATATATGCTTAACTTTGGTGGGGTGGATTCGGAAACCTTAGTGCTTTTTATTAGTTTTTAAATCAACTTAGTTTAGTTTATATTTCTTTTGCAATATCATTCACAATTCGGAACTAGGTTAAGATAAAGTTAGTTTAGATTGAAAATATACTTTCACAACGCAATTCCCTGTGGATTCGACCTCGCACTTGCACAACGCGATATTACAAACGACTCGTGCGCTTGCGAGTAAATTAAAACTCACAACAAGTTTTTGGCACCGTTGCCGGGGAGTTATTTGGTTTGTGAAAATTTTTTGTCTGAATTGATTTTATTTTTCTACTAGTTAATTTAATAAAAAAAAATATATTTTTTGAGTTTTGTTTTTGCTTTATTCTGTTGCTTCTGCTGGTTAGTATCTCATTATTTTTCTGTTGGTGTATGCTTGGTCGGAGATCCTTGAACTTAGATTTGACACATTTAGATCCCGACTTAGAAAGAACTCTTAGGAGGCAGAAAAGAGCACTAGTTGAGAGAGAGACTGTTGAGATGGGAGAAAATTTTAATCATCCTGAACATGTAGAGCAACCTAGAGCTTGGAACGTGGACTCCACTACATCCCTTAGGGATTTGTTCGCACCCGTTGCGACTAACTCATCTTCCTACATAGTGTTGCCACCAACCAATGCCACATACTTTGATTTGAAGCCACATGTTATCCAACTCCTACTCTCATTCCATGGCTTAGATCTTGAAAATCCTTATAGTCATGTGAAGAAGTTCAAAGATATTTGTGCTACATTCAAATTCCAGAACTTCTCTGAGGAGTCAGTCCATCTTCGACTCTTCCTTTTCTCCCTTCACGATAGAGCTAGAGCGTAGTTGGACTCCAACACGTCCGGGTCTATTACATCTTGGGAAAACCTGCTTGGCAAATTTTATCATAAGTTTTTCCTAATGTCTAGAGTGAATGAGTGCCGAAAGAAGATTAGCTCTTTCACTCAGGAAGAGGATGAGAAGTTCTCTGAAAGCTGGGAGCGCTTTAAAGAGTTACTGATCATATGCCCTCCACATGGATATGAGAAGTGGAGACTCGTTCAATTCTTCTACCAAGGGTTGACTCAACCCAACCGTAGCATGATCGAGTCTATGAATGGGGGGGCATTCTTGAGTCTGACAGGAGACGAAGCATACATGGCATTGGATAAATTATCCGACAACTCACAGCAGTGGGATTTTTCAAGCTGTCGAGATAAGTCCATTCTAGCTCCTAAGAGGGGAGGCATCTATGAGGTCAGGGAGGACGCTGATTTAAGGATAAAGCTAGATGCCCTCACCAAGAAGATTGATGCTCTCACTGTGAGCCAATCCATCAATGCTGCCAACACATTCAATGTTGAAAGCTGTTCCATCTGTGCTAGTCCCATGCATCTAGCACAGAATTGCCCATCAATGCCGGCTTGTGCCGAGTATCCTATGGAACAAGTAAATGCTTTCAATGACTTTCGAAGGCAGTCAAATGGATCGTACTCCGAGACGTACAATCCAGGGTGGCGAAACTACCCAAATTTTTCATGAAGGCAGAACCAACCAATGAATCAGGGAGGAGCCTCTCATCATGCTCAAAATCAATATCCTCCCGGATTTGCCCCACAAATTCCTAATCATGGTCATTCTGCCCATCCAGCACCTTCACCTGCTTACCACGCACCCACCCAAACACTAGCGCCAGTTTCACAGTCGCTTGAGGACACCCTTAAGGAGTTCATGAAAGCGACTAGCCAAAATATGAGCGATGTGAGGAGTGCAACAATGGTAAACACCCAAGTAATTGCCAAGCTGGAGAGTCAAATAGGGCAAATTGCAAGTCACTTGGGTGAGAGAGAGAAATGAAAGTTCCCCAGTCAGCCCGTGCAAAACCCAAAAGGACAATTTATGGTTGAGAGTTCATCAACTCCTACGCACGGGGAGGAACAAGTACAATCGATTGTCACACTGAGGTCTGGGAGACAAGTGGATAATCGAGTGGAAGAGAGCCCTGCTATGCAGCAAGGGCAAGGGAGTGGCAACACAGAGAAGAGAGATGCTGAGCCATCTACAGCCACACCTACTGAGAAAGACCCTCCTAGGTCGTTTGTACCTAGAGCGCCCTACCCCGAGAGATTACAGGTGCCCAAGAAAGGAGGGAAGTATGAGGAAATTCTGGAGGTATTAAAGCAAGTCCAAATCAATATCCCATTTTTGGATGCCATCCATCAAGTGCCATCATATGCCAAGTTTTTAAAGGACTTGGTCACTATCAAGAGGAGGACGAATATCCCAAAGAAGGCATTTTTGACCGAGCAGGTCGGTTCAATCCTTCAGTGCAAGCTACCCATCAAGTATAAGGACCGGGGGTGTCCTACCATCTCTTGCACGATAGGAGTCAGCCATATTGAGAGGGCCCTTTTGGATCTAGGGGCGAGTGTGAATCTTCTACCCTACTCAGTCTATGTGCAGTTGGGGTTAGGAGAATTGAAGCCCACATCCACGACGCTTCAATTGGCTGACAGGTGAGTGAAAAGACCACGGGGGATAGTTGAGGACGTTTTGATAAAAGTGGATAAGTTCTATTTCCCCATGGATTTTATTGTGCTTGACACAGATCCGGTTCAGAATGTAGGGATTCAAATACCGGTGATTCTAGGGCGACCATTCTTAGCCACGGCTAACGCCCTAATCAATTGTAGGACATGGGTGATGAAGATCTCCTTCGGAAATATGACAGTGGAGTTGAACATTTTTGATATCACTAGGCAACCACTGGAATATTATGAAGTGAGAGATGTATGCTTGATAGAGGAGATTCTTGAGGATACTGTGGATGAATCAAGCATTGAGGATCCCATGGAGGCATGCTTTGCTCACTTTGGAGAGGACTTGGGTTTAGATAAGTTACTCGAGGAAGTAAATGCCATTTTGGAGTCTGATCCTCAAGAAAGCAAGGAGGAGGAGGAGAAAGTGTCACCAGAACCTCAAAAGAAGGAACTTAAGCCTTTACCGGATAATCTTAAGTATAAGTTCCTGGGTCCAGCATACTGTTTGCCTGTGATAATAGCTTTAGATTTGGGAGAGGCTCAAGAGGAGAAATTATTAGATGTTTTAAGAGAGCACAAGGAAGCTATTGGCTGGACCATTGAGGATATTAAGGGAATCAGCCCATCGGTGGTGATGCACAGGATACACTTGGAGGAAGATGCTAAGCCATTGAGGGAGCCGCAAAGAAGGCTCAACCCTGCTATGCAAGAGGTTGTGAGGGCAGAGGTTATTAAGCTGTTAAATGCAGGGATCATTTATCCCATCTCTGATAGCAAGTGGGTGAGCCCCATTAATGTCGTGTGCAGTCTGGGTGGAGAGTGTGTATAGACTACCGTAAGCTGAACATTGCCACAAGGAAGGATCACTTTCCACTTCCATTTATTGATCAGATGGTGGAGTGTTTGGCTGGGCACGAGTATTATTGCTTTTTGGATGGTTATTCTGGATATAACCAGGTCCCCGTGGACCCCGAAGATCAGGAGAATACGACATTTACCTGTCCTTTTGGGACCTTCGCCTACCGTCGCATGCCCTTTGGGTTATGCAATGCACCCGCCACTTTTCAGCGGTGCATGGTCAGTATATTCTCTGACATGGTTGAGCGGTTCTTGGAGATTTTCATGGACGACTTCTCCATCTTCGGTTCAACATTTGAGGAGTGCATGCACCGTCTTTCTTTGGTTTTGGTACGGTGCAAGGAGAAGAACCTGGTGCTTAATTGGGAGAAGTACCATTTTATGGTCAAGCAAGGAATTGTACTGGGGCATATCGTATCTCATCGAGGGATTGAGGTCGACAAAGCGAAGGTGGATTTGATTTCCAGCCTTCCACCCCCACGTACGGTGAAAGAGGTTCGATATTTTCTAGGCCATGCAGGTTTCTATAGATGATTTATCCAGAATTTCAGCAAGATCGCCAGGCCCTTGTGCAAGTTGTTGCTAAAAGATGCCCCATTTCTATTTGATGAGGATTGTAAGAAAGCATTTGGGGATCTGAAGAAGATTCTGACGTCCACACCCATTATTCAGCCACCTAACTGGGATGTGCCTTTTAAGATTATGTGTGACGCATCAGACTATGCTGTTGGAGCTGTTTTGGGGCAACGTGTTGATAAACTTCCTCATGCTATCTATTATGCAAGTCGAACTCTAAACGACGCACAACTCAATTATTCTACCACTGAGAAGGAGTTGCTTGCAGTCGTTTTTGCATTAGATAAGTTCAGATCCTACTTGTTAGGATCTAAAGTCATTATCTACTCGGACCATGCTGCATTGAAGTATCTTTTCTCTAAAAAATATGCTAAATCTCGTCTTATCCGATGGATCTTGCTACTTCAAGAGTTCGACATTGAGATTCGGGATAAAAAAAGGTTCGGAAAATGTGGTGGCGGACCATTTGTCTAGATTGATTGTGGAATTCAGTGAGGCTGCCACTCCCATTTCTGAGACCTTTCCTGATGAGCAATTGATGCACATTGCTCACAGTCCCGCACCATGGTTTGTTGACATAGTGAACTATCTTGTCACCGGACACATGCCCTTGCATTGGGGGAGGCAAGATAAATCAAAATTTTTGGCCATGGTAAAACACTTTTTCTGGGACGATCCTTACCTGTTCAAGTATTGTCCTGATCAAATCATTAGACGCTGTATTCCTGAGCATGACCAATCTAATTTCATCGCCTTTTGTCATGATCATGCATGTGGAGGCCATTTTAGTGCTAAAAAGACTGCTACAAAGATTTTGCAGTGTGGATTTTATTGGCCTACCCTGTTCCGGGACTCTCACACCTACTGTATATCTTGTGAG
The DNA here is from genome assembly GCA_023935145.1 of Bretschneidera sinensis. Lineage (NCBI taxonomy): Eukaryota > Viridiplantae > Streptophyta > Magnoliopsida > Brassicales > Akaniaceae > Bretschneidera > Bretschneidera sinensis. The sequence continues at coordinate 144,769,401 of CM043697.1, forward strand.
CGTTGCCAAAAGCTAGGGAGTCTTTCTAGGAGAAATATGATGCCCCTCAACCCTATTCTGATTGTTGAGATTTTTGATGTGTGGGGCATTGATTTCATGGGACCATTCCCAAACTCCTTCGGCTACTTATACATTCTAGTTGCTGTGGACTATCTGTCCAAGTGGGTGGAGGCCGTTGCGTGCAAGACCAATGACCACAGAGTTGTGGTCCAGTTCTTGAAAGACACTATTTTTGCTCGTTTTGGTACGCCTCGAGCAATCAAAAGTGATGGAGGTAAGTACTTTTGGAGGTAAGCACTTTTGCAACAAGATCTTTGAGCAGTTGATGAAGAAATATTGTATCACGCACAAAGTTGCCACCCCATATCACCCACAGACGAGTGGTCAAGTGGAAATTTCAAATCGCGAGATCAAACAAATTTTGGAAAAGACTGTGAACCCTAATAGAAAGGATTGGTCTCTGCGATTGACGGATGCACTGTGGGCATATCGGACAGCCTTCAAGACGCCAATTGGCATGTCTCCCTATCGCATTGTATACGGAAAGGCATGTCACCTTCCGGTTGAATTAGAGCATCATGCATATTGGGCTGTCAAGCAACTAAATTTCAATCTTTCCAAGGCTGGCTCATAACGGAAGCTCCAACTCAATGAATTGGAGGAGCTGCGGAATGATGCATATGAGTGTGCCCGATCATACAAAGCACAAATGAAGAAGACTTATGACCAAAATATTTTGAGACGAGCTTTTGAGCCGGGTCAGAGAGTTCTTCTTTATAATTCGCGCCTGCATCTTTTTCCAGGCAAGCTCAAATCCCGATGGTCAGGCCCATTCATTATTCGATCGGTTTTTCCTCATGGGGCCATCGAGATTGAGGATCCTAAGAATGGTAATACTTTCAAGGTAAATGGATAGAAGCTAAAACCATTCTTAGAGTTGAGGAGTCTGGACATTGAGACGATACTGTTGGAGGATCCTAGTTACTCAGATTGAGTGTAGTATTCTAGGGAGAGTCTGGCTGAAGACGTAAAACTTAGCGCTCATGGGAGGCACCCCACAGCTTATCTTTTCTTTTGCTTATTTATTATTTCGCATTTTTATGATTAATGTTTGTTTCCAGTATTTTTTGTTTTCCAGTTTTTATTTTTCAGGGACAAAGCGTACTTCAGTTCAAGTTTGGGGTATGCTATGAGCCATACCAGTCCAGATAGTTCTCCATATCTCAGGTCAGCTCTTTCCATATTAGTCACACATTGGGGTCAATATGTAATTTAAGTTTGGGGGTATGGGAGACACATCACACACTTTGTCCTAATTTGTTGCCTTTTCGTCATAGAGATAAATGTATGCTCATGTTATCGTGAAATTTTAGTTGATCTAAACATTTTCTGTGATGTGATGTCATTGGTGAGCTTAACATTTTGAACACATGATCTGGTGATAAATTTTTAAAATTTAGTTACTTTAGGCATTTTGAGAATTCACATGTTTGATCTAATCTAACACGAGCATATTAGCACAAATTATGTGAGGTATAACACGTGATTTTAATGCGTATTTTTCCTTATCTTAACTGAAACTGGATGACTTGTTGGATGAACTCTTGGGCATAGGAAAATATTAAAAAAAAAATTATCAATAAACTTTTCGCTGAGTAACTGGACCTCTTGCCTCAGTAAGCAGTGAGTGTTCACGTCAAAAGGTGAAATTTTGCTTGGTAATATTAAGGTCGGTTTAATTTCGTAGCCTTTTTTACTCGAGTTAGTAAGTCCTTAGGGGTGTCTTTACACCTAATGCCCTAAAACCACCTGGTTTTGGAGTCATTGACTCAACACTCGCTACATGGGTCAATTAGAAAGCTTAAGGGAACTAAACATAGCCGTGCCTTATTAAAAAAAAAAAGAATAAAATAAAAACTACGCCTTTTTGTTCATTTTTTATGGGAAATTCGGTGAATCTTGAGACATGGAGACCTTACACATTAGAGTTACTTGGAAGCTTCATTTTTATATGCTAATTCACCTTACACTGATTCAAGCTTGTGATGCCTTATCCTGCCTTTTGTAAGTAATTAGATTTTAACATTTCTATTCATTGCGAAGATGGGTTTACCTTTTTAAGCTTGTTTATGAATGAATATCATGGTGATGTGTGCTCCTTAAATTTTTGGATACCATGAGTGATGACTTTATCTTTATGTTCTTTGTTTTTCATTGAGTCTTTTATTTTGTTTTGCTAAGGGACTAGCAAAATATAAGTTTGGGGATATCAAGGTACCAACAGTTACCTTTCTCCTTGGTGTGAAAGCAAATCTACATCACATAAGGATATACGATAGCACTTTTAGGTACCCAAAATTTCTTGGATCCTTTGGGGTTAACCCTGAAAAATATGGTTCCTTTTGGGACCCATACTTTCTTAATATGAGGTGCTCTATGAACAAGTTGATGATGCACAGTCCTAGCATGATAGTCATAGAAATTTCTAGGATGTCTTACATGTGAATTCCTATAAACCTTAAGATAATAGTTCTTAGGATACATGTTTCTATGGTAAGGAGTATGAAAATTCATGTCATTTCTATAAAGAGTATGATGATGTATTCTAGGATACCCATGATGATAATTCCTAGGATGACTACGAGCAGAATGCATTATTTGATTATACACATTGTTCCTAGAGTTAGCATGATAATTATTTCTAGGATGTGTATGAGCATTTCTAGAATGAGCATACATATAAGCATGAGTATATTTAAGATGCTTCAATTTAGTATGATCATTTAAGTTTCTAGACTTTCTAGCATTTATCGAGGGAGTGTTTTTAACAATGCTAGGAGCTTTTGAAGTAGAAGCTCCATCTACACAAGAAGCTTTCATGAATAAGCTCTCTTTTGTTTTTTGTTTTCCCAATGGAGAATATCCTACACCAGATTTTCCTCCACTTAATCTTTGGGAAGAAAGCACTTCATCAAGTTTTTCTTTACCAAGCATAAGTGTAGCTAGAGGTTTCAACCCAAGAGGGGGGGTGAATTGGGTTTTTAAAAACTTTTTGCGGAATTAATACAAGTTTATAAAAACTGATAAGCAACAAATAATCAATACAAGTAATGAGCTGTAAATAAAGAGTTTAAGAAAAGAGGATGCAAACACAGTTATAGTGGTTTGGCAATATCGGATTCGTTCCGACCCTACGTCCACTCTCTTCAAGGAACTCCTTGAAGTAATCCACTAAGAAAACTTAGTCGCACAACTTAGCCGGTGTTGCACAAACCGTACACAAGCAAATTACAGGAATTGCTTAAACCGAAAAATCCCCTTCCTTTCGGAAGTTTCCCCTTCCTCTCGAAAGTAATCCCTTTACAAAGATGGTGTAAAGTAAAAGGTAGAGAGACAACAAATGAAAGCTTATTACAACAGAAATGTCTCTCTTTCAAAGTAAAGCTTGAAGAAATGGCTCAATAAGATTATTTCAAAGCTTTTTGTGTTTCAAGAGTATAAAAACTTGATTATATGTGCAGCTTATTATTGAATACTTAACTGAATGGGTTTATATAGCAATCAATTAATATGGCCGTTTAGGACTTTAATTTGAAAAAGATTTACTTTAAAACGTTCAGATTTGGAGTCCAACGGTCATATTTTTGAATTACCAATCGACTGGGTCGAGATACCAGTCGACTGGGTTCACTTGAAAAATACTCGTTTTCAGACTTTCTGGGTATCCAGTCGACTGGTATATATCATCCAGTCGACTGGGGACTTTCTGTCCATTTTACCAGTCAACTGGGCTGATTCATCCAGTCGACTGGAGACTTACTGGTCAAAGTACCAGTCGACTGGGTTAATTCATCCAGTCGACTGGGTACCTTCTGACCCATATACTAGTCGACTGGTATATGTACCCAGTCGACTGGATTGTCTTCCAACCCAGTTTTTCTTCTGTTTTTTTTATCAAAAACATTTTTAAAAATAATGGTTTTAGAAAAACCTTTTGTGTTTGAGCCATTGAACAAGCTAATACAATGTATGAGTGAGACTTACATTGGTTCTAAACCTTAAGACCTATTTTAGATCTTCAGTCTTCACTTGATACTTGATTTGGTTCGAGTTTTTGCATTTTGTTCCTTGGTTGAATGTGTTTGATCCTTAATACAACTTAGTTTAAACATGTTAGTTAAATAACAGTTGTGTTTTGCCATCATTAAAATACGGGCGAGGGTCAACAATAAGTCTAGATATAGTGCTGTTTAATTCAGAAATTTTATTTTTCAAATTTTCATTTTCATCTTTAAGAAAATCTTGAGACGAATCATACAGTAAGGATGATAATTTTTCTTTTTCTTCTCTAAGAATTATTATTTCTTTAGAAAGAGATGATACTTCTTTCTTAATAACAGAATTTCTAGAATCAAATTTCTTTAATTCTTCATGCATTTCATTTATGACTTCTAGCAGTTCTTCACTACTAGTAACAATATTATTTTTTGAAGAGGGAGAAGATGTTACCTCACTTTCATCATCGATTGCCATCAAACAAAGGTTGGCAATTTCCTCGTATCCGATTTCTTTGTCTGATGACTCATCTTCTTCGTCATCGCTCCAGGTAGTTGCTACCATAACTTTCTTCTTGAAGCCCCTGTATGGTTTGTTTGAAACCGGACAATCAACTTTTATATGTCCTGGCTTCTTGCAGCCATAGCACATAAGTGGTTCCCTTTTTGAGGTGGGATCCTTTGAGTAAGGTTTCTTGCTTTTCTTCAAGAACCTATGGAATCGTCTGGTGATTAAAGCCATTTCACCATCCTCTTCACTGCTCTCTGCTTCTTGTTCTAATTCCTTTTCTTTGTTGCTCGTAGAAGCTTTGAGAACAATTTGCTTTTTCTTCTTCTCATCATCATTGATGATGGGAGTCATTTCTTCCATCTTGTATGTCAATAATGACCCAAGCAGCGTCTCAACATCAAGCTTGTCAAGATTTTTGGCCTCCTGAATGGCTGTCCTCTTTGGTTTCCATTCTGGTGGCAGAGATCTTAAGATTTTTCTGGTTAGTTCAACTTCCTCAATATTCTTGCCAAGCAATTTTAAACCATTTATAATAGTAGTGAATCGTGAGTGCATTTCGGAAATGGTTTCGTTAGGAGACATCTTAAAAGATTCATAACCAGAAATTAGCATGTAAATTTTAGATTTTTTTACTTCACTTGTTCCTTCATATGTGACTTGTAATTTGTCACATATTTCTTTAGCAGAAACGCATGCAGATATTTTGTTATATTCAGAAATGTCTAATGCACAATGTAGCATGCTTGTTTCTTTGCTATTGAGAGACATCGTTCTACAATTCTCGTCAGTAAACTCAGTTTTGAGTTTAGGCATTGTATGAAGAGTCCCTCCAATAACTATTTATTTTGAAGGAATTTTAGGTCATTCTTCTATAATTCTCCATATATTGTAATCTTGTCATTCGACGAAGATTTTCATTCTATTTTTCCAATAGTTATAATTTGAGCCATTGAACAATGGTGGTCTAGTATAAGAGTGTCCCTCAGAGTAGCTATTTGCTGCCATTGGATCAACTCTAGGATTTTAAGCCTAATAAAGAGAACGAGGCTCTGATACCAATTGTAGCTTAAGGTTTCAACCCAAGAGGGGGGGTGAATTGAGTTTTTAAAAACTTTTTGCGGAATTAATACAAGTTTATAAAAACTGATAAGCAACAAATAATAAATACAAGTAATGAGCTGTAAATAAAGAGTTTAAGGAAAGAGGATGCAAACACAGTTATAGTGGTTCGGCAATATCGAATTCGTTCCGACCCTACGTCCACTCTCTTCAAGGAACTCCTTGAAGTAATCCACTAAGAAAACTTAGTCGCACAACTTAGCCGGGTGTTGCACAAACCGTACACAAGCAAATTACAGGAATTGCTTAAACCGAAAAATCCCCTTCCTCTCGAAAGTAATCCCTTTACAAAGATGGTGTAAAGTAAAAGGTAGAGAGACAGCAAATGAAAGCTTATTACAATAGAAATGTCTCTCTTTCAAAGTAAAGCTTGAAGAAATGGCTCAACAAGATTATTTCAAAGCTTTTTGTGTTTCAAGAGTATAAAAACTTGATTATGTGAGATCAACTCTTTTTGAATATGTGATGCATGTTGTTGAATGCTTAACTGAATGAGTTTATATAGCAATCAATTAATATGGCCGTTTAGGACTTTAATTTGAAAAAGATTTACTTTAAAACGTTCAAATTTGGAGTCCAACGGTCATATTTTTGAACTACCAGTCGACTGGGTCGAGATACCAGTCGACTGGGTTCACTTGAAAAATACTCGTTTTCAGACCTTCTGGGTATCTAGTCGACTGGTATATATCATCCAGTCGACTGGGGACTTTCTGTCCATTTTACCAGTCGACTGGGTTGATTCATCCAGTCGACTGGAAACTTACTGGTCAAAGTACCAGTCGACTGGGTTGTTTCATCCAGTCGACTGGGTACCTTCTGACCTATATACCAGTCGACTGGTATATGTACCCAGTCGACTGGGTTGTCTTCCAACCCAGTTTTTCTTCTGTTTTTCATCAAAAACATTTTAAAAAATAATGGTTTTAGGAAAACCTTTTGTGTTTGAGCCATTGAACAAGCTAATACAATGTATGAGTGAGACTTACATTGGTTATAAACTTTAAGACCTATACTAGATCTTCAGTCTTCACTTGATACTTGATTTGGTTCAAGTTTTTGCACTTTGTTCATTGGTTGAATGTGTTTGATCCTTAATACAACTTAGTTTAAACATGTTAGTTAAATAACAGTTGTGTTTTGCCATCATTAAAATACGGGTGAGGGTCAACAAAATCCTATTAACATATATGCAACAAAGGAATTCAATGATTTTATCAATGATAATTGTCATTTAGATGCTGGTTTTGAGGGTAGTAAATTCACTTGGTCTAATGACCATCAATATGCATCACGTGTTTGGAGTCGTTTAGATAGAATTTTAATCAATGATGATTTTTTATCTTTTATGCCTCCGTTAAAAGTAATATATACTGAAAGGGTTTTTTCGGATCATGCAACTTTAATTCTTTCGGCTGTTCCAAAACTTAGCAAACCTCAACCATTTAGATTTTATAAAATGTAGATATCACATGAGAAGGTTTTAGAATCTATTTCTGAATGGTGGAATGAGGATTTCTCGGGTCATCCTATGGTAGTTCTTCATCAAAAACTAAAAAGAATTAAATTAAAATTAAAAAAAGTGGAATTGGAAAACCTTTGGAAATATTCAAAATAACATTAGCTTAGCAAAAGAAAATATAATTAGGGCTGAAAATAATTTACAACAATCCTTTTCGGATGATAATTTACTTCTTTTAAATACCACTAGACTAGAATTAGAAACTTGGTTGAAACGTGAAGAATCTCTATTATGTGATAAATAAAGAATTAAATGGCTACAAGAGGGTGGCAAAAATACCAAATATTTTCATGCTTCACTTAAAGAAAAACATGCTAGACATAAATTTAAAATTAAAATGGATGATGGTTCTTTTATGTCCAATGATAATGAAACTGAAAAAGCTACTTGCGATTATTTTCAAAATCTTTTTACAAATGGTTTTCCAACTCTTTCATCTCACGAATTATTATATTGTATTTCTAATATGATTACCGATTCTCAAAATGAAAATTTGTGTAAAATTCCATAAGAAAAAGAAATTAAACAAGCTATTGATGATCTAGACCTTGATAGTTCCCCAAGCATTGATGGTTTTAATAGTCATTTCTTTCGTGCATGTTGATCTATAATTAAAACTGATGTTATTAGAGTTGTTCATGCATTTTTTAAAGGAGATTATTTTCCTAAATTTTACACTGTCACAAACTTAATTCTTATCCTTAAGGTTTATAATCCTAACTCCTTGAAGGATTTAAGACCAATTAGTCTATGTAGTTTCATGTGTAAGATAATTTCAAAAATTCTAACTACTAGACTTGCTAATCTTCTTCCTTTTCTAATTTCGGATGAACAATCCAGATTCATTAAAAGTAGAAGTATTCATGAAAACATATGCTTAGCTCATGAAATGGTAAATGATATAAGTAATAAAGTTCATGGATCTAATGTTATATTTAAGATTGATATGTCTAAAGCTTATGATTGAGTAGATTGGACTTTTTTTATTGAGAGTGCTCCGAAAATTTGATTTCTCAGAATTATGGTGTGATCTCGTATTAAAATGTGTCTAATGTATAGCATACAATTTATTTAAATGGTTCTTCCTATGACTTTTTCCAATCATCAAGGGGCCTTCGTCAAGATGATCCATTATCACATTTGTTATTCATAATAACAAAAGAAGTTTTTTCTCGTAATTTTAATGATTGGGTAAATAAAGGACTAATTGAAAGATTCAAAGTTTCAAGGTCAGCTTTAGGAATCACTCATTTATTATATGCGGATGGTATGCTTTTATTCCTAAATTATAGAAAATTATTCGTTAGTGCTTGCAAAAAACTTCTCTAACAATATGAAGCTGCTTCATGTCAACAAATTAATTGGGAAAAAAAGTTCATACATAACTAGTAATACTTGTAGCTTATCTAGGATTGCATATATTCATTCTTAGTCAAGATTTAAACATTCTTATTTACCCATTCGTTATTTAGGAGTACCTTTATTTAAAGGCAAGAGTAAAAATCTTTATTTCATTGATATGCTAAATAAAATTCAAAATAGGTTAGCTTCATGGAAATCTAAATTCTTATCAATAGCTGGTAAAATTACTTTAATTAAGAGTGTTCTTTCATCTATATCTATTCATACTCTAGCAGCTATTTCGCCTCCCCTTAGCTTTCTAAAATCTTTGGAGAGTAAATTCTCTACCTTTTGTGGAATTCAGGATTTCAAATTAGAAAAAAAATGGATCTTATGGGACCGTATTTGCAAACCTCTTGATGAAGGAGGTCTAAGTATTAAAAGACTACATGAAATTCATAAGAGTCTTCAAGCCAAATTAGCCTGAAATTTTTTATAATCTAATTTTTTATGGAGTTGTTTTATGAGGAGAAAGTATGGAATCCAAATTCCAAGTCTTAAAGTTCCATGGTTTACTTCAAAAAATTGTAAGGAGAAAGTATGGAATCCAAATTCCAAGTCTTAAAGTTCCATGGTTTACTTCAAAAAATTGGAAATCTATAGCACCATCTATCCTTTATTTAAAAGAACAATCTATATAGATTTTAGGTGATGGATCAATAAATTTTTGGAATGATAAATGGAATAGTTTGGATATCTCTAGTGATTTTCTCCTTTTGAGTCTTCTTCTTTTAAGGAGGTTGTTGAAGATGAAGATAAAAGAAACATACTAAAATCAGATTTTCGTCTATTATTTGATGCTGTAAAAGTTGTTAATCTTAATGGTTCACATGATAAATTAATATGGACACATTCACAATCAGATATATTTACAACTAAAAAATATTGGAACAAAATTAGAATTAAAAATAGACCTTTTAAATGGATCAAAAAAATATGGAACAATTGGATTCCACCAAAAATAAGTTGCTTTATTTGGAAATTGATTTTTGGTGACCTCTCCGTAAACTCAAAAATAAAAGAAGTAGGCATCCATTTGGCTTCTAAATGTTCATGTTGTCATTTAGGCAACATTGAAACAATAGATCATCTTTTTGTTCATAGTATTCTTGCTAATGCGGTTTGAGATTATTTTGGTGTCAGACTTGATGTTAATCATACTCATTCCATTCATGCTTTATTTGATAATTGGCTTAGTGATAATTCTCTATCATCTCAATTTGGTGTCCTCATATTTGTACTTTATTATGGGTATACTGGAATATTTGGAGGATGCGTGATGAAATTAGACAAATAGGTAAATCTACTTGTTTAAAAATATTGATTGCTTATACTAAAGAATGTATAATGGATAGTTCTAAGTTCATTAAGCCTAAATCTTCTATATATTTTCATGAAATGTTATACATTAATGCTATTAACATTAAAATCATCTCTCTCTAAATTCGTAACGATATTTGGATTCGATGGAGTCTTGTGCCTCATGAACAAATTAAAATTAACACTGATGGTTCTTGTTCAGCTAAAGGTAGTGTAGGTGGGGAGATATTTAGAAATAGATCTTCATTCTTCCTAGCTTATTCTTACTCATTCGAATCTTGCTCCAATAATAAAGTGAAAGCACTAGCCATTTTATCTGGTTTGAAATTAATGCATGAACATAATTTTACTTTGACTATCATAGAATGTGATTCAAAATTACTTGATGATTTAATTCTTGGTTTATGTACTTGTCCATGGGATTTGGAGTACATAATTCGAGAAATTAAATCACTAATTACTACACATGACTATTACTCATATTTTTAGAGAAGCTAATAAGGTTGCGGATTCTCTTGCTAAATATGATCCTATTCACGGTAGCAGTAAAAAATTTTTGAGTACTAATGACTTACCTCCCTCTAGTTTAACTACTTTACATTTTGATTACTCTTAGTTGTATACCTATTGAAAAGCATAGTCGATTGTATCTCTCTTGTTTTGGGTTAGGTTTAAGAACCTCCCAGCATGTTTGGGTATTGTCCTTATTGTCCCCCATTTATGCGTATTTTTTCATAATCAATAAATTTTTCCCAAGGTTTTCCAAAAAAAAAAAATGCATTGTTGATTAGTTAGTGTAAATAAGGAATAAAAATACAATATACAATATACATGGAAGCATCCATGTGAACAACAGTTTTTGACACTAACAGTACTTGGACTAGTGTGACATGTTGAGTCCTTATTAGAAATTGATCATTTTACTTTCGAAAATCATTATAATAAATAAATAAAACATTGTGACGAGTAGTTTTATAGTTTTTGATTGGTCCCCTGTTTAGTGTAAAAAAGTGTGTTTGAGATGTTAAGTACGTCGATAATTGAAAATTGATGCAAAAACTGATGCAAATCTTGCCTCCTACGTTGATTTCCTAATAATCTCTTGGTTTGAATAGTGGAATTGGTCCAGCTATAGTTGCAATTCATGTTACAGCGATGGCAATTAGTAGTTGTTCAACTTAAACTGATGAGAGTCATAAAATGCATCTAAACAATACTTAATTGTTAGCATTTTAGGGTTGATCGAGGTTGGAATTACACTTTTATACCTTAATAACTCTAAAGTGTTATTCTTGAATCGTTGACTTATTTCAGTGCATTTTCAGGTACTTTGAGCTTAAAAAAGAGATAGAAAAGTTATCATTATTTTAAACACGAAGCTTCAATGAATACTCAAGTAAGATAATGGTCGCGGAAGAGCCAAGATGAAGAGAAACCAAGAAAGGAGTTTCACTAAATTACCAAAATTGCCAGTACAGATCAATCATCTTTGCAAATTAAACTGTATTGATACAAGAAGAACCAGAAGATGAGCCATATATTCTTAGAAAGATCCAGAAGTCTATTTTCTGGAGAATTTTACGGTTTGTAAAAATTATTTTTCTAGAAAAAGTTATGGTAGTTTAAGTAGACAAAGGTCAAGCTGTGCGAGATTTTAGCGTGAAGGGCATGTGGAGGCTTAAATCCCACATCGGTTGGAAACACATTTCTATATCCCACATCCCACATCGGATTGAAAACACATTGCACTCGTGATATTTACCTATATAAAACCCACTTCACTTTAGCTTTGAGGACAATTGGAGAATCTAAGATCATCAAAAAGTGAATCCAAAGGGCCCTTAGGAGAAATCTGAAGTACTTTTGGAGGGCAAGCTGAGGAATCGCCGAAGCTTTCGCTACCAAGGGGGAGATGATCGTTGAGAGGCCGAAGGCAACTCGAGGACACATGAGCCCCATGGCCGGCTAGTGTCCAAGCAAAGCGAAGGGATGAATCCTTAGGTGTAGTTGTTCTTATTTTCCTTTATTTGATTCAGTTGTGTTTTATTCTTCAATTTAATTAGTAGATTTCTTATTAGTCCAGTGATTGTATGTTTCTTTTCCATATAAGTCTAGTCATGCTCTTCTTATATGTATTTGTTTGGGTGTGATTGAGTCCGATAGATCTCTTTTATAGATTTGTCCATTGCTGTGGTATTGTCATTTAGATATATCGTCGTCTTTTGATAATTTATAAGTTAGGTCATGTGTGCTTGAAAGTAAAGAATAATTCATAACAATTACATTAGGGTTTATACATGCACTTTAATTGAATACTTGTTGATTGCCTGTTTGGGATGTGAAACTTGCAATCGAGATAAAAACAATTGAATCAAGTTAGGATTAGGGCAACAAACCTAGGGAGGATTTTCAGAACCTTGTTGTTTCTTTATTATATTATCCATCAATTATTTACATAATTTTCACACAATCAACAATTCAGATTTTGTCACTTTAACTTTTATCGTTTGTGTTGAGGTTTACACCTTCTTTTGTAATTAGTTTGTTTCCTTGTGGAATCGACACCCCAAAGCTGTACTACAATACCGCGTTATGTTTTGGGTGTAATCAAATTTTGGCGCCGTCGCCGGGGAAACGCGCTTAAGTACAAGGAAGATTTTCAACTTTTGGCATGACGGTAGAAGAATTGTAAATAGTTTTTCTTTTTAGCAGCTGTAAATGCGGTAACTTCGTTCCTTCTTTTAGCTTGCTGCATTATTTTTTTTCCTTCATTCTTTTTATAGTATTTTTTTTATTATCGTTTTTTTCCTAAGTTTTGATTTTCTAATTTTTTTATTTTGTTTTATTTATTTCCTCTTTAATTCATTTGGTGCATGCTTAGACCGAGAGATTTGCGAAGTAGATTCATTAGAGGACCCAAACTAGAATTACCCTCTCATTCCGAGTCTAATAGTAAAGCCTCGCCTAGATCAACCAATAGTGGAAACCCAAGTGAGAATTTAGAGAATTTTGTTAACATAGTCGATAACCTTAATGAGAATGTTGCTAGGACACTTCAGGATTACCTCCACCCTACACGCACAGCCACACCATCATGCATCATGTTTCCAGCCAATACTCGCCAATTAGATCTTAAACCAGGGATGATTCAATTACTCTCTATATTTCATGGCTTGGATAATGAAAACCTAAATGTGCACATTAGAGAGTTTGAGGAAGTAATCACGACTTTTCATAGTCAAGATGAAACCAATGACATTGAGAAGCTTAAGTTCTTTCCTTTCGCTTTGAAGGATAGAGCTAAGAGTTGGCTATACTCACTAAGACCACGATCTATTGGGTCGTGGACTGAGATAACTTGAGCTTTCTTTAACAAATATTTTCCCCAACATAAGACCAACGCATTGAAAATGAAAATCTCCACCTTTGCACAAAAGGATAGTGAGACCTTATATCAGTCTTGGGAGAGATTTAAGGAGTTATTGAGTATGTGCCCTCACCATGGGTATGAGAATTGGCGTTTAGTGAGCTATTTTTATGAGGGACTTACATATAGAGAGCGTCAATTCGTACAGATGATGTGTAATGGTGAATTTTTGGAAAAAGATCCTAATGAGGCCATAGAGTACCTCAATGAGCTTGTTGAAAAAGCTCACACTTGGACTGGACCTAGTGCTACTGAAAGCACAAATAGGTCACGACCTATAGGGAACCCAAATGGTGGTGGAATTTACCATCTTAGGGAAGAGGATAACCTTAAGGCAACCTTAAGGCCAATGTCGAAATGCTCACTAGGGAACTAGAGGTGTTAAAGACTAAAAGCTCAAAGCCAACACAAGTAGCTAATCATGCAACGTCTTTGAAACCATGTTTTATGTGTGGCGGGGTAGATCATCTCGCCCAAGAGTGTCCCACATTTGCTGAGATGAGAGGGATGTATAAGGAAAAATGTAATGCCTTAGGCATGTACAAGAAGCCTTTGACACCCTTCTCTGATACTTATAATCCAGGATGACGAAATCACCCCAATTTCAGCTGGAAGTCTGAAAACCAGCAGCTTGCACAACCCCCTGCACCATATCTTGAACCATATCATGCACCCGTGTCTTCTAGGAGTTCTTTAGAAGACACTTTACATGCTTTTATTGAAGCACAGGGGAAGACTAATCAAAGGCTTGAATATTTAATTGTGCAGGTTGTTGAAGAACATAAAGAGATAAAGAGCCAAGTGTCCAAGTTAATGAGCTACTTGAGTATGACTGAGCGAGGTAAGTTCCCTTCTCAAGCTCAGTCCACATCTCATGGTCAGCACCTGGTGCAACAGAATGTGAAGGAGGTGAATGCCACTGAGACAATAAGTGGTAAGTTATTACACATCCCAACAACGAAAAAAATCAGAGGATGTAGACGAAAGCTACTGTTGGAAATCACTTTAGCAAGATGCCCAGGTGGTGATCTTCCAAACATCTAAGTCTAGAATGACTTGTAGAAAGAAAAACAGCAATCGAACACACGAACAGAAAATCAAAGAAAATAAAGAAGACAAGCAATTGTTATCAAGGTTCGGCAATGTGCATACGTCCCCGTGAGTTCCTCCGAACTCTTTGCACTAAATCAAATGGTTCTTACAAGTTATAACAATCCCCTTCAAGAAACCACAATGTTCTTGAAGAAATCAAGAAGAGAAGAAAAGAAAAAGATGAGAACTAACAATGCTCTCTTTCTAATCTAGACTTCCTATCTTTTTACAACCAGCCTTACTTACAAAGAGTCTCTCTTGTGTTTATCTCTCTCACACAATTCTCTTTTGTAATACAATTGATCTCAAAGTGTGTCTTGTATTGTATGTGTGTTATTGTATGAAAAATGAGGCTAGGAAACCCCTTTTATAGCCATTCACTTCTTGGACATTCTTGAGATTCAATCCTCACCCTTTGATCATGATCTCCATTTAATCATGGCCCTCCATCAATCCTAAGTGAAGTGGTACGTTTTAACCTTGCACCCACGCACTTAACAAGAGGCTAAATCAAGCTGTCCATGTATGCTTCAGTGTGCCTAGCACCTAGGCACTCAACAGGGGCACCACGGTGCTAGGCAAAACCACACTTTCAGCACCTTCTGGGCGCTGCGGTGCAGGTGCGATGCTAACTCTTCTCCAGACACCTCCTTGCTGGGCGCTGCTGTGCTGAAAGGCAGCACCGCGGTGCACATTGATGCTGCCTGTGTGCACACTTTCTCAGCTTGTGTGCAGAAGTGCGCACACTAGTGCGTATGGCCTTCCCTTGCTCCAAATTGATGCACACACATGTGTGCAGTCTTCTAACTTGCTGAACTTTAATCCTCCAACATTGGTTTAGACTTTAACCATCTTTGAACCATGGTTGGACCTGTGCAACCCTTAGACAAATACCAACAATCTCTACCTTTGTCGAAGTGTTTAAACCAGAACAATTGTGCAGAAAGCTTCGGGATCCAAACTCATCATGAGTCATCTATCAATCGACTCCTATTCTAAGTAGTCCAAGGTAATGATTGAACTTACTTAAAGGTAGAACTTTAGTACCCAAATCTGCAGGATTTTCTTCTGTGGCAACCTTGTCCACATGGATGCATCATTTCGTAACATTTTTCCGAATGAAATGATACCGAACATCCATATGCTTTGTCCTCTCATTGAACACTGGATTTTTACACAAGTGCAATGCACTTTGACTATCCGAAAATACCACAACCTGCTTATCCAGTACCTTCAACTCTTCAAGCAACTCTTTGCACCACATAGCTTCCTTAATGGCCTCCGTAACCGCTATGTACTCAGCCTCGGTTGTTGAGAGTGCTACCACTGGCTACAACTGAGCCTTCCAACTTACACAACATCCGTTTAAGTTGAAGAAGTAGGAGGTAATCGATCTTCTTTTATCCTGGTCTGCTCCATAGTCCGAATCTGCAAACCCTTCAAGGCAGATGGCATTACCCCTCTTCTCATACACCAGCCCTACTTCTGGGCTTCCCTTCAAATACCTCAGCAACCACTTCATCCCAAGCCAATGCTCCTTTCCGGGATAACTCATAAACCTGCTGAGAACACTCATTGCATGAGCAATGTCGGGTCTAGTGCTTACCATGGTGTACATAACAGAACCAACTGCACTAGAGCAAGGGACTTTCTCCATTTCCTTCTTCTCCGCCTCCGATCTTGGACATTGATCGCTGGAGAATTTGAAATGACCAACAAGGAGAACCTTCACTGGTTTGCTATCTTCTATAGAGAATTTAGATATCATCTTCTCTATGTAGGAAGTTTGAGAAATCTTCAATCTGTTTCTCTCCCTTTCCCGGATGATACACATCCCAAGGATCTTTTGTGCATGGCCAGGATCCTTTATCTCAAAATCTTCACTGAGTTGAGTCTTTAATTTCTTTATCCTCTCCATACTGCTCCTAACCAGCAATATATCATCAATATAAATGAGGATGATCACCATTTCCTCAACCTTCTGCCTTTTAGAGTACAAGCACGAATCATAGTAACTCCTCATGAAACCCAAGCTGATCATAAAGGAATTAAACATCTTATTCCATTACCGATGTGATTGCTTCAGGCCATAGAGAGACTTCTTTAATTTGCACACTAGCTCTCCCTGCCTTCCTTCCATATAGCCTTGAGGTTGCCTCATGAAAATTGTCTCATCGAGCTCTCCATGTAAGAACGTTGTCTTTGCATCCATTTTCTCATTTTCCCAATCAAATTGGACCACCAATGCTAACACTATCCGGATCGTCTTGTACTTCACAACCGGTGAGAAGATTTCGGTGAAATCTATGCCTTCTTTTTGTGTGAACCCTTTCACCACCAGCCTAGCTTTGTATTGGACTTCATCCCCTGGAGTATTCCCTTCTTTGATCTTGTAGAGCCATCTACAATCCACAACTCTCTGTTTTCTGGTTTGGGCACTAACTCCCAAGAGTTGTTTTTTATCAAAGAATCCATTTCTTCCTCCATAGCCAGCTGCCACTTTGACGAATCCTTACACTCCATGGCATCCGTGTAAGTTTCTGATTCAACCTCTCCTTCTCTCTAAAGAGCTGCTACATTAGCATTTGCAAACCCATATCTCAAGAGTGGTCTAACCATTCTCTTTCCCCGGTCTCTTGTGAGCTGGTAGTCATTTACTGCATAAACCTCTTCTTGTTCAGCCTCTTCTTGAGTTTCTTGAGCTTGGCCTTTATCCAAGGGCTCTACCTGGTCCGAACCCTCTTGCCTTCTCTGCTCTACCTGAACCGAGTTCTCCTTGATGCAATGCTCCACAACTTTCGGACTGGTTTGCTCACTAGCCCCTGCAGGGTTAGTTTTCTCCAAGTAGGGAAATAACAATTCATTAAAAATAACATCCCTACTTTTAATCAGTTTCATGCCTTTCTTTTCTAAGGACCACAACCTATATCCCTTAACCCCATCACCATATCCTAGAAATACACATTTTCTAGATCTAGGGTCAAGTTTATCCTCCTTTTGATGTGCATATGTTGCACATCCAAAAGTCCTTAGGTTGCTTAATTCAGGAGGTTTCCCTCTCCATATCTCCATGGGAGTCTTGAGCTCTAAAGCTCTAGAGGGTGATCTATTTACCAAGTATGCAGCTGTAGCCACAGCTTCTCCCCAAAAAAATATTTTGGTAACCCGAATCCTATTAGCATGCACCTAACTTTTTCCATAATGGTTCTATTCATCCTTTCAGCAACTCCATTTTGCTGAGGTATTTTTAAAACCGTTCTATGCCTTAGAATGCCATTTAATTCACAGAATTTATCAAAATCCTTATTGCAAAATTCTAAGCCATTATCGGTTCGTAAAGCCTTAACTACCCTACCCGTTTGAGTTTCCAGCAACTTCTTCCACACAACAAATTGATTCAAGACATCAGATTTATTCCTAAGCAAATAAACCCACACTCTTCTTGAATAATCATCAATTAAAGACAAAAAGTAAAAGTTACCTCCCTGTGTTGGTGTTCTTGCTGGTCCCAAAATGTCCGAATGAATGTAGTCAAGAATCCCCTTAGACTTGTGCACTCTGGTGTTGAAACTGACCCGGTGTTGCTTCCCAAGAATGCAACTCTCACAGAAATCCAGTTTCTCTACTTTGTCTCCTCCAAGTAAACCTTCCTTGCTAAACACTTGAAGGTCATTTTCGCTCATGTGTCCCAAACGAGTGTGCCAAAGGGCTGTCTTGTCTATCTCAGCCATCAAGCTTGCTGCTTGAACATTGATTTCTGTTTCTCCAATCATCTCATAGAGTCCATCGTTTCTTGCTACCTTGATCACTATCAAAGATCCCTTGGGCACCTTGATCTTTCTTCCCTCTATTTTGCATGTGTACCCCATGGAATCCAGCTGCCCCAATGAGATCAAATTCCTCTTCCAATCTGGAAGATACCTTACATTTCGCAGCAGCCTTGTGACTCCATCATACATCCTCAATTGGATGTCTCCAATCCCTCTAACTTGACAAGAATTGTCATTCCCCAAGAAGACCCTTCCATCATTGATCTCCTTGAAATTCTTGAACCATTCTTTGTGAGGGCATATATGATAGGTGCACCAGGAATCATGAATCCACTTTCTGCTGCCTTGCCTCCTGCTCGCATTTGACCACACAACAAGAACATCATTTTGTTATTCTCCCTTGGCAACCGAAGCCTCTCCATTGTTGGTATGGCTTCTCCTCTCATCCCATATCCTTTTCTTGCTGTCTTTCTTGAAATGACCCTCCTTGTTGCAGTAGAAACATCTTCTTCCTCCTCCAAGTCTTGTCTTGGAATAAGATCTCCCATGGTTTTGCCCTCTACCTCTTGATTTCTCCCGGTAGTTGCCATGAGTGCTACTGCCATTCCGAGTTGCTGGTCTTCCTCTTACGAACAGCCCTTCACCACTTGATGTCTCCTTCATCTTGGCTTTGAAATCATGTGCCCTTGTGGCATTGATCACAATCTCCTTTGTCAAAGAATCCCTTCCATACTCAATTGCACTAATCAAGTTATCAAAGCAATCAGGAAGTGAATTTAATAAAATAACAGCCAATTGTTCATCCGGAAAAGTAATGCTACAACTATTCAAATCTTGAACTAGCTTGTTAAAGACATCAAGATTATCTTGCAACTCTTTACTATGGTCCATTTTAAAAGCAAAGATTCTTTTAAGAAGATAAATCTTGTTAAGAAGAGTTTTGATAAGAAACAACTCATCTAGTTTCTTCCATATGACAGCCGAATCTTCTGAGTCTCCACACTCCCTTGTGATACTATCCGACATGTGCAAGAAAATTGTGTTGTAAACCATCTTTTTCATCTCGGTCCGCTGGTCCTCCGTGACACTTACTGGAAAAACATCATCTTCTCCAATAGCCAAGTCCACTTTCTGTTGTATTAGAACCGCCTTGATCTTCCGCTTCCAAAAGGAAAAGTCTTCATTTCCATCAAACTTCTCCACACAGAAATTTGAAGTCATCTTTTGCGGACAAGATCCCTGATTTATGCACTACCCACAAATGCTTTCTTCAACCTTAAGAACACTGATCGAAGATGGATCTTAACACCGTTCTTGAATCAACCTCAAGAACACGATCAGATCATGATCTTTACACAGTTCTTGAATCACCCAAGAAGTTGATCTTTGATTCTTGGAGTCTTGGCTCCGTCACTTTCTTGTTCTTGCTCCGATACCCAGCTATGCAAGCTCTGATACCACTGTTGGAAATCACCTTAGCAAGATGCCCATGTGGTGATCTTCCAAACACCCAAGTCTAGAATGACTTGTAGAAAGAAAAACAACAATCGAACACAAAAACAGAAAATCAAAGAAAATAAAGAAGACAAGCAATTGTTATCGAGGTTTGGCAATGTGCCTACGTCCCCGTGAGTTCCTCCAAACTCTCTGCACTAAATCAAATGGTTCTTACAAGTTACAGCAATCTCCTTCAAGAAACCACAATGTTCTTGAAGAAATCAAGAAGAGAAGAAAGGAAGAAGATGAGAACTAACAATGCTCTCTTTCTAATATAGACTTCTCTATCTTTTTACAACCAGCCTTACTTACAAAGAGTCCCTCTTATGTTTATCTCTCTCACATAATTCTCTCTTGTAATACAATTGATCTCAAAGTGTGTCTTGTATTGTATGTGTGTTGTTGTATGAAAAACGAGGCTAGGAAACCCCTTTTATAGCCATTTACTTCTTGGACATTCTTGAGATTCAATCCTTACCTTTTGATCATGATCTCCATTTAATCATGGCCCTCCATCAATCCTAGATGAAGTGGTGTGTTTTAACCTTGCATCGACGCAGTTAACAAGAGGCTAAATCAAGCTGTCCATGTGTGCTTCAGTGTGCCTAGCACCTAGACACTCAACAGAGGCACCGCGTTGCTAGGTAAAACCACACTTTCAGCACCTTCTGGACGCTGCAGTACTGGTTCGGTGCTGACTCTTCTCTAGACACCTCCTTGCTGGGCACTGCGGTGCTGAAAGGCAGCACCACGGTGCACACTGATGCTGCCTGTGTGCACACTTTCTCAGCTTGTGTGCAGAAGTGCGCACACTAGTGTGCATGGCCTTCCCTTGCTCCAAATTGATGTACACACATGTGTGCAGTCTTTTAACTTGTTGAACTTTAATCCTCCAACCTTGGTTTAGACTTTAACCATCTTTGAACCATGGTTGGACCTGTGCAAACCTTAGACAAATACCAACAGCCACCAAGCATACATGATGGACTCATTCATGTAAAAGGTCCAGCACCTTAATCCATTGGAGTCCACCCTCAACCATGGCTTCACAAGAGCATATGTCGAGCCAGAATTTGCGGATGTTACTAATAACATCCTTGAGGCCTCTCAAAAGCATACAAGCACCGAATTTGGCAATGAAGCAGTGGCTGGTGCATTCAACCTATGTTTTTCTAGGAGGGAATAAGGGTGTCTGGCTGAAGATGTAAAACTTAGTGCTCATGGGAGGCATCCCACAACATATCCTTTTACTATTATTGTTTTTTTTTCTTGTTTATTATTCGCATTTTTTTTTTCTGTTTTCCAGTATTAACTTGGTATTTTATTGTTAAGAAAAAATATACGAAGCAGTTCAAATGGTGGAGCACAATTTTCAGCTTTTGTGCACTTTTAGCTACAAGAGGAGTCTCCTTTACTCTTTCTTTTACATTGAGGTCAATGCAATTTTTAAGTAGGGGGTGGAGGAAACGCATCTCTTTGTTTCCATATTTTTTATTTCCATACATTTTTTTCTTTTTCCATTGAACTGCTTGGTGTCATTTTCCTTTTTTTGTTTGCTTTTAGCATGTTTTGCTTTAGCCTTAGAGTCAATTTACATGTCAATGATATAAACTTAATTGAGATAGCATATAGCATTTAGAAGAAGTTAAATCTTGCTTCGGTTTGAAATTAATTTAAGCATCAATCATCATTTGGTTAGAGACTCTAGTTGTGGTAAGATAGTACGATTAGTTTTAAACATTTAGAAAAGTTTTATGTGTGATTATTTTGTGAATATTTTTGCGGTCTCGACAAGCTCTAGAACTTACTTGATAACCACTAGAAACGAATTCCTAGAATGCACATTACTTAGGATATGATATAGGTCATTTTTGGACCGTTTGAGCCTGTTAAACCTACCATTGCTATATTTACCACTAGTCACCTATTTGAGCATTTTCTTGAAAAAGAAGTGAGTCTTGTTTCTTTCAATAGCCCATTTACTCACCTTTATGAGCATAAAGAGAATATTTTATCCTTATCTTTCTCTTAAAAAAACTTAGTTATACACATTTGTTGAGAAACACTTAAAAGGAGTAAGGATGGAAATATGAGAAAATATCACTACCATAACCAAAGTACATGAAAGGAGATTAATTGGGGGTTATGTAAAAATGAAAAAGGAGTTGAATGATCTTATGCCAAAATACAAAAGAAAAGTGAATTACGGCAAAGAAAGAAGAAAATAAAAGAAAAGTGGTGATTTTGAAAAAAAAAATGAAAAATGCTCGAAAAATGGTCGAAAAAGTTGAGTGTTGAAGTAAAGTTATCTAGTGCTTAAAAGTGATTATTTTAAAGCTAAGAGATTGAGTTTTTTTTCTCGTGAATCTTTCCCATTTTTTCTTAACCTTTACCTTAGCCTAACGTTACAAGTCTATTAAATACCTATTGATCCAATGTAATGTGATTTTTCTACAATAGTGGAGAGTGGTTTGAAATGTAAGCATTTGGAGCTTGTTTTTGCGATTGACGTCACGAAATTTATCATGTTTTAGAGGCTAAGACTTGTATTCATGAATGTTATGCATAAAATCATCCGGGTGTTCGGATTAATGCTTTGTGGTAATATGGATGTTAAGAGTCAATAACGATTTTAAGATTGATGTTTGGATTACTTTTGGATTTGGGTGAAATTTAATGATTCTTTGTGCCGTGTGTTATGTGCAATTTTTGAGACAAAATGTGAATTATTCTTGGTTAACACTAATATTGCTTTTCATTTACTTTGATTCCCACCGTAGAATTCATATCTTGTTTTCACTTGAATTGCTAGGGACTAGCAATAAGCTAGTTGGGGGTTGTAATGAGAGTCATAAAATGCATCTAAACAATACTTAATTGTTAGCATTTTAGAGTTGATCGAGGTTGGAATTACACTTTTATACCTTAATAACTCTAAAGTGTTATTATTGAATCATTGACTTATTTCAGTGCATTTTCAGGTACTTTGAGCTTAAAAAATAGATAGAAAAGATATCATCATTTTAAACACGAAGCTTTAATGAATACTCGAGTCAGATAATGGTCGCGGAAGAGCCAAGATGAAGAGAAACCAAGAAATGAGTTTCACTAAATTGCCAGAATTACCCATACAGATCAATCATCTTTGCAAATTAAACTGTATTGATACAAGAAGAACCAGAAGATGAGCCATATATGCTTAGAAAGATCCGGAAGTCGATTTTCTGGAGAATTTTACGGTTCGTAAAAATGATTTTTCTAGAGAAAGTTATGGCAGTTTAAGTAGACAAAGATTAGGCTGTGCGGGCTATGCGGGATTTCAGCGTGAAGGGCATGTGAAGCTTAAATCTCACATCCCACATCGATTGGAAACACATTTCTATATCCCACATCCGACATCGGATTGGAAACACATTGCACTCGTGGTATTTGCCTATATAAGACCCACTCCACTTCAGGTTTGAGGACAATTAGAGAATCTGAAATCATCAGAAAGTGAATCCAGAGGGCTTTTAAGAGCAATCCAGAGAGCCCTTAGGAGCAATCTGAAGTACTTTTGGAGGGCAAGCTAAGGAATCACCGAAGCTTTCGCTACCAAGGGGGAGATAATCATTGAGAGGCCGGAGGCAACTTGAGGACACATGAGCCCCATGGTCGGCTAGTCTCCAAGCAAGGCGAAAGGATGAATCCCTATGTGTAATTGTTCTTATTTTCCTTTATTTGATTGAGTTGTAGTTTTGTATTATTTTCATTAAACATTGTTGTGTTTTATTATTTAATTTAATTAGTAGATTTCTTATTAGTCCGGTGATTGCATGCTTCTTTTCCATATAAGTCTAGTCATGCTCTTCTTATGTGTATTTGTTTGGGTGTGATTGAGTCCGATAGATCTCTTTTATAGATTTGTCCATTGTTGCGGTATTGTTATTTAGATATATCGTCGTCTTTGATAATTTATAAGTTAGGTCATGTGTACTTGAAAATAAAGAATAATTCATATCAATTACATTAGGGTTTATACATGCGCTTTACTTGAATATTTGCCGATTGCCTGTTTGGGATGTGAAACTTGCAATCGAGATAAAAACAACTTAATCAAGTTAGGATTAGGACAATGAACCTAGGAAGGATTTCTGGAACCTTGTTGTTTCTTTATTATATTATCCATCAATTATTTACACAATTTTCACATAATCAACAATTCAGATTTTGTCACTTTAACTTTTATCGTTTGTGTTGAAGTTTACACCTTTTTTTGTAATTAGTTTGTTTCCCTGTGAAATCGACACCTCAAAGCTGTACTACAATACCGCGTTATGTTTTGGGCGTAATCATAAACCATAACCAACATGATAACAACAATAATTAAGTGAAGGAACATCTATTAATAGGAAACACAAGTGAAGTAAGATTGCTTACCTCACTCGCACAAGCATCTTGACCCCACAAACCGTATTTCTACAGTCATTTCGTAAGGGAAAAACACAAAAATCAATAAAAATATTTTAATGTACAACTCAAACATAAAATATATATATATATATATATATATATATATATATATATATATATATATATTTGCCAATTAAGTTCCTTAGGGTCGTCGAACATGTTCCTTTAACTCAAAATAAATTTCCAAAATCGAAATCAATTTCATATTTAAAGAATACTATTTGAATACCAATTAAATATAAAAATGCTCACTATGAAACAACTCAAAAAATGCTCACGAATAGTCTCGTAACGATGGAACCCAACAGTGACCCACATACGCCAATGTACGAGTAGGATGAATTCACTTAATTATCAACTTACTTTGAACATTAATAACTTTCTCCACAGACAAAATTCCAAAATGATCTAAATATATATAAAAAAAAGTACTCTCAAAATACAAATCCAAATCAAGTGAAACCAAAACCAAATTAAACTTTATGAAGGTAATAATAGAACCCATGATTATATTTATCTATTACCGGTAGCTCAATATAAATAAATATTCAAGCTACACAATCTATAATCCATACTCTTTGTTACTCCCAAAATAAGCATAAGCCACTTGATCAACGATTAGTCCTCATTTAATGGCCTTTGATTTTAGCTCCAGATTTTCAAATCAAGTCATTCAATGCTAACCATTTTTCAATCCAAATCTAATCACCACAAAGAAATCAAGTGAACACTTGCAACTCAATTCTCTTCGAGATACAAAATACTTAGAAAATTTATTGAATATATATACTGGCCTTGAATTCAATCATCCATTCTCAAGCCATGACTTTTGTCCCAAGAAGCCATTTAGAACCCAAAATGAAGATTAAATAAAAGCATTACTTCTATGGAACTAAACCATAAATTCACACCATTGGGTTCAATTTGCACAAGTCAAAAACATTATACTCACGGTATAAGCATAACCCATAGTCTCCTTAATTTCTTACTCTTCCTTAAAAAGTCAATTTCCCCAAATGATCTCAAGTTTACACTCTGCCCATTAATCTTTCTAACATTTCTATTAACTAACAGATATCACTACTAACCCAAGTAACCATTTAAACAGCATCACTATCCACATATCAATATATTTAGATTAACTAAACCACATAATCAAACCAATTTTATTAAAAAAATTCTACCACAAAAAAAAAATTCTTGAACCACTATAAGTTGAACGCTTAAAGTCACATTTCATACAAACTCAAACAAGGCCAATATCACCATTGATCCTCAAAAATTTCAGTTCATGATCAATATCAACGCTGAACTTAGATATTTAGAGAGATCTACGTGCTAGAGGCGCTACAATGAAACTACTAACAAGAATCTACTGTCTTACGGGATTTTTTATAAAAAAAAAATAAAGTTAATTATAGATACACGCTACTGTAGAAGACTTACTGAGCTACAAAAACTCCAATGGACTGGCCTGACTGTGACTCTCCGGAGAAACTAGAGACTCAAAGCTGGTTGAGGAACAAGAAAGTGAAGGAAATCTCTCTTTTGGAATCAATTTCATCTCACCAACGGCACAATTTAACACTGATGTTTGAAGGAAAGAGCTCTTGCAGTTTCTTGATTTTTTCCTTAGGAATTGAAGGGAGGAAAAGAAGAGATTAAGAGTGTTTGTTAAATGGGAAACCCAGAGAAAAACCTACCTCTCTCACCCTCTCTCTAAATTTCTAGGAGAATTTCTGCATACTGGCAAATTTTTTTGAACTATTATGGGCTGGAGTGTGAGCCCAGTATCATCATCTTACATGGGGCTGGACCTCGACCTTTTTAATCATTTTACTGGGCCCAGATATCACATTTACTCTCCCCCTTTAAAAGAATTTAGCCCTCCAATTTCGATATACCTTTACCACTAGAAATCCCAACTTAAATCCAAAGGTAACGATTTGCACTCTCACTCCTAAAAGAACCCAACCAGATGCATTAGCACAGCTTCAAAACTAAAGATAATGCTAAGGAAGGATACTGATTCAAAACTCTTGAAACTGAACTTCTCTAATCAAGAATATAAGATACAATTATCATTACAATTTCACCAATGCGGAAAAAGAACATCAAGATATTCAAGCCTACAATTGTCCCAATATTTATTTACTCCAAAATTCGTCTTCTTTGCATAACTTATAAACCCAAAAGCCTCTCCATCAAGAATTCACAGCTAACAACGATTGATCATGGAAGAACTCATTAAAGCCAAGGAAAAAAAAAACAAACACCTAAATAGTTCGTAAATCATCCACCTGTTATCACATCATGTAGTATGTCCCAATAGCCAACTCAAGCATCAAAAACTCAATAGAAAAACACATCATTGATTCCCCTAATTGCGTCTCTTGCACAGTTGCAATATTACAAAATCCTTCATTCGCACTATACGAATTTATAAATTAAGCTCTAAACCATCTAAATGTCATGCTTTAGGCTAAACCATGCTTACACTGCGACACTACGATATTTCCTTTAGTCCAATATTTCAAAAATTGAAAACTTCCATGACCATTCGCACTTAAAGAATCAGGCCTATCTAATCTCTCTTTTTCAAAGAATAACTCACAAAGATCAAACAACATGCCACTATATTGGGGAAACTACATAGTTACCACCAACACCATGAATAGTCAAGCCACTTCAATCAAGTCATTTCAATATAAAAACATATATACCAAAATTAGATGATTAGAGTTTAAATAACTAGAAAATATATGCATATAACAACCAAAACTCATATAATTTCACTCATGTATAAATTCTCGTGTACTAATTCATATTGCCAAAGCTTCCCCCAAACGCGCACATAACACCATAAATTTTATCTATGATTTCCTCGAGTTTCTTATATACCATTAATGATTGATCTTGTTGAAACACTTTTAATGCTCCCAAGTAATTTACATCAATCTAACTTTATTCATCTCCCACCAATCAAACACACTTTAACTCACCTCATTAATTTCACATGAACCATCGTTCTAAAAACTTCAAAGTAATCAAAACTCATTTCTACTAAATATTTTATTTTTCACAATTATTAAATCCCTGTCTTAATATCAATTAGTTTTTTGGTCATTGAATAACAAAAATCTTTTTAGTCCCACTTAAATATCCAAAACCACATATTCTCCTAATTCTCAATCTTTTTTTTGAAAAAAAAAAGAATGCGTATCAATTAATCTTAATAACTAACCACAAACAGATGCTCAATCACAACGGCTAAATACAAAGGGCTTTACCTCTCGATCATTGCAGAACTCAAAGTTCTTCTCCAATCCACACTAAGCACTTTACCTAGCTAACCAAATTATCCAAATTCATATCTAGGTCAAACATTATAGAGGACCTAATGAAGTCGGACAAATGCACTAGGCCAAAGCTATGCTCTCTAAATCACTAAACCTTAAATATTGCTCCTAATTTGAAATATAATTCCATTAAAATCAGAAAATGTATCAGACTTCACTTAAAATACTCCATAATTAATATCTAAATACCAGAATTAGCTAAGAACTAACACAATAAGAACAAAATCATGAATTGGACCTTATACTTCACAATTAACAGCATCACTCACAACATAGGATTCGAGAACTCATACTTCACCATAAATCTTCAATAACCATTATTTTTATGCACGTGCGCAACACAAAAATACTTACACACGTCAAAACTTCATTATAAAGTAAAAAATGCACTTAAATAAGATAATGCATCCAAGTCCCTAAAGTCTACCCCTCTTACAATTGACTTATGCCTAACTCTAAAAGATCATAACAAAATGATCTGTTGGTATTTGTCTAAGGTTTAAACATGGTTAAGGTTTAAACATGGTTGGAAAAGGTCAAGCATGAAGTCCTTGAAGCCTCAGCACACTAGGAGTGTGCTTCAGCATGCAAGCAGCCAAAAAGGTCCAGTAAAATGAGTGTGCGCATCAGTTCAGGCCCAGCCCTTCCTAGTCTAGGCTGCAGCGCCCAGAAAAGAGAAGGGATGGAGGAAGGGTCAGGTCACAGCGCCCAGAACCTTGCTGAAGAGGTGCTTTGCCTTGAGTCGTGGCACCCTCTGTTTCAGGCCGCACCTTCAAGGCACACTGAAACACACATGATTCAGCCTTTCAAATGGTTCGTGAGGGATGTTCAAAACACACAGCTTAACTTAGGATTGATCAAAGGCCAAGATTAATTGGTCATTAAGATCTAAGGGTGGAGATTGACCCTCAAGATTAGACAAGAAGTTGGTGCACTATATAAAAGGTCACCTAGCTTCATTCTCAACAATAATTATGACAAAGCAATACGATAAATTAATGTGATCATTATACAACAGATACAAGAGAGAATTGTGTGAGAGTGAAAAGACACAAAACACAAGAATGACTCATTGTAGAGAGGCTGGTTGTAAAGTGAGAGGAGTATAGATTAGATAGAGAGCATTGTAATAGTTCTTATCTTCTTCCTTTCTTCTCTTCTTTGTTTCTTCAAGAACCTGAGCTTCTTGAAGAGGGTTGTTGTGATTGTAAAAGAACCATTGATTTAGTGCAGAGAGTTCAGAGGAACTCACGGGGACGTAGGCTATTACCAAACCTCGATTACAAATCATTTGTCTTCTTTCTTTCTTTGATTTCTGTTCCTGTTTCCGATTCCTAATCTTTACAAATCATTCTAGACTTGGGTGTTTGGAAGATCACCACCTGGGCATCTTATCAAGATGATTTCCAACAATGGTATCAGAGCTAGAGGAGCTTTGGTTAGAGGGTATCAGAGCAAGAACAAGAAGGTGACAGAGTCAAGACTCCAAAAATCAAAGATTAACTTCTTTGGTGATTCAAGAACAGTGTAAAGATCAAGATCAGATCATGTTCTTAAGAGTGATTCAAGAATGGTATTAAGATCCATCTTCGATCGTGTTCTTGAGGTTGAAGAAAGCATTTGTGGGTATTGCATAAATCTAGGATTTTCTCTGCAAAGATGGCTTCAAATTTCGTTGTTGAGAAGTTTGATGGAAATGGAGATTTTACCCTTTGGAAGCAGAAGATCAAGGCGGTTCTTATGCAACAGAAAGTGAACTTGGCTATTAGAGAAGATGATGCTTTTCCAGCAAGTATCACGGAGGACCAGCGGGTTGAGATGAAGAAGATGGCTTATAGCACCATTTTCTTGCACATATCGGATAGTGTCACAAGGGAGTGTGGAGACTCAGAAGATCCAGCTGTCATATGGAAGAAACTAGATGAGTTGTTTCTTACCAAAACTCTCCCTAACAAGATTTATCTTCTTAAAAGAATCTTTGCTTTTAAAATGGATCCTAATAAAGAGTTGCAAGATAATCTTGATGTCATTAATAAACTAGTTCAAGATTTGGCTAGTTGTAGAATTAAATTCTCAGATGAACAATTGGTTGTTATTTTGTTAAATTCTCTTCTTGATTGTTTTGATAATTTGATTAATGCTATTGAGTATGGAAGAGACACTTTAACCAAGGAGATTGTGATTAATGCCATAAGGATTCATGATTTCAAAGCCAAGAGTAGGGAGGCATCAAGTGGGGAAAGGTTGTTCATAAGAGGAAGGCCAACAACTCGGAATGGCAGTAGCATTCATGGCAACTACAAGCAGAAATCAAGAGGTTGAGGGCAGAGCCATAGAAGATCTCATTCCAAGACAAGACTTGGAGGGAAGAGGTGTTTCTACTGCAACAAGGAGGGCCATTTCAAAAAAGATTGCAAGAAGAAGATGTGGGATGAGAGAAGAAGTCATACCAACAATGGAAAGGCTTCGGTTGCCAAAAGAGAACAGTAAGATGATGTTTTTGTTTTGTGCTCAAATGTAAGTAGAAGGCAAGGCAGCGAGAAGTGGATTCTGGATTCCGGGTGCACTTATCACATGTGCCATCATAAGAAATGGTTCAAGAATTTTAAAAAGATCAATGATGAAAGGGTCTTCTTGGGTAATGACAATTCTTGCCAAGTGAGAGAGATTGGAGACATCCAATTGAGAATGTTTGATGGAGTCACAAGGCTGCTGCGAAATGTGAGGTATCTTCCAGATTTGAAGATGAATTTGATCTCATTAGGGTAGCTGGATTCCATGGGGTACACATGCAAAGTAGAGGGAGGAAAGATCAAGGTGGTCAAGGGATCTTTGGTAGTGATCAAAGCAGCAATAAAGGATGGACTCTATGAGATGATCGGAGAGACAGAAATCAATGTTCAAGTAGCAAGCTTGATGGCTGAGATGGATAGGGCAACCCTTTGGCACACTTTCTTGGGACATATGAGTGAAAAGTGCCTGCAAGTTCTTAGCAAGGATGGTCTACTTGGAGGAGACAAAGTAGAGAAATTGGATTTCTGCGAGTGTTACGTTCTTGGGAAGCAACACCAAGTCAGCTTCAACACCGGAGTGCATAAGTCTAAGGGCATTCTTGACTACATTCATTCGGACCTTTGGGGACCAATAAGAACACCAACACAGGGAAGTAACTTTTACTTTCTATCTTTAATTGATGATTATTTAAGAAAGGTTTTAGTTTATTTTCTTAAAAATAAATCATATGCATTGAATAAATTTGTGATGTGGAAAAAGTTGCTAGAGACTCAAACGGATAAGGTAGTTAAGGCTTTACGAACCGATAATGGCTTAGAATTTTGTAATAAGGATTTTGATAAATTATGTGATTTAAATGGCATTCTAAGGCATATAACGGTTGTAAAAACACCTCAGCAAAATGGAGTTGCTGAGAGGATGAATAGAACCCTTATGGAAAAAGTTAGGTGCATGTTAGTTAATTAGGTCCAGTTTACCAAAATATTTTTGGGGAGAAGTTGTGTCTACAGCTGCATACTTGGTTAATAGATCACCCTCTAGGGCTTTAGACCTTAAGACTTCCATGGAGATGTGGAGTGAAAAACCCCCTAAGTTGAGCAACCTTAGGACTTTTAGGTGTGTTGCATACGCACATCAAAAGGATGATAAACTTAACCCAATGTCTAGAAAATGTGTGTTTCTAGGGTATGGTGATGGGGTTAAGGGGTATAGGTTGTGGTCCTTAGAACCAAAAAGAATGAAACTTATAATAAGTAGGGATGTTATTTTTAATGAATTGTTATTTCCCTACTTGGAGAAAACTAACCCTGAAGGGCTAGTGAGCAAACCAGTCCAGAATTTGTGGAGCATCGCATCAAGAAGAATTGGGATCAGGTAGAGCAAGGAAGGTAAGAGGGTTCGGACCAGGTAGAGCCCATTGATGAAGGTCATGCTCAGGGCACTCAAGAGAAGGTTGAACCAGAAAAGGTTGATGCAGCAAGTCAGAATAACTACCAGCTCACAAGGGACCGAGAAATGAGGGTGGTAAGACCACCTTTGAGATATGGTTTTGCCGATGCTAATGTAGCAGCTCCTTGGACAGAAGGAGGGATGGTTGAACCAGAAACTTACATGGATGCCATGGAGTGTAAGGATTCGTCAAAGTGGCAGCTAGCTATAGAGGAAGAAATGGATTGTTTGAGGAAGAACAACTCTTGGGAATTGGTGCGCAAACCAGAAAAACAGAGTTGTGGATTATAGATGGATTGCCAAGATCAAATAAGGGAATACTCCAGGAGAAGAAGTCCGGTATAAAGCTAGGCTGGTGGCGAAGGGGTTCACACAAAAAGAAGGCATAGATTTCACCGAAATCTTCTCACTGGTTGTGAAGTACAAGATGATATGGATAGTATTAGCAATGGTGGTCCAATTTGATTGAGAAATTGAGAAAATGGATGTGAAGATAGCGTTCTTACATGGAGGGCTTGATAAGACCATGTACATAAGGCAACCCGAAGACTATGAGGAAGGAAGGCAGAGAGAGTTGGTGTGCAAATTGAAGAAATCTCTTTATGGCCTGAAGCAATCACCTCGGCAATGGAATAAGAGGTTTGATTCTTTTGTGATCAACTTGGGTTTCATGAGGAGCTATTATGATTCATACTTATATTACAAGGGGCAGAAGGTTGAGGAAGTGGTGATCATTCTCATCTATGTTGATAATATATTGCTGGTTAGGAGCAACATGGAGAGGATAAGAAAATTGAAGGCTCAACTCAGTGAAGAGTTTGAGATGAAGGATCTTGGCCATACACAGAAGATCCTTGGGATGTGTATCATCTAGGAAAGAGAGAGAAACAGATTGAAGATCTCTCAAACTTCCTACATAGAGAAGATGATATCTAAGTTCTCTATGGAAGATAGCAAACCAGTAAAAGTTCCCCTTGCTGGTCATTTCAAGTTCTCCAGCGATCAATGTCCGAGATCGGAGGCGGAGAAAAAGGAAATGGAAAAAGTCCCTTACTCTAGTGCGGTTGGTTCTGTTATGTTCACCATGGTAAGCACTAAACCTGATATTGCTTATGCAATAAATGTTCTCAGCAGGTTTATGAGCAATCCCAGAAATGAGCATTGGCTTGGGATGAAGTGCTTGCTGAGGTACTTGAAGAGAAGCCCAGATGTGGGGCTGATTTATAAGAAGAAGAGTAAGTCCATCTGTCTTAAAGGTTATGCGAATTTGGACTATAGAGCAGATCGAGATAAAAGAAGATCGATTACCTCCTACTTCTTCAACTTAAACGGATGTTGTGTAAGTTGGAAGGCTCTGTTGCAGCCTGTGGTAGCACTCTTAACAATCGAGACTGAGTATATAGCAGCAACAGAAGCCATAAAGGAAGCTATGTGGTGCAAAGGGTTGTTGGAAGAGTTGAAGGTCCTAGAAGAGCAGGTTGTGGTGTTTTCAGATAGTCAAAGTGCATTGCACTTGTGCAAAAATCTAGGGTTCCATGAGAGGACAAAGCACATGGATGTTCGATATCATTTCATTAGGGAAAATGTTTCAGAATGATGCATTCATGTGGACAAGGTAGCCACAGAGGAAAATCCTGCAGATTTAGGCATCAAGGTTCTACCTCTAAGTAAGTTTAATCATTGCCTTGGACTACTTAGGATTGGAGTCGGTTGAGTGATGACTCAAGATGAGTTTGGATCCTGAAATTCTCTGCACAATGGTTCGGGTTTAAACGCTTAGAGAAAGGTAGAAATTGTTGGTATTTGTCTAAGGTTTAAACATGTTTAAGGTTTAAACATGTTTGGAAGAGGTCAAACATGAAGTCCTTGAAGCCTCAGCACACTAGGAGTGTGCTTTAGCATGCAAGCAGCAAAAAGGGTCCAGCAAAATGAGTGTGCGCATCAGGTCAGGCCGCTGCCCTCCCTAGTCCAGGCCACGGCGCCTGGAAAGGAAGAGGGCTGGAGGAAGGACCAGGCAGCGACGGCCCCTCCCCAAGGCCGCGGTGCCCAGAACCTTGCTGAAAAGGTGCTTTGCCTTGAGCCGCGGCACCCCCTGTTTCAGGCCGCACCTTCAAGGCACACTGAAGCACACATGATTCAGCCTTTCAAATGGTTCGTGAGGGATGTTCAAAACGCACAGCTTAACTTAGGATTGATTAAAGGCCAAGGTTAATTGGTCGTCAAGATCTAAAGGTGGAGATTGACCCTCAAGATTGGATAAGAAGTTGGTGCACTATATAAAGAGTCACTTAGCTTCATTCTCAATAACAATTGTGACAAACCAATATAATATATTAATGTGATCATTGTACAAGAGATACAAAAGAGAATTGTGTGAGAGTGCAAAGACACAAAACACAAGAGGGACTCATTATAGAGAGGCTGTTTGTAAAGTGAGATGAGTATAGATTAGATAGAGAGCATTGTAATAGTTCTTATCTTCTTCCTTTCTTCTCTTCTTTGTTTCTTCAAGAACCTGAGCTTCTTGGATAGGGTTGTTGTGATTGTAAAAGAACCACTGATTTAGTGCAGAGAGTTCAGAGGAACTCACGGGGACGTAGGCTATTGCTGAACCTCAATAACAAATCGCTTGTCTTCTTTCTTTCTTTGATTTCTGTTCCTGTTTCCGATTCCTAATCTTTACAAGTCATTCTAGACTTGGGTATTTAGAAGATCACCACATGGACATCTTGTCAATGTGATTTCCAACATGATCTGTGTATATACAAAAATTACTCTCAAAATACTATCGCTTTGACTCAAAAATCACCCAATTCCGACACCGAACAAGCAAGTTATGGCGTTCTAAAGTTGGATCCTGATGCTGACAGAAAACCCAAAACCCAGTTTTTCTTCTCCAACCAACAAAATTCAACACTCAGTTTCTCACAACATACCATGAATTATGATGCAAAACACAGCTACAGAAATTTTATTCAAAGGACTACAAAGACCAATCATTACTTATTTCGATCCTTTGTCGAAAAAGCACTTTCAGGCGACTTAAAGTTAACTACTCTTACAATAAAAACCAAGTTGCTATAAAATCTTTGCAAAAATCATGAATCTCAAAATAAAATCCAAAGCAAGTGAAGCCAAAGCCAAATTAAACTTTATGAAGGTAATAATAGAACTCATGATTATATTTACCCATTGTCGGCAGCTCAATATAAATAAATATTCAAGCTACATGATCTATAATCCATAGTTTGTTACTCCCAAAATAAGCACAAGCCACTTGATCAACGATTAGTTCTCATGTAATGGCTTTTGATTTTAGCTCCAGATTTTCAATTCAAGTCATTCAATACTAACCATTTTTCAATCCAAATCTAATCACCACAAAGAAATCAAGTGAACCCTTGAATAGCTACTCAATTCTCTTCGAGATACAAAATTCCTAGAAAATTTATTGATTGAATATATATACCGGCCTTGATTTCAATCATCCATTCTCAAGCTTGACTTTTGTCCCAATAAGCCATTTAGAACCCAAAATGAAGATTAAATAAAAGCATCACTTCTCATGGAACTAAAACCATAAATTCACACCATTGGGTTCAATTTGCATAACATTATACTCACAGTATAAGCATAACCCATAGTCTCCTTAATTTCCTAACCTTCCTTAAAAAGTCAATTTCTCCAAATGAAATCAAGTTCACACGTTACTGTAGAAGACTTACTGACCTACATATACTCCAATGGACTGGCCTGACTGTGAGCGGCAATTTTCTATGTTACGCATGACAAGGCCGAAATCGAGGTAGCGGGCGGCAAGCTATAACTCTAACGATGATGAAGTTTTCGATGACCAAAGAAACTCTCCGGAGAAACTAGAGACTCAAAGCCGTTTAAGGAAAAATAAAATGAAGGAACATCTCTCTTTCGGACTCAATTTCCTCTCGCCAACGGCACAATTTAACACGTTGATGTTTGAAAGAAAGAGCTCTTCCTGTTTCTTTTTTCTTTTTTTCTTAGAAATTGAAGGGAGGAAAAGAAGGCATTAAGAGTGTTTGTTTGATGCGAAACCCAGAGAAAAATAATTCAGAAATTGAAGGGAGGAAAAGAAGGGATTAATAGTGTTTGTTAGCTGGGAAAGCCAGAGAAAAATATTTCTCTCCTCTGTCTGTCACTCTGCTCTTTCTCTCGCTCTCTCTCGAAATTTCTAGAAAATTTCTGCATACTGCAGATATATGTTGGATCATCCCTCACTTGGTAGATTAAGGAATGGTACCAGGTATTCAATTCCTTTTCGCAACTAATTTGTGCAGTTCAGAAAGAATTGAGAAGAAAAGAAACATAGCTGTTGTATTTTGAATTTTGTTTGAAGACATCAAGTTACATAGAATAGTTATGAAGAAAAAAAAAAGGCCTTGATATATTACAAAGAGTTTTCAGACATAGATGAGATCGATCAAGTAAATGCTACCGAAAATAACATAGACATAACAGAAGTTGCTGGCTGGAGAGGTGACACATATTTATATTGTAAGCACCTTTAAATGAAGAAATGGAGGAATTTGATTGCCAAAATGATAAAGCCATCATGAATGCTTCTAGCAATAGTGCCATGTAGTTGAGCCGCACATTCAGATCAGAAGATGTTAGCATGAATTGCACTGATTATATTAGAAGGAAAACTATATACGTTTCACACGCTTTGGAATTCAATTTTGATTTTGTCTTGGAATTGGAATTGGACCTTTTGGAATTATAAATCAATGCCAAATCAAACTATAGATTTGGAATTGAATCATGATTGATCAGTAGAATTATAATTCCAAATCCATGCATCCAAACAGACAGTGGGATGATATACAGAGTATATATCTTAAAACTCACCAAACTGTCTTCAAAGTGGTTGCGATGATGTTCCTCTACCTCCTTGTGAAACCCATGGAAACATGAGCGAGCAATGACACCAACACATAGCCCCAGTACGGCATTGAAATATATAGCTTTATTCATGCCCTTCAATTTTGCTGACATTCTACAACTTGGAACCTTCTTCCCCTTTTCACCCTCTTCTTGACTAAATTCTTTTGGTCTCTTTTTGAGCAATTAAATTGCAGTGAGGACAGTTCTGCTTTTTCAATTTCTCTTTTGCATTCTTTTCTTGGTTAACTCTTTGGCTTCTTCTATGCAACTCAATTGACATGAAGAAGTTAGTGCCTTTTCAATAGCCTGTTTTCCCATATATATATATATATATATATGATCATAATCTTGGGGAGAATTTTACTGAGACATGCTCAAACTAATTATTGAATTGTTAGTAGGAGGGTTGTTTGGTCAAAATCATACTTGGACCCAGCCTAAAATGGCTCCAATATGGAATATTTTAACTAACTTGTTCTTGATATTAGTGAAATAATAATTCAATATACAATAGGGTGGGCATTCTACTCTGCGAAACATGTAACCAAACTCTTGATATTAGAAATGGAATTACTGGATCCTGAGTTTTCAAATCATGGGTCCACTGGTTTTGTGAGTTCTTATTGATTGTCAAGCAGGTCACGAAATGATATTCAGTAGCAAGATCCATGGACTACGATGCAGCCCTGGCTTATCATATAATTCTCCTCATTAACAAATACTAGATGATTGAGAATAAAAAATGTTCTTTATAAATTACACATCATTAATTTAGTATACTATGAGAGATTCTTGGTTGGCTACATATTTGAGTCTTGTGGAGCACGGAGTCAACCTTAGATGGAATGCTCATAAAATTTGTCTCGGTGAGTACGTTGTCAACTCTATTTTCACTTTTTTTTAGGGTCGTCTTGTAAAATTTTTTAATCTACAACATTGTAGTTGTAATGCCAAGGTATAGACACGAACTAAATAAGATTTTCACTTGATTGGCAAGTTTTTATTCGTTTGATTTACCATAATAGCACATGTGTCAGAAAATATGTAAAGTAGTGATATGTAAAATTAGCATACTCAAAAGTATTTTTGAGAATACTATATGAGAGTACTTTTATTATTATTATTCACATTGTTAAGGAGGAGATAGAATCTGAGCGAACAAAAACCCTTAAAAGTGTTTATGAAATGATTTTGTTTTTATGAAATCAAGTTTGTATTAAAAAAACTATTATCATTATTAATTTAGTAAACAATAAAAAATTTATAGCTTTACTGTTATTTTATCATAATCCATTTCAAAAATCATTTTACAAACCATAATTGATGAAAGACTTTCATCGTTGATTCAATGAGTTTTTTAATTTTTAGAAAATTTTGATTGAAATCCCTTTTCACTTTTAATCTGTTGAGGTTTTGACTCAATTCCTCACAAAAAAGATTTTTAATTGGTTTGTGAATAATAATTTTTTATTTTATAATTGTTTATTCTAGTAGAAATTGTAGTGATTTCAATATATATTGTAAACCAGTGGGGTTAATTACTAGAGTTATGACGAGAGGTTTGGTGTATTAGGGTTTTAGGTTATCTAGACACTTACAACTAAAGCTAGTATGAGTTTAATAACTTTGCTATTTCTAAAGTTATAGTTAAAAATTAATAAAGCTGTGAGTTTGTTGATAGATATAGTCAAAGAAGTTATCGAACCACTATTGTATTCTTGATATTGTTTTGCAACTTTTGTGATTGTGATTGTGTTTTTTGTGATTTCTATTTCTTGTCAATATTATTGAATAGGCCGTGTTGGCCAAGTCCACTGAATATTCAATTACCATTTCTTGTCAATATTATTAAATAGGCCGTGTTTGTTTAGTCTCTAAACTCATTTTATCGTGCTTTTTTAAACATGTTGATTAAGAAGCTGAAAAACAAGTGGGGTCTTTGGTTGTCATTAGGTATTTTGCTTTGACAGAGCCATGTAGGGTAAGACATTTATCTTAGTGTACTCTCACAATTGATATTATTTTATAGTCACGGATGACTTTTCAGTTTGCTTTTGATCTATTGACAATGTCTTGTATTAAAAACGAGAAGTTCTTATTTAAGCATAGATTTATGAAAGTTCTTGTCTAGTATTGTGAGACCAAAAAGATTTGGCATTGGCAATGCCTAAAACCGGTTTCTGGCTATAAGAAGGTGCAGACGTGCAGCAAAACTGGGATTTTGAGCATTGCACAAGCAAACGAAATGATTATGACTAAAGTAACTTTGTAGAGTAAAATTCATCGTACTAATAAAAAAGAGAAGAAAAAAAAATGCCACATTGTCTCCACCGGCCAGGGTTGTCCCCGTGAAACTGCTCAGAAAGCTGTAGAATTTCAACATCTGGAAACCACTACATAATCGTTACCTGGAAATTCTGGTATTAGGCACAAGGCGCCTGACGAAGAATCCATCCTTTTGACAATTATGTGAAAGTATGTTCAATTTTTACTGGAAATTTGTCACTTTTGTGTGATATTTCTGAGAAATAAAGTTCCAGGAAACATGGAGAAGATGAATTGAAATTAAACTTGACAAGAGTACCATTTCTTGGCAACCAGGAAAGAGAAAACTGAAAATAGAATTACTGAACAAAGAGAACTTCAAATGTTAAGAGCGATGAAATCAGGATTCCGGACGCTTTGTACTTCCATTTCCATGTGAACAGAAAAGGACATTCAAATGGTGACTCCCTGCCAGGAGTTTTCACATTCAGTTTTGCATATAATTGGCTCTCGACACATATCACCCACCACAACTTCCTGCGCTACCATGGAAAGTAATCTGGAATCTAAGTACTCTACCAAGTAAATATTTGCTTGGCTTCCATCTCAAAACAGGCTACCTACTTCCTTTTTCCTCTTACAGAAACATCAAGTCCCAAAATCTGTCATCTAGAAAAAACTAAGAACCACCCGTTTTAGAATGCTCTGCCTTTCAAACTACTACAGTGGCAGAATGAACCTGTTCATCCTTCTTGGACCTGCACATATTCTTCAATCTCAACTAGCTTCTTTAACTCGAGCACAATTTGCTACTGATTTGCTATGAAATGTATGGAAGCAAAGAAACTCGGCTATATTCAAGTATTCAACCATACACCCATTAGCACACAGTTGATTCTCTCTGTTACAAAAACCTTCATTACACTACTCAAAAAGCCACTCAACCGAACTCAAAATCACAAAGCTCAACTCTTCGGCTATAAGTGGTAGGGAGGAAAAGTGAGCGGAAGGAAAAGGAAGAGGAGAAAAGAGTGATCTTAAAAGAGTGATCTTTCTATCGTTTGGGTGGAAAGAAGAGTGAGGAGAAAGAAAAGTAGGATGATTGGTATTTTAACAAATCACAATCCTCCCATGTTGAGATGACTGGGGAGTGGAAGCTATGGGCCTACGGAGAAGAACTACTCCTCCTGGCTACTCAAACTGATAATCACTCATCCTATACTTGAAACCGAGTTTGCATGTTCTGTCTAAACATTTCGCAGGATTCTGGATCTTCATTACCTACTCAGAGAAAGCTTCTGTTCTAAGTTCATCCAGATGTGGATGTTATAATGATTATATAGAAGGCAGTAAGCTTGCATATCTTTTGGCATCAAAAGCACTATTTGATGTTTTTTTCGATGAAAATGCAACACCTTTCTGTTGATGTATATGGGCAGTGGTGGCCAAGGCCTCAAACTCTGTATCTAAATATTTTTACTGGATATATATCCCATCTTTTTGTGCCAAAAAAAAAAAAACAGAATGAAACTTTCGGTAAGATGCTTCCAAAATCGATTGGTTATGTATAGCTTATAACATAATTCAGAGAAACATGAATGCATTGTATCCTAAATCACCCCTAAAAAGTATGTAAACCAAAATCAGTAAAGTTTCTGATGAAGATTGAATTACACTTATTGTAGCAACATAAACAAGACAAAATAGAAAATTGTTACTAGAAAAGAAAAAAGAAAAGCAATCTACAGAATATTGAAAGCATATTTAATACAGTAAAAAACAAGATTGAGACAAGATGTTGAATTGAATCAAACCCAAACCCAACACTCTTTGATAATTTTGATTATGAGCCCAACCGATCCAGTGCAGCTCGAGCCACGGCCGATCCTGGCTCCACCCTCACGGCCTCCTGATAAGCAGTTATAGCCTCATCTCTCATCTTCTTCACCTCATAACACTTCCCCAACAAACAAAACGCCTTGACCTTATCCTCACCAAGCTTCGCAGCCTGAGTCAGATCCTCGATCGCCGAGTCGGCCCGGCTGCGTTGGCCCATGGACATCTTCAACTCAGCTCTCTTAAACAGCGCGTCGCCTCTCTCTTTGTCGCTCAAAGACTTGGCGGCTGGCGACGCGAGAGCTGTGTCTAGAGAGTCGAGAGCCGAGGTCTTGAAGCCCTGGAGATCGAGAGAGACGGACTTGAGGATGTGGTGAGCGGCGTCCTTGGGGTCGAGGGAGATGGCCTTATCGGCTTCGTCTTGGGCTTGTTTGGCTAGGGAGCGGGAGTTGGAAGATCTAGCTTGGGATAGGAGCTGGGCCCCGACGACGAAGTGGCGCTTGGCTTGGAGATCAGCTCGATTACGGAGCCGCAACTTGGAGAAGAACTTCTTGGGGATATCGTGCATAACGAGAAACATGAAGAGTGTTAGCAGGATTAAACCTGCCTGTAGAGAGAGGTCTCTCACCATCTCCATGTCCATCTTCTTCTCTCTGTTGTGGTGAATCCAGTTGAGATGAGTGAAATAATGAACTACAATCGGGCTTTTGCCAGGAAGCGGGGATTGTTGGGTCAAAATTGGAGGAAACAAGGGGCGTCAAATGGTTTGACTAGAGGATTAGTACAAAAACCAATGTACCATTATGCATAATTATGGGCCG
Source organism: Bretschneidera sinensis (assembly GCA_023935145.1). NCBI lineage: Eukaryota > Viridiplantae > Streptophyta > Magnoliopsida > Brassicales > Akaniaceae > Bretschneidera > Bretschneidera sinensis. The sequence continues at coordinate 144,810,731 of CM043697.1, forward strand.
GCTCCTCGTACACTTTTTTTTTTATGTTTTATACCATCAGAAGTGATTTTAAACTAATTGAGACCTATTATCCTTATGTTTGTTCTCATAAAAAAATTAATCCAAAAATTGCAAAAGTTATGTGAATTTTAAGGGAGGCTTGTCTAGTTTGCAGGGGCCGTTATCTATATTCAAGTCCTATTGTATGTGATTTTTTTGGCAAAAGTTTTCATCCAAACGAGACACAGCTAAGTTTCAAAGATTTTTTATCTCCACAATGATAGGAATAGAAAGACGAGAATGATACTTTCCGATCCATTGAATCTTTGAACTCGAATTCTAATTCACACTATATTATATTTTTTATTAATTATTAATATAATATATTATTGTTATTTTTTAAAGTGTAATTAATGTTTTTAAAAATTGAGGTTGACGAAAAATTTATGCATTCTTTATGAGAATTTTTCCTCCTTGTTCAGTGATTGGATATCCTATATGATATGGGTAAAAATACGTCATCCAATAAAAAATCGGACACGTAGCAAACCTCACAGTTACTTGATTATTTTCCACCACATACTTGGTCTTCAAGACATAGGGGACACTTAGACAACGACATCATCCCACTCAAAGAGCAAAATGATATTTTCACAGAAGGGACCAATTAGTTTTTTTCCATTATGGTAAAATTCTTAACCAATGCTTATTATTTCAAGTATTGCATTTTTTTAAACACTTTTCCAAATATTATAGTCTCTCTTGCCTCACTTCATCCATTCTCTTTACGTCATCCTTAATCGTCTGATTTAAGTATCGAATGGTCATCTTCGAAGAACAAAACTTCGAACAACTTTCCTTTTTCATGTGATCTTATGCTTTTACGCCACATATTCGACTTCAGCTCACAACTATACTTTACTAGATTACCCTTGTCTTATTTTTGGCATCAACACCATGAATGAAGTTCAATGGAAGAACAAAATACTAAAGTCTCAAGAGGTGTTGTCACTTTTCTATAAGCCTTTAATATGAAATGTTTGGTAAGAGTCTCTCCCTATAGTGTATCACAGTGTAAGGATAAGTTTATAGCTTTTATAAGTCCATAGTCCAAATTTAAATGGAGTGTTAATCGTAATATACTCTTGATGGATGTCACTTATATAAGCGTGGGAGTTTAACCGCTTTCTATGTGATTTGGGCAAGTCACTATAGCACTCAAAAATATCCAAATAAGCACATAGTTGTAAAAGTGTTTGTGGTCTCAAAATGGTTCGTTCTAAGTGAAGATCAAACAGAAACTTACTATTACTAATGCAACTTCTTTGTATTACTTACCATTGTCAATCAAGTGTCTTAAAACATGTGAGGAGATTGTTAGCTTTATTTTTAAAGTATTTCAAAACATTTATCTTTTTTAATTAATTTAGTTGTTTGGACCAATCTAATTACTGGATCAGAATAGCCATCGAGATCAAACTAGTTGTTATGGTCCAACAAGTTGTTATTGATCTAATTAGTCTTTATTTAGTCATCAAAGATATAACATTATAAACTCCTCTCTTATTTGCAAAAAGAAAAAACAAACAGCAATGCCTTCTCTTTTTTTTTACTCTTTGTGAGAATCATTTCTTAATTATCTTGCAGGTCTTATGAGTTTTAAGTAACAAGGTATTTTTGGTAACAATTACCTTGTTTTTGTATTGGATGTGTATTTATACAAAAAAAAATTTATAGTTGAATTTTCGATGGTAGATGCGTTGAGACTACACACTCGAAATCAATAATTTCATATATGCGAAATCTACCTTTAAAAACATCGCTATTGTAATAGCTAAGCTTTATTGTATCCATATTCTGTGTTTAATTGTTAGTGTAATTTGTTTTTTTAATGATAAAAATTATATATTCATATTTATATAATTCCAATAAAAATAAAACATTCTATTCCTTTACTTATCTATCTTATTTTATATTTTACTCTTTATTCACCAAACAGATTTTTAAGGTTTCAATTTCTTATTCGGGGACAGAAAAATTACCATTGAGGAAGCCTCTTGGGGTTAACACATTATAGACTTTCGAGGAAAAACCATATGTTGTTATGACCCGTTTGATTAACCAAGCTATGAAATTCATTACATTGTGATCTTGACAATTGGTAATGTTTGTTTTAAAGCAGCAATAGATTATATAATCGTAGAACTATCAGAATGGGATATAAAAAAATAAAATAAAAAAACCCATATTTCGGTTTCAAAAAGAGTAGCTGTACCATTTTACAATAACAGAGCAGTGTTGTACATTATATCATTTTCAATTACTATTTTCGATCACTTAAAAATTATGAAAAAAAAAAATTAGGAAGCAGTCACTAGAAATTTATATGTTTTACCAATTTTGCTCTTAAAAAAATTACTATAACGAGTAAAGAATAAAGTTTATAAGAAGGTGTTGGTTAGATCAGGTTTAAAACATTAGTTTTAGACTCATCCAAAATTTTATTGATAATTTTAAAGAATTTCATTGGTAACATTATTTTTTAAACCCACACTTATGTTAATATTACAAATGAAATTCTCTAAAATTACCAATGAAGTTTCGAGTGAATCTAAAACATTAGTTTTAAACCTAATCTAACCAAATATATTTATAGAATTAATGATCCACTTTGATGATAGATATATCCATTATACTAATAGAACATTTAGGTCTTGCTTGGAAATTGCTTAGATACAACTTAAATAATAAAGTTAAAAATTTTAAAACTTTTAACTTAAAATTTTTTAAATGTTAATAATTTAGGTCACATTTATACAAATACCCAAACGTCACTCTATTTCCCAATCTTCTAACCGTTTTCTCCATCTACAGTGTTAGGCATTTGTACCAATAAGATGCCATGCATGACTCGGTGGGTGGAGTGGTGAGCCAATATGTCTTTGATGTTGTCATGTTTTAGATTAAGGAAAAGCCCATACGCCATACGACTAGGGGTATCTTTTTTAACACAAAAGCCTGTAAATACATATTGATCAAATTGCTGACAGATGTATATTTTCCTCTATATATATAATATTGTAAAAAAAAATTAATGATCCAAAGTAGAAATTTTTTAGGGTTGACTGAAAGTTGGAATGCAAAATTTTTATATTTTATAGCCAATTAAAACTTATAGTGACCGTATGAAATGAAAAAAATAAAAAAGAATAAAAAAAACATCCAAGTAGAACGGATATGATGCTTGCAAAATTATTTCCATTTGCTAAATATCGTGCGAGGAGTTTGCTTCTTTTATAATAACAACAGGAAGAAGAGACTTGCTGATTACAGGCCAGGTGCAGCATTAGTTACAAACAAAAAGCATACCCAAGTAGACTCCGAATTCTTAAATATTTCGAATCGCAATAACTTATAAAAGAAGGCCTCCCCATAGAAAACCTATACAAAGGTCCTTCTCTGCAAGCTCGATATAGACCTTGCTTCATGGGTTTGACTGCATCTTAAATGGTTAGATAATTTGGAGTCTCTTCCTTAAGAACGTTCTTTATTGCCCAGCCATCTGTATCAACTGCACTGGAGACTTTAACAACTTCTTTAACGCCTCCACTATGCTATGGAAAGATGGACGCTGAACAGGATCACTGCCAATGAAAATAAGCAACCATAAGAAGCCTATTTAAAGGGTGAGGTTCTCACGTTCCTTGAAAATTCCTTTATTAACTGAGAAGCATATCATTGGGAATTACAATGACTATAGGACTCAGAGCACACTTACTCAGCCCAGCAAGATTCCATGAGGGAAGCCAACATTGGATAGGTATTCCGTGGAAGAGTAAGCCTTCTGTTCTGGAAAGCAACAGCACCAACCACCTGAAAATTTCCAGCACCATGTGATGTCAACTCCTGTCAAACCGAAAACAAGAGATAAAAAGCGAAGTTTAATGCAATTTAACTTGTAGGTGAGATGTAATTGTGCATAATATTTATAATAAACAATCCAACAATAACAATTTGATTATGTGAGAAGGAAACCCAAGAAAAAGAAGTAGCAAACTATTGGAGGATTAACTGAATATAGATCCCAAATGCACATTGATTATACCTGTGCAGGACTCAGTCCGCTCCAAGGTTGTTGCATGGTCACAAGCTCCCACAGGATCACTCCAAAACTGAAAACATCAGGCTTCTCGTCTGAAGGCTCTCCTCGAAGGAATTCTGGAGCCATCCACTCAGCCTGAAAACAAAAGCAAGAGAGTTACTTGCTGATTGTGCACTTCCACAAACATATTGATGGAAATATCTGACTTTCTATGGAGGACAGAAGATGATCCCACAGTTAATGATGGAAAATATCCATAACTGACAAATCTAGACAAAGAATCAAAACTAGAGGGAGAAATTTTTTAATAAAGATGAGTCAAGTGCTATCTCTTCAAAGGGGAAGTCAATGTAAGATTTCTAGAGATAATAGGAAATCAATACCTTCAATTCTGCGTTCTGTATTTCATGCCGGTACACTTTAACTAAAGTACCTTGAAAAATCTGTCTAAGCATGTGTGCATGTCATGTACCTGCATTTGTGCATGTGCACAACCGTGTCCATACATGTATAGTAGTGCATGAAGAGAGAACAAGAGATACAGAGACTAACCGTTCCTGCAACTGATTTCGAAGATATGAAAGTGTTTGCTTTGAATCTGGACAAGCCAAAATCACACACCTGAGCAAGAAATGCAAAATGAAGTTACATATAAAATAAACCAAATGGGAAATTTCACAAAATGAGAATTTTCTTCATACCTTTACTGTCCAATTCTTATCTACCAACAGATTTGGAGATTTAAGGTCCCAGTGGACTATAGGAGGATTTAGACAATGAAGATAATTGATCCCCTTGGCCTGCTTCCAATATATAACATAAATTTCTTGTTCATAGCAAGTGCTACCAGCAGATAAATGTAAAACAAACAATGATGATGACTAGTACAAACCACATCAAGAGCAATGCGTAACCGTCTTCTCTGATCTAGCATTTCCCCAGAAGCTGGCCTGTGTATGAATTGGTGCAGACTACCGCTGTTCCCAAGACCAGGAAGTTAAAATATTTTAGTCATGCGCAAGCATGGCAAATTAAGTTTGAAGAATCACAATACAGAACATGATTTACCTAGGCAGATATTCTGTCACAATTGACAAATGAGGATGCATTGTAACAGCGCCCATGAAGAGAACTGCATTTGGATGCCGAACGCGTTTCATTATCACAACCTTTAAAAGATGGTGCAAATTATGAGCCATATCGAGTCATTAAATTATGGACCACGAAAAAGACAAATCAAAACGGGTTCATTTTATGTATCAAACTTAGTGGTTTATCTACCATTGGTGCCTGAACTATTATACATTAATTCACACTATAGAAGGATAATGCACCAACATTGAGCAGGTACCCTCGAAAACTCTCTTTCTTTTTCAGGCTACCCAATACATACCTCTCTTAAGAACTCTTTCAACTGATCATCATAAAAATCTTGAACAGTAAAACCTGGACTGCAACATTCTGCAGTATGATAACAGTATAATTTACTTGCAAGGAAAGGAAACAATACAATAAAAGAATGTACATTAAAATGTCAACAAAAATAAAAATTCCATAGAGTGAAAAATTTTCAAAAGAAGAAATAGATTAGATAGAAAATAAAATGTCCTAGACTATTTAACTCTTCTCCTTGCTCAAATAATTTGTTCTCTGGTTTTGTCCTGGTAGGTAACACTTCTAAGAGGGTATATATATAGGGCAATTACTCTCCATGCATGAAATTATGTCCCACTATATCTAGAATTGCAAGGAATATTTCAGTTTGGAAACCCAAAAAGAAAAATCATTGTATTTCAGAGTAACATCATATCTATGGATATTCCCATGCATTTGACTCCCCCTCTGATTTGTATGTCTCTGCGTGTGTGAGCGCGCATTTGCACACTTATGCGTGCATCATCGACACAACGTGAAGAGTTATGCACACCTCCCTCACTTTAAAGGACCAATAACAGAAACCACTGCAGGAAATTCAACAAGCTCACATGATGTAGTGTCTGCTTGAATAGATAGCATAAAATAATCAAAGATGCAGTAGAGTGATCATTGCATAACGGAATTGAAATTTAAGAGGTCCCCCACAGAATTTATTATAAAATATCAAATGGAAAGGTATAAAAGCTAACCGATCCATGCCATTCAGCACGATGCACTGTCCAAAATGATCCTGCAAATTTTATTTTTTTTGAAAAACAAATGTCAGTAATCCCATGAGATCTCAACTGCCTCCAGACAACAACCTTCTGGAAGAAGAACACAATTCGAACAATTAAAAAGTGTTAGTCATAGCTAATTAGGAAAAAGCAGAGGAAATACCACCACCAACACGCTCCTTGATATGTAATTCATTCCACGAGATCTCGAGCCAATCCATTGCAAGAGAAGGCTCAAGATTCAAGTATCTTGGGATTATTCCAGCGGGAAAGCTGCCCCGATTGTCAAGTCTAGTCGCAACCTCCTCCTGATCTGACTGATATTATAAGTTCCCTTTCGGCTGCTTAATAGCAGTGTCTACGACTGGACTTCCAGATGCAATGATCGCTTTCTCGTATGTTTGTTGCATGACGACTGTCTCTCCGCCAAGTCTGGATTTTTCATGTATCGATGCTCCCCCAACAATTCCCACAGGAATCAGAGTGTTAGAATTTAAGAGAGCAAAGAGATGTGATAATTGAAGAGAGTAAAGAGATTTTACAAATGCTTACTTGAGTTCTTATTATTGAGAATACAATCCTTAAAACAAGGAAGGAAACATGGCCTAAAGTAAGCCTTAAAACAAGGAAAGAAACATGGCCTAAAGTAAGTCTTAAGGAAACATGGCCTAAAGTAAGCCTTAAAACAAAGATGAATATATGGCAAGTGTGGGTGAAGTGGAATAGTTAGTGACCTTAATTAAAGAAAAGAATATGGACTTTGCCATCCATTGACAACCCCCTCAAATTGATGCAGGTTGATCAATAAGCATCAATTTGCTGCTTAAGAAGTAATGTCGATGGCGAGTGAGCGCTTTGATGAAGATATCAGCAATTTGTAGGTCAGTGGAAACATGTGGAAGAGTGATAACACAAGCTTCAAATGCTTCGCGGATAGAGTGACAGTCGACTTCAATATGCTTCGTGCGCTCATGATAGACAGGATTGGCCGTGATCTGAATAGCACTTGTATTATCAGCATGTAGAGGTGTAGGATCAGTTGCAGAAAAATTTAGCTCAGCAAGCAAACCTCGAAGCCAAATAATTTCGGAACAAGCAAGAGACATCGCCCGATACTCAGATTCTGTAGATGACTTAGAAACTCTGTCTTGCTTCTTACTCTTCCATGAGATCAATGCATCACCTAAGAACACACACCAACCAGTAATGGAGCGATGTGTATCAGCACAACCAGCCCAATCAGCGTCGCTATAAGCAGTAAGTCGAGGAGAATTGCCTGCAGGAAAGAATAAGCCACGGGCAGAAGTGCCCTGAACATAGCGTATGATCCTACGGACAGCAACCAAATGAAGGTGACTAGGGGTCTGAAGAAACTGGCTGACTTGTTGTACTGCAAAGGAAATGTCCGGTCTAGTAATGGTGAGGTAGACAAGACTGCCCACCAACTTTCGGTATAAACTAGGATCAGCAAGTAAATCACCATTTTCTTTGCGAAGCTTGACATTCAATTCCATGGGAGTATCAACAGAAGTGGCCTTCTGTAGGCCAGCTGTAGCTACCAGGTCACTAGCATACTTATGTTGATTGAGTGAAATACCCGACGGACTACGATGCACCTCAAGACCGAGAAAATATGTAAGAGACCCAAGATCTTTCATATGAAAGGACTCGGAGAGATGGGTCTTGAGCTGGCCAAGTAAAACAGAATCGGAACCAGTAATCACAATATCATCAACATAAACTAAAAGAACAACAATACCCATGTCTGATTTTCGAAGAAACAAGGAAGTGTCATACTTGCTCTGCTTGAATGAGAATTGTAATAAATTAGTTCAAAATTTATCAAACCAAGCCCTTTGAGCTTGTTTGAGACCATAAAGTGAGCGACGAAGCTTACACACATGTGAGTTTGGAGAAGGAAACAATCCCGGGGGTGGCTTCATAAAAATACACTCTTTAAGATCCCCATGAAGAAAAGCATTCTTGACATCCATCTGATGTAGTGGCCAATCATTGGAAGCAGCAAGAGCTAGAATCGTACGAACAGTGGTCATCTTAGCCACAGGAGCAAAGGTTTCTTCATAATTAACACGATATTCCTGTTTATTTCCAAGTGCAACAAGCCGAGCTTTATAACGATCCAAACTTCCATCAGATCGAACCTTGACGGAGTAAACCCATTTGCAACCCAGGGGGACTATAGTGGAAGGACAAGGTGCAATGTCCCAGGTGTGATTGGCCTCTAAAGCAGCAATTTTTTCCTGCATAGCTTGTCGCCAACAATCATGCTTGACAGCATGTGAGTAGCATGTGGGAATATCAAAATTAGACAATGCAGCAGTAAGAGCAGAAGCAAACCCATACCTATCCGGAGGTAAAGATATTCAAGAAGAGCGACGTACCAAGTGTTCTGAAGGTGCTGCAACTGACTGGAGCATGGTAGGATCAGATATCGATTGAGCCATCGAAAGAGACTGTGGGCGGGAACGTCTCGTATATACAACACCTGGTTTAAAGCGAGAGCTGATTTGATGAAGATCTGAAAATTGTTGCTCAAAGGAGGGGAGGACCACCGTAGAAGAAGAGGGCTCAGAGGACATAGGAAAGAAATGTTGATTTTCAAAGAAAATAACATTTCTAGAAATATGTGTACGATGTAAGGTAGGATCATAACAAACAAATCCCTTTTGACACACATTATATCCCAAGAATGCACATCTAATAGATTGAGCAGATAATTTATGTCGCTCATGGGGAGGTAAATGGACAAAACATACACAACCAAAGATACGGAGATTATCATAACTAGGTTGTTTAGCAAACAAGCGGAAATAGGGAGACTCCATGTGTAAGATTTGGGAAGGTAAACGATTAATCAAGTGAGTAGCAGTTTTCAAAGCCTCGACCCAGAACATTGATGGAACAGATGATTTTAACAAGAGAGTACGTACCACATCAAGAAGATGACGATTTTTGCGTTCGGCTACTCCATTCTATTAGGGAGTAGCAGGACATGAACATTGATGAATAATACCTTTAGAAGCCAAGAATTCCTGAAACTCAGTAGACAAATATTCACCACCAGAATCTGTGCGTAATATCTTAATAGTCGCAGAAAATTGATTGTCAACATACGCTAAAAAATTAGTGAAAGTACGAAAAACCTCAGATTTAGAGCGAAGAAAATAAACTCAAGTGAATCTGCTATAATCATCAATGAAAGTCACATAATATTTAAATTTTTCATGTGAACTAACAGGGGAAGGTCCCCAAACATCACTATGGATAAGATCAAAGCAGTGAGAAGCTCTACTAGCATGTAAAGGAAAGGGAAGAATTTTGTTTTTACCAAGTTTGCAAGAATCACACTTAAGAGATAAAGAAGAACGTTCTTCTTTATCAAGAAAACCAGAGTGCAATACATGAGATAAGATCTGAGTATTGGGATGGCCTAAACGACGATGCCACACCATACTCAGATTTGGAACATTATTGCAAGCAAGAGACTTAATAGACGAAACTGGAGAAATTGCTGGGACAGATAAAAATAGTGGAAACAAGCGCCCCACTTTAGGTCCCTTCGCGATCAGCTTTCCCGTTACCTGGTCCTGTACAACACAACCATCACCAGAAAAGTTAACAATACAATTGTTATCAACTAATTGACCAACAGAAATAAGATTCGTGGAAAGTTTAGGAGCAAGAAACACATCAGTGAATTTAGAAGAGGCATCTCCGACAGCAGCGATTGGTAAAGAACTGTCATTGGCAGTCTGAATGGCAGATGGACCAATATAGGGTCGAACATGACACAGAGCGGTGGGAGTATTCGTCATGTGATTAGAGGCCCCCGAGTCTATGTACCAGAGTTTGGTATAATTTTTACCTTGAAACCCCATTGCAGATAATGCTGAAATTAGCATCTGTTGCACCATTTCGGGTGTGCAGTAATTCGCTGCAGGAGGTGCCGAAACTGGGGAGGCACTGGAAGAAGAGCTAGGAGTTGCGGAGGGTACAATAACAGAAGTCTGAAATGCTTGAGCCTGACGATTCTGTGGGCGGAGACGACATTCTTTGATGATGTGACCTTTCTTCTTACAATAAGAGCAATATTTCTTGGGACAATTGGCAGCAATATGCCCATATTCCTTACAGCAAAAACACTGCAAGTTTTTAGAATGCGAATGCGATCCGCGTCCTTGGGCAGCATAAGCAACAGTTCTTGGACTACCATAAGATTGCTCCAGAGTGGCTTGAGTACTAAGACGTTGTTCTTCGCGAAGTAACTCACCAAAACAAACATCAAGAAAAGGAACAGGAGATCTATTCAACAGAGAGGAGCGAATAGATTCATATTTCGGGCGTAGTTTCATAAGAAATTGATCACGCCATCTAGTCTCGTGGAGTTGCTGAATAGTTGAAAGAGTGGCAACATGAACAGCCGCTGTAACAAGATCAGTATAGTCAGTCCAAAGAATCAGAAAGGCCGAGTAATAGTCTTGGATGGAAAGACTGCCATGTTGAAAGGTGGCAATTGCATGCTCTAACTGAAAGCGATAAGCATCATTATCTTGATGATAAACCTTCTTCAGATAAGTCCACATGGATTGAGCAGAGCGATGAGTACGCAAATTGGTGACAATATGTGGCTCCATCGAACCAAGAAGCCAAAACATGATCCGAGCATCAAGCACAGTCCAAGAAAGAGAATACCAGACATCCTTCGATTGGTCTGTATTGGATGTTTGTACAACATCTGTGCCATCGATATGGCCCCAAAGTTCTTTTCCCTTGAGGAAAATTTCAAACTGAAAGGCCCATGTAGAGTAATTTTTGCCCGTAAATTTGACACACACATGTGCAGAATCCATTGCAAATAAGTGCAAAAAAAAATAGCCCGACCAAAAAAAATGCCGAAACCACCCAAAGCAGAAAAAAAACAAACTGTCAAAAAGATCTGAGAACAAAAAAAACACCAAGAAATCTGAGACCCAAAGCCACAAAACACCTCTCTGAAAATAGAGGATGTCGAGAATGCCGAAACTACTCAAACCAAAAAAAATAAGAGGTGCCGACAACACCAACCCAAAAAGAGAAGACCGAAAAACAACAAAAAAAAAACTTTCACGTCGAGTTCACCGAGAACAATACAGAACATGCCGAAACACGAAACCGAGAAAAATTACAAGCGAGAGAAGAACCTAAGCAACCGGCTCTAATACCATGTTAGAATTTAAGAGAGTAAAGAGATGTGAGAATTGAAGAGAGTAAAGAGATTGTACAAATGCTTACTTGAGTTCTTATTATTGAGAATACAATTAAGAGTATATATAGGTTATTAAAGGAAAAAGACATTCCTTAAAACAAGGAAGGAAACATGGCCTAAAGTAAGCCTTAAAGCAAGGAAAGAAACATGGCCTAAAGTAAGCCTTAAAACAAGGATGAATATATGGCAAGTGTGGGTGAAGTGGAATAGTTAGTGACCTTAATTAAAGAAAAGAATATGGACTTTGCCATCCATTGACACATAGATGATTCTTTTACATGACAAGGTTGATCAACATTAGCATAAATGGAGGCCCTTGCATTTTCAAACAAACCAATGTCCTTCAACTGTTGGCCCTCCTCCTCACTATCTGCAAGAATTAATCCATCCTTGAAACTTGTTACAAGCAGGTTTTAATTATTTGGGGGAGAACATCATAGATCCATCAATTAGAATCTAGGCAAGTAAAAAGAGGATGTTGAAGAAAACTAAGACCACCCATAGGGTTCAACCAATATTGTCAATTGGAACCAGTACACTACCCCATATGCAATTGAAGTAGGACAATAAGAAACCACAAGGTTACTTAATTTTCAGTTAAAAAAAGACAACTGTTTCAAAAATACTGTCAAAAGCATTCGCACCCTGCAGTAAACTTAATTATCTTAATCCTAACCAACAGATCTCAAGGAATTTTTGTGGTTGTAAATTGTAATGATGCATCCACCCCTATCCATTCAGTCATCCTATAACCCTTGACGGAAGAAGCAATAGAAAAAATATCTTTCAAGGTATGTTAAATATAACATACCTGAATGTTGAGGATTTTCAGAAAGAGCACATGACTGCTTTGAATCTATTATCTGACAACAGGATGCACTATCCATATAAGGTTGTTGCAATTCTTTTAGACGAGAAATTTGAAGTGGTGAAGGCATCTGAGAAAGTAATCCTCCATTGATTGAGGAATCTGGACCATGGACATTTCCTGGTTTCCCAACTAGATCAACTACATATTCCCTGTTAAGAAATTTGTTCATCTATCAACAAAAGGCACGAAAATTTTGAAAACTCTGATGAAATTCTACTGTACAAACTGTATATAGAATCATTCACATATTTAAGATCGGACATGAGAAAATATTTTAGCAGATAAAAAAATCTGTCCAACTCCTTCAAGACCAACCCCTGAAACAACAAAGCAAATTGAGGAAGACCAGGCGGTAGAGGCACAGAACATAAATGACGATAAGTACAGTTTTCAGTGTCAGTGAGAACATCAACAAGAAAAACAAACAGATAATATAAATCATTAAGGCAACAAAATATAATTTATTTTTATCAGTAAAGCAACAAAATATAATTACGAGAACTATCACTGAAGACAACATAAACAAACAAAAGTTAGAGAACTAACAATTTTTCATTATTAGTAGAAGATATCAAATATGATTAATCATTTTACAGCCAAAATGGATTCTCACAAAAATTAGTCCTAGAAAGAAAAAAAGAAAAAAGTTGCACCACCAGTCCATTAATTTAGGACCAGTAGCATATATGTCTTAAAGTTTCGATTTGGTATCCATACCCTTTAAATTTTGAATTTTTTGCAATGTGTTTTAAGCGGGGTATAAAGTACTTTTACTTCTAAAAAAGTTGTACCTAATAACACATCCCAACAAATTGAAAGTTCAAGGATCATGGATGCCAAATTGAAACTTAGTGCTATGGGTACACAGTTCATAAGAGGGCAGGTGCAATTATCCAAAAAATAATAGTAATAAGAAGCCTGTAAGTAGAAAAGAATATTCAACCTTGACAACTGCCCGTCATCTTCAATTTTAACAAGGCAAGATGACCGATGATCTGCTGCACAATACCTGCAACCTTGAGCTATCCGACATGGCAAACCTATGTAGTCTGCCAATTTCTGCAGATTCAAAAATAGGTGCCATGTTAGTGATCAATCCCGGAGAAGACATGTTTTGGAATGAAACAACAGTGTTATCTCTGTATCATCATTTGCAACAAACCCAAATATTTCACATTGCAAAAAATCCACTATATTTTCATTTAAAATGAATTTGATAAAAATGGCCACATAAATAAGCATGTTTTGTGCCCTCCATACATCGAGATGAACAAAGTTATGTCACAAGATCATATACTTGATTATCAATGAGATAACCCATGCATAGACAAGTATACATTGTCCATTCAATCTTCCAAATACTTTTTGCTCCGAAGAAAATAAAACGACGTTAAACTTATAATTATATAATTGCCTGATTCAATTGATGCAGCATATTTCAATAAAAAAAAAGCAGATATTGTTTGACAGGGGAAACGGATAGGCACACTTTCCCCTTAAACAACCCTAAAATGCAACCTATTTCGATGAGCGCAAACAAAAGATGTTAAACAGATGAGTTATTTAAAAAAATGTTAAAAAGAGAGAAAGTGTAGGTTTAAGGTTCTGTAGGCCGTAGAAGTCCAGTGTTTTTTTGTATCTAAATAAGTTCTTTTGTGTAGGATTCGAGGATGCCTCGTGGATCAAAGAGAGGTAGAGTTCGGGGAGGAGGGCGTGCCCAAGGAAGGGGTAGTGTTCCAACTCGGGGGCGTGGACGACCCCCGTTACATAGGGTGGAAGAAAATGTTGAACCTGAAGTCCCTGAGAGAGAACATGTTGGTAGTGCAACCGGTGCTGCTGTGGGAATGTAAGAGATGCTGCTATAGAAAGGGATGAGTTAAGGGAAGCTTTAGCCCAAGCATTGGGTAGAATTGGGGAGCTAGAGCGTAGATTGGAAGAACAAAACAGACGAGCTCCAGATTTTCCAGATGAGCATGCAGATATTCCTGTAGCACATGATGAAACTTTAGGGGAGGACGGATTGAGGCAGGAAATGGAAGGCGATGTATTTAACAGGTTTAACAAGTTGATGCCACCAAGTTTTCGAGGTAACAAGTGTTGAAAACCCTCTAGATGTCGAGGCATGGATTAAAAAGATAAAACACCTGTTTAAGGTATTACCAGTGTTGGACCGACAAAAAGTGGAGTTTGCATCATTTAAGTTAGAAGAAGAGGCAGCAAATTGGTGGGAGGATATACTTCCTAGATTATCGGGGGACACTGATGAACTGTTGACTTGTGAGAAGTTTAAAAAAGTATTTCATGACAAATATTTCCCCGAATCTGTTAAGGCTCAAATGGAGAAGGACTTTATCTTCCTGAAACAGGGTGCTATGTCGATAACTCAATAAGATGCGAGATTCATTACACTATCTAGATTTGCACCAGACTTAATAAGCACTGAAGGACGAAAGTGTAAGAAATTCCTTGATGGTTTGAATTATGAAATTCGTACTCGTCTTTCGTATTTGGACCATCCAAACTATGCAAGACTGGTGGATAAAGCACTACTTGTAGAGAAAGATATAATGGAAGTTGAGGGGACGTCGGGATCAACAAAAGAGGAGTAGGTCAGAGAGTGTTAGGGAAAGTAGTTATGGGTTTGGAGTCCGAGGTGGTCATCCTTTTCAACAGAGTAAATCAGTTTTCCAAGGAGGGCAAAGTATGGGAGGTAAGCTATTTGAGATTAGTCAAGGTCTTCAGAGTGAACCAGCAGCATCTGTTGTACTAAGTTCAGTGGGAGGAATTCAAAGAATTACAGGACAATCATTGCCTTTAAGAACTCAAGGCAGAGGATGAAGTGCGCAAGGTAGAAGAAGTGGTACAATGTCAGGAATGAATACTAAAAAATGCTTTCGGTGTGGTCAGATGGGTCACTTATCTAGAGACTGTAATGTTAAGTTGTGTCATTATTGTGGATCAGCTGAACATCTTCAAATGGACTGTCTTGTGTTGCAAAGTGCGGTATGTTTTGTGTGTGGTCAGGGTGGTCACATGGGAGCAGACTATTGGTCAAGACTTAAGCCAACTGGTAGTGTGAGTACAGCTAGAGGCTCCAGACAGGGCCAAGTGGGTCGAGTCAGTGGGACTGGAGGTGGTAGGAATAGTAGTCAAGGCAAAGGGGTCACGACAGGCAGAAGGGATGCTAGTCAAGTCAGAGAGGGCAAGGTCGTGTTTATGCAATAACTCAGCAAGATGCTCAGGCCACACCCGACGTGGTGACTGGTATGATTTCTCTTTCGGGTAGAAATGCTAGAATGTTAATTGATCCTTGTGCAACACACTCTTTTGTTTCTACATCTTTTCTTATATATATTGATGTACCTAAAACACGTTTGCATAAGATCATGATTGTTGAGACTCCTATAGGAGAAAAGGTGGAAATCCAATGGATGTTCCAGGACTGTGTTGTGAACATTGGGGATAGAGAACTTAAGGTTGATTTATTGCCCTTGAAGATGAAGGACTTTGACTTGATCTTAGGTATGGATTAGTTAGCTAAGTATCATGCCTCAGTAGATTGTTTCAGGAAGATGGTAATGTTTCAAGTTCCGGGGGAAAAAGAATTTTCTTTTCAGAGAGAACATAAGGTACTTTCACAATGCCTCATTTCTGCCCTTTCAGCTAGGAGATTGTTGAAGAAAGGATGTGAATGTTATTTAGCCTATGTGATCAATTCTTCTGAGGAAGGTGTGGAATTGGGAGGAGTACCTATAGTTAGGGAATTTCCATATGTATTTCCTGAAAAGTTGCCCGGTTTACCACCTGTTAGGGAAATTGATTTTCTTATTGATATCACACCTGGTTTTACTCCTATTTCGATACCCCCTTATCAAATGGCGCCGACAGAATTAAAGGAACTTAAGGTCCAACTTCAAGAGTTGTTAGACAAGAAACTCATTCGTCTTAATGTATCGCCTTGGGGAGCTCCAGTGTTATTTGTCAAGAAGAAATATAGGACTTTGAGATTGTGTGTGGACTATAGACAACTAAACAAGATGTCAATTCGTAACAAGTACCCATTACCGAGAATTGATGATTTGTTTGAACAATTGCAAGGAGCTCCGGTATTTTCAAAAATAGATTTGAGATCGGGTTACCATCAACTACGTATTAAAGATTTGGATGTTCCGAAGACTGCTTTCCGCACCCGTTATGGACACTATGAATTTCTAGTTGTGCTGTTCAGATTGACTAATGCCCCCGCAGCCTTCATGGACTTGATGAATAGAGTATTTAGGCCATTCCTGGACAAATTTGTGGTAGTTTTCATTAATGATATTATGGTGTATTCGAAGAGTGAAGAAGACCATGTCAAATATTTAAAGATAGTACTGGAGACTCTTAGAAAGGAGAAACTTTATGCCAAGTTTAACAAATGTGAGTTTTGGTTAAAAGAAGTGACCTTCTTAGGACATGTGGTATCAGAAGCAGGAGTGGCTGTGGACCGTCAGAAAGTTGAAGCAGTTCTAAACGAGGAGAGACCTACAAATGTGACCGAGATTAGGAGCTTTTTGGGATTGGTGGGATATTATCGTAGATTTATCAAAGACTTCTCACTGATTGTGGTACCCTTAACCAAATTAACAAGAAAGGGAGAAAAGTTTATATGGTCAGAAGAATGTGAGCAAAGTTTTCAATTATTGAAGGAAAAGCTGACAATGGCACCGGTGTTAATCCTTCCTTCGAGTGATGAGGGGTTTGTGGTTTATAGTGATGCTTCACATCAAGGGTTAGGTTGTGTCCTAATGCAGCATGGGAGGGTTGTTGCTTATGCTTCACACCAACTGAAGAACCATGAAAGAAACTACCCCACCCATGACCTAGAGTTGACAGCGATAATCTTTGCCCTGAAAATTTGAAGACATCATCTTTATAGAGTAAGATGTGAGATCTTTACGGACCACAAGAGCGTCAAGTATCTACCTACCCAGAAGGAGTTAAACTTAAGACAAAGGCAATGGATGGAACTGATCAGTGACTATGAATGTACCATAAGTTATCATCCTGGAAAGGCTAACGTGGTAGCTGATACGTTAAGTCGAAAATCCAGTAGCAAGTTGGCAACTTTGAAGATTTATGATTCTGGGTTAATTGAGGAATTAAGAAGTTTAGAAGTGAAACTTGAGGCCAACACCATTGGGGGGTTAGTAGCTAACATGGTGGTAACATCATCAATAGTAGGTCGCCTACTGGATGCTCAAGGTAAGGATGCAGTGTTAATGGCCATTAAGAAGGAGGTTTGAGAAAACAAGTGGAGTGATTTTGTGGTGAGAGAGGATGGAATGGTGATGATGGGAAATCGAATCTGTGTGCCAAGCGAAGTGGAGTTAAAGAAGGAGATCCTAAAGGAAGCTCACGACACTATTTATTCTATGCACCCGGGGAGTAATAAAATGTATAGAGGGTTTAAGCAAAATTTCTGGTGGTCAGGTTTAAAGAGAGACATAGCGGACTATGTTTCTCGATGTTTAGTATGCCAGCAGGTGAAGACTGAGCATAGACATCCGGCAGGGTTGCTGCAACCTCTTCCTATATCGGAGTGGCCATGGGAGAGGGTGGCTATGGATTTTGTGACAGGACTTCCTCGTACTCAGAGAGGTTTTGATGCCATTTGGGTCATAGTTGATCAATTATCTAGATCTATTCATTTTCTACCCATCAAGATAATTTGGTCTCCTGAAAGATTAGCAGAGTTGTATGTGGCTGAGATAGTAAAATTGCATGGTGTACCATTAAGTATTGTATCGGATCGTGATGCTCGGTTTACATCTCGATTTTGGAAAGGATTTCAGCAAGCTATGGGTACTCAATTACATTTTAGCACAACTTTCCACCCTCAAACGAATGGTCAATCAGAAAAAACAATTCAAATCTGAGAAGATATGCTACGAGCGTGTGCTATGAACTTTTCGGTTGGTTGGGATGCGTACTTACCCCTTATGAAGTTTGCGTATAATAATAGTTTTCAGACCAGCATTGGGATGACACCTGGCACCTTTCAAGGCATTATATGGTAGGAGGTGTAGGACTCCGATATGTTGGAAAGAAGTGTCTTAGGACCAAATTTGGTAGAGATAACCACAAAAAGGATCAAGAAAATACGAGAACATCTAAGGACGGCTCAAAGTAGGCAGAAAAGTTATGCAGACAAGAGGAGGAGACCGTTGGAGTTTCAAGTTGGTGATCATGTGCATCTTAAAGTTTTTCCTTGGAAGGAAGTTTTGAGGTTTGGGCGAAAAGGGAAATTAAGCCCTCGTTACATTGGACCTCATGAGATTATTGAAAGGATTGGACTTGTAGCATACCGATTAGCCTTACCTCCAGAACTTTCACAACTTCATGATGTCTTCCATGTGTCAGCTTTGCGCAAATATGTACCGGATGAGTAACACGTCATTCCATTCTAATCCATAGAAGTTCAAAAGGACTTTTCATATGTGGAGATGCCAGTAAAAATCTTGGACTCTAGGGAACAAGTTCTTCGCAACAAAGTCATTCCCTTGGTTAAAGTGCTTTAGAGAAATAGAGGAGTCGAAGAAGCTACATGGGAAAGCAAAGTGGAAATGAAGAACCAATACTCTTATATGTTCGTCAATCCAGGTTAGTTGAAAATTTCGAGGGCGAAATTTTTTTAGGAGGAGAGAATTGTAGAATCCGATATTTCTTTTAAGCTTTTATAATCTTGTTTTATAATTCAGTTTTTTTTTTTTAAGGAACTCTTAGTAAGAAACAAAAACTTTGGGGGTGTTTAAATACTAAAGGAAAATAAAAGGAAAGGGCATGTAAATTAA
Source organism: Bretschneidera sinensis (assembly GCA_023935145.1). Lineage (NCBI taxonomy): Eukaryota > Viridiplantae > Streptophyta > Magnoliopsida > Brassicales > Akaniaceae > Bretschneidera > Bretschneidera sinensis. Next base: position 144,829,935 of record CM043697.1, read on the forward strand.
TAAAAGAATAAGGGGAAGGGTAAAGTGGTAAAAGGCCAAGACTTAGAGGGAGTATATAAGCTAAAATTTAACCTAGAACAGCAAAATCTCTCATTTGGCATTTGGAGAATTCGGCAGAAGGAGAGAGGAAAGAAAGAAAAGCACCAGAATTTTCCTTCTCAAAAACCCATTTTCTTCCAAACTTTGACCTAGCCTTAACCCAACCATTCAAGATCCTTTTGCCCCCAAACTTCCAACACCCTCTTCTGCCACCATCAGCTTTCTTTCGGCCAGGGAGGTGAGCCTCCATGAGCAGGTTACGGTGGCCCACACGCCGTGCAGGGGAGGAACAGCCCGTTTTGTTCCTTTGACTTTTTCATGCAGATTTTGAGGTAATTTCGAAAAGTGGTCAACTGCAAACTTAAAGTAGACTTCTTGATGTTGATTTTTGGCTTTTATTTGAGGTCATTTGGATTTAATTGGGGGATTTATGAGTTGTATAAGTTGGGAGAATTGTCAGAAATTCTGGAAATAATTTGTGTTCTGGGCAGTTTTGTGAGCTGTTTTTCAGTAAGAATTTGAGGTGGTTTTGGGTCTCAATTATTTTTACGTTAAAGTATACTTCCTAAAGTTGATCTAGAACTTTAGTTGGGATGGTTTGAATTTAAATTGGTTTAGTTTGAAATATTTGAAGTTTGAAGAAAATTTGAGAGAAATCTGAAAATTCCTGTATTATGGAACTTTGGAAGAAAGTAATAAGAGTGTGTGAAGTTTGAAGATTTTTAGGGTGATTGTATGTACAAAGTTTGTATTTCCCAACTATTCTTGTATAACATGATTTTTGAGATGAATATGGTTAGATAATTTTAACATGGGCTGTAAATTTAAAAGGGTTTCAAATTTACAGCCCATGTTAAAATTCTCTAACCATATTCATCTCAAAAATCATGTTATACAAGAATGAAACTTCAAACTTTGTACATACAATCACCCTAAAAATCTTCAAACTTCACACACTCTTATTACTTTCTTCCAAAGTTCCATAATACAGGAATTTTCAGATTTCTCTCAAATTTTCTCCAAACTTCAAATATTTCAAACTAAACCAATTTAAATTCAAACCATCCCAACTAAAGTTCTAGATCAACTTTAGGAAGTATACTTTAACGTAAAAATAGTTGGGACCCAAAACCACCTCAAATTCTTGCTGAAAAACAACTCACAAAACTGCCCATAACACAAATTATAATTCTGCACAATTCTCCCTACTTAGACAACTCATAAATCCCTCAAATTAAATCCAAATGACCTCAAATAAAAGCTAAAAATCAACATCAAGAAGTCTACTTTAAGTTTGTGGTTCAAAAACATGTTGTTCCTCTCCTGCACAGCACATGGGGCACACACGCCACCGTAACCTGCTCGTGGAGGCTTACACCCTGACTGGAAGAAAGCTGCTGGTGGCAGAAGAGGGTGTTGAAAGTTTGGGGGCAAAATGATCTTCAATGGATGGGTTAAGGCTAGGTCAAAGTTTGGAATAAATGAGTTTTTGAGAAAGAAAATTTTGTTGCTTTTCTTTCTTTCCTCTTTCCTTCTGTCGAATTATCCAAATATCAAATGAGAGATTTTGCTGTTTTAGATTAAATTTTAGCTTATATACTCCAATTAAGTCTTAAACTTTTACCGCTATACTCTTTCTTTTCTACTTTTATTAATTTACATGTCATTTTCTTTAATTTTCTTTTTAATATTTAAACAAAGTAAAAATTTTATTTTTAACTCAGAGTTTCCAAAAAAAAAATTAATTATAAAACAAGATTATAAAAACTTAAAAAGAAATATGGATTCTACACAAAGTATGGACCCTACTGATGAACATGATGATGATGATGATGATGAGTCGGTGACAGGAGGAGCTCGCGGTTCTCATCGATATCTCTAGATGACAATAGTGAAGATGATGATCTTTCTCCGTTTTTCTCCACCAACCACTCGCGAAAGGCGGCAGCCTGTTGCTTCTTAGTCTGAAACTTTTCATCACTACCAACGCCAAGACTACCCGTAGAGAGATCTGATACCGCTGAATCTTTAGCAAGTGATGATGATGATGAGAAGTGAACTCTTGGGTTCCTTTTTGGAGAAGAATACTACTTTTGGTCATTGTTGTTGGTGGTGATGGTTGTGGTCTTCTTCTCGTGATTCAATAGTTGCTTGGAAGATGCACAGAATCCACGATCCGGAAATTGCCTGTGGAGGAAGTAAATGGTTCCGTGAGGCACTTTTCACGGGCCCCACGGGATCAAAAGTTCAAGACTTCAACCCAATCCAACACGCACGCTTTTTTTCTTTTCTTTTTTTTTCTTTTTGGCCTCGCACGCTTAGGAGGTCTCTCTCAAGCTTTCACTCAACAGAAAATTGATTTCCTTACTGACCGTACAATCCCTGCAAATCCCTCACCATGAGGCCGAGCTCAATAACAAAAATAAAAAGAACGCATTTCTCTCTTTCTCTTTTGTTGGTGCTTATTTTTGCAACAAAATGCGTCAATATTCTTGATCCAAACACACTTGCTTTTATGCATTCTTCTCGCTGCCTGCACACTTACCAATTAGCTTCAACCAAATACAAATCAGATAGAGAAAGAAGAGAATTACTAGTTGTTTTTCTTCAATAAATTGAAATATTGAACATAGTCGGTTTTTGATCCAACGAGAAAATGAGAAGGAAAGGTTGCTTTTGAGGAACAGCACTTGAAGAGAGAAGGAGAGAGCAAAAGAATGAAGAAGTTTGGGTGTTCTTTTAAAGCTGAAGGGTGAAGACAATGAGGAAAGGAATCTGTGGGAAACTGATTTTCACTTAGCGGAGAGAGAGGCAAACGAGCGCACCGTATGACGGGCAGAAATTACTATCTGACCCGTGACAACTGTGCTACAATGCACCCCTTTCGTTGGAGAAGAGCACACGTAAAATTCACTACGATACTCCACGCGACACGTAAGTCTATGTGGCAGAGAGTTCGCATCGCCGGTACGGACGGTGCAGGTTTTGCAGCCGCGGGATTTATGGGTGAAAAAGGAGTATAAAATTTGGAGTTATGTTATGTACAGTAAGAGACGGGGGAAATTTCGTTATTTGGAAAGGAGCGACTTGAAATGACGACTTTACCCTTATATTTTGACTAAATGACAAGATTAATCTTGATTTTTTATTTATATTTTTTTTTTATTGAAAGTGGATTTTCAAACAGCGTGACGGTTGTTGCAGTTGATAGTGATAGTGATACTACTACCTTTTGTTGCGCTGAGTTTTTGAGTAACCCCTTGCCTCACTTGGAATTCGTGATGTTATCCACTTTTTTCCTTTGATTAGATGAAGGTTCTTGTTTAGTTTTGCCTGATTTCTAGTATGGGGAGTGGGTGTTTGGAATTTGGATTATCTAATTTCTAATATTTGACTATTGTCACATTAAAAGGATGGTCTAAGTTAAGACAATTTTGTTATCAAATTCCTTTGACTTACCACCAGCTAAAAATGTCTCATGCTTTTGAGGCATTTTTGGGGCCAGGATTTTTTTAAAAAAAATTGTTTGTTTATTTTTTTTATTTGGATAACGAACCATTACGACCGTCTTCATAGTCTTTGTCCTAAGACCCTGTGGATGACGTAAAACTCAAAATGTGCAGCGCAGTGGTAGAACTCGAACTCGAGACTTTATGGGATCACCGCCATTTTGAAAGCGAACTTACCACTTGTTTATTGTGTGCATGTATGGTGGGTATGATTTGAGCTAGCAAATGTTAAAGATTAGATTAAAAAGTAGATTAAATTTACACAATCATCATGATATTTTGTCTATCAATGAACAAACACTAATCATTTATAATTTATAAGAATTTAATTGGTAAATAACGAGTAAACAAATAAATGAGATTGAGAAGATTTAGTAGGATTGATCATATACATTTTCATATTCTTTTATTTTTCATTAAAAAAAATCCAAAACAATAAGCTTATGGCAACAAAAGCTCCACGTGTTAAGAGATTTGATGCGTGAAATTTTAAAATATTATGACCGTTACCAAATTAAGCGATAATTGCATTGCTAAAGCATTGAGCCAAGGATCATTGTTTGTTTTAATCGGGGTTCTTAATTTCTTATTGCCAAACTCTTTCTACATTGACAAAAGTTTGCTTTTCGAATATTAAAAATAAGAAAGGTAATGTTTTGTAAATGATTTAAGCGAAGATTAAAATAAATTTTTTAATAATCAGAATGTTCTTATCTACAAAGCATTTATTCTGTTTGCACTTCTTTTGCTCATACTTTCTTCTAATTCTCCGGTAAATTTAAAATAATAAAAAAAAATCATATAAAATTTTGTTTTTCTTTCATAAATTCACCCAAAAATCTTGTAAAAGCATTACATGAATTACAACACTTTATTATGTTCGTTTCTTTGTTAATTATTTTTTATATAAAATTATATTTGAGTGAATTATTGTAATGATAAGTTCTCATCTATCGAGTTTATAAAATTATGATAAACAATAATTATATTTGTATTTAACCCCTTTCGCTGAAAAAAAAAATAGTAAACATTGACAAGTAAGTACAACCAATTCATCAAAAGTGACACATTCTCGATTAATCTCTATATAATAACGTAAATTATACTTTACTGGAAGGTTCTACCTGCTTAATACTGTTTGCTAGCTTTAATTCTCCGGTGAATTAAATAAAATTAATTTCATGTAATTTTTTTTTTCCATAAATTCACCTGAAAATCTTGTAAAAGCATTGCATGAATTACAACACTTTATTATGTTCGCTTCTCTGTTAATTATTTTCTATATAAAAATATGTTTGTGTTAATTATTTTAATGATAGATTATAATCTATTGAGCTTATAAAATTATGATCAAACGGTATTTATATTTGTATTTTACCCCTTTTGCTATAAAAAAAATAGTAAACATTGACAAGTAAGTACAACAAATTCATCAAAATGACACATTCTCGATTAATCTCTCTATATAATAACTTAAATTATACTTTATTGGAAGGTTCTATCTGCTTAATACAATGAACTAGAATATGTACTGTTTGCTACCTTTAAATTGAGTATGACTGTAGTCCCAAACTCCCAATAGCTAATTACTATACAAAACCAAGATTAAAATTTATTGGAATTGGTTTTTTTAAAGCTTTAGGTAACATTTTTAAATCGCTTTTAGCATTTCTATTTCATAAAATCGTCTTTATTGGCCATTAAATATGTTCTATTGTTCCAATTATAATGTAGTTTAGTGACTGGACTAGAGTGGAGTGGAGGAACATCTGTTAAGTTATAGATGGGTGAATTTCCTAATTAAAGAAACTTCCACTTGCCTACTAAGGATCGGTTTTGGTAGAAATATTTATTTATATTTTGTACAAAACATAATTTTTATATTGAATGAAAATTTTGTTAATAATTTTATTGATAATATAAATAATAATAATATAAACGATTAATAAAATTATTTAATATTTATTAATAAAAATTTTATCCATATAAGTACGAAATATAAATAAAAATTTCTCAAATTTTGAAGACAAAATAAAAAGTGCTCAAGAAATATTTTATTTAAAGAAATCCTCTCCATTAAAATAAATGATACAATAGATCTCTAACACTGTTTCCTTCTACAAATATGAAAGAAAAGCATATAAAATAAGTAAAATTTCACCCACTTTCTTGGAATGCAAGCCAATCTTTTGATCTCTGTGGACAATCATTTGCTTATATTTAGGGTAAGTTAGGCAAACATCAATGGGACAGTGAGTTATAAATTTTAGCCCTTCAATCAATAAAATCTTGCTACACTGTTATAAAATGGACTTTTTGTTTAGATATTTTTATGTTATTAGTCTCGTGTTATCAGCCAATGATTGATTTTAAAACAATTACTAATTAAGTTTTCAAATAAAAATATCAAAATTTGTTATCTTTTCTTAAGGTACGCATATTATTGACGCTCAAATCATATGTTAACAAATGGCACATTTTGATGATACAAAGCTTTATTGATAGAAACTCTAGGTGGTATGATGGCGTGAGACGCGACTGCATTGTTCTTAAAGGATCACGATCTTCTTCATTTGAAAATTGAAATGGAGTCAAGTTTATGATGAGATTAAACGCCACATCATCAAATGGAGAATATTCAAATTCAAATTTGCCTATGTGACATTTAATCTCACAATGAACTTGATCTTCAATTCAATTATTAAATGGAAAGGGTCATGGTCCACTCTTAAATAGTAGTGTTAAAATAGACAAAGTCATACCAGTGATTTCCATAGTTTGATTGTCAAATTGATTTTTAAATTTTCAGTTTAGTCTATTTAACTATTTTTGTTAACTCTCCCTTAACTTTATTAGTTTTTGTCACTTATAATAACCATTTGGCTAAAATTCGTAGCCATTTCGTTAAAAACAACACGCATTCTTATGATTAAGCCTCATGTGAGAATCATGTGACTAACCAAAAATCTAAACACAGAACTCGACTCTTTTGATATGGTGGTTACCTCAATGAGTCTCCATATGGGAGCTTGGGCTTGATCCCCCTCCCTGTAAGTGTACCAATACAAGAAAAAAAATATAAAGAAAATAAAAGTGTTATTTGTTGAACTTGACAATTCTATTAACGATAAGACTTTTATTGATCACGTAATTCTCATGCAAAGCTTAAGTAAGAGAATCTCGTTGGTTTTTGTCCAAGTGATCATAAGTGACAGAAACTAACGAAGCTAAGAGGCAGTTAAAGGAAGACTTAATTGGGCAAATTGAAACTCTATGACTTATTTAATAAAATTGATGCCCTATGAACCAATTTGATCGAAATACCAAACTATGGGGATCAATGATAACATTTAGGCACCTAAATATGAAATGTGTTATTTATCTACGTATACCTTAAGATTTTGCTCTAAAAAGTCTCAAAGATATTAATCCCATGATTTGAGGAATACTTATGCAAACTGGGTTCAAAGGATCGACCTAATTTGCGACCCCTCAAATCATCAATGTTATATGAAGCTTTACCTTTCTAAGGTTTTGGCCTTATATTTATACACTTAGAATTTAGAATATGTAAAAATGATAGTATTGTCCTTATATAAACTGTTAAATATTAAATATGGCTAAATATCATCACTGGAACCTACAGTTTATCCCCTCGATCAAATTGGTCTTCATATTTTCAATTGCAACGAGTAAATCTCCCGTCAAATCCCATTGACTTTGTTAGTGATATTATCACATAAGATATAACAATTTATCCACCTAGTTAAATTATTTAATTAGCCCCTAACTCGATTCAATGGTATACCGATGTTTCATAACAGTAAAATTAATACATCATCAAAAATTATAAAAGTTTTATAAGGTAATATTAAACATATCTATGGGAGGATAACTTTATCTTACAAATCCATGTGTAGAGAATTTTAGCCTTATGTGTGATAAGTAGTTAATAATAATTTAACCAAGTAGCTATATTGTTTTATCTTACATGGTAATGGTACTAACAGAGTCAATAAGATTTGTCGGGAGATTTAATAAGAAAAAATTGATAATTGAGAGATTTATTTGTCATAATTCAAAGCTTGGGGACCAATTTGACCAAAAGGGTAAACTATAGGGACCACCCAATGCTGTTATTTAGCCAACAATTTAACCATCTGGTTAAATTATTTAGCCATTTGTTATATTGAAGGCAAGAATTCTCAGTGTTTGCTGAATAAGGTTATCGTCCTACAGAGTTGTCTAACATTGCTTAACAAAAGTTTCATGTCCTTGATGAGTTATTAATGTTACTATTTTGCAGCATTAGTCTCCCATTGAAAGAAGTCATTGACTAAATAATTTAACCAAGTGATTAAATTATTCTATCTAACGTGACAATAGCATTAGCGGAAATTTTTTGATGAACAATCGAGGGACATGTTATCTTAGCATAAAGATTAAGACAAATGATAAATTGGAATTGTCATTTGATCTTAAAGGGAATCAAATTCCTTATCACTAGTCTGCCAGAGATTCAGAGCAAAATATTGAGATACGAGAGAAATAGGATTTAAGACTTTCATCTCGCTTAAGTTGAAACCTAACCCTTATGTTTTTGAAAAAATAATTAAAGATAAACTAAAACTATTTAAACTACACACTAACATACGATCACATGCAATATCAGTTATGTCACACAATTTTGCAAATCAACAATTATACCAAATCATCACAATCAAAAGAAACCCATAAATACTTGAAATATTATTGTCTCAAAATCATGCGTTGAACAACTTTGTCCATTTGTGAGGTTATCAATCAATTGCCTGCAATTGAGAGAGATAGTATGCATGCGTGGCAATAATTTAATTAAAAAGAAAGAGAAAATTTATCCATGAAAAGGGAAATATGTTAGTACTAAAAAAATATAGGCTTGAGTAATTAAACAAAAAAGAGAAATTTTAGTGTCAAGTCCACCGATAGGTTCTTCTATGGAACTGATCTGTAAATGTAAAAGGTGTTCAGACAGGCAGTAAATTGATGCTTTAGACAATTTTATCGGAATCAATTCGTACGAAAAGATGCAATACCTTAATAAACACGACTTGCCAAATTTGATGCAAATCTAAGACATGCTTAATAAAATAAATCTATGGCATGTTTTACTTAAGGGAGTTTAAAATAAAAAAATCATCATGGCTAAATTCAAAAGAAAAGATTTACTAGAATACTAACGCTTTTCCGATGCAACCCCTTTGCGTGTTGTGAAGGGAATGAATACAATGAATTAATTTGGATTTGTAGTGCAAAAATTTTCCGCGCGTGGTGTGAAGCACCCTCAAAATTTTGGTTGTCGCACGTGCGTAGACGAACAAATGTAGGAATTTGAATTTGATCAAGAACTTGATAAAGTTGAATTAGGTTTTTTTTGAAAAAATAAAAGGTTGCAAGATTTTGGAGATTTAGGGTTTTGAAGAGTGAGAATATTGCTGGAAATTCGATAGCTTGTTTTTGTGTTTTTGCCAAGATATTTGGTGTGTCGGAGATTTCTTGGTGTTTGTTTTGTTGGTAGAAGAAGGGTTTATGTAGAAGAAGTAAGAGCTAGGGTTTTTCGTGACCAACACTAAGGATAAGTTGGATTTTATCCTACGATCACAATGATTCATTGCGGAGGAAGAAAAAAATTGGACTTTTGTAGGGTTTTTGGACCAAAACAGCTTCCGAAAAGCTAATAAGCAAAAAATAAGAAAAATCACCCCATTGCTAATCGAGAAACCCTAGTAGTCTATCGGCTACTTGAGCCATCTGATCGGTCTTAGACCAAACCGATTGACTGGTCCTCTATTTTTTTTTAATCTTTTCTCATTTTCCTTTTATTCATTTCAATTCAGTTCTTTTGAGTTTATATTATCATTTTTTTTTAAATCAACCTCTCACTTTTACTTCGTATTTTGTATCATACATGGAGGAGAAACAATATTTCCTCCTATTATTATAAGACTTGAAGAAAACACTTTATGAAAAAAGAAAGAGAAAAAAACAGTCTTGAAGAAAATATTACATGAAGGAAACCTTAGGTTTCCTTAGAGAGCTTATGAAAAACACGGGCACCTAAAAAAGTTGTCTTTTCCACTTGAGCTATATATCAGTTGGTTTCTAACTACCACTAGGTTAGGTATATTGGTGTTGCATCTGACGATTCTTTAAACCTTTGTCTTGCTTTTGTGTAATTCTAGGTGTCTATTGTTCGCCATATTTTTTCTCTTGCTTTCTACGCTTTGGAGCCTACAATTCTTTTATTTCCCTGGGATACAGTTGCACGTGTAGTTCAAATAGTCTTTGATGGTATTTTAGAAATGTCTTCACAACACTTTTAGATTTATTGTGTTATCTTTTCAGTTAGTCATCTGAAAATATTTTTGATTGAATTAATGTGATGTAGGGATGATGTTCCTACCAGTGTTGGTGTTATTGACAAGATTAACATTTTCCGCCCAGGTAGAGTTTTTGTGCTTATGATTCGATTTTTTTGATGCATTTATTGTGATCATGCAGTTTGTTGTAGAAATGCATCATAAAATTGCAGCACCAAGTCATCACAGGCATAAATATCATTGTTTGGTTGTAATTGAGGTGCTTATAAGCATTTTGGGGCATATAGTTGCTATCTCGAGCATGTCTAAGTGAGTTAGAATCATAGATCTGATTATTTTTTTAACAAAATGATGTGTGTGAAAGAAACCTCCATGAACTTTTATTTTCCAGGGTCTTTGATATTCGTTGGTCGCTTTGTCAAGAGTTGATATGTTTCGTGAAGTTGTCCATATTTTCCATTCTAGTCCCATTTGTTCTCTATTTAGTCAAAATGGTTTTAATGTTTCATCTAATTTATGAAACTATTAATGATTTTAAAAAGAAAAATCATGACAAGGAAAAAAGATAGGAAGAATGGTGCATCTCTGTCCCTTGTATTGTTTATCTTCTGCGTCTATGTGCATACTTTATAATGGAAGATAATGTTAGAACTTTCTGGATGGTTAGTTTCCGGTTTAGGATGTAATTTGTTAATCTATCACATGTAATTAATTTTTTTAATATTGTTGTGATTTCTCTATTTTTCCCATTAGTTTTGTCTCTATTTTTTCCTTATTTACGATAAAGCTTAGAAGTGTAATTATTTGCCTCTTGAATTGTTTATATCTTCTATATCCTTTTGACTCCCTTGAATATGTCCAAGGCTTCTTTATTACCCTGATCAGCTTTTTCTCTTAGAGTAGAACTGCCTAGTTATTCTCTCGTTTTATACCCGGACCCATTTGAGCCACATTTCAATATTATTATGTTCTCACTTACCGTAATTTATTTTTATCTTTTTTTTATGTGCTCGTATCATTGTATAAGTATTTGAAAGCCACTAATTTTAGTATATAATTCATTACTATCTATTAAGTGGAGGAAAGCCTCGGTTCGACTTTTTTATGATCATCTTAGTGTCTCCAGAAAAATGTTGGAAATTATTGTGAAAGAATTATTTCTTCTAGGCATTCTTAGTGGTGCTTAATTGATGTTTTTGTTAATTGGCTTTGACCTTCTAACGGTTTGTATTCTTGGTTTAAGGGTACTTCATTAGTTCACATAGAATACATATTTTTCCAATTGGTGTGGTTTTGCAGTTATATTTTGATTCTTTGTTGGGAAATTCATCCGTGGTCACATTACACCAAAACTTAGGTTGTTGTGTTGTTTTTTGTTGCACTTATGTAATTTCTCATTTGAATCATTCTATCTTCGAGTTAATGTGTTTTCAATTTGATTAAGCAAATTATTGGTTGTCGTGCTTTGCAAGACCAGTGTTTGTTGTATAATTTCCTCATTGCTGAATACTTTCAAGCAACCCATCCAAAGAAATCATCAGAGTCCTAGGTGAACAACATCAGGTATTTATCATTTCTAACCCCATAGTATCATTTTTAGTAATCCTGACCAAGGTTCTCAATATCTCCTACGCACAGCTTGTGCTTGTGAAAATTTGAAAGGATTTTAGTGAACTTCAGCGTGTTAGTTTTTGGTGATAGAAATGCGCCATTTTATGAGGTATGTTCTATTGTGATGGAAAGCAAATTGTCATCATATGTTGATGTCTGATGTACTGAAATTGTTATCATAAGTATTCTCTATGTCCGCATTGCATCAAATATGTACCTTGTGTTTTCTTGGTCTTTTTCAGGCATCCACATCTCAATTTCAGCAAAATTGTCTTCTTCGGCAGTTAAGAGATCCATTGCTTCATGAAATGGAGATTTGTATTCTTGAAACTCAAGGATAAAACAGTGAAAAGAAGCCTCTATCAGAGGTCCTTTACAAGAGCTTTATTATGTATTTTAATGTATGGTTCATCTATGACAAGGTTTGTCTCATTTTCCAATTATATTTATCATGCCATAAACTTACTTTTTTTTAGATCTACTCTTTGTTGACGTTTCCTCATCTATTATTGGAGATGTGTAATTGAATGTTACAAGATTCATGGATCAATCATGTTTTTAGTAAAAATTACTTCTGTGAATAATTTATACATTTTACACCAGCTTTGGCCCTGGGCATCTCTCCTTGTTGTCTTCTTTACTTTGTGTTGTACTGGTGATGTTTCTATCTTGTCATTCTTCTTTGGGGTTGTAGTGTTTACTTATGGTTGCATCTGTATTGTGTTTGAGCTCTTTTGATGATTTTCCATGTCAAACATAGAATGTTATTTTTAGCTAGACTGGCTGCCTTCCCGGTTATTTTATTTTCATTTAGACCTGCTGCTTTCCCGGTCATTTTATTTCATGCATATGAACAATAATATGAAACATGCATATGAGCAATAAATAAACACAAGCATACATTAAAGCATTCAATTTAACTATCAAACTCTTTCTCAAAATTGTTATTTTTATCATATTCATTAAATTATCTCCTCATATATCATATCAAATTATCAATTATAGATTGTCGAGAATTTCATTTATCTTTTCATTGTATATTTCATCAACTCATTATTTCATTAATATTACTTCTCATATAATAAATTTTGAACATATCAATTATTCGTATAATATCAATCAACCAACTTTCATATATTATCAAATCATAGTTCAATAATTAATTCAAATATTATCACTTTATATTTCATATTTATCTTGATTATTAAAAATAAATCTAACTTAACACGTAACACTTAAAGCTAGTTGTATATCACTTTCTTGCCTTCCCTGCTCCTTTCAGCAGTTTCTTGAGATTGTTGATCACCAATACCTCAAATGCGATGACATCTTGCTATTATAATTCGGATACTGTACTATCTCTAATATTGGAGAAATTTTCTTTATAACTTTTTGCTAAGAAATTTGAATTGAAAAAAGAAATAAATCAAACAGGATTTGGTAAGAATTAACAAAACCTAAACAAAACTTAACGGTTTATACCAAAACCGTTTAACACCGCCACCACTTGTTTCTAAATTTTTAGGTGTCTCCCTATATGTTTTGTAACATACACCTGGACTTAGCATCCAGGTGTATCACCACTTTACTTTTTTTTCCCTTCCTTGTGACACCAACATGCAGGTGTTTTTTTTCCTTCCTCGTGACACCAACGTCCATGTGTCTTTTTTTTCAAAATAATTATTTTATTCAATAATAAATCTTTTATGTATATATTATTTTAATTTCATATAATATCTATCAAATCACTTTGTTACCCTTACTTTAAGAACACGGGTATTACAGCAATGGAACATCATGGTGGTTTTGTAAATCTCGAGATGGTCCATGGGATCCGTGGAGCCATCGTAGGCCTTTATAATTGGCATTTGAAAATGTCGTGGGAGAGGAGCTTTGGGGATCTCTTTTGTAAAAGGCAGAGCTCGATAGTTAAGTTCGTCCATGACGTTTGTGTTCCTTCCCTTAAACATTTCTCCTATCCTCTTGTCCATTTTTTCCAATTTTTTGTCTAAGTCGGTGTAGTTCTTAGAGATGGAAAAACTTTGAGACTTAGCCACAATAGAAGGTTTGGAGGTGGAGAAACCTCGGGACTTAGTCTTAGTATGAGGAGAAGACTTGGTGGTAGAGTGACTACTAGCCGATTTGTTGAGATTAGTTCGCCTCGTTGGCCGAGGGCTTCAATGAGGTGGAGGTGGAGATTTAGGAGGACGAGCTTGCCTCCCAAGTCTGGCAACTAGATTCATGATAAGCTGGGTAAGTTCCAAGAATTTATCTTGAGTTACTAGAGCAGTTGGGTTTGGTGTATGAGGTGCTTCTAGGTTTTCTTGGACACTAGGGTTTACTGAGTTGAGTTGAGGAGGTTGTTTATGCCTAGTTCGTCCGTCAGATGGTTCACTGCGGTTCTGATTGGAGGTGGCATATTCCAAATTAACTGGGAGCCGTGAGCCAGACTGTTAACTGTGAGTGGATGCATGTGTGGCTACTGAACTGGTACCAACGATATTCTTGGCAGGGTTCTTAAGCGACATTGTAATAGATGGGTTCTTTGTACTTCATAAATTTAAGAAGTTCCCCACGAACGACGCCAATCTGTTGATGCCGAAAATCTGCCAGGAAAGCGAACAGTTAGGAAGCAGTACCTGCACATACTAAACGAGGAGAAATCCTAATAAGTTGTCGGATGACCGGAAGGGTATACCTCCGGGGGACTCTCCGATACCTAAATTAGAATTATATATATTAGCTTTTTTATTTTTTTTATTGTGTTCAAATTTTGTATATTTCAATATACATCTTATTTTGCATCATCTCAAAACTCCTGTAATTTTATCTAAAAGGTTTATCTATATCTATTATTTTTTTATCTTCTCATTATATTTATATTTTTGTATATTTCAAAATTCAAAATCATCTTCTCGTTATATTCGTAGTTTTCTATATTTCAATATTCAAAACCACCTTATTTCATCTTAAATATATTGCTATTTAAATTTTGATATGAATTTTGCGTGTCATATAGAATTTAACTAGTAGTTAACAACACAGTGAGCTTAACCCTTTATTTGTGAAATAATTATTTTTAAATTACAAAGTTACAGTGAATATTTAAATTAAATTAATATACCTCGAAAAAAATGAATAATTAAATGTTGGATAGTGAAGATGTTGAGAAAGTAAATACTTGATACTAATCCAACCTATTTCAATCCCCTAATAGTGAGAAATCACTTTTACATATTTTTATTAAAATATACTATTTAGTAAAAAACTATTTAAAATCAAATGTGTTAAACCTTACATATCGTGCATAAATAAAAATATTACACAGCATCTTTTACTACTACCGTAAATTTATTGCTAGTTGAACTATGATAGGTTTAACACATGCATGAAAAATGAACTACTTGTATTCAATAGAAACAAAAGAGCTAATAATGAGAAGGGTATCTTAGATCCTTACACGGTGGAAGTCAGCTGTGCAAGCGTTGGTTCTAGTATATTGAACTTGAATCAGACTGCTTTAATTTTGTGCAATCTTTTATTAAAAATACAAAGAAAATAATAAAATTGAAAGAAAATTTCGTGCAATCTTTTATTAGAAAGAGGTAGTGATTTGAGGCGCTGATACGGTGGAAATGGGGAGAGAAAAAGGATTTTGTATCATCTTCTTAATTGTCTTCTTCATGTAAAATTAACTGAGTGTTAACAATTGATAAATTAATTTTTATTCTCGTTTATTATATTTTTGAGCATTCATTGTTGCATGCAGTTATTTTGAAAACAACTTTTTTATGATTTATATGTTTGAAGGGATTTGATGTATATTTGCAAGTTTTATATTTTTGTGTTTATTTAGAGAGTGGATTACATGATTAAATTTTTTTTAAAATATAATTAGTATTGAAAGATTAAATAATTTTATTAGTTAAAGATAAAGCATATAAATATTTTGAATTTGAACATAAATAAATTTTATTTTTCAAAAAGCATTTGGACAGAAATTATATATATATATCAACTTTTACGTCATTATTTATGTGATAAATATAACATTTTATACTCTCATATATATATATATATATAAAAGAATTGTGATTTACATAAAAATTTTAATTTTCATGGATTTTATTAAATGAAATATCAAAGTTTTATTAATTCTTAAAAATTTATAATTCACACATTGATTTATTGCGTCACAAACAAATATTTATAATAAAAAATTGTTGTGTAAGATAAGTTAGAAAATCACACTAAAAAAAAAAAATTCCTCGAAACAAAGTTAAAAATCAAATCCCAATTCTTCACCACTACGAGAAGGGGCAATATCGCAATTAATCGAATTCCCAGGAGTCTAAAGTTACAATCTCAATCTTCTGCTTCTCTCAAGTCTCGATCGTTTTCTCTCTTCGCGGATTGTTGTTTTATTTTTTTATTTTTAATATCTTCTTCGATTCCTCAAGACGCTATTCAAGAAAACTCTATGGAATAGTAAAGTCAGATCTCATATCACAAACCCTAATATCAACAAAGACCAATGTTAGCCTTGTGATCTGATCAGGTAAAAAAACCATTTATATCCTCAAATTACATATTATCTTCAATAATTTGCAATAAGTTTTGATCATTAAGCTCTTAGTCATTGATATCAATTAATTTTTTCGCATTTCTCAGTCTTCAACCACTTAATCACTTTCCAGTGCGTTTCTTCAAAAGTAAATGTTTGAATCTCATGCGAAATGTTTGTTTTGACTTTCATTTCATCGTTTTTTAGCTTACTAAGACTTGCCCTTTCCAAATTTATTTTGTAATTTTATTTTATCAGTCTCAGAGTGAGTTCAGTTAATGGAAATGAATAATTGTTTTGTTATGCGCATTTATGTAGAATTTTATATGAAGCGAAGGAACCAAATCAAGGTTGTAGTTTTATTTATATGTGCTTTCTGTTTCTTTAGAGATTGAAATTTCTACGTAATATACTCAAATATTCTAGACAATATAGTAGAGTTGGTTTTCTATATTATTAAACCAGAAATTTTGCTCCAATTTCTCAGCATCCAGACAGAGCATGAACAATATTCTTCTTCGTTTTCTCCTTCTCATTCTCTTTCTCATCCCCATTAATATATATATATATATATATATATTTGTGTTTATGGTGCCCGGTTAAATTAGATAATTCAAAGCATGACTTAGTGTGCTGTATTAACAGTGGTTTCACATGTTTATGGAAACAGAGGAGTGAGTTCTGGAAAAGTGATGGACTGCAATGATCATTTGTATTTGAATTATCGGACAATGAGGTCTTGATTGTGTTGTTATCTGAGTGGAAAGCATGAACATCATTAAGGGTGTAGCCGACCTTATCCGGAGGACATCCGGCGGCCAAATCGAAGAGTCATCTTCAGGTTACCAACCTGAGAGGTTCTCTCCTCCTGTCCCGAAGATACGCTTCAGGTATTTATGCTTGGTCAATAGAAGTTGAGAACTATCAACTGTTGTAGTTTGTGAATTGTGACAGTTTGTTCTTTTCTCAGAGTTTATGAATTGGATGGTTAAGTCACTTAACTGTGGATGTTTTAATTGTGTGTAATTTAGTTGCACTATGTTTGGTTTCAATGAATTCCACAGTTATGTAATTCAATTAAACTTTATAGGTTGCTATGTTTGGTTTGTTAATAATGTGTGGAGTTCATTTACAAATGAATGGGCCATTTGTTTGGTTTGCCATAAAAGTGTGGAATTCATTTACAAATGAATTTTAGTGGAATTGATTAACTTTTGGAATAATTAAGAGAATCTGCAAATGAACTCGACCTGAGCTTGTAGGAATTTACAAGGACAAAATTACCCTTATCTATATCTTTATTTTCAATGTGCTTAATCTATCTTTTATGATTTTACTGTTAAATATTGCCTTCAAGTAATCGCATTTGTTTTTGCTTCAAATGTTGCACCACAAAATTTTGAACTTTATTATAAACTATTCATACTACTTTAGATGATAAATCTTGATCAAATTGCAAGGTATTAAAAATTGCTCCTTGTGGCACATAAATATATGCCGAATGAAAGCTCAAAAGTTACGTAATTCATTTTGTTGGAAATTTCATCAACTTTTCCATGGGTGCTCTCCACCTTGGCAATGCAAATAATGCTCCAGTTTTCAAGCCTAATGTCCCATTATTACTTAACATGCTGAAGTTAATATTGGTGTAATGGATTCTACTTATTTCTTATCGTAGTTCTTTGATCTTTTTAGCCATATATTTCTTAACTTGTTTTCTAATTTATGCACAACACTCAATATTGTAAAAGAAATAAGTAAGTAATAAAAACAATGAGATAAAAAGTGTTATAAAACCATATTATAATGCCAAGGGTATTAAGTAAAGTTTAGAAAATGAATTGAATTCTTAGTTGATTCCAAACACAAATTTCATTTCAATTCTATAGTTTAAGTAAAAACTCATGTTTGGGATTGATGAAGAAATCAACTTATCACTTAATCGATATTAGATAATAATTTGGTGCTTAAATTAATTTAAAAAATAAGTTGTTTGGTGTTTGGGTAATTTTACTTAAAACTTTGAATAAGCGCATAAGTGTTTGTGATATAGGTCTTGTAGAGCTTATAGAGTTTCTATCTTAAAGAAATTCGTTGTAAATGGGTTGCACCCTCTTGGTGCGTTTATTAATATACTTTTACTTATAAAAAAAAGAGCACATAAGTGTTTGTTAAAAAAGTGCTTAAATCAAATTAAAACTCTCAAAATGACCAAAAAGTATATGAAGGGTGTGGTTTATGCTCTTTGTTTGGAAGATTGATATTTCAAAATTTTGGTTAAATAATTCTTTTTCAATCTTTAAAAATGAAAAATTAATGTATTGAAATTATAAATTTATATAATATTCTATTTTTACATGTTTGTTTTAAATAAAATTTGTTTGAAAATTATAAGTATATTATTTTTTAATGAGTAATATAATAATAAAAGTTTTTTCTTATTTATAATTGAGTTATTATTTAATAAGTAATATAATGTATTAATTTTAATATATAATTGAATTATTAATTGTTTACTTTGCATAAATACTGTTACTATATGTTAAATTAGTTCCTGCATAAGTACTTTTGCTTAATCAGTATTTTAATATTTAATAAATTGTTATTTAAAAATTTTCGTGAGGAATAATCACGTTCCCATCGCAAAAACCACCATGTTTATCTTTATCTCCCAATAAACCCTCTACCTAACACCATCTATTCTTCTTTTTTATTTTTCAAAAATTAAATTATAATACATAAATATAGGAAGGATTTGATCTTCCATTTCTCTCTCTCTCGATATATATAGCTCAAAGCTCGATAATCTCTCGGTGGTGGCGCCTCGATAAAGCGACCCATCATAGGTTTTCTCTTGCTGAAGCTCACGTAGTTTATATTCATTCACTCCTTGAAATCGATGGCCACATGCTTAATCACTTCATGAACTAGTAAAACAAGATCCAATCACTTTCTTCGATTCACCTCCCTCACCAAAGCTCCTCAAAGGAGGAGACCCATCTTCTAGCTCCCTCAAGAAGATCCACTCTCACTCAAATTTAGGTTCGCATCTCCATTTCAATTCGGACTTTGCGATGGAATATCCCGTGTTTTGCAATAAATTTCAAATTGATGGGAAGCAGAGGCTTCCACAAAAAGAGACGAGGAGAGAAAATGAGAAGATTGAGACTGAGTGGTTGTTTAGCGGGGGTTTTCAGGTTGGGATAAATCAAAAAGGGAGAGGGCAACATAAGTATTTCGTTGGTCAATGCCATATCACTTAAATCAACAAATTTTATAAGCTGGTACCCCAAACTTTCAAAATTTCACTTAAAGGTCCTCAAATAAGTTGGAAAAAGCTGAACCAAACGCTTAAGAGTTAATGACAAAAGAGCTTATAAGCTAGTTTGACCATCTTATAGGCTTATCCAAACTGGCTCTAGGATTATACCAAACATGAAAATTCATTTGAATACATTTGCAAATGAATTCTAGTTTCAGTTCATTTGAAAACGAAGTGTGAATTCATTTGCAAATGAAATAGTTTTAGTTCATTTGGAAATGAAGTGAATTCTATACTTAAGTTCATACCAAACAGAGTGTTAATGTATGGAAGGAACTTAAATATTTGTATTATTAATCCAAATCTGTAGTTTTCCTAGGGAAATGGAAGTATCTAACAAGTTGACCAAATGATGTCATTCATTGGCAATGATATTAGCTCATGGTTTCAAAAGATCCTTTCTTGAAATTTGTAATGACCATACTGTCTCTAAACTTAGGAAGCTAAGATGACTTTGCTTGATGGAAAGCTTGCCTAATCACAGTTTCATGAGCTTATGGAATCCTTAAATTTTTCTCTCCTATTGGAGTTGATAATATATCCATTTTTATGGGGACAAGGTGGGGAAGTTTGATTCAAAGCTCTCTACTCAGTCCATGATCATTTAGAATAAGGCTTCCTCTTTAGCACTTTAGTTTCAAATTATATTGTGTCTTGAATTATTTCTGAAAGAATATGTATCTCATGTTATTTTTTTTTCTTCTTATTTTTCTTTTTCCTCTTTGTTGCTTTGTGGGAAACCTGTATTTCCAAAGCATTTAACTTTATCATTTTTTTTTCAATGAGTTTACGTAGGTTAACTTAGAGTAATAGAAGTAGGGTAGAGGCATGACACATAATTTAGATAAAGATGGTCCAATGCTTTTACATTTTCGAGGAGATTCTGACATGCCATGATTGGTTATATGTTCAGAGTTAAGAAAATGAAGGGCAAGATGAGGAGAAGCTTAATGAAATAGATATGGGTAACTTACATCTTTTTGATATGTCAAGGATGAGGTGTGAATTTAGCTCATACATAGACACAACTTGATGTCATTGGTTTGAATTTGATGATGGATTATAATTTGAATAAATGCTGAAAATGGTGTCTTACGATGGGGAGCTTGATTAGGTGCTAGCATACTGTTGTGGAGAAAATTTGAAATATTAACCTTTGGTTCATGAATGCATGAACATGTACAATTGATAAACTAGTGATTTGTTTTTGTGACAAGTAAAAGTATATTTCCAACACGCACCAAGGGGGTGTCAACCCATGTACAAAACTCTTCTTGTTTTTTGATTTACAGTGATATCTAACCTATCCCTAATCCTTAATCACCCACACAACAACCATCTTTACCAATAAGAGTGTCGTTGGTTTGAGGAATCAAACTCTAAGGACCTCAACGCACGCAAGTACATTTGACTTGAGGTAATAACCATTGAACCAATATATACATGACAAAACTTAAACGAAGTCTATGAACTTAAACTTATTTACAAAAATTGGCTATTAAACCAAAAAAATAAAAGTATGGAGCCACCTATGAGTAATAATTGAAATATAACTTCCCAATGCATTAAAGGCCCTCCTATCCCTCTCCTTCCATGCTGGCCAAATGACAAGGAGAGGAATTAAAGCTAAAACTTTCTTCTACCTTTTTGAGCATGAAGGCCCTAACACCTCTCCAAGCCCATAATTCATCCTAAAAAGACCTTGCCGTCACCCAAGAGATACCAAGAACCAAGAAGGTTGTCTTTCACAAATGCCTAGTCCACGAGCAATATTAGGAGTAAGTGGGTTACCGATTTGACTTACTTTTGCAAAGATTGCAACAATTAACTAAAACGTTCCATTTCTTTTGGAGGTCAATTGTAAAATGTTTTCTTGAATCGCCTCCCACACAAAGAATGCGACTTTCAAAAGGTGTGCAGGTCTTACAAATACCTCTCCAAGGAAAATCAGCCTTCCCTTCCAATGTAGTACCCTTCCGGAGCCCATTGCAAAAGGATTTAAGATCAAAATTTTCCCTCCCAAAAAAATTCTTAAAAAAGCTCTCTAATATTTGAAGCTCCAAGTCTTGCACATTTTAGGTTAGAGGCATTCCCATACCATCTCACCACTCGAATCCGAGACACAAGAGCCAATCACAATACCTTTATCCTTGGCCAAAGAGAAGATCTCCTAAAATTATTCTTTTAATAGGGCATCACCACACCACAAGTCATGCCAAAAGTAAGTAAATCCCCCTTCCCCGACGTCTAATGTTAAAGATTTTAGATCTATTAGTCTTGTAGGATGCATTTAAAAGCTCTTATCGAAAGTGGTAACTTTTATATTGAAGGAGGTGATGCGAAAAGTGGTGAACCCACATCAAACTGCCTTTATAGAGGCAAGACAAATCCTGGATGCCGTTTTGATTGCTAACGAAGCGTAAATACTCATCTAAAGAATGGAGGGGGAGGGGTGATTTGTAAACTTGATATGGAAAAGGCGTTTGATCACGTTTGTTGGGGATTTGCTATTTATTTATTGAAAAGAATTGGGTTCGGGGATAAATGGTGCAAGTGGATTCTTAAGTGTATATCCTCTACTTCCTTCTCCATTATGGTTAATGCGTGTCCCTCGGGGTTTTTAGAGCCTCCAAGGTCTTAGGCAAGGGGATCCCTTATCTCATTTCTTGTTTACCTTGGTTATGGAAGCTTTAAGCATGATGTTGGCGAAAGTGATTGAGAGGGGTTTGTTGAGTGATTCAAAAGTTGGGAGTAATGGTGGTAGCGTGAATGTTTCGCACCCTCTTTTAATCGATGATACAATTGCATTTTGTGGGGCGGATGCCACTCAAATTTTGGATCTTCGGTGTATTCTTCTTTGTTTTGAGGCGTTGTCGAGGCTTAAGATCAATCTTGTTAAAAGTGACTTGATCCTTCTTGGTGAAGTTGGTAATGGTTGGTTCCTTGCTAGCTTATTGGGGTGTAAGATGGGAACTCTTCTTGTTTCTTATCTTGGTATTCCCCTTGGGGCTCGGTTCAAATATAAAAGTATTTGGAACCTGATTGTGGAAAAGTTTGAGAGACTGTTGGTTGAGTGGAAGAATCATTACCTTTCGAAATGGGGTAGACTAAGGTGACGTTTACTTTTTTCAAGTGTTAAGTGCTGAATACTAAATGAACGCCTGAATAGTGCTGAACCAATAAGAGACAATGTATGAATGTTGAATGGTTAAGTGTTTAGACTGTTTGATAACTGAACTGATTGAAACATTTGAATATGTGTATTTTCCCTTTTTAGCTCCCTTAATTGTTAAGAAAATGACTGTTTGTTGTAAATAAAAGTCTGTTGTTGATCTGAAAAAAGTTTGCATGTTTCATCACAAAAATATTCTCAATTTTTTTTAATGGATCGAGGCATAATCTCCAATTTTTTTAAATAACCAATTTAAATATAAAAATAAATTGGGTTAACAATCAATTTATATTGCTAATTTAATTATTAAATAATCAATAAAATTAAAAAAAATTAAATTAACACAACCCACACCTAAACTTGAAACTCATTTCTCCCACGCTCACCCTTCACTCGTCATAACCCCCAAATTCAAAAACCCACTAATCAAATTCTTGTAAACCCATTAATCTCTTTTCTAACCAAACATTGCCACCCTTACCAGAGGATCATCAAAGGCTCCTATAGGTTAAAACTTAAAAGACAATTCCTCGTCCCTATAGCCCGCTATATTTATTGTCTCAGTGTCAGCTCTCCTCTTTCTCTTTCTAATCTATCCTTCTCTTTATTAAAATATGAATAACTTACTGAAATTTCCTCAAGAAGACTACCCTTCTTGAATAGTTGTTGTTTTGGGTTTGTATTTTGGTCACGTGGCTATCATCCAATTTCACTAGTCTGGTTTGAATATAGGCCTAATTACCAAAAGCTGAGTGAAGAGAGAGAGAGAGAGACAGAGAGAAAAGAGATGGGTTAGGTTGAAAATAGGAGCTCGGTATTTTTAGCTTTTGGGTTTTCAGTTTTTATGGGGTCTTTTCTTGGGAGGGGTAAGAGTCTGGTGGTGGTGGGTGAGGTTGGTTTTGTGAGGCAGTTGGAGTTGTGGTGGTGACGACATTCGGCGTAGGAGGGAGGGGGAAGAGTTCGGTGGTTAGTGGAAGATGGGTTTTGGTGAAGAACGATATTTGTGAGGTTTTGATAATTTGGTCGGGGTATTTTTTTCCAAAATACATCTGAATGGTATTAAGACTTCATTTTAGGTCTGATTTGGTTAGACCCATTAAGTGCTATTCAGATGTGAAAAACAAACGAACTTAATAGCAACACATCTGACCGATTCAGATGTGGTGCCATTAAGTGATCCATTAAGTGCAAACAAACAAGCCCATACTCTTATTAAGAACACTCTCTCTGGCTTTCCCATCTATTATATGTTTCTTTTTCCTATTTTTAGTTCGGTGGCTAATAAGTTGGAGAGTATTTAAAGAAGATTCCTTTGGTGTAACACAACGGAGGAATATAAGCACCATTTGGTAAAATGGGGTATGGTTAAACAACCATTGGAAAAAGGGGGGCTTGGTATCAAATTTATCTTCTTACTCAATAAGGCCTTACTTGGCAAATGGATTCGGAGGTTTCTTGTTGAGAGGTATCGCATTTGGAGGAAAGTTGGAGGCCAAGTTTGGGGTGGATCATGATGGGTTGATGTCAAATGAGTCAGGGGGGCCTGTGGAGTGGGGGTGTGAAGGTGTATTTGGAAAGGGTGGAAAGATTTACGGTCCCTTGTTGAGGTTGTGGGTGGGTAATGGAATAAGAACTTAACTTTGGTATGATACTTGGTGTGGGAACACTCCTTTGAAGTATAAATTTCCGAGCATCTTTAATATTTTGAGAGAGAAAGAACGCGAGTTTGCTCTTGTTACTCCTTGACTAATGAAGGGGTCTCTTGGGTTGTGTCATTTATTCGTAATGTTCATGATTTGGAAATAGAGGAGATTGCGATGTTTTTGGAAACCTTATATAATTCTAGGATAAAGGTGGGTAAAGAGGATGTGATGAGATGGGGCCTTTCCCGTAGAAAAGGTTTTAAGGTGAAAGATCCTTATAAAACCTCTTTGATAGAGCCCTTTCGAATGGTCATCCCAATTTCCTTTGGAAAGCAATTTGGTGCTCTTGTGTCCCAAGAAAGTAATTTTTTTTGTGGGAGACTTCGTGGGAGAAAATTCTTACTCTTAACAATATACAAAGAAGGGGAAGAATGATTGTTAATAGGTGCTATATTTGTAAGGAGTGTGCCAAGTCCGTGTTTCATCTTTTGATGGAATGCTCTTTAGCTAGAAGTTTGTGGGAGATGACTTATAGAATTGTGGGGTGGTTGCGAGATTCGTGAAAGATGAAATTTGGCCTTAGAGTGGTTTGAGGGCATCCAAGGAGGTCAATATGGCTTTGTTGTTGATTCCGCACTCTATTTGTTGGATACTGTGGAAAGAAAGGAACCAAAGGGCTTTCGATGGGTAGAAAGACCTATTGGAGCTATTAGAGATAGTTGGTTTAATACCCTCAATTTCTGGTTTGGAGGGAATTTCTTTGTAAATAATGATGATCTACTAGATTTTGTGACTTCCTTCATTGTAAATAGCTTGTGGCTTTGAGTTGCACCCTCTTGGTGCTTTATTAATAAATTTTTTTACTTATAAAAAAAGTAAATCCCCCTCCCTCGTTAGCTAAAGTAGTGATGTTGGTGTCCATGATACTTAGATTGACCTTTGCGTTATAAGATAATTATATTTTTGATAAGTAAAGTATTATATAAAAGATACCAAGAGGGTGCAACCCGAATACAAAAAAAGACTGACTACAATAAAGAAGCTCCACAAAATCTATGAGTTCTTGCTTCGAAGAAAGGAAGTGGTAGATCTTTTTGGGTGGAGTTGGGAGCTTCCTTGGGTGTTGAGAGGGGACTTCATTATAGTTCCTTTCCCTCATGAATGGAATTGGGAGTCTTTGGGAAGTGTTTGTTCTATAGAATTTTTGGAAGTTGTGTGGGGCCTTGAATTTGTTGATCTTCCTCTTTCGGACGGGATGTTCACTTGGACTAATTTTAGAGATAGAACGTCTTTCTGTTGAGTTGATCTGGTTCTTGTTTCCGGTTCTTGGGAAGAGTTGTTTCTTAGTGTCATTCAAAGCTTCTTCCTCGATCTACATTGGATCATCATCTCATTGTACTTGAATTTGGGAACCTTTGGTGGGTCCCATGCCGTTCCGGTTTGGAAACATGTGGCTAAAACCGGAGGGGTTTAGTGCGCTCATCAAAGTTTGGTGGGAAGGGCCCAATGTTGATGGTTTTGCTAGTTTCATTGTGAAAAGATGGAATAAGTAGACTTTTGGTGATGTTAACATGCACAATAACTCTTTGACCGGGGATATTAGTGCTTTTGATGATAAAGAGGTTTGGGGAGGCTTTTTAGTGCGGAAAGGGAGAACATATTTGTGGTAAAGAAAGAGCTTGCTAAAACCATATCTATGGAAGAAACTTTGTGGCGGCAAAAATCTATGGCTTTGTTGCTTAAAGATGGAGATAGAAACACTAGGATGGTTCATGCTCATAAAAGATTCTACTTTTGTCCAAAATTGAAGTGCATAGGTCTTTGTTTGAAGAGAAAGAAGCTATGTGTGGTTTCTTTGAAAACCATTATAAAGAGCCAAGTGATTAGAGGCTTAATCTTGGTGATATGGAGTTTCATATCATTAATGGGGAGGATGTCTCGTTGCTTGAAAGACCTTATGATGAGGAGGAAATTCTTAGTGATCTTAGAAGTTGTAATGGTGATAAAGCCTCGGGTCTTGATGGTTTTTCTATTATTATTATTTTTAAAATTTAGCATTATTGGGAGGTTATGAAGGGTGATATTTTGAAGCTTTTTGAAGACTTCCATGCTAGTGGTAATTTTGTTAGTGACCTTAATTCTACCAATATCGTTCTTATTTCGAAAAAGACCAGAACTACCAATATTAAAGACTTTTGGCTTGTAAGCCTTGTTGTTAGCATTTGCAAACTTATCTCCAAAGCACTTTCTCCTTGATTGAAGAAAGTGATTGGAAAAGTGGTGGATCCACACCAAAATGATTTTGTTAAAGGAAGACATATTATGGATGCCACCTTGACTTCTAATGATGTAGTGGATGCACAACTTTAAAGTGGGAGATTGGAGGGGAGGAGTTATTTGCAAGATTGACATGGAAAAGGTTTATGACCATGTTTGTTGGGACTTTGTGGTTTTTCTTGTTTAAGAAGATGCGTTTCGATGAGAAGTGGTGTTGGTGGATCAAGAAGTGCATGTCTTTCTCTATTTTGGTTAATGGGTTTCCTTAATTTTTTTTTCATACTTGTAGAGGGCTTTGGTAAGGGGACCCACTATCCTTCTTTTTGTTTACTTTAGTTATGGAGGCTTAGTAAAATGGTGGCTAAAGTGGTTGAGGTGGGCCTTCTTTGTGGTTTTAAAGTGGGAAGGCATGGTGAGGATGTCATTGTTTTCTATCTCCTTTTTTTTCGATGATACTAACTTTTTTTTGGAGCGAATGTGTACCAAATTCTTTCTCTCGTGTGTGGTTCTTTGTTTTGAAGCACTCTCTCTAGTTTTGTCGTTTCCTTCATGTCTCTCTCTTTCCATTGCCTAGTTTGATTGCTAAAAGGCCGGAAAGCATTCAACATAATTTCCTTTGGGTTTACATGGGTGACGAATACAAATACCATTTGGTTAGATGGAAGTTGTCAAACAACCTTTGGGAAATGGGGGGTTAGATATCAAATCTCTTATTTTGTTCAACAAGGCTCTTCTTGGTCGGGAAGTGTGGAAATGGATTTGGAAAGGTTGTGATGAATTTTCTTTTTTTGTGTTGTTTTTGGAGGGCAATGGTAGTTCTATACGTTTGTGACATGACCTGTGGTGTGGATATTCAACTTTGAAGGAACAATTTTTGTAGATATGTGTTCTTGTTCGTGATAGGGATGCATTGATTTGCTTGTGTTTCTTTGGCTAGTGGTGTGGTCATTTGGATCATCCTTTTTTTGTGGAATCTTCATGAGTGGGAGCTTGATAGCGTGGGAAGATTTTTGGAGTTTCTTTACAAGACCAAGGTTGTTTTGGATAGGGAGGATCGAGTCACTTGGAAGTTGAAAGAGGAGAAAATGTTTGAAGTTCAAGACTTTCAATAAGGTGATTTTTGCCGACTTACCTTGTGAAGGTAGTTCAAACTTTCCTTTGCAAGCAATTTGGTTGACTAAAGCTCGTAAGAAAGGGTTTCTTTGTGTGCAAAGTTACTTGTGAAAGGATTCTAGCCATCCACAATCTCCAAGATTCTAACCATCCACAATCTCCAAGAAAAGGAAAAGATGGTTTCCTTTGCAAGCGATTTGGTTGACTAAAGCTCCTAAGAAAGTGGGTTTCTTTGTGTGCAAAGTTACGTGAGAAAGGATTCTAACTATCCACAGTCTCCAAGAAAAGGAAAGATGGTTTGCTTTGCAAGTGATTTGGTTGACTAAAGCTGCTAAGAAAGTGAGTTTCTTTGTGTGCAAAGTTACGTGAGAAAGGATTCTAACTATCCACAATCTCCAAGAAAAGGAAAGATGTTAGTTAACCGTTGCTACCTTTGCTAAAAGAAGGCTGAATATGTTTATATTCTTTTGGAATGTTCTTTCACTAAACATCTTTGGGATACGGTGTATTGTGTTTTGGGAATTGATTGGTTATGGTTGATTCTATTTTAGAAGAAGTATGGGCATGTAGTGATATTCGTGTACCTAAAGAGATGAAGAAAGCCTATGCTTTGATCCGTCAATCTGTTTTTTGGTTGATTTGGAAAGAGCTAATTAGGAGGATTTTTGATGGAGTTGAGACTCCGGTTGAATACATAAAGCTGGTTGGTTTTATACCCTTTAGTTTTAGTTCAAGGGAAATTATTTTGTAAATGAGGATGAGTTCTTAGATTTTATAGACTTACTATCTTGTAAATAGTCCTATTGTGAATGATTTGTACCCCTTGGTGCCTTATATATAGAATATTATCTTTACTGATCAAAAACATAATATCTGTGTTTAATTTGGACATCACATCGAACTATAGAGTATTATATGAAATTTACTTGAAAAAGTTATTTCTGCATGATTCTCATAGCAAATATATTTTGTAATGGCAAGCTTTGATAAAAATGGTTCGCGAGCATCCTCGTCAAGTTTCGTAGAAGGATTTGATTGTATCAATGTTTGTTCCATCTATGCCAATCTTCTTTGGTATGAATCCATTTGAGAGAACCTCACTTTGATGAATGTTTTTGGAATATGCTCCTTTAAGAAGCTAGTTTTAAATTACTTGAATAAAAAATGAATCAGTTTCTAATTCCGAATGTCCAGATTGGTAGATGGTTAGCTCACAGCACCTTATTATAATATGGAGATTGAATATTTTAAAAGAAGGTTTGCATGGAACAGAAAATGTGAAAAAGTGATTACCTTTTTAATTTGTGATGTGTGATTCGCTTTCTATACGTATGGTACTTTGACACTCAGATGTTTTATTTACTAGTTACTCATTTGGAAAGATCTTGCACTATTTTGTGAGTGATAGACATAAGTTTGCTACCCAGTCTTTTGGGTGCGAATCAAACTTTGTTATCTTATTACAACATAGTTATGCTAACTTTATTTGATTGTTCACATTTCTAGCTTATTGACACTCAGATGTATTATTTACTAGTTACTCATTTGGAAAGACATTGCACTATTTTTGTGAGTGATAGACATTAGTTAGCTACCCAGTCTTTTGGGTGCTGATCAAACTTTGTTATCTTATTGCAACATAGTTATGCTAACTTTATTTGATTCTTCACATTTCTCTGTCCTCTTCAGTGAATGTGGTGATGAGGTGGTTTTAAGCACACTTTGGGAAAGATTTGATAAAGCCATTGATAAGGTACGACTCAAAAGTTCATTGTTTTCAATATATTCAGATCATTTTTTTGAAGCTTGTTTAGCTTCATAGTTGTATGCTATCGAACTTTCTTTCAGTGTAATGTGGTAAATAACTAAATTTCCTTAATTATCCCAGTTGTCTTCATAGAAGGAAGAACAATATATAAGTTGATCAGCTTCCAAAGAGGTGTTTATCCTGTTTGGCAGGTTAAATGGTGAAAAGAACGGGTGTTTGAATTTGTGTGCGCAACAAACTTTGTTTGAATTTGTGTGAACAACAAATTTCGTTATCATTGTGTAGTGCAACTTGTAAAAAGAAAAAAAAAATATAATTGTTTAGTGCAATTTTAAGTACTCTCAAATTCTTCAAATGGAAACTTTTGAGGTTTTCAAGCTCCACAGGGCTTAGTTGTAAACTTTTTTCTTTTCTTCATAGATGTATAATAACTGTCTTGGTAGGTAAGAAAATATATAGACTGGACTCAAAAAATTGATAGCATTTGGTAAGTTCTTTTTTTGTTGACAAAATCAGCAATTGGGAGAATTATTGTTTCTTGAACTGTTTCTCTTAACAAGCAGTGTACGAGCACTTATTGAAGATTTTTAGAAGTGTTATAGAATTGTTCGTCTAGGATAAGGCATGAACTTCTTGTGATGTTAGACTATTTTTTTCTGTCATGTTTAGCGTTTAAGCTCCCATTCCTTATTTTTTACCTGTTCAGTTCAAGCTTATCTACCCAACCTTTGTTTTATCTGGGTTTTCCTTGCTGGTTGTCGGACTTGCCATATCGAAAGGTTGAAGGTCTTCCCCATTCATCATGGTGGATGAACTCATCCTATTCTACACGTTATGATATAATGGGATTTTGTGGTTCCTTTTGCTATTGGTGATATTTTGGTGTGATATACAAGCAATAATTTAGCAAATAAAAGAGACAATATATTGGATTTAGCCAGTTCGTTTAATGTTTATATAATTCATATATATGTTTTGTTGTACCCCTCCCCATATCCAACCCCCCTTGTTCCCCTGGAGATATATGGTTTTCCTTTTAAATATCTAAAGCTCGTAGGCATGGAGGAAACCTTAACTTTCCGAATCTTGGGTTGGGGTCAGGGTGGGCCATGGCTCGCTGACATTATGCTGTACCTTCTTTTTCCTTCTTATATGCTGGGAAGTTTTCTTTGCTGCATCAGAAGGTTTAGGCATCATTTTTCTAAGATCATGCCCTGGCTTGCTCTGTCAAGTTGAAAGCTGGCCATGTCCATCTATTTTGTTTCTAGTTTTAATCTTTAAATTTTGGCTGCTGTGGTAGCCATTGAGTGTAATTGCTTTGTTTGCATGCCACCATGTATAGATTTTCTATCCCTGTGATGTTTATATTTTGTTTTGTATATACTTAATTTTAGGTGGAAAGGAGAAAGTTATTTCATGTTTTCCTCAAGCAATTTCTAGTTGTATTCAAGAACTGGGAACCTGCTAATGGTGGCCAGCTGCCAGAGGGTGCTTCGACGACTGTCGAACCTGCAGAGTACTTGTCATCTTTTGATGATATGGTTGTTGGTTGCTCGGCTGGACATCCTGCAGAAGTCATTCTGATATTGATTGAAGAAGTCTTGCAATTAACTTCTTGGGTCACTGAGTGTAAGTTGAATTTCAGATCTGCTTCTTGTTAAATATTTGCAGTGGTAAAATATTTTTCATCCTGGTACTCCTTTGTTTTTTCTTTTTGATTGGATATCCCTTAAAAGCCTAATCACTAATGACCCTTCTTTAGAGGCTAGATATTGAGTCTCCATTTGCTAGTGTAAGTTATGATACTCTCTCTCATTTAAAAGAATAAAGTGATGAAACTTTCATCAATTTAAGATGCCTAAGAACTTTGCAAGCGAACTTCATGGTTTTAAATCTTTTCCGCCAATGATTTTAGATTGCTTTTGAGCTGATATTGAGTCATTATCTTATTTGTTCCCGTTACTTTTAAGGCTGACAGGTGGGAGAACTAGTAGCAGCAAACTTCTACTTTGTAGTCAGGCAGCCAAAGACCACCATGCTGCTTTTGATCTGTGAATTTCAGGAAAATGTCTAAATAGTGACTTTGGTGACTTGTGAAGAGAGAGAGAGGGGAGACAGAAGTCCAGTTCATAGGATGTGCTGAGTCCATGTTTCATGTTTTGGTAAAGTGCTCGTTAGCTAAAAGTTTGTGGGAGCGTTTTGGGTGGTTGCTGGATCCATGAAAGATGAAGTGTGGGCTTGGAGTGGTATCTATGCTTCTAAAGGCTTCAAAGAAGGCTTACTCTTTGATTTCTTCTATTTTTTGGCTTGTTTGGAATGAGTGGAATAGAAGTTCGTTTGATGGTGAAGAAAGGTCTTTAGAAGTGATTAGGGATAGTTAACACCCTTGGTTTTGGTTTAAGGGTTTTTTTGCTAATGAAGTAGATCTTCTTGATTTTGTGGATTTACTTTCGTGTAGAGAGTTTTGTATATGGGTTGCACATCCTTGGTTCTTGTCTTTTATATACACTTTTACTTACAAGAAAAAAATAGAAGTCCAGTTCACAAGGAGAGAAACCCTGTGAAGCCTCAGTGACTTGTGGACAGAGAGAGAGAGGGAGAGGGAAGTTAAAAGTCCAGTTCACAGGGTTTAGTTTTATGTGAAGTTATTTTTAGTTTGATATTTTATGCATCATTGTCTGGAAACCGTGGTTGATTACCTTTCCTGGATTGTGGTGCATGATTGACTGAGGTTTATCTCTGTGAATAATTCTGATACTGATTTTCTGATTGTTTATACTGTGTTGAGTGAAGACTTATTTTATTTTAAGTTTTGAGAACATGTTATCGCGATTATCTATATCTTTTCTTAATCATCAATGCAGTAAACACCAGTTTGATGCGTACAGTGGACTTACCCGGGGCTTCCACGAGCTTGAATATCACTTCTGAAGGGTTACCTGTCTTGGATGCTTTAACAGTTGTTACACGTTCAATGCATAATTGCAGGGTTTTTGGATACTATGGTGGAATTCAGAAGCTGACAGCATTAATGAAAGGTATGATTAATAATGTTATTGCCCTGTACATTTTTGTTGGAGATGCTGAGACTTTATGGATGTAAATCAAATTAATTTGATTTTGGAAAGTGTCCCCACTTTCTCTACCTTGATGTCTGATGCCCAAATTTCTTGGTAGTTCACTGTTTTTTCTATTAGTAAAAATCCATTATAAAGGCACCGAGGGGGTGCCGATCCATGTACAAAAATCATTTACAAGATAAAAACTCTATAAACTCTTCTTCATTGAACAAAATAGTCATTAAATCAAAAGTTTAGAGTAGAAAGCGAACTATCTTTAATAAAAACAAGTGACTTCTTGATGTAGGAGGACAAGGGAAATTCTTCAAGGGCAGAATTAGGGTTAGGGTTTACAGAATTTGAGAACAATTGATAAGCTTGATAAAAACTAAATAACAGAACCGATAAAATAATCTACTAGCCTCACGCTAGTAGGGTTTTAGGAATCACACGTGGGAAGAAAGTCTCACGCTTTCTAGGGTTTCTCAATAAACTGAAATTCTGGAAAGTCATCATTCCTGAAAAGAAACCCAATACAAGCTTATATAGCGCTCGTCTAACTCAAACGTAAAGGACATAAATAAACCCTAGTAAGTGGACCCACAAAACATGAAAGGAAAATAAAATAAAATAAACCCACTACAGTACCACCACAGTAACATCTATGCTATAGTACTGTGAATTTATTCTCACTCAAAGCCAATAAGTAACAAAGTAAAACACCAAATTAAAAACTGTTTTAACCCTAGACTTCTTGTTCGCATCATTCTCCCCTGGTTGGAGAAAACTCGACTCCGAGTTTTAAAGTGTCGAATTACCAAGAATCCCTTTCTCCTCTCTTGCATTCTCAACTTTGAATAAAACTTTAAGATTTGATAGCAGCTTTTCTTCTTTATTAAAGGCCAAAAAGCGTCCATTGCCCAGTAAAATCATTGAATTTTTCTAGAATAACAAAATCAATCAAAGAAACAATGGGTGAGGAAAAAACTTTAGTAGCTAGATGCACATGATGGTCTATAAGGTCACGCTTCTCTATTCCCTCTTTGTTACTCATTTTTGCCTTGTGTTCTTCTACCTTAATTTGCATAATTTCAGCCTCATCAAAATGTGACTTTGACTTTTAGATTTTTCATATGGGAAAGAGTCGGCTTTTCCTTTGGATACATTTTATGTAGTTGCCCATTATGTATCAAAGAGTTGGCTTTTCTCTTTGGGTGGGTATTTTCAGATGGATCCTCAATTCAAGGCAGCCATGGCCGGCGATGAACGGGAGGGGAAAGAGGCGTCTGGTTTCACGCGCCCTCCTTTTGATGTGGGAGATAAAGCTAAAGAGTGTAGTGGAATCCATCTTGGTTCAGATAAGGCTAAGGAATCAGATGACTTGGGCTTAAACTTGGTTTCTGCTAATAGGAATTTGGGCCCAAAGCCTGCTCGTGGCTTGTCCAATTTAAGCCAAGAAGTTGAGCCAAGCTTCAGTAAGGCTATGAAGACCTCCAAAAAGCCCGTGGGTTTCTTGAAAGTGATCCGAAAGAATGGGCTTGGGATGGGCCTACTGAGAAAGCCCACTTCGAAAGTAAAAAAGCCCAAAAAACCCATTTTCTTCTTTCCTCCTGGTTCTGCCAGATCAGGATCCTTTTGGAGTCGGGT
The DNA here is from genome assembly GCA_023935145.1 of Bretschneidera sinensis. Taxonomy (NCBI): domain Eukaryota; kingdom Viridiplantae; phylum Streptophyta; class Magnoliopsida; order Brassicales; family Akaniaceae; genus Bretschneidera; species Bretschneidera sinensis. Next base: position 144,864,018 of record CM043697.1, read on the forward strand.
TGAGACCCGTTTTGGCCAAACAGCATATAACATCTCAGAGATCCAGCGAAGTTGACGGGGAAGGCTCTGGCCGGTGCGACGACATGCCGCCGGTGAGTGCTGGGGTGGTTCAGCCAGATTTTATGCCGATGACGACATTTTCTTTGCTATCTGAGCCTGTTTCGAATTATTTGACAGGCCAGGGGCTTTCGACTTGACCTGATTTCACCTGGGTTGGTGTCGCCCAGCCTTGGCTACCCTCTCTGCTTGAGTTTTGCCGGTAATATTCTCAATTCCATCCTGGATTCCAGCAAAAATTTCCTGGATCTCTCATTTGGTGAATTGGGTGGGTTTCCTTTGTCTGCCACTTCTGGGTCAGTGGGTTCTGAGAAGGAGGCTGTGGAGAGTTTTCTTCCAGCTGGTATTATGGATTTTTTGAATGGCGATGAGGCTGGTGATGACTTGATTTCTGATCCAATTGTTCCTGTTTCTTTTGATTTGGGGTTTGTGATTAGACGGGAGGATGAGAGGGAGACTGTGGCTTCTCTAGATAACTTTGAGGCTCTGGGTTTGAGGGAGGAAGTTTTGTCTGATGGTTTAGAAGGAAACGAAGGTGATGGAATCGTTGACAATAGATTGGCCCATGTGGTAAGTGCTGATCAGCAAGATCATTGGTAGGTTAATGAGGATGATGATGTAGAGAAGGTAAATTTGCTTGCCTCGGAGTGGGTTTTGAATTGGGTTAAGAAGTTGGACAAGTTGGTAGGGATTTCCATTATTGGAGTGGAAGGACAAGCCATTAAGTTGTTCGAGGAAATAGAAAGGATTAGATTGGAAGAAGGGAAATCCAAAAATAGGAAACTCTCTGTTAACAGAAAACAAAAAGGTGAGGTCAACAGTGAATTAAAAAGATTGGAGTTTGATGTCAATTATGAGAAGGGTGGGGCTATTAGGGACTTGGGGATTGGAGAGCCGAGGGGAGGTTTAGTCCATCAATGAAGATGAAAATCATTAGTTGGAATGTGAGGGATTTGAATGATTTGAATAAAAAGGCCTTGGTGAAGCATTTCGTTAGTGATTGGAAGAGGGATGTAGTATGCCTTCAAGAGACTAAAATGGAGTTAATTGATGACGTCGTGATTAAGAGCTTTTGGGCTATTAGGTCGTGGGTGGAAAGCTTTACCAGCATTTAGTGCTTCAGGTGGCGTCGTGGTTACGTGGAATAAGAAGGTGTTGGATTTGATTGACTTTCATGCGGGGTTATTTTCTGCATCTTGTGTGTTTAAGGGGTTCTCTTCGGACAACGGGTGGGTTTTAACATGAGTTTATGGCCCGGTGGCTAACAGTCGGAGTGAGTCTTTTTTGGGGGAGCTTTTGGAGGTCAGAAGTTGGTGGGATCTTCCTTGTGTTGTGGGAGGGGATTTCAATGTTGTCCTTTATCCACATGTGAGGACGAGGTGTTTGTATGAGGATAGTTCTATGAGAATTTTTGGCTTTTGTTAGATGCCATGATCTGACCTTTGTCTGAAGGTTCCTTCACTTGGTCGAGCTTCAGGGAAATCCCCTTGTTCTCTAGGATTGATCACTTTCTTGTGACTGGTTGTTGGGAAGCTCTCTTTCCTAGTTTGATTTAGAAGGTTTTGTCTCGACCCACTTCGGATCATCATCCTATTGTTCTTGAAGTGGGGGTCTGCATTGGGGTCCGACTTCTTTTCGTTTTGAAAATGTGGCTTAAAGTGGATGGTTTTCAGGATCTTGTTAAAGGTTGGTTGGCGGGGCTTTGCTGGTTTTGTGGTGGCCTTAAAATTGAAGTCTTTGAAATTGGAGTTGAAAAAGTGGAATAAGGAGTCGCAAGAGAACGTTAACTCCACTATTAATGCGTTGATGGGAGAGGTGAGCGGTCTCGACGAGAAAGTTCTTTTGGGTTTATCGGGGGAGGAAGGTATGCGACGGGTGTGGGTCTAAAAGGAATTGTCTAAGCTCATTGCTATGGAAGAAATTTCATGGAGGCAAAAATCTAGAGAAATTTGGCTTAGAGAGGGTGATAGGAACACTAAATTCTTTCATTAGATGGCGAACGACCATAGGAGGCACAATTTTATTGGCTCTATTGAGATTGATGGGTCTATTTTTGAGGAGGGGGTGGTTATGAAGGAGGTTATTTGTACTTTCTATAAGTCTCTTTATAAGAAGACGTGTGTTAGTAGACCGCTTTTGGAGGGATTGGATTTCTCTAATATTGATGATAGCGAGGCAAATTGGATTGACCATTCTTTCGATGTAGAGGAGATTCTTTCTACTCTTTTGGAGTGTGTTGGAGATAAGGCTCCGGGTCCAAATGGCTTTACAATAGCCTCAATTCTACCTTTCTTGTCCTTATTTCGAAAAAAGTGGGAGCTTTCAATGTTAAAGATTTTCAGCTAATTAGCCTTGTGGGTTGTTGTTAACAAGAAGAATTGAAAAGAATTATGTATTATTGATTTTTTGAGTACAATTAAACAGTCATATATATAGACTTAAGAATATCAAATCTAATAGGACTAAGAGACATAACTAGATAAGGTAGATATAAAATAGATGAGATTTAGGAAATCTACTATGACACATAACAGGAAACCTAATTAGGACTCTCAGTATAAACTTAATTAGGACTCTCAACAACCTAATTAGGACTCTCAACACTCCCCCTCAAGCTGGGGAATATGCATCATTCATTCTCAGCTTGCATATAAGTCCAGATCTGCCTTTCTGTCCGTCTTCACGTTTGTTTTTGTCGCCATAGCAGAACCTTCAGGAGCTTGGGGTTCGAGCATCACTCCTCTTCGACTCTCCTCTGCCCGAATCAGAGAGGTTGTTTCGTTCAGAGAGGGTATCTCTTCTTTGCCGATTATCTACACCTTTACTTGATCAAGTTCAGCATTAAGTCTTGCAAGAAAGTCATAAACTCGATATTTTTTGATGAAATTCTTCAAGGTTGCTACATCTTCTGGACATTTGGTCTCTAAACAGCGATAATGATCCAGCTCTTGTCATAGATTCTTAAGTGCATTTGCGAACTCAGTGATAGTTTTGCTGCCTTGTTTCATTTCAGCATTCTTGACTTTGATCTCGTACACCTGAGTCGCATCACGAGCTTTCGAATACATCTGTCGAACAACATCCCAAATTTCCTTCGCCGTGGATAGGAACATGCAGGTGTCGTTGATTTCAGGAGTCATAGAATTCCATAACCAAGAAATAATCATGGAATCTGCTTCATCCCACGCTGCAAATTTGGGATCTCCCTCCTTCGATCCTGTGCCCAGAAGATGACTTATTTTTCTCTTTCCCTTCAAATACATGCGGATAAATTGGGACCACTTCAGATAATTCTTCCCATTCAGTCTGTACGCTGCTTGAATGGTGTTCAGCCATGATGGGTTAATGATGGAGAAGAAGGCAAGTTTAGAGGGAAGAAAAAATTGGTAATAAAGGCCAGAGGGGTAGTTGGTTATGAAGGCCAAAGAAGGCAATATTAGAGGGAAGAAAAAATTGGCGATAAAGGCCAGAGGTATAGTTGGCTATGAAGGCCAAAACAAATAAAGTGATGAAGGCTTTGGAATTTCCAGTAACCAAACAAGGTAGATTTCTCTTTAACAAAGTAACCAAACAAATTATAACCATGTATCCAAACAGATTATAACCATGGATCCAAACAGATGAAATCCAAGTAACCAAACATGGCAGTTTTCTCTTTATCCAAGTAACCAAACATGGCAGATCTGGATCTGGGAACAGATAAGATGGTCAGATCTGTTGCAAATAAACGGACGGTCAGATGTGGCTGGATTGGGTGCTGGAGCCAAGGGTTTTGTCGTCGGAGCAGGGCGACCCCTGTGATGGTGTCCGATGACGACGTGGCGCCGGAATCAGCTACCGGAGAAGGAATCGCGTCGGAAAGTTATGTTCGGGAGGTGTCGCGTTGTTGTTGCAGGATGTTGACGACGGAGATGATGGATTTCTGGGTCGGGGAAGAAGGCCAGAAAATAGTTTACAGGTGGTGAGGATAATAACGATTGTTGTACGGCTTCGACTGATGATGATGACGACTGTTGTACAGCTTTGGCTGTTGCAGGTCTCTTTTATCTTCTTAAAAAAAAATTATGTAGCATCCCAGGGAACAAATTGCTTTGATACCATGTTAACAAGAAGAATTGAAAAGAATTATGTATTATTGATTTTTTTAATACAATTCAACAGTCATATGTACAGACTTATGAATATCAAACCTAATAGGACTAAGAGACATAATTAGATAAAATAGATATAAAAAAGATAAGATTTAGGAAATCTACTATGACACATAGAAACCTATTTAGGACTCTCAACATAAACCTAATTAGTGCTCTCAACAATCTAATTAGGACTCTCAACAGTTGCATCTATAAACTTCTCTCGAAGGTCCATCTTGGTGAAAATATTAATGGCAAGTTTCTTACTAGCTTGTTGGGATGCAATTTGGGCTCAATTCCTTTTACCTATCTTGGTCTCTTGATTGGTGCCAAATTTAAAGATTTAAGTATGCGGAATCCTGTAGTGGAAAGGTTTGAAAAGCGGTTGGCTAGGTGGAAGAATCGTTATCTCTTTAAAGGTGGAAAGTTTACTCTGATTAAGAGCACTCTTTCTAGCCTTCCTATCTACTTCATGTCTCTCTTCCCTATTTTGAGTGTGGTGGCCAAGAGGTTGGAGAATATTCAAAGGAGATTCCTTTTGGGCAATTCGGTGGAGGGGTCCAAATTTCGTTTGGTGAGGTGGGGCTTGGTTTAAAATCCCTTACCTTGTTCAATAAAGCTCTCCTTGGGAAATGGATAAAGAGATTTCTTATGGAGATGGATCACTTTTTGAGGAAAGTGATGGAAGCTAAGTTTGAGTTAGAACCTTGTGGGTGGATGTCTAAAAAGGAAGAGGGGCTCATGGTGTTGGGGTGTGAAAATGGATTCGGAATGGATGGGATGATTTGTGTCCTTGCCTTTCTATATCGGTAGGTGATGGTATGAGGACTTTGTTGTGGCTTGATTCGTGGTTTGGGAACACGCCTCTGAAAGACCGTTTTCCGGAGATTTTTGCTTTAGTGAGGGACAAAGAAACTCTTATCTATTCGTTTATCTTTGAGTCTAATGGTTCTATTTTGTTAGATGTCCCTTTTATTCGAAATATTTGTGATCGGGAGGGTGCTTACTTTTTTGGTAACCTTGTATAGTTATAGAATGAATTTATCTAATGAGGATGAGATTAAATGGAAGGATAATCCGGATAAAGGGTTTGAGATGAAATTTTCTATAAGATTCTTTGGGTTGGGACCCCTTTGGATTGTTCTCTTAACTTCCCATGGAAAGCTATTTGGTGTTCTAGGCCCCAAAGAATGTAAGCTTCTTTGCTTGGGAAGCTACTTGGGGGAGAATTCTCACTTTAAAAAAGAGGGAAGGTTTTGGTGAATCGTTGCTACATTTGCAAAGCTTGCTGTGAGTTCATGTTTCATCTTTTAGTAGAGTGTTCTTTGGGAAGAGCTTTGTAGGAGATGGCTTATAAAGTTTTGGGGGTTTCTTAGCCGTTTGCTGGCTCCATGAGAGATGAGGTTTGGGTTTGGTGTGGGTTTAGGGCTTCTAAGAGACTCAAGAAAGTTTACTCTTTGGTCCCCTTTCTATATTTTGGATTATTTGGATCGAAAGGAATCGTAGTGTTTTTGATGGCATTGAAAAACCTTTTGATATAATTAGGGAAAGGTGGTTCAATGCTCTTAATTTTTGGCAAAGGGGACTTATTTTGTAAATGAGATCGATATTGTAGATCTTGTGGATTATCTCTCACATAGATAGTTTTGTACATGAGTTGCACCCATTCGGTGCTCTTTTCTTTTAATACGCTTTTTACTTATAAAAATAACTTTTAAGAGCTGGTTGAGGTGATTTGAGCATGGTATCTGAAGTAGCCTTAGAAAAGTCTTCAACTAGCTTAACATATTTGGGACCAGCCATAGACATAGGTATATTAGTCACTGATTTGTTGTCTTCATTTGATTCAACAATATGTAAAACCATTATCCCACTCTCATTTTGAAGCTTCCTCTTACCAAGCAACTGTGGGGCTTGTATCTCAGCAATTTCTTTTGGTTTTGAAATTTCATCATGCTGTTTTAACTCCTCTGCTTGCTTTCTAGACCCAGCTTGTAAATTAAGCTTATCTATTTGCTGTTTTGGCTTTCCATCTAGCAGTACTTGCTGTTTTCCTGGCTGTTGTGGCTTTTCTGTTTGCTTGAGATTCTTTTGTATTTGTTGTCCTTTTGTTTGCTGCTTTGAGTTCTCCATTGCGTCCACGAGTTTCTAGAGCTTTAACTCGCTCCATAATTTCAAGCAGCAACTCATCTCGTCTCTCATCAGTTAATTTTAACCCGTAGGCTTTTGCAACACACAAACGAAATAGCATCCATTCTGCCCCTAAACGTCTTCCCACTATGAGTAGACAAGGCTGCAACCTAAGCTCTGATACTAATTTAATAAATATGCCAATTCATGTTGAATTCTCCAATCATGCAATCTGCAGATGACACTTTAATTTGAAAGGAATATGTTCGGATTAGGCACATTAAGGTTTAAGTGATATAATGAGAGTTTAACAATGATAATTTTAGAGTGATCATTGCTAATGAGTAATGAGTGCATTTTGTTATTTCTCTTCAAGTTTTAAGTTTTAAATCTGTCACACTTTTAATTGTCATTTAGGTGTCAAATTCACAAAGTTAGATTCACATTAAAAACTATTGCAAACTCTAACTTGTTTCGATGCTAATTACGTTAAAACTAAAAAAATGGAATCGTAGGAAAAATCAAGTTGGCCTGATGGGTGAACCTGAACTGAAACAAAATGACCTGAGATACGAATGATCTGAAACTCGAACTGACCCAAATGTGAGATGGCCCAAACCCAAAACGACCCACTGGCCCGATTGCCACCTCTGATTATAAGTATATCGGACCTCTAAATCTATGGATGTTTTCCTCATTTTTATGTTCTCGTTTTACATTATTTCAGGGGCAGTTATCCAACTCAAAACAACATCTGGTGGGCTTTCTGCTGATGAATGTTTATCTAAGATTGCAGTAGAGAAAACTGGCCTCTTGCAACAGATACTTGTATATGTCGTGTCAATAATATGTTGTTTTATTGATTTAAATTCAAATATATATGAGAAGGCTCAGTTGGGCAGTAACATTATAGAGTTCTCTGTTCCAAGGGCTGGTGCATCTCCAATTGATTCTTCTAGTAGTTTGAAGGTTTCTATTAGTGAAACAAGGTTACAGTGGCATCAAAAGGCAATTGTGTCAGTGATGGAAGCTGGTGGCCTCAATTGGTTAGTAGGTAAGGTACGCAATTTTAAGTTTTGTTTTAGAGTCTCGACTTAATTAATGCATTTAGAAATCTTGTATCATGCAGATCTGATGTTTTCGAAATGTATTATGCTGAAAGGCGAAAATTAAAAACCATTTGATTGGTCAGGGTCGTGGTACTTTCACAAATCATAGTATATGGTTGATTTATTACAAGATCGTACTTGCATGTAGCTTTAAAGAAATTTGTTTTTTTCTTTCTGATTTAATATAATGAACTTTATCTCTAAATTTTCCCTTTCAATCTCTTTCTTTGTGGAAGAGTTTATTGTTTTAGTGACCAGTCTTCTTGGTTTACACGTTATTTTCCATGCCTGCCATTACTTGTGAGTGATTAGTAAGTCCGTGTTTATGATCTGAGTGTGTTTACTATGCTCTATGGCCTAGGCATTTGTTCACTAAAATAATGAAATTTGACGCTTGTAAGAAAGAGATATTAACAGAGTTTTTGGTGAGCCTAAAAAAGAAGAATTCAGTTGAAAGTATTTTGTCAATCATGATTATGTGTGATCATTCTTTGTTTTTGACCAATGTACATTTGGATGATGACTTGAATTTTGGTTCTATTCTCCAATCAAAGACGTCCATACCTTGAAGAATCAGTCTCAACAAAAACGAGACTAAGGGATTGCCCTTACTGGAACAATCCTAACCCTCTCCTCCTCATTATCTACAGTAAGAAGGTAAAGGACTTATTCTATTCCTTCCTAAAGTAAGCCCATAGCACTGGCAACCTCCCTGGCATAAATGCAAGTAAGATGTATAGCTGATATAGGATCTTAACAGCCCTGACCTTGACCTCAATCCTAGGCTGAGTGATAATGCCATTCACGGTTCTCAGAGACTTGAACTGATGCCTTAGATTTGACAAGCACCAAGCTTCATAATTAAACCTGACTGTGAACTTGTATGCACTGTTTCTCATTCTTCTACATTCAGCTTTCATTCCAGAAATCTTTTTGTTTTCCAGAGTTGTTGCGTGTCATCAGAAGGTTGAGTATGAAAGAACAGTGGACAGATATATCACTTCAGTACTTGACTTTGAGAACACTTTGTTTTGCTTTATCTGATAATCCACGAGGTCAAAATCATTTCAAAAGCATTGGAGGGCTCGAAGTTCTATTGGATGGACTTGGACTTCCATCAATTAATGTGCTGCTACTGAAGAGTGCCTCTCATGTGGATGGGAAAAGGTAATTTCATTAACTTGCATTGAAAGGTTCATTTATACACTGATATCATCTGGATTTATTGCATTCTGGAGGACCAATCCGCTACTGTAATGTGAATTATTCTGATAATAACATTCCACCACACAGTTGCCATGCAAAGTTACTATCTAAGTTGTTAGATTATCCTACTTTGTAGAAGATTTTCCATGAGCTTGAAGTGTCCAGCTGGCTCCTGTCCAGCTAGCTTTTGATTCTGCATAACTAGTTATCTAGAGAGCTAGATTTGATGGGCTTTATCTTTAAACCCCTATCTCCTAATCTCAAGCACCTGATCCAAGTGGGGTTAGGCTTGCTAAAATTGACTTCTATATGACTGGAGTAGCTGGGATAGACTTTCCTGTAAGGTCTGACTGTCATTCACCTACAAATTTCTAGTTGCCACTCAAGCTAGTGGATGTTGATTTCTTAATCCTGTTGCTGTTCATTACGTCATTTCTTTCCCAGTTGGAGATATAACATTACAATGGCTTTTGTTGCTTCTATTAGGGTGAAAAGAATCTGGGCTTCTGGATCCTTTCCCTGCCAATGTACCCCAAAAAAAAAAATTTGGCAGCAAAAAGAGGTGCCGAAATCTGACCCGATCTACCTGAAATCTGACCCACCCAACCCGAAAATATAATAACTACAACCAGAACCCTAAGTGATCCTAATCTGAGTGAAACCCGAGGACCCGTCAAATTGGCATTTTTTAAATAAATGAACTTGTTATACTGATGGGTCAAGTAAAAGATATTATCTTATAATTGCACCTCCTCAAACTCACCTGTGCCAGATTCTCCTTAACTGTCCTAGAGGGCGCACCACGGGAAAAATATTTCAAAACTCCCCCTTTAAAAACAATAACATTGTCTGGACAAGCCCAAGCTGGAATCTGATGAGAAGGAGCTTGGGGAAAATGAAGCAAAGAGAAATGATGCTTACTACGCACAGCAGAGGGTGAAGAATATGAAAATTTTTCCCCTAACAGGTCGGGACCCCACCGGCGTCACCGTGTTCGATGAAACCGGCCCAACTGCGGATTCCGGGTCCCATTGAAGCACCGCAAATCTTCCCATAGAAGTGCGAGCTGGAACTGAGCAAGAGAAAACATCTACTTCCTTTGATTATAACCCTGGCCTAATAAAATGGTGGACCCAACACCCCAAACATAATGGGTAGGGCTATAACTTGCTGGCCCACAAGCCTTAGAGAAGGAGCCTAGATACAATGGGCCATCCTTCGATTCAAATGGCTTGTAGTGGGAGCCCCAATCTTCAACCCTAGGTATAGCCCAAAATTTTCTGGGCTTCCAATGAACCAATTTAACCAACAGCCCACACCTGCAAGGCCCACAGCCCACCTTAGCTGAATCCCTTTCTTCGACCTTGCGAACCCTAACTGGAGCAATGACACCTTGGTTTGAACGAACCATTGCCAACTGAGATAGCTTACCCTTGTTGCCGATAGCCCTGATAGCCCTCCTGTTAACATCGGCGACTTCAGACTCGCTTCAAACCCCTCCCAATTTCCTCCTTGACTGCGCTTGCGCAAACGATCTCTTGCCATGCGAGGGCCTGCCATCTATAATTCCTGGGTTGACTAACAACTATTTGGGCAATTATAATGTCAATATATGCTGCTTTTTATAACCAGTCTCATTGTCAAATGTACTTGGGTGCCTTGAGGTCCTGAGGTCGATTCCTCTAACCAGCAACTCCCTTATGGATAATGAGTCATTGTGTGGGTTGTGGGGATTAGGGGTATATTAGTTTATTGTTGTAAATAAAAAAAGATTTTTTCAAAAAACAAAAAATAGATAAAATGAAGGTGGGATGAGTACTGAAATGTACTTATGGTAAACATCAAAAGCTTGTTTCTTCTACCGTCATCGGTTTCACAACATATGACTTGATAAGTTCTTGGTGCATATCCCATTTCCGTATAAGTTTAAAAAAAAATTATTAATCAAATCCAGGACGATTAATTTATAAGAAATTTTTGTTAGGAGTTAAGTTGTAATTGTGATTAATTTTTTTATTTTGGAAAAAAATTGTGGTTAATTTACCATCACTCTTTGATGAGTGATAAGTTTAAAGTAATAAAAAGAATTTATGATTAGTTTATAAAATAAATAAAATGTGATTAATGTAGCATACTTTGAACTGTAGGCTAAATAAAGTTTCAATTAATTAAGATTGTAACTTTTAGTTGCATCATTCATTTTTAAAAGATGCTACTCACAAGTAATAAGACTAATACTACATTTTCAATATTTGATACTTTTTTCTTTATAGAACCAAACATTAAGTTTTAGGTTTATCATTGAGTCGTATAATATTTGATGATTATCATATAGGTTGAATGTCTAACCTTACATTTTTATGAAACTTGAAGATTAACCATTTCCAAAGAAAAAAGCAAAGCAAAAATTAGTAATTTATGAGAAATTAAATGGATCAAACAAGATTTAGAGACAATTGAACAATAATTTTTCCCGTACTTCTCTTTTCTCAAACCATATCATAATTAATCTTTTACTGGAGTGCCCAATGGCCAGAAGTTTGTGGGAGATGGCTCAAGGTGTTCTTGGTGGTTGTCGGTTTTGTGAAAGTTGAAGTGTGGGCTAGGATTGGAATTCGTGCTTCTAAGGATCTAAAGAAAGCTTACTCTTTAATTCCATATCTATTTTTTGGTTTGTTTGGACTGGACTTTTGATGGTGAAGGAAGGTCTTGAGATGTGTTAGGAGATAGATGGTTCAACACCCTTCATATTTGGTCTAAGGGTAAAATTTTCATCGTATGGCTAATGCTCATAGGAGATATAACTTTATTAATTCTATTGAGGTTGATGGGTTGGTGTTCGAGGAGGATGAAGATATTAAAGATACTATTAGTGGGTTCTATGAGAAGCTCTTTAAGGAGACTTGTCCTGAAAGACAAACTTGGATGGATTTGATTTCTCTAAAGATGATGAGGAAGATGTGTTGTGACTTGAGTGTCCCTTCTCTAAGGAAGAAATTGTTGCTCTCTTCGAGATTGTGATGGAGATAAGGCTCTTGGGCTCGATGGTTTCACCTAGGCTTTCTTAAGTCATAATTGGGAGATTATTAGGGGGGATATTATCAGGCTCTTTGAGGATTTTCATGCATCGGGGGAGTTTGTCAGTAGCTTAAATGCCACGTTCATCCCCTTGATCCTTAAGAAGGTGGGAGCGGTTAACATCAAAGATTTCAGACCCATTAACCTTGTGGGATCTATTTATAAGATTTTATCGAAAGTGTTAACTTCTAGATTGAAAAAAGTGATGTGTAAAGTGGTGAGCCCTAATCAAAACGCATTTACAGAGGGTAGACAAATCTTGGATGCCATCTTGATAGCTAATGAAGTAGTGGATTCTCAGCTTAAAAATGCTGGGGGCAGAGTTATTTGTAAACTTGATATGGAAAAGGCGTATAACCATGTCTGTTGGAATTTTGTTATATATTTATTGAAACAAATGGGATTCAGGGGCAAATGGTGTAAATGGATCCTCAAATACATATCTTCTACTTCCTTTTCCATTTTGGTTAATGGTTGTCGCTCTGGGTTTTTTCGAGCGTCCAGAGGAATTAGACAAAGGGACCCTTATCTCCATTCGTGTTCACCTTGGTTACGGAGGCCTTTAGCAAGATGTTATTGAAAGGAATAGAGTTGGGATTGTTGAGTGATTTCAAAGTGGGAAGGATCAGTGGTACCGTGAGTGTCTCTCATCTTCGTTTCGCTGATGATACGATTGTCTTCTGTGGGGTGGATGCTTCTCAAATTTTGCACTTGCGGTGTATTCTCCTTTGCTTTGAAGCAGTTTCAGGTCTTAAGATTAATCTTGACAAAAATGATTTAATCCCTGATGATAGTTGTAATGGTCGTTTCCTTGCTAGATTATTGGAGTGCAAATTAGGTTCTCTTCCTATTACTTATCTTGGTCTTCCCTTGGGTTAAGTTCAAAGACAAAAGTATGTGGAATCCGATTGTTAAAAAGTTTGAGAATCGTTTGGCCAAGTGGAAGAATCATCACCATTCAAAAGAAGGAAGGCTCACTCTTATCAAGAGCACTCTATCTAGCCTCCCCATCTACTTTATGACCCTTTTCCCTGTTCCTTGTTCGGTGGCTAAAAGGTTAGAGACTATTCAAAGGAGATTCCTTTGGGGAAACTCGGAGGAGGTTAGTAAGTTCCATTTGGTAAATTGGGAAGTGGTTAAAAATCATTTAGAGAGAGGGAGCTTGGTATTAAGTCCATGTCTTTACTCAATAAGGCTCTTCTTGGTAAATGGCTTTGGAGATTTATAATTGAGAAAGATGACTTGTGGAGGAAAGTAGTGAAGGCCAAGTTTGGGATGGAAAATGATTGGCGGATGTCCAAGGCGCCTCAAGAAGCCTATGGAGTGGGAGTGTGGAAATGGATTAGGAGTGGGTGGGAAGACATTCGATTAATTGTTGAAATGTCGGTGGGTAATGGAGCAAGGATACGTCTTTGGTATGATTCTTGGTGTGGGAATACTCCTTTGAAAGATAAGTTTCCAAGCATTTTTAGTATTGTGAGTGACAAGGAAGTGCGGGTCCTCTCTTGTTATTCCTTGTCTGATGATGGAGTATCTTAGGTTGTGTCCTTTATTCGTAATGTTCATGATTGGGAAGTGAGGTTGCAATGTTTTTGGATTCCTTGTACAATAGTAAAATTGAGGTGATGGGAGAGGATGAGATGGGGACCTAACCCTGGTAAAGGTTTTAAGGTGAAAGATTATTACAAGATTCTCATTGAAAGAGCTATTGCCAATGATCAAACTAACTTACCTTGGAAATCAAGGACCCAAGAAAGTTAGCTTTTTTGTTTGGGAGGTCTTTTGGAATAAAATCCTTACTATTGACAATCTTCAAAGAAGAGTGAAGGTAATGGTTAATAGATGCTATATTTGTAAGAGGTGTACCGAATCCGTGCTTCATCTATTGGTGGATTGCTCTCTTGCTAGGAGTTTATGAGAGATGGTTTATAAAGTTGTCGAGATTTCTTGTGTGATTGCGGGTTCGGTGAAAGACAAAATTTTGGTTTGGAGTGGCTTAAAGGCTCATAAGATTGTCAATAAGGCTTTAGATTTAATCCTGCTCTCTATTTTGTGGATTATTTGGAAAGAAATGAACTGAAGAGTTTTTGATGGTATCGAGAGACCTATTGCAACTATTAGGGATAGTTGGTGCAATACCCTTATTTTGTGGTTTAAAGGAATTTTTTTTGTAAATAATGTTGATCTTCTAGATTTTGTGGAGCTTCTTCATTGTAATTAACCTTTGGCTTCTTTGGGCACCGTCTTGGTGCTTTTGAATAAATTTTTACTTATAAAAAAAAATCACAACATGTGGTTTAAGGTATGGAACTCGACTACCATGAGTTCTAGCCGTTAGTCAATATTGGTCTTGCCGCTAAGTCAACGTTAGTAAAACATGTGATTGGTTAAAAATTTGCCACATGCCAATAATCAATTGGCTCTTATAAAAAATTATAAATAACCTAAAAATATTTTAGAATATTTAAAATAATCTATTTTTAGGTTTTTTATAATCTATATTTATAAGAGCCAATGGATTATTGACATGTGGCTTATTTTTAGCCATTCACGTAAAAGTCACATGTTTGACTAATGTTGATTTAACGGTCGGACCAATATTGGCTAAAGGCTGATCACATGGTGGCCAGATTATGTACTTTAAACCACATGTTATGATCTTAAAACCCCCCAAATCACATGTATGTTATCTGTACTTTGCCTTAAAAAAGATCGTAATTAATCTTCAAAATAACATTTATTTGTTATGAACTTTTTTCTTTATTAAGAGTGATTGGTCATGATGAATGTCTTTTTCTATCTATTTTAGTTTTGGGTTTAAAATTTCTTTTAACACTTCTCAATTGTGATTGTTAGTTTTTTTTTTTTTTTTTTTTTTTTTTTTGTAAATTGAAAAAATATGCTACCGATTAGCAAAGGGTACATATAGATCTATCACATAATGTGAAAATCATGCATTTTGTGATTAATTATAAATATCAATTTAGAAAGATTTAACATTTAACTAAACTTATTTATAAACACAATTTGATTAGAGATTAGCATCCTTCATATTAATTTTGCCTATTTATAAGTTTATAGCTCTTCGAGAAAAATATATAATAAAGGTCAAAATCTCAAGACATACTTTAAGAAGATCATGAATCAATTTATATCTCTTGTTTGCATGTAAACTATTGGATTTGAAAAAAAAGAAAGAAAGTAATAGCCTTAATACTGGTACAAATTTATAGCTATAACTTGAGGTTATTTTTTGTCACATTTATTTGATATGGGATTGTATTCGTTACTCTTATCTGATAGTGAAAGTGACTAAATTGATTTATTTTTTAATCACGACTTTAATGACTTGGGGTTAAATACATTCACGTGGAAAAAAATTAAAGAACATAGCTTCTCTACGTTAAATTATTACTAACTTGTTTCGTGAGCTTTGGTATAGTAAAAGAAAAAAAAAATTACCTTGACCTTGATCTAGTGTAAAAATGTCTTGACCTGAAATTGAAAAGGAAAATAAGAAAAGACTTTTCCAATCCAATGGGTCAAATCAAGCTATCGATGGCGACTGGTAGGATAACCAAATTTTCCATACCCGTTACCGAATCCAATTAACAAAACCATGTACCTGGACATGTTTAATTTTTAATTCCTTAAACCCAAATCCGAATTCGATATATTTTCCCTTCCCCGTAGACCACCCGAAACCGACCGATTAGTAGTATACGGTATGGGCCGGGCCGAGTACCCGACCCAAAACATTGTTTTTCCTTTTTCCAAAAAAAACACAGAATTTAAACCAAGCCGTCGAAGCCAATGCTTTGAATACTGCTTCAATGTCAGCAACAAAAACCTGAAATATTAAAGGGGAAAACTAAAATTACAAGAGAGAGGACGATAGAGAAACTTACCTTATCTGGTGGCAGCGACTTTCTCAGTTTGTAGAGAGAGAATGAGAGATAGAGTAAGAGTAGAGAGAGAATGAGAGATAGAGTAAGAGTAGAGAGAGAGATACAGTTGAGAGGCAGAGCGGCGTTTTGAACAAGTATGAAATTAAAGAGTTACTGGGTTAGGCTTTTAGGGCTACTCAAGTTGTGTCTTAAATTTTAATATCATTTGCGATTCCATAGAATATATATATTTCTATTTACAAAGACTTAAAACAACATAAAGTCTCAGCTTTGTGATTACGGCTTGAGACGCTATAATCGGGTTAAGCGGGTACCAGGGCCTGATATACAAACCCCACCCGAACACAACCGGATATTAAAATCTCAAACCCGAACCCGTTTTAAACTGGGTTAATCACTATTCAAACCTGCTTTAATCGGGCCAGGCCGAGTCGGATACCTGGGAAATCACGATCCCTTGACATCTCTAAACCAAGCTCGTCAAAACCCAAAATGACCCGATCCGAGATGACACAAATCCTAGATGACCTAAACCTGAAATGAGTCGGGACTTGAACGATATGATACCCGAAATGACTGACATGAACCTATCCGGCCCTGCCTTGCCCAATATCCACCTCTAGAGGTGAAGCTCTATATTTGTTTTTATTTTACTGTCTCACCTTCATTCTCTGACGTAGTGGTTTAATTATTTGCAGATATCAAAATTCCTTGCTGAGAATATTCCGGCTCCATGTTCTTTCATTAGATGTTCTTAGAGAGGCTGTGTATCCTTTAGATTTTCCTCTTGCATTCAAGATGCTTGCGTGCCTACAGGAATTTATAGACCCTCTAATGCTTTCTTTCAGGAGTGAAGCTTCCGAACAGTGTATATGCAAGTTGGGATTATACTAGTGCACATTAAATTTCTGGAATCTTAACCACATGCTTGCATGTATGTTACATGCTTGTAGTTTGTATGTAAGATACAAGACTATATGCTTTCTGTCTTTGACATTGAGGACGGGTTTCTTATAAAAGAAAGACACTAAGGACGGGTAGCATTGTTTTATTCAATCTTGTTATTTTTTCTTAATTACCAAAAAAAGGGTGTCTGTATCTCTGGCCTAACTTCTCATTTATTTTGTAAATTATGTGCCCTTAGGCCTTAACTGGTATTCAGCTTTCGGAATTTGAACAACTTGCAGTTTCTATGCGAAAATGGAAGGGTTCACAAATTTGCAAATAGCTTTTGTTCACCTGCTTTCATGCTTCAAGAGTACAAGCAGCAGGCAAAAGATGCATCTACATGGGGTGATTTTCAATTGACTTTGGATAACTTAGATAATGAAATTCGTGTTAAATGTCGTACAACAGAGCCTTCTGTACCTCTTCCAGATAGTGCTTCTTTTTCTCAACTTTGGAATGACTATGTTGGCAAGTTGAGCAAAATACTTTGTTCTTTTGTTCTTGCTCCACAAGAAGTTAAATCCCATCATGTTCAAATTGCCACTGGTCGAATTGCCATGCCACCATCTTCATTGTATGGTGAACTTTCGATTAAGTGGTTCATGAAGGTTCTTCTTATGGTGTTCCCATGCATTAAGGCTTGTTCGAATCAAAATGAGTTGCCAAACCATTTAAGGTAATTTTGGCCCTTTTTCTTTAATGAAGAATTTATGATACCAGTAATTAGAATTTTGCAAGTTGTTCATTTTGTTTCTTTCTTCTCTTACTCTCCCTTTGTCCTTTTTTTTTCCTGCAGGGTTTTTGTCAATACTTTGCAGCATTCTGTTCTTAGTGCCTTCAGGAGGGTTCTTGTTTCATCACCTGTATCTCTTGAAGTATTTCGTGATGAAGGAATATGGGACCTTATCTTCTCTGAAAACTTTTTCTATTTTGAGAAAGCCTTGGAGGAGTTTTCTGAAGAGTGTTGCTTGTACAATGAGGGGTCAGCGAGGAATCCTGAAACATATTCTTCTTCTAATAGCGCTAAGAGTCAAGTAAAGTCTAGTGGGGTTGAAATTCTTCAGATGGAAGTAATCTCATTTGTAGAACTTGCAGCAACTTCTAATGGGAATGTGCTTAACCTGGTATTTTCATTCATGTCCTTAGTATTCGCTAGATATTGTTTTTATCTTTGAGCTTTATATGTTTTGTCTTGTGCAAGTAGGGAATGGGCATGGATTTAAGTGTCCATGAACACATCTCATGATAATAAGTTTTTGTTCAAATGGAATCTGAACCCAGATTCTAAGTTTGATGTGGACATACTGTGACCGTGTAGGTGAAAATGGACTACTATGAAATGTTCTTGTTGACTGTCAGAAGCCTGGCCAATTGATCACAACCTCTCGCTCATTGTTGAATTAAGCGTATCTAGGTTGATTAGCTTGGTTGTTTCTTGGTATCTAGCATCATTTTTTTGCTGTAATATCTCTTGTCATCTTGCATCTACGTGTATATCAGAAGGGTTCCAAAAGTCTTTATCTTCATGCAAAAGATATGCAGTGCATTTATTGAATCAGAAGTCCATAACTGAATTTCCTCTGTGTATCACAAAATTATTTCGGTTGTTCATGTATGTCATGTGTATATGTTGAATAGTTGTAGAGGGTTGGCACCCCCTAGTGCCTACATTAATGAATTTCATACTTCTACTGAAAAAAAGGTCGTGTACATGTTGACGTTTTTAAACTATGAAAATCTTTGTAAACTACAAGTATATGCACATATGCACACACATGTGTGCGCGCGCACACACAAACACATATACATATTTATATATTCATGTCTCCGAATATGCCAGGAGCCCTGGACAAATTATTCACTGTTCCTGTTCTTTTGTTGCTTGAAGTAGTTATATCGAATTTATCTTTTCCTTTGAACAGAATGGCTTTTATTTTTTGCTCTCTTATTTCTGTCATTTTCTTTAGGAATTTTGCTCTTACTTTTTCCGCTTTTGTTGTTGCAGCCTGAATTATCTGTTTTATTAGATTCTTTTGAACAATCTGCATGTAATCCTGAGATTGCTAGTGTTCTTGCAAAGAGTCTGCTACACATACTACAGCTTTCACCTGAGAAAACTATTGCTTCCTTTAGGACACTTAATGCAGTTCCTCGTGTCCTTAAAGTTGCTTGCATTCAAGTTCAAGAATCGAGAAGGTCTTGGAACATAAATGCTTCTGTAGAGAGTAATCATGTTGAAGTGGTTTCATCTCATGGTTATCAGAGATCTGATTCATGTGAGACAGTTCAGAGTTGGTTCAAATGCTTGGAAACATGTATGGAGCTCTTTATGGAATTTTTCTCAACAACAGATGATGCAAGAATTTTGATTTTGCATAATTCCACTTGCATTGATTGTTTGTTTGATTTATTTTGGGAAGAAGGCCTAAGAAATCATGTGCTTAAGCACATCCTTGACCTTATGAAGGTATTTTTTCAACAGTAATACTCATCTTATTTATTGTACCAAAGAAAAAATACTCATCTGATAAATAGCTTTGTTGTCGTTGACTTGTTAGAGCAACAGGAACTAATCGTTTCTTTTTCTGCTTTTCAGATCGTACCATTATCTGAGGAAGATCAAAAATCTAAATTGCAAGTATGTTCAAAATATATGGAAACATTTACTCAAATAAAGGAACGGGAGAAAAACTTTTCTGAACTGTCTATTGACCTCTTGGTTGGTATGAGGGATTTGCTCGGGACTGATCCAGTGGTATATTTCCCTACTGAGATTTAATTCTTACTTTTAGTAGTTGTATTATATTATGTGATACCCACCTCTTTCTCTCTTTATCTGGTGTCATGGTCTGATGTTCTAATGTCTTGCGGAATGTATGTTCCTTCAGTATTATCAGGCTTTATTCCGTGATGGAGAGTGCTTTCTACATGTTGTCTCCCTACTAAATGGTAATCTTGATGAAGCCAATGGAGAGAAGTTGGTTTTGAATGTCCTTCAAACTCTTACTTGTCTGCTTGCAAGTAATGTTGCCTCAAAGGTAATCCTCTTTTGTCCTTTTATTGTCTTTGTTAGTCTGTCTTTATGACACAGTCAAACGATTGATGTGTCATATTATCCTGTCGAGTGCTGACAAATGGTTGATTTTAATTTTGAATGCTATTGTTCACCCTTTTAGTTTGCTTGTAATTTAACTTCTGCCAGAATTGCTTGCTAATAGTCTTCAAAGATTTCTTCCTAACTGAATGATATCTTATGTTGGTTGTGATGTGTGAGTTTATAGAAAAACTGTTTAGCAATACGAAGGATTTTCCAATTGTACTGATTAATATGCATACTCTTTTGCTTGTGTGGTATTAGTAAGCTTTTCTTGCCTGGGATTATAGAATGGTCACTCTATACAAAAGGTTTTAGTTTCTCTGGAAGATTTATTTATATATAAAAAAAGTTTCTGTGGAAGATTTCATTATGGAACTGTTCTTATGGAATGACAATTTTTTGATTTTCTGGGTAGCCAAGAATGGCATGTCCATAAGATGAGAGTGAATGGTGATCTTGAGCTCAACAGATCGCCTGACTGCATGGGATTGCATTGAAATTGAATGTGTTTGTGTGAAGTTAGAAGTAATGCAGAGAGAAGATTGTTGGGCTGTCAGTGGGTCAAGTTTGGTAAAATATTGTTAATAAGGTAATTGAAAATGTGCTATATAATTTTAATATAAAATATTTTGGAGAAAAAATTCAAACATAGTTGTTGGGAAATGGTCTTGAAGTCAAACATTGTTTGTTTAACTTGGTTTTGTGGATATGGGTTAAACATTGCCATAAGGGGCATAGTATGAGGAAGTATAGATAGGAGAAGTTTAGTAAAATGATTTGTGTATTCATTTTAAGGTAACAATTGCATTATTAATGACTGACTTGGGAGGATAAGATAGAGACTAAATGTGGGTCCGGACCAGGAGAAAAGACAGGTTCTTATTTGCCTTAAATAGGTTGGAATTTTGAAAATATATTCGCACAAGTGTTGAGTGGACAAGGTCTGTTCAGAAAAGTAGCTGTATAACTTACAGATATACTAAACATAGATGGAGATGGCAGAAAAGGGTCTCAGTTAGATATGATATACATTGTTGAATTGAGCTTAGTGATTCAAACACCCATTCAGAAGGTATTTCAGGTGTTAAAAGTGTTTTTAGATCTTTCCAATTATGAATGTTTGCTTTAAGGTCTCCAAAAGTAAAGTCAGCAGTGATTAGTTTCAAGCTCATATAAATGGTTATCACTTATGATATTTTGCTTTACCCGGTTGTATCTTGGAAATTCTATGAGGTCCTTGGCAATTTATCTCTTCTTGTTCTATTCTGCTGCACTGTGCCGCTACGTTCCTTTAATTTTTTTGTCAGGTTACATTTAGAGCTCTTGCTGGCAAGGGCTATCAGACATTGCAAAGTTTGTTATTGGACTTTTGCCAATGGCGTCCAACTGAAGAGCTTTTAAATGCACTGCTTGATATGCTCGTTGATGGAAAGTTTGATATAAAAGGAAGCCCTCTTATAAAGGTGATTTGATTTCCGAAAAGTTTGTAGGTTTTTTCCTGTATTGTTATGTGCCCAGTGATTATTTGGTTTCTGTTTGCATTTTTTTGGTTCATGTTATGTATGGAGAATTTTTGGCTGTGCAATTGGTGCCTGAGTCTAGTTTCTCATTCATAGTTTTGTTTTTCTGTTTTTTATTCAGAATGAAGACGTGATCATTCTTTATCTGAGTGTTCTGCAGAAGGTTGGTACCTCATTTCTTTGGGTTATCTTGCCCTTTTAGATCCCAGATTTCTTAAAATTCTGGAATAACTGCTTTTCTCTTTGTAAAATCATGGTTTTTGCTATTCTAGGTTCTGATTGTATATGACAATGCCATTTGTTACTTGGCTGTTTTGTGATTGGGCAGAGCAGTGACTCGTTGCGCTATCATGGACTCAATTTGTTTCAGCAGCTGCTTAGGGATTCCATATCAAACCGTGCTTCTTGTGTCAGAGCAGGAATGCTTAACTTCCTTCTTGATTGGTTTTCTCAAGAAGATTATGATAATGTCATTTTGAGAATTGCCCAACTGATTCAGGTCATTGGTGGGCATAGCATATCTGGGAAGGATATTCGCAAAATCTTTGCACTCCTTCGAAGTGAGAAAGTGGGGAATTCACAGCAGTACTGCTCGCTATTGTTGACCAGTGTTTTATCAATGCTGAATGAGAAGGGACCAACTGCCTTTTTTGATCTTAATGGGAATGATTCTGTAAGTCTTTGTCTAGGAGAACAATTTTTCCCCTAGCTTAAAGTCTGTGGGTGTACAAATAAAATTTGCAGGGAGGGGGGGATTACTTGGTGGCTTAAATCTATTATACCATCAAACCTTACTTTAGAATCAATAAGCCCTTGTGATTATTAAAATGATTAAGCCATGCATCAGATGGCATGCAAAAGCTACATGCAAATACAAAGAAAAGATATTTTTGTTGTAATTTTTTTGCTCCGTCAGAAGCAAATGATATTCATAGTTAATAAAAACTACAGTAATTTGAGAATGAAAAATCAGGTAACAAATGAAGGATCTGTTTGGCACAGTTGAATTCTTAAAAAAAAACTCAGTGCCATATTCTCTGAATTTCAGCATGCACATTTATTTTCTTTCGTATATTTGTAACACGTCCAATCTATTTTTTCCCTTCATTAATTTTATATTGTAATTTCAAGAAATTGCAGACTTACATGCATGTGTGCATGTACATTTCAGTAATTTCGTCTAAAATTAAGCAATAGAAGTGGTAAGCTGACTTGGAAAACTAGAGAGAGTTCCCTATTACGCTTACTGCTCGAATTTATCAACATTGGTTAAACTGAAACATATCTTCTCAAGCTTATGCGCATTTGAGCCACTAAACAGAATCTAATAGAACTGTGTATCCTAATCCTTTCCGCATCTCCAGCCATTAGGAGAAAGAGTAACAATCCTTGTGCTGATGAAGTGGATTCTGATGGTGGCTTTACTTTAACTACTTGTTTACTGCTCTAGATGAAGTGATCTTGCTGGAACTCTTTAGATTATGTATAGCCTCCTTGTCTGCTTGGAATGCTTATAGAAAGTTTACCATTTCACTGTGACTTTCTCATGATATTTTGTATTTCTTATACATTCTTGCAGGGAATCATAATTAAAACACCTGTCCAGTGGCCTCTAAATAAGGGTTTTTCTTTTTCGTGTTGGCTTAGGGTAGAAAGCTTCCCTAGAAGTGGGAAAATGGGTCTTTTCAGTTTCCTCGCTGAAAATGGAAGAGGGTGCTTTGCAGTGCTTGCAAAGGACAAGATTTTATATGCGGTAAAAGATATGTTTGTCTTTAGAAACTTTCTTCTGATGCTTAATTCATATCCTCAGTATGTTTTCAAGATTACTACCAATAATAATGCAAATATTTTTCTTGCCTCTCACAGTCAATCAATTTGAAGCGACAATGTGTTCAGATGCATGTCAATCTAGTCAGAAAGAAATGGCAATTTCTTTGTATAACTCATAGTATTGGAAGACCATTCTCCAGTGGTAGCCTACTGAGGTGTTACGTTGATGGTAATCTTGTATCATCTGAAAGATGCAGGTAACCTTCTTCAGTATTTTTCTGTAAATGCATTTTTATCTTGTTTTCAGAAGACTTTGTCAGATAAATATATTTTTTCAATGTGGAAAGATTTCCCCTCCTGATTTTCATCTTTCCATGGTTCAGCTACGCAAAAGTTAATGAACCAATAACAAGCTGCTCAATTGGCAAAAAAATTATCCTGCCTCAAAATGAAGAAGATAATGCTCAGGACTTCATCCAAGATTCGTTTCCATTTTTTGGGCAGATTGGTCCTTTATACCTGTTTAATGATAACATTTCTTCCGAGCAAGTCCAGGCTATCCATTCTCTAGGACCAAACTATATGTATTCGTTCCTTGACAATGAAACTGTGCCTTTTTATGACAACTCACTGCCTAGTGGAATTCTTGATGCTAAAGTCGGTCTTTCACCTAAAATTATATTCGGACTCAATGCACAGGTTCTCTTTCCTTTTCTTGAAAAAAAAATTGATAGTTCTAAGTTTTGTTGTCAGGCCACTCTAAGAAATTTCATTTTCAGGCATGTGATGGTAGGAAATTGTTTAATGTCTCACGAGTATTGGATAATGTGCCGGATAAGAGTTCATTTGAGGCAACTGTAATGGTTGGTACACAGTTATGTTCACGTAGCTTGCTCCAACAGATAATTTACTGTGTTGGAGGTGTATCCGTGTTTTTCCCTCTGATCACCCAATCTGATAGATATGAGGAGGAGGAAAATGGACTCCTTGATCTTACATTGCTTGTGCCTATCACAAAAGAGCGTCTGACAGCTGAAGTTATTGAGCTTGTTGCTTCTGTCTTAGATGAGAATATAGCAAATCAACAACAGATGAATCTTCTTTCTGGATTCCCAATGCTTGGTTTTTTATTGCAATCAGTTCCACCCCAGCAACTCAATTTCGAGACACTTTCAGCATTGAAGCATCTGTTCAATGTTGTTGCAAGCTCTGGTATGTATCATGAAATGTTCTTAAGCTATGATTTATGCAGCAAATGTTTGTACCCTATTTCCTTTTTCAATATTTTAATATTCTTTTCTATGAATATTTTTTTTTTTAAAAAAATCACATATCTATTTTTTTTGGCTTCCCTTCAGGATTGGCAGAGCTGCTTGTGAAAGATGCTATATCTAGCATTTTCCTTAACCCACTCATCTGGCTCTACACAGTTTATAAGGTGCAGCGTGAGCTGTACATGTTTCTCATCCAGCAATTTGATAGTGATCCACGACTTCTTAAGAGTCTGTGTCGGCTCCCGAGAGTTATCGATATAATACGGAAATTTTACTGGGATAATGCCAAATCCCGATCTGCCACTGGAAGCAGGCCACTTCTGCATCCCATTACGAAACAAGTTATTGGGGAGAGACCTAGTAGAGAAGAGATACGTAAAATTCGTCTTCTTTTATTAAGTCTTGGTGAAATGGGCCTCAGGTATTTTGCTCTTGTAAGAGTTTGGTCTTTGTTGTCAAACACATTTTGATAGAGCACATTATCTTCTTCTTTTTTTCTTTTTTCAAGTTTTATTCAGAAGTTCTCTGGGATTTGCAGGCAGAACATTGCAGCAGCAGATATAAAAGCTCTTATAGCTTTTTTTGAGACAAGCCAGGATATGACCTGCATTGAAGATGTTTTACATATGGTTATACGTGCTGTTTCACAAAAACCACTGCTTGCTTCTTTTCTTGAACAAGTCAATTTAATTGGCGGCTGTCACATTTTTGTCAATCTTCTTCACAGGTCTGTTGTCCATTTTAATATTTGAAGTTTTGATTTGATAGGATGATGATGATGCTCAGTTTTCTGTTGTTTATTTGATGAAATTCTTATCCAGAGACTAAACTTTGAAAGTGGGCTGAAATAATGGCAGTGACTTAATTGACTAAAAGTGGGTAAGTAAAGCTGATAATGCTGTAAGTCAAAAAAAGAAGAAAAAAAGCTTAAAATGCTGTACTAGAATGGATCGTTGGTATATGATGTAGATTGTTGAAAAGATAGTAGAGCCACTAGCAAATCAGAGCTAAAGGCCATGCATAAAAGGTCAATGAAACTATTAGCCTCACTTAGTAAGAACTTAAAACCTGTGTGCCTCTTCTGTAAGCCATTCTTAAAAATCTAGAGAATACTGAAATGTGTACTCAATAAATAATAAAGAGGAACTTCTGGAATGTAGAAGACACTAAAATGAACAGAGGAACAACATTTTTACATTCTTAGTATTAGCTTGAGTTATCCAGGGTTATCGTTATGATGATATTATTTTTAAATTACTTGAAAATATCATTTTGAAAACAGAACCAATCATGTGATTGGCCTTGAGTAACAAAGAGTACACACTTATGAATCTGGGATGCTGTAAGGGGGACATGAGGAGTTTCATTCTTTTGGTGAATTTGTTGGAAGTCTCAATTCTACTCTTATTGTCCTTATTCCAAAGAAAGTTGAAGCCACTAATATTAAGGATTTTCAATTAATCAGTCTTGTGGGATGCATTTACAAGCTTTTATTGAAGGTTCTCACTTGTAGATTGAAGAAAGTAATTGGAAAGTGTTGAGTGTTCACCAAAGTGCTTTCGCTAAGGGTAGGCAAATCTTGGATGAAGCGTTTGTTGAAACTTTGTTATTTATTTATTGAGAAGGATGGGTTTCGGGGATAAATGGTGTGATTGGATTTCTAAGTGCATCTCTTCGACTTCTTTCTCTGATGAATGTTAGTCCCTCCGGTTTTTTTTAAAAGCTTTAGGGGATCTTAGACAAGGGGACCCGTTGTCTCCACTTTTGTTCACCTTGGTGATGGAGGCTTTCTTAGTATTAGCTTGAGTTATCCAGGGTTATCGTTATGATGATATTATTTTTAAATTACTTGAAAATAAGATTTTGAAAACATAACCAATCATGTGATTGGCCTTGAATAACAAAGAGTACACATTTATGAATCTGGGATGCTGTAAGGGGGACATGAGGAGTTTCATTCTTTTGGTGAATTTGTTGGAAGTCCCAATTCTACTCTTATTGTCCTTATTCCAAAGAAAGTTGAAGCCACTAATATTAAGGATTTTCAATTAATCAGTCTTGTGGGATGCATTTACAAGCTTTTATTGAAGGTTCTCACTTGTAGATTGAAGAAAGTAATTGGAAAGTGTTGAGTGTTCACCAAAGTGCTTTCGCTAAGGGTAGGCAAATCTTGGATGAAGCGTTTGTTGAAACTTTGTTATTTATTTATTGAGAAGGATGGGTTTCGGGGATAAATGGTGTGATTGGATTTCTAAGTGCATCTCTTCGAATTCTTTCTCTGATGAATGTTAGTCCCTCCGGTTTTTTTAAAAGCTTTAGGGGATCTTAGATAAGGGGACCCGTTGTCTCCACTTTTGTTCACCTTGGTGATGGAGCTTTCTTAGTATTAGCTTGAGTTATCCAGGGTTATCATTATGATGATATTATTTTTAAATTACTTGAAAATATCATTTTGAAAACAGAACCAATCATGTGATTGGCCTTGAATAACAAAGAGTACACATTTATGAATCTGGGATGCTGTAAGGGGGACATGAGGAGTTTCATTCTTTTGGTGAATTTGTTGGAAGTCTCAATTCTACTCTTATTGTCCTTATTCCAAAGAAAGTTGAAGCCACTAATATTAAGGATTTTCAATTAATCAGTCTTGTGGGATGCATTTACAAGCTTTTATTGAAGGTTCTCACTTGTAGATTGAAGAAAGTAATTGGAAAGTGTTGAGTGTTCACCAAAGTGCTTTCGCTAAGGGTAGGCAAATCTTGGATGAAGTGTTTGTTGAAACTTTGTTATTTATTTATTGAGAAAGATGGGTTTCGGGGATAAATGGTGTGATTGAATTTCTAAGTGCATCTCTTCGACTTCTTTCTCTGGTGAATGTTAGTCCCTCCGGTTTTTTTAAAAGCTTTAGGGGATCTTAGACAAGGGGACCCGTTGTCTCCACATTTGTTCACCGTGGTGATGGAGGTTTTAAGTAAGATGTTGAGAGCAATTGATGGGAGGCTGTTAAGTGGTCTCAAGGTGGATAGAAATGAGGGAAGCATGTTTTTGTCTCACCTTCTCTTTGCGGATAACACAATTGTGTTTTGTGGGACGGAGGCAATTCAAATTTGCACCTTTGTTGTGTCCTTCTTTGCTTTGAGGCGGTTTTGGGACTTGAGATTAATCTTAGCAAGAGTAACTTAATCCCTCTTGGAAAGAATATTAATGGTTAGTTCTTAGCGAACTTGTTGGGGTGTAATGCGGGATCTATTCCCTTTTCCTAGCTTGGGCTTTCTCTTGGGTTTAAGTACAAGGACAAGAATGTGTGGATCACATTGTTGAAAGATTTGAAAAAAAGTTTAACCGGTTGGAAGAATCGTTATCTTTTCAAAGAAGGTAGGCTTACTCTTGTCAAGAGTAATTTCTCAAGCCTTCCCATTTACTTCATGTCTGTTTTCTCTATTCCTTGTTCGGTGGCTAATCGGTAACCGGTTGTAGAGCATTCAAAGAAGATTTCTTTGGGGTGATATGGGGGAGGAGTTCAAATATCACTTTGGGAAATATGGAGGTTCATGGTGGAGAGAGATCATCTTTGGAGGATATTAAGTTTGGGGTGGAGCTTAATGGGTGGATGTCTAAGAAAGGGAGGGGGGGCTTTTGATGTTGGAGTTTGGAAATATATTTAGAAAGGGTGGGTTGATATTTATCAAAAAAATAAGAAAATGTGGGTTGACTTCTCTTCTTGTGTTGCTATTTTGGTGGGCAATGGAGAAAGAACCTGGCTTTTTATGGTACTTGGTTGAGGTACTTCTTTAAAAACTCGATTTTCAAATGTTTTTGCTATTGTGAGAGATAAGAATGTCCTCATTCGGTCTTGTATTTCCTTAGAAAGTAGTTTGGAATCCTTGTGCTCCTAAAATAGTTAGTTTCTTTGTGTGAGAAGCCTCATGGGGGAAAACAATCATTATTAATAATCTTCAAAAAAGGGGGAAAGTTCTTATTAATACGTGTTACATTTGTAAAGCTTACGCTAAGTCCGTGTTTCATCTTTTAATGGAGTTTTCATATGCTAGAAGTTTAAGGAAAATGGATTATTGTGTTTTGTGTGTTTTGTGGGTGGTTGCCAGTTCCATGAAAGATGAAGTTTAGGTTTAGAGTAAGAAGGCTTACTCTATGATTCCTCTCTCTAATTTTTTTATTGGCTTATTTGGAATGAGAGAAATAGAAGGGTTTTGATGGTGAAGAGAAACCTTTGGGAGTGATTAGAGATAGATGGTTCAATACTCTTAGTTTTTGGTTTAAGGGTAAACTTTTTGTTAATGAAGACGAGCTTGTAGATTTTGTGGAGTTACTTTCATGTAGATAGCTTTTCTACATGGGTTGCACTCCCTTGATGCCTTTTCTATACAACTTTTTACTTATAAAAAAAACATAGAGTGCACATTTGAAACTTACCATGAAAAATAAAAGAGTGAGTTCATTACATATAGGCTTATAAAAGTCATTAAAGATAGGTGGTTCCAAAATCCTTAGTTTTGGTTCAAGTTTTGTTTTTTTTTGGTGTAAATGAGGTTGAACTCATAGATTTTGTGGACTTCCTATCATGTTGATAGCTTTTTTTACTTTGATCGCACCCCCTTGGTGCCTTATATATACAATATTTATTTATTTTTTTAAAAAAAAATAAATATATAATGGGCTGCAGATTTGAAAATACTAGTTAGGATGATCTTTGGTGAAAAGGATTACTCTATATATCACCAGCCAAGTTGTATATCTTCTCCATTAGAGTGGGGAGGTCCAGAGTTAAAGTTGGGGGAAGGGAAGATCTAGTATTCTTTAGGTTATATCAGATGTGAATTGATATCTCTCTCTCTTTGAAAGGGGGAAGTCCAGACTCCAGAGCTTGTGGGAACTGTTTCAGGGTGACGGAGGGCTCCTTTGATGTGTATCCTACTATCACCATTTGAAAAATCTCAACAAAATAAAGAAAACGAAAAAGAAGTGCCTACTCCTTTGCCTTTTAACATAGAATTCCGATTTAGCAACTTCAAATTTGTTCCTCCTAACATCAATTCTGTTACTTCGATTTGTTCATACTTTTCCACCTTGGCCTAACGTAAAATGTAAAATTGCAGATATGTTCCTGATCCTTTATTTGAAATTTTGATACATTTTATAAAATAATGCTATTCAATTACCAATAATGGAGGGCCACAATATTGGACACTAGTTTCATTGGAAACTAAAAGAGTGATAGTAATATCCCCATGCTCGCCGCCTAGTTCTATTTTCCTATAATTTTCTTTGAAGTACGCTTTTCCTTTATGAATGACTTGAATCACCATGATTGGAGTCTGCAGAAGTGATTGCTTGACATTGATGAGGCAGAACATACCTTCTTATATTTTAACTATTACTTTGAACAGGGACCATGAGCCTATCAGATTGCTCAGCTTGCAGTTCCTTGGAAGACTTCTGGTTGGTTTACCATCTGAGAAGAAGGGACCAAGATTTTTCAATCTTGGTGTTGGAAGATCCAGATCTCCTTCAGAAAACCATAAGAAAATTAGTTCAAGGATTCAATCAATTTTCTCAGCTATGTCTGATAGGTTGTTCAGATTTCCTCAAACAGATAATTTGTGTGCCACCTTGTTTGATGTTCTTCTTGGTGGTGCTAGCCCCAAACAGGTATCAACAAAATATGAAACTTTTTCTTCTGTTTCCATGGAGTTAATTTAGTCATTTAGCTGTCTGTTGTTCTTGCTATCAGTTTATTGGGTAACCACTTAACTTGAAATTTTCTCTGAACTGCTTCTCTTTGAATTTCTACTCTAGGTGTTACAGAAACATAACCAGCTTGATAAGCAGAGAAGCAAAGGAAGTAACTCGCATTTTTTCCTTCCACAAATTTTGATTCTCATTTTCAGATTCTTGTCTGGCTGTGAGGATGCATCTGCAAGAATTAAAATAATTAGTGACGTACTTGATCTTCTTGATTCGAATTCTCTAAATGTTGAAGCTCTGGTGGTATGTGTGTTCATAATTGTTGATACTACTATGTTTGTGCTGTTAAACTGCCGCCTAATATTCCAAATGTTGTAAATAGGAATATGGCTGGAATGCCTGGCTGTCAGCTTCCATGAAACTTGATGTGATAAAAGACTACAAACCTGAGTCACAAAATCGAGATGACAGTAGGATAAATGAACAACATTTTTTGAGGAGTCTATTCTGTGTTGTTCTGTGTCACTATATGCTTTCTGTAAAAGGTGGCTGGCAACTATTAGAAGAGACTGTGAATTTCCTGCTTTTGCATAGTGAGCAAGTAAATCAAAATCCTACTGTTCCATAATTTTTTGTATAATACTTATTTTATTTGTTTAACAGTCGTAGAATGCTGTTGCTATGACATTTTTTATTTCACAGGGTGGCATGTCATACCGATATTTGCTTCGTGATATATATGAGGACTTGATTCGGAGGCTTGTAGAGTTGTCTTCTGATGATAATATATTTCTTTTACAACCATGCCGCGATAATACGTTATATCTTCTACAATTGGTAGATGAGATGCTTATCACTGAAATCAACAATAAAATCCCGGTATCTAACTTACCTATGACTTGGTTATTTTTCACTTTAAATGCAGTGCAAGTTTGGGTTCTTCTTTAGCTTGTTAGGTGTTTTATGATTGTGTTACTCTTCTTATGAATTTCACTTCATCCATTCTGCTGTGATTGTTGGGGCCAGTTTTTCCCTGGGATAATGGATCCAAGATACTGGCAAAGGTCACCCTTACATGTCCATTGAGTATACGTTCCACTATATCTGCAATCTATTCCTTGTTTTTGTACAACCATGTGGCTCAGATGCCCCTTTGCCCTAGTAAGTTTTGAAATTATTATGCAACACATATATTAGCCAATAGGTTGATGTGGGACAAAGAGGCTTTGATTAGTTCTTGTATTTCATTGGCCGGTGGAGGGTTGGTGTGGGAGGTCCCAACTATTCGGAATGCACGAGATCGGGAAATTTAAAGATTTGGATGCCTTTTGAGAAAATTTATGGCATGAGGGTGGATTTGAGTAGGGAAGATAGGATGATTCTTTAAAAATGTGAAGAAAGTTTGATGTAGAGTCTTTCTGCATTATCCTTGTAAAGAGTTCTCGGTGGAAGGCAGTGTCAATTTCCCTTGGAGAACTTGTGCTCCATGTGAAGTTCTTTTTTTTTTGGCTTGGGAAGGGACATGGAAAAGGATCTTGGTTATTGACCACTTACAAAAGAGAGGAAGTCCTTGTCAACTAGTGTTATCTTTGTAAGGAGGAAGGCAAAAATTTTGAATCACCTTGTTTTGAGATGTCTGGGGACGACGATTTTGGGATATGGCCATTTCCTTTTTAGGCATCTTGTGGGTGGGGGTTGAAAAATTATATTAAAAAAAACCAAGAGGGTGTCGCTCAAAGCCAAAGGCTAATTACAGAAAGAAAAAGTCAATAAACTCTAAAAGTTCACAATTATTTACAAAAAAATTCTCTCTAGTCCAAAAATGGAGGGTATTAAGCCAACTATCTCTAATAACTGCAAAATTTTGGTTATTAAGGATAGATTGTGTCATACTCTTAATTTCAGTTTAATGGCCACTTTCTTGTAAATGAAGAGTTCATAGAATTCCTAAATTGTAATTGAATTTTGTACATGAATTAGCACCCTCTTTGGTACTCTTATAGTAATCTTTACTTATAAAAAAAGATAAATTTATGTTCTGTAATTTCTGCTATTGATGATGTTGGTGCCCTCTTAATGTTAAAGCATTTTGTGATACAGTATTCATTCTTAGTTTCTATGAGCATACCCAAAGCATTACAGCATCGTTCTAATGCTGTAAACATACTTGTAAACTTTTACTTATGTACCATTGTAGAAATCTCACTTATTCTGCGTAATTAATGTTCCAATTAGTTAGGGATTCGATTGTGTGATTAGGAGAGTTTCTCTCCATGATAATCGTTTATTTCCTTTTTTAGTTTTTCCTTTGTATTATATAACAAGCTATAACCTCTGTAAATATACATTGAGAAATAATAAAAGAAGAAAATTGATTCTGTCTTCATGGTATCAGAGCCGACAACCTAAACGGTAATGTCGAGTAGTACGCCCTCTTCTGAAACCACCAACAACCGATCGGAGGTTATGTCTACTTTTGGTTCGAATGGAGCCGACAATTCATCCTTTCAACTCACAGTAGAAAAGTTGAATGGAAAGAATTATCTAGAATGGGCTCAATCGATCAAACTCGTAATCGACGGAAAGGGAAAGTTAGGATACCTTACCGGAGAAACAAAGAAGCCACCCTAGACCGACTCTTCTCTGCAAAAATGGCAGTCAGAAAACTCGTTGGTGACAGCGTGGCTGGTAAACTCTATGAAGCCTACCATCGGGAAGATGTACTTGTTCCTGCCAATGGCGAAGGATGTGTGGGACGCTGTTCGAGAAACATACTCGGATATGGAGAACTCCCCGTAGATTTACGAGATCAAAACTCGACTCTAGAAACTCCGACAAGGAGAGAAGGAAGTGACAGAATACTACACAGAGATGAAAACTCTGTGGCAAGAGCTCGATTTGAGCTACGACGACAAATGGAAGTGCACCGACGACCTGGTGATACACCAAAAACGGCAGGACAACGATCAAGTGTATGAGTTTCTGGCCGGACTTAATCGAGACCTTGATGAGGTTCGAGGTTGTATCCTAGGTCGAAGGCCGCTACCTTTCATCCGTGAAGTGTTTGCTGAAGTGACGCGTGAAGAGAATCGCAGAAGGGTGATGATGACAGAAACTGGGCTTAATGGGCTTAAAGAGCCTAATGGGTCCAGTGAGTCCTCAGCTTTAAATGTGAGGAGTGGACCAGGCCCAAACAACCAAAGAGAGACAAGGGACAAAGTGTGGTGTGATCATTGCCACAAACCCCGACACACTAAAGAAACATGATGGTATTTACATGGAAAGCCACCTGGGTAGAAACCTAGACAACCTGGAAAAAGTCGAGGATACCAGACGTCAATTGAAAATCAGACTGAGAAGAAGGTGGAAACGAGTAGCTGCAATCCATTCAATCAAGAGCAAATAGAGCATCTCCACAAACTTTTCTCTAATTTTCAGTCTTCAGGTCAAACCTCAAATTACATGTCTTCTGGTTCATTAGCCCACAAAGGTAATTATTTGACAGCCTTGAGTACTACCTCCAGAACAAAAATTCCTAGGATTATTGACTCTGGGGCCTCTGATCATATGACTGGTACTTACCATATTTTTTCCAAATACTCACCATGTGCTGGCAATCTCAAAGTTAAAATTGCAGACGGTTCACTTTCACCTGTTGCAGGTAAAGGAGATATTCAACTCTCTGATTCTATAACTCTTGAATCTGTTCTCCATGTTTCAAATTTGTCTTGTAATTTGTTATCTATAAGCCAATTGACAAAAAATCAAAACTGCTCTGCTAAATTTCTTCCTTCTCACTATGTTTTTCAGGACCTATTATCGGGGAAGACGATTGGCAGCGCTAAAGAATGTGGGGGGCTCTACTACTTTGATGAGGTAAAATTGAGTTGACAGCCTCAAACTGCAATTTGTGATTTTGCATCTGTTTCAAGGGATAGTGAACTTATGTTATGGAATTTTAGAATGGGTCACCCCAGTTTCCAATATTTAAAACATTTGTATCCTTCCATCTGTTCAAATAAAAGGATTTCTGATTTTCAGTGCGAAATTTGCTAGCTTGCCAAACATCAACGTACTTCATTTCCCATGTCTAAATATCAACCATCTAAGTCGTTTGCTATGATCCATAGCGATGTTTGGGGACCTTCTCGTATCCATAACCGAAACCACACAAAATGGTTTGTCACATTTATTGATGACCACACTCGAGTTTGTTGGGTTTATCTTTTGAAAGAAAAATCTGATGTTCGTGTTATGTTTAAATATTTCTATTCCATGATCCAAACACAGTTCCAAACCAAAATTCAAACTTTGCGAACAGATAATGGCAAGGAATATTTTAACTCTATTCTAGGGGACTATTTACAACAAAATGGCATTATCCACCAAAGTTCATGTGTCGACACTCCACAACAAAATGGGGTTGCCGAACGAAAAAGCAGGCACTTATTTGAAGTAGCCCGCCGTGCCTTGATGTTTACCACCAAAATGCCAAAAATGTTTTGGGGAGATGCCATTCTCACAACAACTTTCCTAATTAATAGAATGCCTAGCAGAGTCATTTCTTTCAAAAAGCCCCCTTCATACTTTACAAACTTTGCTCCCTACCTCCCACATATACTCTCATCTCCCTCTTAAGGTGTTCGGATGCACAACATTTGTTCATGTCCACTCACATAATCGAAGTAAATTAGATCCGAGAGCTATAAAGTGTGTTTTCATCGGATATTCCTCCACACAAAAGGCTATAGGTGTTATGATCCTTCAACAAAAAGGGTATTTGTTAGTCTTGATGTTACATTCTTTGAAAATACACCTTTCTTCCAAAAAACTTCACCTCAGGGGGAGAATGACGATGAAGATGATCGTTTTTTGGACTTTGATGTTTCGTTCTCTGAATCTAGCCATCCCTCTCATTTTACTATGCCATGTACAGAAGAACACTTGAACTTAGGGAGAGATATGGAAAAACAAGGTGACAGGGAGATGCTTTTCTACTCAAGGAGACCAAAGTCAAAGCATAGGGAGAATCTCACACCTCAAGCACCGAAAGAGTCTGAAACGGTAATAGTTCCAAGTATCCATGAGCCACCCACCATTACAGGTACTTCTGATATTGATTTACCCATCGCTCTCAGAAGACAACCTCGATCATGCACATTACATCTCATTACTAGATTTGTACCTTACAATAATCTATCCACTGCTTTCAGTACTTTTACCTCTAGTCTCAACAATATCGAAATTCCAAAGAATGTACAGGATGCTTTGGCTGTCCCTGAATGGAGAAACGCTGTAATGGAAGAGATAAGTGCACTAGAAAAGAACAACACGTGGGATGTAACAGAACTACCGAAGGGAAAGTGACCAGTAGGCTGCAAGTGGG
This sequence comes from Bretschneidera sinensis, assembly GCA_023935145.1. Taxonomy (NCBI): domain Eukaryota; kingdom Viridiplantae; phylum Streptophyta; class Magnoliopsida; order Brassicales; family Akaniaceae; genus Bretschneidera; species Bretschneidera sinensis. The sequence continues at coordinate 144,899,340 of CM043697.1, forward strand.
TATTCTCAGTGAAATATAAAGCTGATGGAACTCTAGAACGGTACAAAGCCCGTCTAGTTGCCAAAGGCTTCACACAGACGTTTGGTATTGATTATACAGAAACGTTTGCACCAGTAGTAAAGCTGAATACAGTTCGAGTTCTCCTCTCTTTGGCAGTAAACTTAGACTGGTCTCTCGAACAACTCGACATTAAAAATGCCTTTTTGAATGGCGAGTTAGAAGAAGAGGTCTACATAGAAATTCCACCAGGTTTCAGTAGAGGACGTGAAGATAACAAAGTGTGCAAACTCAGAAAATCTCTATATGGCCTTAAGCAGTCTCCAAGAGCATGGTTTGACAGATTTGCCAAAGTACTAAATAGTCAGGGATATCAACAAGGTCAATCGGATCATACTATGTTTTTCAAGGAAACTGAAAATAGAAGAAAAACAATTCTGATTGTATATATCGACGATATAATCCTAACGAGGGATAATGTGGTTGAAATGGAGAGATTGAAAAATATTCTGGCCAAAGAGTTTGAAGTTAAAGATCTTGGACAAATGAAATATTTCCTGGGAATGGAGATTGCAAGATCCAAGAAAGGAATTAGTGTTTCCCAAAGAAAATATGTCCTTGACCTACTGATAGAAACTGGCATGCTTGGTTGCAAGCCCAGTGATACTCCAATCGAAGCAGGAAAAAGGGCAGAATATGGTGATTTGGTTGACAGAGATAGGTTTCAGAGACTAGTTGGGAAGCTGATCTATCTATCCCACACCAGACCTGATATCGCATTTGCAGTAAGTGTTGTGAGTCAGCACATGCATTCACCAAAGGAATCCCATATGGAAGCAGTATATAAGATACTTAGATATCTTAAGGGCTCACTAGGGAAAGGATTATTCTTCAAGAAGAGTGAGGGTAGAGATGTAGAAGTTTTCATAGATGCGGATTGGGCAGGGTCTGTTGAAGATAGAAGATCTACTACAGGTTATTGCACATTTGTATGGGGAAATTTGGTAACCTAGAGGAGTAAAAAACAGAATGTGGTGGCTAGAAGCAGTGCAGAAGCAGAGTTTAGAGCTGTTGCACAAGTAATGTGTGAAGTTTTGTGGTTAAAAAAACTCTTGGAAGAGTTGTTTGTCACAGTAAAGTTTCCTATCAAACTCTATTGTGATAATAAAGCAGCAATTAGTATATCACTTAATCCAGTACAACATGATCGGACCAAACATGTAGAGGTGGACAGACATTTCATAAAAGAAAAGGTTGAGAAGGGTATTATCTGCATGACTTATGTTCCTACGAGAGATCAAATTGCAGATGTCTTTACCAAAGGTCTTTCAAGACAAAGTTTCGATAATTTCATAGGCAAGCTGGACATGATCAACATATATGATCCAGCTTGAGGGGGAGTGTAGAAATCCCAATTATTCTGTGTAATTAATGTTCCAATTAGTTAGGGATTCAATTGTGTGATTAGGAGAGTTTCTCTCCATGATAATCGTTTGTTTCCTTTTTTAGTTTTTCCTTTGTATTATATAACAAGCTGTAACCTCTGTAAATATACATTGAGAAATAATAAAAGAAGAAAATTGATTCTGTCTTCAACCATGTTATTAGACATAGAGGAAAGCTGTTAATGTAACGTGTGTTTCTTGCAGTTTCCAGCAATCAGCTCCGAATTTTCTCTGGATTCCTTGGAATTCGAAAGTCACCATGATTATAGTTCTGCTTTAGATGAGGTCTTGCAAGGAGAAATGGAAAATCAAATATCTAGGTACTTCCAACTTGGTTTCCATTTTTTTTTCTGCAGCTGATACTTAAAATGATGTCAATTTTCAGTTTTATAGATTTGCACATTAATATATCTGACTTAAGCTGTCTTGCTTCTTTAAATTTGATAAATGGATTCATCTCTGGTCAAGCATATGACTGTCCGTGCATTTATTGCAGAATGGCTTTTTTTTTTTTTTTTTTTTGGGGGGGGGGGGGGTGGTCATTGGTTTGATTCTTTTTCTTTTGGACTGACAGAAATCAGATCTTATAAATTGTTTTTGATGAATCGCTGTTTCCTCATAAAATTTTCACTTTTCAATTTTTCGAACTTGTCCTCTCCACCAAGAGTTCCTCAGCATACACTTAAAGCATTTAGGAACTAAACCCACCCTGTTTACTTGGTTGGGCGGTGAAATTCATGCCCCAACGTAGATGTGGATTTTGAGAGATCGTCATGAACTCTATTCTTTAACTTTATACAGTGATTTATAGTGTAGACAACTAAAAAAACATAAATGATAAAATATTAAAATTGCTCCACACAGTAAATGTAACGTACCACATTTACCCATCGTCTTTGTGTGTATGCATGAGGATGCTTATCCGCGACTTTGGACTACATGCATGGATGCGTGTCTCGTGTACATGAAAATGTCTTGTGCGTGACTTTACTGAATACTTAGTATAAAATGATACTATGGTATAACACCATAATCATCTGGATACACAGGTATCTGCATTTATATCACAGTTACAGGATTTGGACATATGAACCATGTAACTGACTTCGAAACAACAAATCTACATAAATGATATGGTCAAAGTACTTAAAAGGAGATGTATACTATAAACTCTGCTAGGCGAGTCAGAATCCGTAATTGTATATGATTTGGTCTGATTAGGTTTTCTTTTTGAATCGTCCGGGAACACTCCTGAAAAACTCTAAAAACTATTGCTTAATTTTGGTAAAAATGGTTCCCATCCATTAAGTTTATTTTACTATTCCTTGGCTAAAATTTGTGGATGCTTTTGTAAAGCCCGATTCTGATTTGTTAGGTTGAAAATGGTCAGTTTATTGTTCCCTAAAAGTTCTCTGATGGACTTATATACTTTTGTATTCTTCCACCGGTTTTCTTCTCTTTTTATTGATGCTATGGGAGGTGAGATTTCTTTCTTGAACTTTATTTGATGGATATGTATTATTTGCATGAAGATTGTTGAACTCTCATATAAGTGTTGCATAATTACATTTTAATGATTTTTCTCTCTTGTTTTGAAATTTCGTTATGGTGTTCTCTAGCTCCCTCTCTTTCTCTCTCACGCACACACACCTGTGGAGTTTTAACCGCTTTTTTTTTCTTTTCTATTTCTTGTAATTTTGGCCAATTTATATCTTTCACTTTCATTTCCCTAGAAATCAACGGAGTTGCCACCAGCCAATCACAAGTGAAGATGGCATGATCAGTGACAAATGGTGGAATTTATATGACAATTTGTGGATTATCATCAGTGAGATGAACGGAAAGGGACCAAGCAAGATGGTATTGAAATCATCAGGGGCTGGTCCATCCATTGGCCAAAGAGCATGGGGCTTAGTGGAATCATTGAACATTCCTGCCGCAGAAATGGCTGCTGTTGTTGTATCAGGAGGGATTGGCAATGCATTGAGTGGAAAACCAAACAAAAATGTCGATAAAGCTATGCTTTTAAGAGGAGAGAGGTGCCCAAGGATTGTATTTCGACTTGTTATCCAATATCTATGCAGATCTTCGCTAGAAAGAGCTTCGCGATGTGTACAACAGGTCATTTCACTTTTACCTTCTCTTCTGGCTGCTGATGATGAGCAAAGCAAGAGCAGATTGCAGCTTTTTATTGGGTAGCATTTCCTTTCTCTTTCATATGATATTTGCTCAGTCTGTAGATTTTAAATTAGGCAGGGTTTTTTTTTCTCTATCCCTTGGTCCAGTGCAGTTATTTTACACTAATTTTAGGATTTGGATTTGTGAAGTTTGTAAGTTACAGCATTATGTTTTGGCCAGGTCTTTGCTTGCTGTAAGGTCTCAGTATGGAATGTTAAATGACGGTGCTCGTTTTCATGTTATATCACACTTGATTCGAGAAACTGTCAATTGTGGGAAATTAATGCTCGTGACTAGCATCATGGGTAGGGATGACTCTGATTCAGGCAGTAACTCAAAAGAAACAGGCTCTATTTGCAATCTTATCCAGAAAGATCGAGTGCTAGCTGCGGTGTGTTTCAAAATTTATTTTAGTTTGATTGTCTTTCTTAATATATGTTTTTTGGAGATTTACTCTATTTGTTATCCAGTTCAGGCCCATAAGTGGTATCATGAAATATTGTCATACATAAAAGCTGGTATGTCTTCGAAGATTCAAAATTAAGAAATGAAAAAAAATGTAAGATGGGAAGCGAGATACTAGATTTTGTACCATAGCTATTAGGGTGAACCTTTTTGTTGTTGCATTTTTGGAGTATGTTTTAAAGGTCTGTAGCCACAGTTGAGTCCAGCATTCCAGCTCCTAGGAGGGCAATTGGGATGTCTCTTAGATGTCCCCTGTTCAATATGGCAAATTAGTTTTATGCATATGTTCTCTCCTTATTTTTTAATCAAATATGCATATTTTCTTAACTGCCCATTGTTCGATATATGCAAATCAGTAACATACAAAATTTTATATGCAGTCCCCCCCCCCTCCCCCTCCCCCCTTCTTCTTTTCCCCAAGAAAAGTAAACAAACCCAAGAGGGAAAAAAATGGTTTGCGAATCTGATATATAGAATCATGCCCATTGATCCACCACCATCCCCATATCGAGTCATAGCGACCTGCACTGTTCAGACAATGGTTTAAGAAAAATAACATACTAAAAAGAAGAATCAGGATCTCACATGTACAACTATGCCTAGTTTGTTACGAGTAAGCCTCATCTTTGCTTGTGATATTTTGATTGAGAAGCCATGTTTTGGCATTTATTATATGATATCCATTAGTGATTTATTCATGCCATTTCATCTAATTTCTCTCGACTATGGTATTTGATGCTTAATTGCCTAGCTTGACTCTTCAGGTTTCTGATGAGGCAAGGTACATGAAGACATTGAAATCAGACCGCACTAGGCAGCTGCATGAGCTCCCTGCTAGGATGGACGAAAATTTCTCTGTAGATTCTAATGGCAAGAAAGCTTTTGAAGATGACTTGCAAAGTAGCTTGAACAGCATTCTAGCTTCAGATGAGAGCAGAAGAGCTGCATTCCATCTTAATCATGAGGAGCAGCAGCAAAATGTCGCTGTATGTGTATAAATTATCTGCTTTGCTAAGAAGATACTAGTCTTTTTCCGTTGATTTTGAAAATTGATTCAAATTCTTTCCAATAATGTTTATAAATGATCATTTTCATTGGCAGGAAAAATGGATACACATGTTTCGCTCTTTAATCGATGAGAGGGGTCTGTGGTCTGCAAATCCTTTTCCAAATAATATTGTAGTACATTGGAAACTTGACAAGACAGAAGATGCATGGAGGCGTAGACCAAAGCTAAAACAGAATTATCATTTTGATGAGAAGTTGTGTCATCCACCATCTGCTGCCCCTAACAATGAGACTACTACTTCTATTAATGAAAGCAAATCCAGTTTTGTGGCACATATTCCTGAGCAGATGAAGCAGTTTCTGCTGAAAGGTGTACGTAGGATAACTGATGAGGGGAGCTCGGAATCCTGTGAGAATGACAGTGAACAAAGTGGGCAGAAGCCCATCCCGGAGTATCCTCCAGACAGTCAATGCTCTGACTTTGTTAAAGGCAGCAGTGATCAAAAGGATGCTGTGCAAGACAGAAATGATTCTTCTTCCTCTTCTCCGGAGATAGAAGCTAGTGAGGTATGTTTGACCTAATGAATATCTGCAAGAACAAATAATATAGTGATCTTGCATTGCTTATATGTGGATTGCTGTTTCAGGTTCTTATGTCAGTTCCATGTATTCTTGTAACACCAAAGAGAAAAGTGGCTGGACATTTGGCAGTCATGAAAAGTGTCTTGCATTTTTTTGGTGAGTTTTTGGTCGAAGGTACTGGAGGATCAGCTGTTTTCCGGAACTTCCAAAATTCAAACAATTTTGATTCAACCAAGCCTGATCAGAAGCAGAAAGATCTCAAATGGACTGTACATTTTGATTTAAATTCTGAGAAGGGGACATCTGTTGATAATGTAGAGGCAGAAAACTTGCATAAAAAACAATTAAAAAATGTCAAGCGCCATCGAAGATGGAACATTGGCAAGGTAGAGAAAGCTCAAATAATTTGATCTAGTTTTTGCTTTTATATATTACATAAAGTCTGATTCTATCCTATCTATTTTGTTTATGACAGATAAAAGCTGTCCATTGGACTCGTTATCTGCTTAGATACACTGCAATCGAGGTTTTCTTCAGTGATTCAGTTGCGCCGGTATTTTTCAATTTTGCATCACAGAGGGATGTGAAAGAGGTTGGAACCTTGATAGTTGCTACCAGAAATGAATTATTGTTTCCAAAAGGAAGTAGTAGGGATAAAACTGGAGTTATTTCATTTGTTGATAGACGTCTAGCCTTGGAGATGGCAGAAACTGCAAGAGAAAGCTGGAGGAGAAGAGATATTACGAACTTTGAATATCTAATGATTCTCAACACACTTGCAGGAAGATCTTATAATGATTTAACACAATATCCTGTCTTCCCTTGGGTTTTGGCTGATTATTCCTCGGAGGTTCTTGATTTTAACAAGTCATCAACCTTTCGGGATCTTTCGAAACCTGTTGGAGCATTGGATTCGAAACGGTTTGAGGTCAGTTTATAATATTGTAATGAGTGAGATTTCTTGAGATTTGGTCTTTGTGAATATGCTATCATTATGTTCCACATAAACAGGTATTTGACGACAGATACCGTAACTTCTCTGATCCTGATATACCAAGGTAACTGTTAATCCAGTTCTGGAAATTGTAGTTTTTTTCAGATAATTTTTAATTAGTTTGTCAGACGTGCAAATATGTACTTGGTGCAGTTTCTACTATGGATCTCATTACTCAAGCATGGGTATTGTGCTTTATTACCTCCTTAGGTTAGAGCCATTCACGTCTCTACATCGCAATTTGCAGGTATTCTTTTTTATGTATTATAGTGTTAGTATCTTATGACATATGATATGTTACATATGATCTGCAGTTAGTGTGGTACAAATATATTGCATGGGCACCCTGACTGTATCAGTGTATCTTATGGCATATGATGTGTGCAATACATGGACATTGACTATCTCTGTTCAAGTTAGCAAAGTTCAAATTCTGACCTTCACTTATGCTGTAGAGGAAACTGCTTCAACAAAATTGATGGAGGACCCATCAAAGATTTTTTCAATAATAAATACTCCAGAAGAAAACAAAATCATAATAATATCTAGACATCAATTAGTTGATCTTTTTCTTTAGTAATTATGTTTCCTTATTTACATGCATTAGGGTTTTATAAATACGGGAGACCTGTTATTTTATAGGCAGTTGATGAATGAAAATACATTAAGTTTTTGAATTAGATTATTCTGTTGTCCATGTGATTTGGGCTGTTAGTTTTAGATTATTGTTTGTTTTCATCTACTGTACGGCATCAAAAATCTTTTTTCCTATTCTTCAAGATGAAAAGAAAAGAAAAATTCAAGATGCGTCTTCTTTGCCTATTATATGAAAAGTTAGCTGCTCTCTTTTGGATACTCCAAGTGTTTCCATTTGTTTATCATACTCTGATTAAAAGAAAGGCCAACATGTTTGAAATGTTACTATGGGAAAGCAAAACAATACTTCACATTGAAGGTGGTACTTTACAATCTTATAATCCCTTTAAATGTTTTTAATTTTTTAATAACTGGATCATGGTTTGTGTAGTAAAATGTGAAGGAATGATATTTGGAACTTTATCGTTCAAGTATATGATAAATAGTTGCATCATGCATCAATTTTCAGGTACTCGTTTTTTTTTTTCTTTGCATGCATTGTTATGAAACAAGCATTTGTTTATCCCATGGTTTGCTAGAACTAGCATGCAATGTGGTGCAAATTCAACAACTCTAGAACCATAAATTATGCTAGTCATTAATGTCCTTGAACTCTTATCTAAGTCAGAAATGATTCTTATCCAGCTATACTATTCATTGCCCATCTTTATACAAAGTAGACGTTAGGTTCTCTGTGCTTTCCTTGATGTTTGTGTTCTTCGATTTCTTTTTTCTTGGTTATCACGTAATTGGTGTGTGATATGTACTCTGAATGCTTCATCAAGACATTTTCTTTGGTCAGGGTGGTAAATTTGATCATGCAGATCGTCTTTTTCAAAGCATTGATGGCACCTTCCAGAATTGCCTGTCCAATACAAGTGATGTGAAAGAGTTAATCCCAGAGTTCTTTTACATGCCAGAGTTTCTTGTAAATTCAAACTCTTATCATCTTGGAGTGAAACAAGATGGTGAACCTATCGGAGATGTTTGTCTCCCTCCATGGGCCAAGGTATGTCAATTCTCTCCATGCACTTTAGAGTTTGGACTGGGCTAAGGAAAAATATTCTTCTGTAGTTTATTGTCTCTCTTATCTGGATAAGGCATATGCCTATTTTTGGAACTACTGTCTCAGTTTAGGAATCAACTCAATAAGATTCCTCTCTTGTATTTATGAGAGAGAAGCTTTCATAGTTATGGTACAATTTATTAAATAGCGGTAGATGGTATCAAGATGAAATGGATTTATGAAGCTGATCTCTAATAGCTGGTATATTTGAATATATTGCATGCATTTAAAAAAAATCATCACAGGCGAGAGAATTTTAAAGTAAGACTTGATTGATATGGGTGGTACTATGTAATTTAAGATGCTATACACACAGGATACCTTTGGCTAGATTCTTTGACAAGACTATAGAGGTTTTTTTCCCTTCTTTTTTTTTTTTTTTTTTTTTGTGGGAGAGGGTAGGAGGGAGGAAAACGAAATTGTCAAAGCTTTCCTGGAAAGCCTTGGGTTGATTCCCCTATTTACCTGCTGAAGTACTTTTAGGCCTTTTTCTGACATCCAAAACAAATAAAACTAGTCTTCAGGCATAAAATTTGGTTTAGATTTTAGAATATTAAGTAACACAAATAACTATTTTTTATATATAAGACATATGGATGTGTTTGTGTCTATGTAATTGAGGAAGTCTACAGGGATTGTCTAACAAAAACTGCACATAAAAAGGCATGAAGTGTACGCAGTATGCCTCTTCTTACACCCTTGTCCTATGAGGTGTACGCTACATAGGAGGTCTGCTGCTCCATTTTGAATTCACAATGCAAATAACCCCTGCCTCACATGCAGAAGACTACATTGAAATTGACTTAATTGTTTTAAGGACTTACACTGAGATGTATGTTAGATGTACCATGCTTATTAGAATTGTTTTTAGCTTTTGAATTTTGGTTGTACTTCTTTTCTAATTTGTCTCCAAGAAAAACTTAGTTTGAAATTATTTTTGCAGGGCTCAGCTCAATTATTTGTTAGTCGAAATAGAGAAGCCCTTGAGAGTGAATTTGTGAGCTCAAATCTCCACCATTGGATTGATTTGGTTTTTGGTTTCGAGCAGCGTGGAAAGCCGGCGGTGGAGGTATTCTCTAATTATTTAAATAATTTTTTGACAGTTACTCCGAATTTAGGATTGGTTAATATTTTTAGTTTTGATAATATTTTTCTCAATTACTCTTAATGAGATTGGTCAATTTTTATTTTTTTTTAAATTCACTGATGTTTTTAAAACTAAAACTGAAATACAGGCAGCAAATATCTTTTATTATTTGACCTATGAAGGTGCTGTTGATCTGGACACTATGGAAGATGAGTTGCAGAGATCAGCAATCGAAGACCAAATTGCAAATTTTGGTCAAACACCAATCCAGATTTGCCGTAAGAAACACCCAAGAAGAGGGCCACCAATTCCAATTGCACATCCTTTATACTTCGCACCTGGTTCTATTAATTTGACTTCCATCTTTTCTAGTACAAATCATCCACCATCAGCTGCTTTATATGTTGGTATAGTGGACTCGAACATTGTCCTTGTGAACCAGGGGCTCACCTTATCAGTTAGGATGTGGTTGACAACCCAACTACAATCTGGTGGAAATTTTACTTTCTCTGGCTCTCAGGTTGGTTTTTTAGTTAGATCACTGGATTGTGTCATTGCAATATTTGAGTTTACCTTTGCAATAAAATTAAGGTTTGATGCAGGATCCTTTTTTTGGCGTTGGTTCTGATGTTCTTTCTCCTCGTAATATCGGGAATCCTTTGGCTGAAAATGTTGAGCTTGGATCACAGTACTTTGCAACATTGCAGACACCATCTGAGAACTTTTTGATCTCATGTGGCAACTGGGAGAACAGTTTTCAAGTCATTTCCTTAAATGATGGAAGAGTAGTACAGAGCATCCGACAACATAAAGATGTGGTCAGCTGCGTTGCAGGTATTCAACCCCTCTCTCGCCCACACCACCCCCCCCCCCTTTTTTTTTTTCTTTTGTTACTTGGGTGAAGGCTTCGCTGGACAGTAATTAAATTGAGTCTTGTTGTCTTTCCTAGTTGAGATGGCTTCTCAAGCAATGTGGTTATAGTATCATTTGTGCCATTGGGTTGCAGTTTAAAGCAAGAAACGTTCTCTACGGAAGTTGCTCAATCAAGGCACTCCCAGTTGTTAAAAGTCTTTTGCTGACAAAACCCTTTAAAATTTATATTATCGGAATGTGAAGAGATGAAAGGCATAAAACAAATCATGACCTTGTGTTCCTTTGGCCAATGACCCTCATCACTAACACGAGTTGCCATTTACTGCCACCACTGTTGTTGCTTTCCCATATAGGCAAAATTTGGGAGGATAAGGGAGGGGGTGCGAAAAAGAAACAGTATTCTGTAGATTGTTTGACTCACTTATATGTTTTTTGTAGGCTATGTTATCTTTGTAGGGCCACTTACATTTGAATGGTGGCTCAGATTTTCCAAATTTATGGTGCGTCCAGTGTTGTCCTCTGTAATGTCATTAGGGGTATTTTGGAGGCAAGCTACACCTTTATACTAGAGGGATATAATGTTTTGTGATGTTCTTCTTGTGGAGGCCAGGATTTGATTATTGCTTTTGCGTCAATAATCCGTGAGGCAGTGTTGCAGCTATTGAATATCTTTGGTGATTGCATTGGTGTATTGTGTCCTGTCATTCATCATATCACATACATTATTGTCTGACTAGAATTGATATTGGAGTAAAATTATATAAAATAAACCATTTGAATTGATTTGTTAACTTCTACACCATGTTTGTTGAGGAGGAAGAAAAATTATATATATAAAAAAAGTAGAATTGAAATCTGCCCACCAAAATTTTCTCGCAAATTAGGTGAGTTTTGAAAGGGAAAATCTTTTAAAGCACGTAGAACTCTGTAAGTATGGAATGAATATTTTCCCCTCATATTTGTCTTAATTTTTCTTATGTTAACAAACAATATGAATTTGAAACTTTTTTTTGTTTACCTGCTCTCCCCTTTGGAATATTTTAAACTATAATTCATTCTTCTTACTCATGACATGATGAAAACATTCGAGATAAGAGAAGAAGTCAAATAACTCAAATTGAACTGCTGGAAATCTCATATACGAACGATGTATAGTGTTAGTGAAAAAGGGAACACTGAAACCTGTGAACTTCTACCAAGCAATGTGGCATTGTCATTGTAATGCATTATCTCATGTTCGATATATCTGCTGAATGTTTTTTTCTTAAAGTAGTTATTTATTTTCACAAAAAGGTGCTTCTTAGACTATTCACTGTCTCATGAAGAACAATAATTGTGCTGCAGTGACAGCTGATGGAAGCATCCTTGCAACTGGAAGTTATGATACTACAGTGATAGTGTGGGAAGTTCTTCGCATCAGAGCGCCAGAAAAGAGAGTTAGAAACACGCAAACAGAACTACCCCGTAAAGACTATGTTGTTGCTGAAACTCCCTTCCACATTCTCTGTGGGCATGATGATATAATTACATGCTTATATGTTAGTGTGGAGCTTGATATAGTTATCAGTGGGTCAAAAGATGGAACTTGTGTTTTCCATACCCTGCGGGAGGGAAGATATGTAAGATCTTTACTGCATCCCTGTGGCAGTGCATTGTCAAAGCTTGTTGCCTCTCGGCATGGACGGATTGTTTTTTATGCTGATGATGATCTCAGTCTGCATCTCTATTCTATTAATGGAAAACATCTTGCTACTTCTGAATCAAATGGCCGCCTCAACTGTGTTGAACTCAGTACGTGCGGTGAGTTCTTGGTTTGCGGAGGTGACCAAGGACAAATAGTTGTACGCTCTATGAACACTCTTGACATTGTGAGAAGGTATAATGGAGTGGGAAAAATAATAACATCTCTAACAGTGACCGTGGAGGAATGCTTCTTAGCTGGGACAAGGGATGGAAGCCTTCTTGTGTATTCTATAGAAAATCCTCAACTTCGGAAAGCTAGCCTTCCTCGGAATGTGAAGTCCAAAGCTGCTGTAACAGAATAGATCTAGACCTCATGGTAGGAGGTAAAGAGCAGTCTCAACAAATAGCATATCCAGGTATTCTGCTGCCATTAATGTAATAACAAATAACTTTATACATACTGGTAACGTGGTGCTATAGTTTTGTTTGAAGGCCGTCCTTTTGGTAGTTATTTGTGTCCAGCTAGTGAGCTAAAACACCTTAACACAAGAATTTGTTTATTATATAGGTATATTTATCTAATGAAACGAAGGTCGGTTGCTTTGTATGTAAATGGCTTAATATGTTTAGTAACGACTCATGAATATGTTGATGATTTTGGCAAGTAACACTTGACCACGTGTGGCTGAAACTTGCTTCTTGTTTGAAAGCTTCAAATATTTGTTTTCATTTTAAGTTTACATTGTGACTTGTTGGTGAGTTCAATCTGCTGTTGGACTGCTGTAGGAATGCTCTTCAAGTCTTTCATTCTCGCTTAAAATTCTTTTAAAGTAAGATTCCATATTCAATTTTATTTTCCTTGACACGACTTCATGAGTCTCCTTCCCTCGATTTAACAAAGGTTTTTAATACCAGTTGGACACTTGATTAAATTGAACCCTAACTAGTAACTACCAACAAGGATAATTCTTCCTTCAGAAATGATGTATACTGTTCCTGAATAAAATGTTTAGGAATATCGTAGCCTACATTAGTTGGAGTGATATTTCTTTTAGTTTAGTATTTGATATTAAGCTTTATTTTTAGCTCTGTCTGCTATTTATGTGCTTTACATGATTTATCAACGGAAGGAAGTACCGATTCTGGAAACAGGAGATAAATCATTTTTTTCTAAGAAGAATGAAAGTCCATGATCCTTGAAGTTTCTTACCATAGTTCACGTTTTGTATCTTTCTGGTTTCCTCTCTAACAGGAGTGCCTACTGAAGGCCAAATGTTGAGTCAGTGGGTGGAGATGTTCTGACTTTAGACCCCTGGACTTCTTTGCTGTTGGAAATCATCTTTCTCACATATTTTGCAACAAACACAGTTCTAGCAGCACTTCTTGATCAGATTTGAAGAGGATCTAGACTCCTGCAGATTGCAATTTGCACAGATCTCAAGTAAGTGTTAGAAGGTGCAAGGTTTCTGTAATATTACGAGAAAGGGTTGAAACTACTTTCTACAAAATATTCATCTCTTGAATTCATGTTGAGGAGGAGAGTCAGGAATCACGTTTCCACACATACCTGTACATTATATTCTTACAAGTTAGATTAGAAATGTTGTGTATTAAATATAGCATCATTCCGGTGTATTGTCCCTTTTTATAGATGGCAAGATTTAGCCACAAAACTTTGTATAGACGGGCTTTAATGCCATAGTAAATGGGAAGTGTTTTTTTTTTACTTTCACAAACATCATTTAGGTTAACATGGATCTTTTTTTTCTGATCGAGGTAAATTGGTTCTGTTGTAGTTGCTGATCAATTATGATATGGTTTCCGGATTTCTCTGTTGTTTCTGCTTTAATTGTTCTGCCTTCTTTTTATTGAAAAAATAATTACCAAAAGTAACAGCTAGGTACTTGCCAAGGATTTTTATATTTATTTGTTACATCATTTGGAATACTTGATCATTTTTAATTTTGATTTTTAGCAACCCCAAATGTTACAAATTTTTTAATGTTGATTTTGTCCCTGATGAACCTTTCGGAATGACCAAGCCTGGATGATGGAATCTGACCTATAACTTTACATCAGGGTCATTTTGTGAGCATCTGGATCTGTGAAAAGTCATCATCAATTTCATTATTTGGGACTACATTCTTACTTGATCTAACCTTTTGCTATTGATATTTGGGATGTCTTACCCCTGAGCTATCTATTCTTGTGAAATTAAAAATGCTTGCTATCAATTTAAGGAACCAAAAATAAAAAGGGAAAGAAATCTCTTTAGCCAGGAAAAAATTATTGATTGGCTTTGTTTTATTGATAACATTAATATAAATGGGTTTTAAAAATTAACATTATCAATAAAACTTTTAATATCATAAATAAATTTTTTAATTAATCTAAATTCAATAGATTAAATATTAACCAAACAAAAAATTCTCCTATTCACGATATTTTTGTTCTTAGCTGAGTTTTATTACAAATGATATGACATGTCAATCATTCTATAAAGCCGTAAGTCTCAATGCCTGGATTTTTTTGGTTAGATCTAAAATTTTATTAATAATTTTAAAATATATATATATTATTGCTAATATTATTTTTACGTTATTAATAAAAAAATAAAATTTTTGGTGAAGTTGTTAATATGAAATTGTGTTCTCTTCCAAGTAACGAACGAACTCATCCACATACCGGGCATTTCTATCCTTACCTCCAAACAAGCCCTTAATTTCTTTTTCCTTTGCCCTCAACGACTCACCCGAATCATCCACCATTGCTAACAGTAGGCAGCTTTGAGCAATAGTTGGTTGTTGTAAGAAATGTCAGTGGGTGATTCTGCATTGGAAGGTAAGTTGGGTACATGAGGTAAAGGGAAAGGCACCAAGGTAATTTGAGAGGAGAGGATAAGGGTTTCTTTGGAAAGCTTGGAAAGATTTCTTTGTAACCCTTTTTAGCTAAGAGCTTGGCCAGGTTAAGAAAGGGTATGAGATGGCCCATGGCTAGCAATGGAAACATCACTATGTGTAGAGCTTTGCCTTTCTCCATTGAAGGACAAGCAAAATACTACTCAAGTAAGTTTTGCAGATCCCGGGATTCGAAATCCAACAAGCGGTGGTGTTTTTCACAAACTCTCTTATCTCTTTACTCTTTCTCTCTCTTGTGAAGATCGCGATTACAGTCTGCGCCAGTTGCTTCCAGTCGCTTCCAAGGTCTGCAAGTACCACGCAAGCTTGATTCACTAGCCTCCAGAACCACGTAAAGCGATTGCTGTAAAGGATTTCAAAAACACAACAAGATGTCCGAGTTCATATGAACCCGATTCTGCGTCCCTCTCTCAGGTTTGTCGATCCTTTTAGATTTGACCAAGTCGTTTTTTTTTTTTTGTGCTTTTGGTTATTTTTATCTGCTTTAGGCGTTGTTAGAGTTATCTGGGTCTGATCTTTTGTCAGTGCCCTGAATGTAGCTGCAAAAATAACTGGGGGAGTTACGAGGCAGTGGGGATTTTTTGTACATCAGGGACCACGACACTTGCATAAGTGAGTCCACTGACCCTAGATTTGTAACTTAAACCTATCTGCTTAGAAAGGTGCAATATCTTGTGCTTGTATTAATGTTTATCCTGTTATATAATTGCAGGTAAGAGCTCTGGAGGAGTGAAATCATCCTGGACTGCTGTTTGGATCATTGCGATAGCTTTGGTTCTAGCTGCAGGTGGAGCCTATCTTGTATACAAATATAGATTAAGGGTAAGCTCAGGGCATTGCATGCCTTTTATCCCCTCTACTTCTGTGGTAACAGTAGTGAATTCATCTCTGATGTTTAATTTGATCATCCATTTGGAATCTTTGTGCTCCCATTTGATTTTATCCTTATTGGCAATCTTAATAAGGAGATCATGTAGTTATATTCAGGCATGTTTTGGACTTGGAAAGTCTGTCAAAAAAGAGTAGGCTCCATTATTATGGTCATCTTATAAAAAATATATTATGATGATCATGATTATCTTCATCCAATTATCTAATATAGGCTCTGTTAGCATATATAGTATGTTATTATTGCTGAAAGATGTGATGTCTTGAGATAGTTTGAAGCAAAAAAAATATTTGGTTCCAAAAAGCAAAACATTTTTCTTTTGGAAGAAAAATTTATACTCCTTTTTTTGCTTTTGTTGCTTCTACAATCAAAAACCCAAAAGTTATGAGTATCTATAATTGTGATTAAGTTTGGTATAACACAGTTCTTTCAATACAATAAGGCTTCATATTTTTGGGATAAGAGCTTGGCCATTCTTGATCTAGTTTAGTCTTTGAGTAGGCTTTGACTGAAGCTCGTGAGAATGGTTGGTTTCGTCGGAGTACCAAACTAGCCTAAGTTTCGCCAGCCCTCTTTGTATCTCAATAATATCTTTTTGAATCTACATTTTAAATGTGTTTGTTTCATGGTGTAAGTTGTTAGATAAAGCTCATCTTTTGTATGTGTACTCCATATATGGATTAATGCTAGGATAATTTCAGTTGATTAATTTAGGTATTGATGTTAGTCTATATTATGTTGCGGCATACTAGTGCGGTTTGTACAACCATCTATTTGAATTTTTTCATAGTTTGATTGGATGATTTTTTTAAGGGATTTGTGTCTTTGTTTTGTTGTTAGAATAAGAGGGAAAACTTGTGAACTGTGATTTCTTCATGTATTAAGACCGTTCTTTGAAGTTGGCTTTCTATATTCAAATGCAAGCTCACACTTCCTTGAAAATGTTGTAATTGGTAGACTAGCTTCTATGGTAGACAAAGTACATTCAAGTTGCCATTAGAAATGCAGCACATGATTGAGTTGAGCCTAAAACTTACACTTTGATGCAGTGGAAATAGTCATTCTTATGCCAATTAGTATGACTGCAACTGCTTGCAAGCATTTTGTCATTGTCCTGTATATAATTTTTATGATGTTTAGTCTCCTAATTTTTATGATGTCTTTGTCTAATTTCTTTGGTTCTAGGGTTGGCTGATTCATCTGCTTTGCTACTAGGCTTACTCCTTTCCCATCTCTTATTTTGGCTTTGGTATTTTAATTGCTCCTAGCATTTGATTCCCTTTTATTAAGTTTTTTCGTTTTGGTTTCTATACTTACTGTACCAACTCCCCATTTGAAACTCCCCCTTTTATCTGCTTAGTTAACATTTGTACGATTGTAATTTTTGTTAGTTCCAGAGCTTAAAGTTAAATATATTAGGCACAATTTTTGTTAGTGCAGGGGCTGGTGCTGCAGCCCTTGTGCAGGGGCTGGTGCTGATGTTAGAGAATTTTCTATAACTGAATATTCCTTACAGAAATTTACAGAATTTTGGTCTTAGTCTCTTAAGGCCTTTTTTTTTTTAGGAATGGTTACTGCAGGCATTTGTTTTGCAACAGGAATGAAGTTTAATGGAGATAGTGGATCCTACATTGGAGTCTAGTTTCAAAATGAAAGAGGCTGAAAGGATGATCAAAGTGGCTCTGTTATGCATAAATGCATCTCCAATGGGAAGGCCTACTATGTCAGAGGTGATGAGTATGCTTGAAGGACAAATAAGGAGTCAACAAGTGATCTCAAATCCTAGCATTTACAGCAAAGATTTGCGATTTAAACCCCTCAAAGACCATTACCAACAGATGCAAGACCAGAGTAGTTTAACTAAAAACGAGAGCCTGATTAGTTCATCAGATAAAAATAAAGCATGGGTTTCTTCTTCCTCAATATCTGCCTATGATTTGTACCCAATGAATCCTGAGTCCATAAAATTTAACAGTAGTAAAACTTCGTTGTCATGTTGTAGTAGCTAGCTCTAAATGTTTTTAATTTCTACAGATAATAAACATGATAATTTGAGCATATAGATCATTTGGTTAAAACATATATAGAATCATTTTGGCTCCATTTGTTGTCATTGGTTTGCATTTTGTTCTATATTCATCTTTCCTAAAGAAAGAAAATATATGTTGTGCTAGTGTAACTCAGTGAAGTGCTAGAGGAAACTTGTGTGTGTATATATATATATATAATTTATGGATCACGATTCTCTCCATTTGAGAATTTAAATGGAGGTCAAGTTTATGGTGAGATTGAATGTCATCATGTCATGGTTGCGTTGATTTGTCTGATGCCTGTGCAGCAGCAATGACTGCATTTCATGAGTTTATTGCCAATTAGATGTGGATAGACCGTTTTGGTATTTAATTGAATATCTGGTAATAATGTTATGATTTGTCGGTAAGAGTTAGTTAATTTAATGACCTTATTTGTGTTTAATTTAGTTTTTTTACTTACTGAATTATTTTTGTTATTCTTAGAAATATATTTCACATATAGATATATTATTTGACTTATAGGGTATGAGGATGACAAACCAACCAAATTAGGCAGTTGAGGTAAAATCTTTTGACAGAATAATTTTGGGTCGTTCATTTTCATTTTATTAATTTCTTAGCATTGTATTTGATCAATGATTATTATATCTTAAAGTTGTTTTCAACTAATATATTTTAAACAAGAAAACTATGTCATGTTTTAGATATTAAACCATTTTTCAAGAAAAGTGATGGGTTGGTTATTCACATCTTATCAAATTGTGAAAGTTGTGTTGTATTTTTTATTTTAATTTTTTTAGAATTAATTTAACAAACAAACATACGTGATATGGCGAGGAATATGAGTTTTCAATGTTTGATCCATGGTATATAATAAAAACTTAAAATTTTAAAAATAAAATATTAATAATTATTTTCAAGTATTTGGTGTGTGCTAAAAATTGTATTTTGTAAATATGATAAATAAAATTAATATAGATTTCAAATTTAAACAGAAAATTGAAAACCGAAAACGATTACAAGAAAGCTAATTTAAGTAATTTTCTATTTTCAAAACAGTTTTTAAAATCAGATTATTCAAACAACATTTCATTGTTTTCTGTTTTGGAAACAGTTTTTGAGTTACAGTTATCCAAACATGTTTTTTTTTCATAAAACATAAGAAAACTGTTTTTAATTTTTATTTTTGAAAATAGTTTTCAAACACTAAAAACTGTTACTCAAAATATGCCGGAATTCTCTTTATCCATTGTTCTATTTCGTAACAGGTTTTCTTTTTATTTGGAATATAATAGTTTTATTGTGGAGAAATTAATTCTTAAGTAGAGCTGACTTAACCCATTGTTTGTAGGTTCATTCAATCACAAAATGACACATTAGGCATGCATGTGTAAGTGAGTTAACTCATAGTTAACGTTAATCCAATTGAGTTAATTGGTTGTTTACATTGATTAAATATCTCCACGTGATTGTTTGCATGATATGTCTTTTTGTATTGTTAAATAAATAAATTTATTTATTTATATAATCAATACATCTTCCCAGGTTTATGACTAGTATATAATGTAAATAGGTTAAATTGCTATTTTGGTCTCTTGGGATGCGCGATTTTTCTATTTGATCTCTAACTATTCTGAATCATAAACTTAAAAATATCAACAATGAAATCATTTCATTAAATCACTTGTAAGTTCTGTTGGAAGATTGAGATGAGATTGAACAAAACTAACCCTAAATGAACAATTATTTCATATTTGGTTCGAATAATTTACTATTCATTTGTGATTGCGGTGTGATTCAATTAATCTTAATTACAATTTTTATGTTCCACCTCTACATAGAGCAAAAATTAATTTATTCTATCTTTAGGGACTAAATTTTTTGTTTCCTTTTGCTTTTGCCACTAGCAAATCCCTTCCTCCTATTCTTTTTCTTTCTCTTTCTTTTCTTCTCATTCTTATTATTGTTCTTCTCCTCCTCATCCTCCTCATTTTTCCCATACCCACCAATTAACTATTATCTCTCCACCTATGTTTCTTATTCTCCTCATTTTTCTCTTTCTATTTCTCCTCATTTTTCTTCTTGTACATATCAAAATTATACTAGGGTTGCGACAATCGCATTAAATCCCATAGAGACCATCATGCCAAAGATTCAATGAAGATCATTATGTCAAATCTGACGACGAGTCGCGTCCTCTCTCTTAGATAGTTGATTTTGTGGGTTTCTTTTCCAAGCATTTTCTAAGTTTTTGAATTTTGTGGATTTCTACGGTGATTTTGTAGATTTTTGTAGATCTGGTGATGTCCTTGTGGATTTCTGTTATTTTTTACAAATGATTTTTTTTGGGTTCGTGATGATATTTGTGGTTGTGTTTATTGTTGGGTTTGATTTGTTCAATTAGCTCAATATGGAATAACTTAGATTAAACATAGCATTCTTGATTAAACATGATAATTCTTATTAAATTATCTTAGTTTAGATTTTTTGTATGAAACATGTTAATTGAAGAAATTGTGTTTGGATTTTTGAAATCGTGCTTGAAATTTTGGAAATGGAATTGGTGATTATGTTTAAATAGTGAAATTTTAATGTTTGTAAAGAGATTGGGGATTGTTGAGGATATAATGAACAATATTATAGTATTTTGATATCTAGACTTGTTAACTTACTTTATCCCAATACAATAATATCATAAACCAAATATAAGATTAATGTATTTTTTCTTTAATCCCATCCCAAATATAATATAATCGAAAACCAAAAGAACTCTTTAGTTCGGTCCATATTTGCTTACATGTCGCTTTTATTGAAAAAATAGGTCGTAGCAAAAAAAAGAAAAATTCCTTATTAAACTAAAAACCTATAAATAATTTGTGTTAACAAAATTGCAGTTTAACCAAAAATAAGTGACAACAAACTTTGTTTACCATCATACCTGTAACATAAATTTAACAATGTCTTCACCAACAAAAGCTGATATGGCAATTGAATTGAATGTAATTAACCAAAAATTAAACACCCGATTTTGGAATAAAAAACAAAAGAGGAAAAACAAGCGAAAAGTTGTCAGATTTGGTACAGTGTTGAGGAGGAAATCTACAAATGGTTGAAGGCGATGAATTAACCGAAATTGAACACTACAAAGACCCCTCAAGCAACGACTCACGCCGTCGTTTCTGGCGAATTGCAAGGCCCATTGAAACAACGCCCGACAAAACTGAGAGAAAAAAAGGAATGAGATGAAAGATCTCTCCATAAACAAATTCAAGGGAAATTCCATGTTCAATTTAGTATATCATGAAAAAATTAATTAATTTTATTTTTCAAATTAAAGAAATTTTGTTAAAATTATATTGAAAAATCAATCTTTTGGGAATCAATCAAAACCTTTAATTTCTCATTCTTGTTGACCTTAAACAAAAATAATATTTGATAATTAATTTATTAAATAATCATTAAATTATTGAATTTCATATATTAATTTTTTTCATTTTTAAAAGTAAAATAATTTTTGCCTAATGCCATGTGTTTGATTGGATGCCGCTTGTGCATTTTGTATGGAAAATGGTAAGGCGTTAACGTTTGGTTAATGAATGGACTTGATTGAAATATTTCGTAATGTTAATGACTCGAATATAAAAGAAGAGGGTAAGAACCAAAATAGGAAACATGCGCAAGCTCAAGGAGCAAATTTGCGGTTTAGCCATTGTAAATATTTATTTCTTAAATACGGTCAGTTATGACAGCCTATTAGGCTTTCTTGGAAGGCAATGGGCTAACCAGTGGGTTGGGTTTTGGTTTATGGTTAAAGCCTTTGATAGAAATATGCCTTGCTGGACTAGTAAGAACCTGGATGGGCCAACCACAGCCCACTACACATACTTCTATTTCCATACGAGAAGTAAGGGCATCACGCCGTAAATACAAGCATCTTTCAGGGTCACTTTCCCTTCTCCCCGTACCATTTTCTTTGGAGCTGTCGTTCACTCTCTGGTCTCTCTCTCAGAAACTCCCACACAGCACAACTCATCACATTACATTGCAATATACACACAAAGAAACGTGAACTCTTATCTCTGAGGCACATATTCGTCTGTCTCTATCAGTCCCTCCCTCCCTCCCTTCAGTCTCAAAACTGTTCTAAAAACCCTCATTCTTCACTTATTACGGTTAGGGTTCTCACCGAGAAAAACTCCATTTTTTCTCTTTAATGCTTCTAAATCCTTTGAATCATCATCCGCCCCAAAAACCCCAATGTACGGCCACCCCCAGCCTATGAACATCCCCAACCAGATCTCAACCTCCGCCGAAGACGACGGCCCCGGCTCAACCGCCTGCAACTCAATCGACGCCGCCACCCACCCCCTCCACATTGCCTACGAGCCTCACCCCATCCACGACGGCATTACCATCGAGGACGTCACACCCGTCTCCCTCTACGCTCAGGCTGTTCCCGGCGCAGGCTGCTCGGACTTGGTGGTACGGCGTGCCGATGGTTCGAGCCAGCTAACCCTATCATTTCGCGGCCAGGTTTACGTGTTCGATGCTGTTACCGCTGATAAGGTGTCGTGTGTGAATTTTGTGACTTTTGGTTTTGTTGTTTGGTTGGTGAAGGAATGTGGGGGATAAGGAAGAATTTAGGGTTTTGGAAGTTTGAAACTTCTCTGTTTGAGACCGCAAAGTAAAAAAAAAAAGTCTGCTCAAGCAAGGCTCATATAAGTTCAATTTCACCCTAATTAGCAATATAAGTGACATGCGGCTTAGAATTTGATTAAGATTTCAGTACTATTTTGCGTTTTACTATGCTTTTCTTTAAACCAAATGGTGGATTAGGGTTCTGTTAATATGCATTTTAAGCGTTTCGATGCAAAGTTGCATAATTAGTTTTGCGTTCACAGGTTGAAGCGGTGTTGTTACTGTTGGGTGGGTGTACCGAACTATCTTCAGGGCAGCAGGGCATGGAGGTCACGCAGAACCAGAGGGTATTTTCCTATTTTAACAATTGAGTTTATGTAAATTTATGCGGGACGTTCTTTTGGTTGCAATTTTTTTATTTGCTTACACTATTTTTTTTGGTATAGGCTGTTTTGGACGTTCCAGGCCGCTGTAGTCAACCGCATAGAGCAGCCTCGTTAAGTAGGTTCCGGCAAAAAAGGAAAGAGCGATGCTTTGATAAGAAAGTCAGATATAGTGTCCGGCAGGAGGTTGCCCTCAGGTGAGATGATTTGTATGTTGTGATTTTGTTCGAATTTATATTGTTTTCCCCAAATAGAATTCTGCTATCTGTAGGAAATTGAAATTGTTAATTAAAAGGAATGATGAATGAAATTTAACTTAGGTGGCCTTGCTTGCAAATTTGTCCTTACATGTCAAGCAAGAGTTTTGTTTTGATTTCCCTTGAGCTAGGTATTCATAGTTTGTTATGCATAATAGTATCTTACTTTCATGATAACACATGGATTTCAAGTTATGAGGAATTTCTTAGCCTGTATTGGATTTATTGGGACGTGATGTTAGATTGTTTGTTATGCTAATAGGATCTTACTTTCATGATAACACATCGATTTCAAGTTCCTAACGAATTTCTTAGCCTGTCTGGGATTTGTTATGCATAGTTTGTTATGCATAATAGTATCTTACTTTCATGATAACACATGGATTTCAAGTTCTGAGGAATTTCTTAGCCTGTATGGGATTTACTGGGACGTGATGTTAGATTGTTTGTTATGCTAATAGTATCTTACTTTCATGATAACACATCGATTTCAAGTTCCTAACGAATTTCTTAGCCTGTCTGGGATTTGTTGGACATAATGTTTGATTGTTGGTTGATTGGCCATGAAGATGTTTGAGCCAAAAGCCAATCCATCCATAAAGCTTGATTCTGAAACTTTGTGGAGGTCCTCCCCGCTTTAGAGCATTGGTATGGACATTCCTCTGCTCACTAAGTGGACAGGGGTTCAAGGCGTGTGGGTTTTAATGAGAAAAAAAATCTGAAACTTTGTGGAGACCAACATTCCCGCGTCTTTGCCACTTGTTGCCTTCCTTAATTTTATTTGATTCAAAACCTAGACTTGTAAGGGGTACGGCCTATTGACAATCATATATATTTTGGTTGATATATAATTTTTTTTATGTGTTGCCTACGTTAGTCCTTTTCCTGGATCTTCATATAGACTGCTAGTTGCATGTAAATTTTGCCTTTTATGGATTTTTTATAAGTAAATTTATTATTAAAAAGCACCAAAAAGGCGCACCAAAGCCAAAGGCTATATAAAAAGCTAGAAAAAAGCAAACCTAAAAGATCTTCAATAATTACAAAGAATTCCTTTAACCCAAAAATTAAGAGTATTGACCAACTAACTCTAATGTTTGCAAAAGGATTTTCTACACCATCAAAAGTCCTCTGGTTCCGTTTTCTCCACACTATCCACCAGATAGAATGCGGAATAAGCTCTAAAGCCTTTTTGACCTCCTTAGAAGCATTCAAACCACTCCACGCCTCAATTTCATCTCTCACGGAACCTGCCACAACCCAAGAAACTCCCATACTTTTGTAAGCCAATTTCCACAAGCTTCTAGCTAAAGAGCAATCCACCAAAAGATGAAAAAGGGACTCGGCTTTCTCCTTGCAAATATAACACCTATTGACCAACACCTTCTCCCTCTTTCGAAGATTGTCAATAGTAACGCCTTTTATGGTTTTTATTTTGTTATGGACAACTACTGTGTACCTGACAGAAGATTAGGTCCATCAAAACCAAAATGACACTGTATTTCTTAATTTTGTACCAGAGTAATATCTGCATGGAATCATATGTGCTCTAATCTTAACTGAATAATGTAAAGATATTGAGACACGTTTATACCATGTGTTTGGCCTTACAAAAGAAAATGTAGGGATCAACCAATCTATGCCTTACAGAAGGAAACTTAGATAATTACAAAGATCAACAAACCTAAAAGATCTTCAATAATTACAAAGAATTCCTTTAACCCAAAAATTAAGAGTATTGACCCAACTAACTCTAACGTCCAAAGGATTTTCTACACCATTGAAAGCCCTCTGGTTATGTTCTCTCCACACCATCAACCAAATAGAATGCGGAATAAGCTCTAAAGCGTTTTCGACCTCCTTAGAAGTACTCAAACCACTCCACGCCCCAATTTCATCTCTAAAGGAACCCGCCACAACCCAAGAAACTCTCATACTTTTAAAAGCCAATTCTCACAAGCTTCTGCCTAAAGAGCAATCCACCAAAAGATGAAAAACGGACTTGGCTTTCTCTTTGCAAATATAACACCTATTGACCAAAACCTTCTCCCTCTTTTGAAGATTGTCAATAGTAACACCTTTTATGGTTTTTGTTTTGTTATGGACAACTACTGTGTACCTGACAGAAGATTAGGTCCATCAAAACCAAAATGACACTGTATTTCTTAATTTTGTACCAGTTTAATATCTGCATGGAATCATATGTGCTCTAATCTTAACTGAATAATTTAAAGATCTTGAGACACGTTTATACCATGTGTTTGGCCTTACACAAGGAAAAGTAGGGATCAACCAATCTATGCCTTACGGAAGGAAACTTAGATAATACATAGTTGATCAAGAATCCTTTTGATCCGTGTATTGTATATTTACTATTATAACCACATAATAAATACTGATGGAAAATTAGAAATAGACGCCGCTTTTGTGTACCTAAAAGATAATGAATCAAGACATATTTAATCCGCCACCAAATAAATACTCAAGTTTATATAATTTTATGGTATAATTTAGATAGAAAAATTGGACATAAATTTTTTCGAAATTGAATTCGATATTCCAGGGTCTCTTTATTACGGGCACTTGAGACCATACCTAGGGTTGGACAGGTAATTAAATTAGATAAAACTTAGCATACAAGAGATCTTATCAGAGATACTTTAGGTCTATTTCCTTAAATTTCCATTCTGTGATACTTATAAAAAATGATTTTTTTATAAGACTCATAAAAAATGATTGTGATAAAAAAAATATAGATAAAAAAATTATAAACCATTAGAATATCCTATAATGTTTTGGTTAAAAAGTGGAAATAAACATGGCACTGTGATGTGAATAATTATCAAACTTGCTGTGGAAATTAAATGAAAACTTAGGAATTGGGGCTGTGGAAATAGACATGACGATGTGGTGTGAGTAATTTATATCAAACTTCCTGTGGAAATTAAATGAAAACTTAGGAATTGACATTGAAGGAAAGGAATGCCATCTTTCTTTTTTTTTTATCAATAAACAATTATTAAAGGCACCAAGAGGGTGCAACTCAAAACCAAAGGCTATTTACAATGGAGGAAATCCATCTTTCATTTAGAATTACTTTATTGCATTCTTAGTTCTAATTAGGCAATAGGTTATATAAACTCCTGTCTATTGTTCCGATCCAGGCAAAACTGTTGTGTGCAACACCAGTCTACATTTAACAATATGTTGGTAGCTATTATCAAATAGGATCACTGAAATAGAATGTTGATTAGTATAATGCCGAAATATGAAAAGTAACTTTTTTGTATTGCAGTTTGAATATCACTCAGTTCCATATTTCTTAACTTGGAACTATTTATTATTTACACCTGATGATTGTAAGACCAAAGCAAAGCAACAACCTTGATAACTTTTTCCTTGTCCAAGAAGATATCTAAAATTAGCATGAGTTAATGAAAAGCATCCACCAATAAAATGAAACCGCTCATAAATAATAAACTTGTGTTACTTCTTGAGAGGTTTAACAGTTTTTATTTAAGTTATGGTCATTTCTTGCACATAGCATTGAGTTTTGGGCACGTCAATATTGACATGAAGATCCATTGATGTAGATTATTGCAAATTTGCAATTTACGTTGGGTATGCGTAACAGTTTGCTTGTGAATTGTTAGTCCTTTCAAATCTAATGAAAGAGGAATCTACAATAGGGGTGGGTGAGGAAGGAACATGACTAGATGTTGCCTTGAGATCAACGTGTCTTTTTTTCCTTTCTAAATTCATTTGTGGACTCAGTTCCTAGATGATAGATTGTAGTTGTATCTGTAATGAAGGAGTTTATGTGTATTCCATTCCTCTAATTTCATGTCTATCCAACTACTGTCTATGTATAACATCCATGGGGCTAGGAAGCATTCATAACTTGATGGACTAACTCCCTTCATTGATGACTTTGCTTTATTCTGTATTTGGTAGTTGTTGTCATTGCTATCTGCAAGAAAGATCAGTCATTTTTTATCTATTCTGATTTATACAACAACAACAGGATGCAGCGTAATAAGGGTCAATTTACTTCTTACAAGAAGTCTGATGGAACATATAATTGGGGTACTGTCCAGGACTCAGGACAAGATGATAGCCAGTCAGAAACCTCGTGAGTCACATACCATCTTTTACTGTTTTACTTTCTGTTGCTTCTTGCAGTCAATTTTTTTTTTTGAATAAATAGGCCAAAAGCCTGGAATTGCATTGCATTAAAAATCACCATTACACTTTGTCATCTAGCTTAGTTGGTAGAGTCGCTTGTCATCGCGTACCAGGGATCAAACCCCACTCGCGCTAGGGATGGAAGAGGGCTACCTCCCGTTGTATAGCCCAATTTTTATAAAAAGAAAAATCACCATTACACTGTTATTTTATAACCAAATCAAAGAGGGCGGTACCAAACCCAGAAGCTAAAACCTACCCTTCTCTCGTTCAAATCTAAGTAGCAGTGCAGATTAAGAGTCAAAAACCTAAGAACAAACATTCGCATGAAGTACAATCAAAATTTTATTGATTTATGTTATTTCTTGCTTTCTAGGTGTATGCATTGTGGCATTAGTTCAAAGTGCACCCCGATGATGCGACGTGGTCCATCAGGTCCAAGAACTCTTTGCAATGCTTGTGGTCTTTTTTGGGCAAACAGGGTGAGTATATCCTCCAATAGCTCAGTTATCTTCTTTTATTTTATCCATGTACTCTTGGCATTTGCTTTTGTAAAGAAGAAAAATAACTGTTTTAGTTCTGTTGATTTGCTGTATGTTTGTCAGGTTGCCATGTCAACATTGTTCGTGCTCATTTTTTTTATAAGTAAAAATTGCATTAGAAAAAAACACCCAAGGGGTGCCACCCAAGTACAAAAGCTATCTACGTGATAGTAAATCCACAAAATCTAATAAATCATCTTTTACCAAAATTTTACCCTTAAAACAAATATGAAGGGTGTTGAACCATCTATCCTTTAACACATCAAATGACCTCTCATCACCATCAAAATCCCTTCTATTCCTTTCATTCCAAACAAGCCAAAAGATAGAGAGGGTAATCAATAAGTAAGCTTTCTTTAGATCCTTAGGAGCACGAAAGTCACTCCAAGCCCATAAATCATCTTTCACTGAACCTACAACCATCCAAGAAACACCCACAACACAAACCGCCATCTCCCACAAACTTCTAGCCCACGGGCACTCCAATAAAGATGAAACATGGACTCAACACATTATTTACAAATGTAACATCTATTAAAAAGTACTTTCCCTCACATTTGGAGGTTTAAGAATTTTCTCCTACGTAGCTTCCCAGCAAAAAGCAAACCTTTTAGGAGCAAAAGAATTCCAAAGGAAGCTTATTCAACATAATCTCATAGAAGGACTTAACCTCGAACCCCTTATCCAGATTAGCTTTCCACCTCATCAAATCATCTCATTCACATCGATACTGGTGCTATACAAAGTCTCCAAAAAACTTGCGACACTCTGAAGTTCCCATTCATTAACATTGCGGATGAGAGAAACATCCCAATCAATCATACGATTGGAAAAGGAAAGGCAAGAACTAATGAGAGCATCCTTATCTCTCGCCATTGCAAAAACAATTGGAAACTGGACTTTTAAAGAACTATCTCCACATCATATATCATGCCAAAGGTGGGTACTCTCACCCTTACCCACCAAAAAGGAAATACCAGGCATGAAATCATCTCACCCCGACCTGATCCACTTCCAAACCCCCACACCATAAGCTCCACTCCTTTCCTTAGACATCCACACGTTAAGTTGCGTCCCAAACTTAGCTTCTACCATTTTTCTACACAGATGTTCTCTCTCCACCCATAGTTTTCGTACTCAATTATGCATATGCATTTGATTTTCTGCATGCCAGTTTTAGATGTGTTAACCTTTTTTCCTCTACATTAAAAAGATCATTTGTTGGGGTTGATAGTAAGTTGTAAATAGTCGGCATCGCCACAAACCAGACTACACATTTTTGAGTCACTTGCGTTATTACAGTTAACAACGTTGCTGGGATAAATATGTGGAGAATTGAAGCATAAGGTTGATCATATTGCAAGATTTTGCAGGATGAAAATGATTGTTTCAAACAAGCAAATATGCAACAGGCAAGAGAAGCTAAAAACAAAAATAGGGTAGAGAAGTAAATGGAAAAGAAAAATATGAAAGGGAAGGTTATAGAAACTTTGAATATGATTTTTGAAGTCAATAGAATACTTTATGTAAAAATGTGAAACAAGCTTGACTTGGGCTAACTTTTTTCCCCCAAATTTTACATTGAAATATTATCCCTTCTCTTCCTCCTTCATGATGGCTGGAGAGGTTATGGTGGAGAAGTATTTACACAATGCTTGTTTAAAAGGCTTTTAGCATGGAGAAAGTGGGAGGATTTGGGTTCTGGATATTGTTTGGGAATGAGGTATATGGTGTGCAAATGGCTTACTGCTTGAAGCCTTGGACACATATGGAGTACAGAAATGGATCACCAGATGTGATCTGTTATACATGTAGGTAGTTCTTTAGTTTGGTGCACTTTTAATGCTGCAAGCATATGCGGGAGAATATCCTTTTTCTGAGGTTTAGAAATGTAATAAATAAACCTTCCCCAATCTGATATTATGGTGCCTGAATAGACTGGAATTTGTCTATGATGCAATTCTGACCAGTTATCACTTTCAATCTCTAGACTGATATGATTTATAATATCCTTTGTGTGCTTATTGATCTATGTTTGAGTTTTCATGGGCATCTATGAATTTTCCTATGTTTTTTATTTTTTGGAATTTCATATCTTTTGGTAATGGAACTTCGCAGGGTACATTGAGGGATCTTTCCAAGAAAACTCAAGATCAGTCGTTGACTCCAACTGAGCAGGTATGTTTCTGATAATGTCTAAAAGTGTCAGTTCTTTTGGTGTTATGTTTCTCCTTGATCCTTGACGCAAACAGGACACTTTGTTTTTCTTTTTCACTTGACATAGGGTGGTGAAGGTGATGCCAATGACACAGATCCTGGAACTTCTATCCAGACACACAACAATGTCGTTTCTTTCGCTAATGGTGATAACTCAACTTTAATAGCTGAGCACTAAGTATTCTTACAAGAATAGTCACTGGGTTTTGGCATGTTCTAGGAGGAGTTTTCCTAGTAATTTCATTTAGCTTGTCACATATGTACAGATACTATAGTGCCTTGATCAATACATGAGGTTATCTCTTTATACCTTCCCAAGTACTTTGCATGAGACTACGTCAAGAGGAAATTACTTTGGATGTATCACAAAAAGCTTCAATAATTTGTCTTGGTAAATCTATGTTACATATACTTTAATGATACTAGCCTAGTAAAATCACATAGTTAGGTGGGATTTATAAGCTTTTCTTGTTTTTCCTTATCTGATGAAATGCCATATTAGTTCATGTGATTGATTTGTGTTTAATGTCTCCTGACCTAAATTGATTGGAGTTCTGTGTCGTTTCCCGCATGCAAGTTATAATTCTGTCACATTCCATTTCGAATCTTATGTTATATACTCTTTACTGCAAGCTCTCAGTACAATGTTACCCATATAATAATATTCTTTATCGAGCAACCAGTAAAGGCTATGAGGCCACTGTTTATTCTGTGGTCAGTACTGTCTATTAGTTTCCCTCGTAGGCCAATCCGACAATCAACCTGAAGCATAGTCCTTCCATTCTCTGACCTGAAGCATATTTGTTTTCTCCTTGAGTTTGAGTCCTTTCAGTCTGACCTAATATTGACCCAGCTTCTATTTAATACTAGTATTATTTCACCCCATTTTAAAATGGGGGGAGATCCCTACTTGGTCTGTATATTAAGTAATTCTTTACTTGAAGCTTGTATTTGGTTTGGTTGGGTGGAGTCTATGTTAGTGCCTTGTGAACCCTATACCAAGCTAACAGAACCAAGGTTTTACAGAATTGATCATATCATCCCTATCAAATTTATTTTTTAAGAATTAAAAATTCAAGTTAGTTTCAAAAGAAGAAAGAAAACAAAAGTGGACTCTTAGGTGTAACGTAAGAGAAGTATGAAAAAGAGCTCTTATGTCCAGAAGAGAGTAGATGATGTCACTTTCTACTTTCTCATATAGCTTGGGACTGGAACGGTATGGTACCATTGGGTTTGAGACTCATGAATTATAAACAAGAGAATTACAAAAAGGAAAATCAATGGTTCTAAATGGCTCTCTGGTAGGTTTTTTTCCCTTGGATTCAAGTTTGTGCAATTACTCTATCCTTTTCAATTGTTCTAAATGGCTTTTTGGTAGGTTTTTTCTTGGTGGCAGAGAAGTAGACCAAGAAGATCCCTTATCCCCTTAATTCTGTCATTTGTCATTGCTATGGAGGTGCTTTCCATATTTGCTAAACCAAGCAGTTGATGAGGGTCTCATTTATTATCATCCTAACTGTAAAGACATCAAGCTCATCCACTTATGCTTTGCTGACCTCGTGGTTCTCACAGATGTCACTGCTCATTCTCTTGAAGGGTTGAATTCAGTCTTTAATCTTTTCTATGGTCTCTGGTTTGAAAGTAAATCTTTTCAAGAGGTGGTTTGATTGAGGAAGATAGGAACCGGCTGATTCAAGTAGCTGGCTCTTTAAATGGGGAGATTTACAAGTTAGTTATCTGAGATGGAGGAGCCACTGATTGTCAACCGCTCAAACAAAATAACTAACAAAATCAGCTCCCGGATTGTAAAGCATCTCATATTTATAGGCAAACTTCAACTCATCTCTTCAGTACTTTGCAACATCCAGAACTTTTGGTGTTCAACGTTTATAATGTCTGAGAAGGGCGATAACTGAAGTTGAGAGTTTATGCAATGCCTTCTTGTGGATGGAGTAGCAGATAGCATACTTGGATTAAAGTTGGTCTAATATCTGTTTTCTAAAAGAGAAATAGGCTTGGTTTGAGAAAAAATGTTGGATTGGCTTTAAGAAACATTTGACTTCTTTATATTCAAACTGGTTTTCTATGGGTAAAAATTTCACTGGGGAGCTTCTGGGCAGTGAAAGCTTCTACTGGCTGTAAGTGGGTTGGGGAAAAATTGCTTAAACTCAATAAACCGCTTACATGAAAATAAAGAATGTACTTTCTTTTTGCCCAAAAGGGGCCTTGCTTGATCGCTATCCTAGAAGAGTGATCTATGACTCTTCTATAGATGAAAATTCTGAAGTTGCAGTTTTTCTTTATTGCCACGATTGGAACTGGCCAACTGTAAAGATCAAATGATCTAATGAAAATACAAATTGCTTGCAGCACAATAACTCCCAGTTCTAATCCAAACCAAAGTGATTTGCATTCCCTCTTCTAGAGGATATTTCTAAACTAAAGCTACATGGGAGACCATTTATTTTTTGGTTGCTATTTCTCCAAATGCATCTGGCTTCAAATTCTTAACAAGTCTATTGTGGATGCTTGGAGTACTGGCTCTCTTGGGAAATCCAGAATTTACAGGATAAAAGTTGGATGGTTATCTTAATGAAGATATGGTTTGGTGTGCTTATGTATACCATACCTGGAAAAAGAGAAATTCCAGACTGCACAGGAATTCCTTTCATAGTGCAGAAACTATCCTTAATCTCATCGGGAACTGATATTAGGGATAAAATGATAGGCTTTATTCGTTTTATAAATGACCTCCATGAAGAGATTGCTATTAATTGGGGTCTCAGGCTTGCTATATTTTTTGTTGTTGATAGAAGATAAAATATATTAATCTGGAGAATTTCTTGACAAAGGAGTTGATACTGCCAAAAAATACCCCTCCAATAGGAAGACGACGCGTGGATCCACTTAACAGTAGGTCTTTAGAAGACACGTGGACGATCCAGGACTGGGCAGCTCAGCCTCCAGGTCATAACCACCCTACAGGGCCACTCGGCCCCCACGTCATCACCGCCTTCCACGCCATCATTGCCCAACCAAGTTGGGTGTCAGGTCGGCAAACTACTCCAGACACGTAAACGGCTTATGATCAAGCCATCAAGGCTAAGCCCTAACGAACGGCCCCTGGCTATCCAGCTGGGCCTCCTAGGCATCATTTTGAAACCAAGTTGGGATGTCAGGTGAGCAACCGCCCTTGTATATGGAGGGCTCCTGATCAAGCCAGCAAGGCGAAAGCCCTAGCGAACGGCCCCCAGCCACCTAGCTGGGCCTCATAGGCATCATTACCCAGCCCAGCTGGGGCATCGTATCGCTGTCGCTCTAGGCCCAATACCGCCTCTGAAACTCTATAAAAAGGACTTGGTAAGCATTCAAAGAGAAGAACGGATTCTTTTTCAACTTTCGATATATACACTTGATTTTGCCCTAACTTAAGCATCGGAGCATCCTCAGAGGCATCCCCTCCGTCAACCCCATAGCCACTCTCTTTCCCTGTGCAGGTACCTCCGCAATCCGACCTCCAGCTCAGCAACGCACATATTTGGCATCAACAGATTGGCGCCGTCCGTGGGAAACCACATCTCTCGCTGACAGTAACAACGAAGAAGTCCAAAGAACTCATATGTTATCATGCCCCCAAAAACACCCGTCAGGGATCTAGGCGCTCGCGTACTACGGTCGGGACAACATTCGGGAGCGAGTTCCTCAGTCGAACCCGAGGCTCACCCGAATGAAGGTACGCTCCAAGTGCAATTCACAGAGCTCGCACAACTAATAGCCGATCTGGCTACCGAAGTTCGCGGGAGACCTCGGCATACTGTACCACTCCCGTCACAAGAACCAGGTCACAACGGTTCCGCCAACTGCCGCCCACCAGCAGATGACTGTTTGGCAACCCACTCACCTCCCTCAGCCAAGTTCGGAGAAAGTCCCGTGCCCAAGAACAGCGAAGGGTTTGGCAAGCGGATCGAGGACATAGAGGGGCGAATTAATGAGGC
This sequence comes from Bretschneidera sinensis, assembly GCA_023935145.1. Lineage (NCBI taxonomy): Eukaryota > Viridiplantae > Streptophyta > Magnoliopsida > Brassicales > Akaniaceae > Bretschneidera > Bretschneidera sinensis. Next base: position 144,933,411 of record CM043697.1, read on the forward strand.
GTTTAGAGAACGCGGCCATAGTATTAGCGATGATCTCGATGTGCAGGACCCACCTTTCACACAAAAACTCCTCGACGCCCCCCTCCCACCAAATTTCCGAATGCCACAAATCAAACCTTACGATGGATCCACTGATCCCCTGGATCATCTCCAGCACTACCGAACCACAATGACCCTCCATAGACATTCGGACCCTGTGATGTGCCGGGCATTTCCATTGACCCTTGAGAAAGCGACTGGGACGTGGTATTCCCGTTTGAAACCAGGAGGCATCTGCACCTTCAAAGACCTAAGCTATGCTTTCGCCTCTCATTTCATCAGCAGCAAAGGACCCAAGAAAACTTTGGAGTCGCTGTTCAATATTGTCCAGTCAAAAGGAGAAAAGCTTCGCGCTTATATTTCTAGATTCAATACTGCAGCTTGGGAGATCCCAGATCTTGATCCCAGTGTTCAACTCTTGGCATTCAAAAATGGACTAAGATCCGGATTCTTCAGTTCAAAACTCATCAGACGTCCGCCTATGGATATGAGTGAAGTCTTGGCGCGAGCCGAAAAATACATGTTGGCAGAAGACGATCAGGCGTTCCGAAGAGAACGCGAAGGAGACACGAAAAGGAGGAAGAGAGGCCCCACTAGTCCCTGCCGCGAGCCCACTAAGCGACCATTTCACGATGAGAAACCCAGAACCCTCAGGCCTTTTGAGGATAGACCTCGGAATCTTGCAGCCTTCGGAACCGGAGCCAAAACTTCGGGGCAAATCCATAGCTACTCACCACTGAATGCCTCCAAGACCAACATTCTAATGCAGATTCACGACCGGGACCTCTTGCAATGGCCTCCGAGACCGCCAAACCTCAACCCAGATCGAAATACTTGGTACAGATTCCACAGAAACTTCGATCATGACACGGAAGAATGTAAGGCCTTAAAAAACCAGATCGAGGCCCTCATCAATCGGGGGCATCTAAAAGAATACGTCGGGCTACGACAGGAGAAATTCAATGAACGAACACGCAGAAGCCCTGAACGCCCTCTCGAGCGAAACAAACCTACAAGGGCAATTCAGAAGAGCCCAGAGCCAAGTTATAGGGAGCCTAGCTAGAAAAAACCAGAGGCCCCCGTGGCAAAGATCATCAAGACCATTTACGGAGGACCCGCTGCTGGAGGGGGGTCGCATGCTCGCAGTAGGTCTTATGTCAGGTCGATAGTCTCTGTCTCTGGACCTCATAAATGACCTAAGACCAGAGAGATCATTTCTTTTTCGGACGAAGTATTAGAAGGAGTGCAGATCCCACATGACGATGCTGTTGTAATTTCACTCCTCGTGGCCAATCATGAAATAAGACGAGTCCTGGTCGATAACGGGAGCTCGACCGACATTCTCTTTTATGATGCCTTTCAACAAATACAACTGGGCGATACACATCTAGAACTGATCTCCACCCCACTCTATGGCTTCTCAGGGGGACTAGTCTGTACAGAAGGCAGTATAACCCTCCCGGTAACTGCAGGAACGACACCCCAAACAACAACTGTGCACTCCACTTTGCTAATTGTTCGACAACCCTCCTCCTACAACATGATACTTGGACGACCTACACTAAATAAACTCCGAGCAGTTGTCTCTAGCCATCACCTCAAAATCAAATTCTCCACGGAAGACGGAGTAGGCGAAATCAAATGAGATCAACGAATCGCCAGATCCTGTTATCTCAGTGCAGTAAAAGGTAAGAAGACGGAAGCCCTACCACTTGAACTGGATGACCTTAGAGACGAAGCGAGCAACCTATGAGGTCGGCCCGTAGAAGATGTACTCACGGTCCCCCTCGGCGAAGACAGCACCAAAACTGTCCAAATTGGTTCAAACCTGTCCAACATATCCCAGGAATCTCTGTTAGCCCTTCTACGGGCAAACCAAGACCTATTCGCCTGGACCGCTGCAGATATGTCGGGGATCAGCCCGGATGTCATCGTACATTGCTTAAGTGTGGATCCGACCCACAAGCCAATCATCCAGAAGAAAAGATTATTTGCTCCTGTGCGACAGACAGTTGTCCGGACAGAAGTTGACAAATTACATTCGGCTAACTTCATCCGAGAGGTGAGCTATCCAGACTGGGTATCCAATATTATAATGGTAAAAAAAGCAAACGACAAGTGGTGAATCTGTATAGACTTTTCAAATCTAAATAAAGCCTGTCCAAAAGACAGTTTTCTTTTGCCCTGGATTGACCAACTCGTTGATTCAACATCCGGCCATGAACTGTTAACATTCATGGATGCCTACTCCAGGTATAACCAGATGCTCATGCACCAGCTTGACCAAGAGAAAACGGTGTTTGTCACAGAACAAGGCCTCTATTGTTATAAAGTCATGTCATTTGGTTTGAAAAACACTAGGGCCACTTACCAAAGGTTAATGAACAAGATATTCAAAAGATAGATAGGTCGGAATATGGAAGTATATGTAGATGACATGCTGTTTAAAAGAGTCGAAGCAAAAGACCACGAGATCGATCTCCAAGAAGCTTTTGATATCCTTCGCCATCATCACATGAGGTTGAATCCCACGAAATGTGCCTTTGGAGTCACTGGGGGGAAATTCCTCGGCTTTATAGTCACCCACAGAGGTATAGAGGCCAATCCAGAAAAGATCGACGCTATTCTTAACATGAGCCCACCTCGGACTGTGAGGGAAGTCCAACGACTCACTGGAAGGATAGCGGCTCTCAGCCGATTCATGTCAAAGTCGGTCGAGAAATGCCTACCCTTTTTTAAAGCCATTCGTCGGACCCGGAACTTTGTGTGGAACAAAGATTGTCAAGAAGTATTCAGGGCGCTAAAAATATATTTAGGGACACCCCCCGTACTTACCAAACCAGTAGTCGGCGAAGAACTTTTCTTGTATCTCTCGGCCGGACCCAAAGTAGTGGCCTCCATCCTAATTCAGGAAGAGGAAGGCACACAGAAGCCGATGTATTATGTCAGCAAGGTACTTCACGATGCCGAAACAAGATATCTTCTTGCGGAAAAGATGGCGTATGCTTTGTTGATTTCGGCCCGAAAACTTCGACCCTATTTTCAAGCCCATACCATCACTCTCCTCACCAACCAGCCTCTTCGACAAATACTCCACAAGCCAGATGTTTCCGGCAGAATGGTCAAATGGTCAATAGAGTTGGGTGAGTTCGACATCCACTATCAGCCTCGGGCAGCTATCAAAGCCCAAGCCCTAGTTGATTTTGTCATGGAAACTACTCTACCATTAACGGAATGAGAGTCTCCGCAGGATGTTAACAAATCAAGCTCGTTTTTACGATGGACCTTCCATGTTGACGGATCCTCCAGTGACTCTGGAAGCGGAGCCAGGCTCATCCTGAGTGGTCCTGACAACTTTACCATTGAGTACGCCTTGAGGTTTAAATTTTCAGCGTCCAACAACGAAGCCGAGTATGAAGCTCTACTCACGGGCATGCAATTAGCCAAGGTGATTTCTGTACATAATTTGCATGTATATAGCGATTCCTAACTAGTGGCGAACCAAGTGAACGGCGAATTTGAGGCCCGGGGAGAAAAAATCGCTCGTTACCTAGTAGCAGCAAAGAGATTAGCTGCACAGTTTGAAGTATTTTCCCTGAACCAGATTCCGTGGGCGAAAAATACGAAGGCCGACTCATTGGCCCGGCTTGCATCATCTTGCCAGCTCGAGTCAAGGTGAGCGGTCTACCTCGAAACCCTAGCCATACCTAGAATCGATGAAATAATGGTCTTACCTGTGGATGGTGAGAGAACATGGATGAGTCCTATCCTGGAATATCTGTGTGACGGTCTTCTTCCTGACAACAAAGGCGAAACCCGAAAGATTATGTCTCGAGCAGCCCGATACGTAATTCTGGACGATCACCTGTATAAGCAAGGGCTGACAAATCCCAACTTGAAATGTCTTAACCCAACCGAAGCTAATTACGCCCTCCGCGAAGTCCACGAAGGTATATGTGGAAATCACCTCGGGGGACGTGCCTTGGCGTTCAAGATCCTTCGTCAAGGATACTATTGGCCAAAGATGAGGGAAGCAGCCATGGAGCTGGTAACCAAATGTCAAAGCTGTCAGCGATATGCCGCTGTGCCACATCGACCAGCAAACCTTTTGACACCAATAGTCAGTCAACTTCCTTTCACTATGTGGGGAATGGACCTTCTCGGGCCTTTTCTTGGAGTAATCGGCCAGCGAAAGTACCTCATAGTTGCAATAGATTATTTTATAAAATGGGTGGAAGCTGAGCCCTTAGCCAGCATCACCGACTTTCAAGCCCGAGCCTTCGTATGGAAGTCAATCCTATGTCGGTTTGGAGTACCCCAAGTATTAGTAACAGATAACAGCAAACAGTTTGATAGTGTTCGGTTCAAAACATTTTGCGATGAATTACACATCGACCATCGTTTCTTTTCTGTTGGATACCCACAAGCAAATGGACAAGCCGAAGTTACCAACCGAACGATCCTGCAAGGCATTAAAAGGCGAATAGACGAAGCAGATAAGCAGTGGACAGACCATTTACCCAATATACTTTGGGCATATCGAACCACGGCTCGAGCACCTATGGGGGAAACCCCCTTCTTCATGACTTATGGATCCGAGGCAGTGATCCCTTTGGAAATAGGAGTACCCTCCTTGCGAGTACAGAGCTTCGAGGAACGAAGCAATGAGGAAGCCCTTCGCATGAACACCGATCTTCTCGATGAAGCCAGGGATAAAGCCCAAATCCAATTTGCCGTTTATCAACAGCGAGCTGCCAGGTACTTCAATTCAAGAGTAAAAGTAAGGCACTTTTGTCTCCATGATCTCGTCTTACGAAAGCATGAAGTATCTAGGCCTCGAGAATCAGGCAAACTAGTCCCTAACTGGGAGGGGCCCTATCGAATCAGAAAATAATGTCCCCCTGGAACTTTTGAGCTCGAGGAACTTGGTGGGAAGCCCATCCCCCGAACTTGGAACACCGAACACCTTCGATGTTTTCTTCAGTAACACACCAACATGTAAAAGCATAACACCCAAAGTAAAAGCATAGTCGTTATATATATAAAAGTTTGGAGTTCATTACAAAACAATCTAAAGTGTTAGCTTTGCCATGCGGAAACAATTGCCATGCGGAAACAAAAGAAGCGTTACTGGCTTCGGGATACAAAACTAGCTACAACTTCTGGTTGGGTCGGATGAAGGCACGGTTAGTCTAAAGCCGCATCACCCTGAGTCGGAGACCCGGTGCCTGGATGGTCCTCCTGATCCCTACGTCGCTCCTGATCCTTGTCCTGGTCCTCATCCAGAACCTCTAACTCCTCATCCTCAGGACCCAGTAGGTCCAGGCTGGAAAAATCAAGCTCAGGGTATAGAGCCTCAGCCTTCCCCCTCGCGTCCATAAACCCGGAATAGTACTGTTGGCCCCCCTTGACGACAATGACCGACCGATATGTCTCCGACTCCTTAAACGAAGCCAAAGCCTGCTCCATAGCCACTTGAGAGCGAGCCTCCGCCCCCTCCACAACTGCTCGAATGCGAGACTCGGTTTCCTCCTCGACAGCTCGAGTACGGGCCTCAGCCTCCTGAACTCGGGCCTCAGCATCAGACCGAACCTGCCTGGCAGCTTCCAGCAATGCTTGAAGATGGAATACCACATTGGTCTTCTCCTCTACCTGGCGCTGAGCCCACCCAAGAAGCTCAGCTGTCTCCATACAGTGACGAGCTGTCGCGCCCATGATAGCTCCCATCTGAAAACCAGCGAAAAAATGTTAGGAAATAAAAAACTAGAGATGTGAAAGCTAGAGATTTAAAGGACTAACTGATAAAACAGAGAACATACCTGGGATGCTACTGTCTTCGCAGCTGCGCAGAGGGACTCGGTGGTCTTCCCTCCTAGCTCCGTGACATCTCGAGTAAGAGTCCCCTTCGTCAGATGCTCACGCACTACTCGAGGATGCCCAAAAATAGAATCGTCTGACCTCAAGGCCCACTCGAGTATGAACACAGAAGCCTCTGCAGCAGTTCCTTGACTTGGAGCTGGAGCCGGGATAGGCCTGACCATGGGTGAACCTGATGGAGGAGCGATAGGATAGGAAACCATCTCGGGCTGAGACTGGGACCTCGACGGAGTCTCCAGCTCTATGGGTACGAGGGGCTGGGTCCGCGACCTCTTCCTGCTTCCTGATCCAGAAGCCTGCTGTTTCTCAGCCTGGGCAGCCCTCCACTTCTCCAGGGCCACTTTCTTGGCATATTCCTTCGCACGAGCCGCGACCTCCATCTCTGCCCACACAAACAAGGAAAAAAGTATTTAGTGTTAAGTATAGACAAATAACTAAAGGGAAAAGTGACGAACAAAAAGTGTACCACTCTCAAGGGAAGGCCCAGGACAGGGGGGCAGAGACCTCGCCGAGCTAATGCCTCATTGTCATAGAGGACTTGGACGTCAATAGGTGAGCCCACCATTGCATATACAGTCTCCTACTCATAGGGGCGAAGACCCACCTTCTTGCACTTCCCGGTCTGGTCCATACTCCAGGATCGAGGAAGGCCAAAGTCATTATCCGACTGAACGAAGAAAAAATTCTTCTTCCATCTCTTAATGGATGAAGATGTCTTCTGCAACAACCTTCTTCTCGACCGAGTATTAAAAACTACCCAGCCGGTCTGACCGTGCCTACTAATGAGAAAGTGAGCTTTGAACACATCCATAGTTAACGGCCTACCCACTGCCCCGCCAACGTAGAGGAAGGCTATGATCAGTCGCACCGAATTTGGTACAATCTGACATAGCGCGATACCAAAATATCGGAGGATACTTAGGAAAAAGGGATGGAGAGGGAACCGCAGCCCGGCTTGCATCTGATGTTCGTAGACCCACAGCTCGTAAGGGGCTCGGTCGGAAAGAACGTCGCAGGCCCTCTCCCCTACTTTAGGTAACCGGAGAGCGTACTCGTCTGGGATACGGTACGTCTTCCGAATCACCGCTAAGTCTTCTCCCTTGATCTGACTAGGGACCTCAATTGCGGCATAATGCCACTCCTCTCTTTCCTCCCCAGCTGAGGTCTCTCTAATCTCAGTCAATGCCCTATCCCTATCTGTTAATACTCTGACCTTTCTGTCTTCCGAGGAGGGACTCCCTTCAGACCCAGACAATTCCCCCAGAGGGATATATGGTACCAAGGCCCAAGGACCCGGAGATGGCCCGGTCCCTTCAGGGCATTCTCCCCTCGACGAAGACGAGGATGTCTCCCCGTCCTCGGTACTACAACTACTACGAGTACTTTCTATGCTACTCCTACTAGTACTGTTACCGCTAGGCCTATCGCGATAAAGTTCAAATGAAGACATGAGTAAAGAGAAGGGTAGACGAACTCACCAAAGTCCGAAGAGTTTGGACTTAAGCGCCTCCTAAGCTTCCAACAGTTGGTGAAAGACAATCCCTCTTCACGACCTCAGCAAAACCACGAAATGCTAACACCAAGACAGATCCTAACGTTGAAAGAAAAGACTACGAGCGAGGACGAGGACTCTCAAGAACTTACTCGCTACATTAGGGCGAGGACGAGGACTCTCAAGATATTACTCTCTAAACTAGCTAACTCAGATTGAAAGTGAATGAAGGGAGAAGAAACCCCAAACCTCCTTATATAGGAAACGGAACACGGCAAACGAGAACATTTAATGCGGCCGTAAAATACCCCTCCAATAGGAAGACGACGCGTGGATCCACTTAACAGCAGGTCTTTAGAAGACACGCGGACGATCCAGGACCGGGCAACTCAGCCTCTAGGTCATAACTGCCCTACAGGGCCACTCGGCCCCCACGTCATCACCGCCTTCCACGCCATCATTGCCCAACCAAGTTGGGTGTCAGGTCGGCAAACTACTTCAGACACGTAAACGGCTTGTGATCAAGCCATCAAGGCCAAGCCCTAACGAACGACCCCTGGCTATCCAACTGGGCCTCCTAAGCATCATTTCGAAACCAAGTTGGGATGTCAGGTGAGCAACCGCCCTTATATTTGAAGGGCTCCTAATCAAGCCAGCAAGGCGAAAGCCCTAGCGAACGGCCCCCAGCCACCTAGCTGAGCCTCATAGGCATCATTACCCAGCCCAGTTGGGGCATCGTATCGCTGTCGCCCTAGGCCCAATACCGCCTCTAAAACTCTATAAAAAGGACTTGGTAAGCATTCAAAGAGAAGGACGGATTCTTTTTCAACTTCCGATATATACACTTGATTTTGCCCTAACTTAAGCATCGGAGCATCCTCGGAGGCATCCCCTCCGTCGACCCCATAACCACTCTCTTTTTCTGTGCAGGTACCTCCGCAGTCCGACCTCCAGCTCAGCAACGCACATATTTGGCATCAACATGAGTCATCGAGCTTGGAGACTCCCTTGTCCAAATACAGACACCCGAGATCAACCTAGCATATCTTGCTAACTCGTGAGCCATAAATTTGCATCTCTACGAGCATGAACACATCTAAATGAAGAAAAAACATCAAAACCGACTTCGCCTCTTCTATTAGAGACCCAAACTAGATAGACTAAGAATACTATAATTTAAGACAAACACAACAAGAATCGAGTCAGGCTCAAACAGCAACTATCGAATTTCAATATTTCTAGCTATGTGCAGCCCCTCAATCGAGTTAGGCTTGCTATCTTATTGTAGCTTGCTAGTTTTCTTGTATTTCTTCTCTTCTTTGGGGCATTAAGCTTGCTTTCTAAATATTATAGTTTTCTTGTCTAGTTCGCTAGTTTGCTTTGGATTTGCTGCAGAAATTTTTGCTTTGTATTTCAATTCTTGGCTAAATAAAATTTAAATCTACAAAAAAAGCACTTAAGTAAATAAATGGTATGACATAATCATAACGGTAGATATATTACATAAATATTTTATTTCATTGAAATCTTATTGAGTTATGAGCCACGTAAAGAGGGATATATCCCTCTCCGATTGTTTATCCCTTAAATTCTTTTGATTATGTTACTCATTAACTTAAATATAAAAATGTTTTCTTTATAACACAACACTCCGAACCAGTTTTGTTTTTTTTTTTCCCAGTGTTTTGTACTCCAACCAAGTAAGACTTGGCTTTCACCGGCTTATTGTAAATTTTGATTTTTGACCTTTGACATTGAAATTGAGATGCCAATTTGGCCGTTTGGTGTCCCATCCTCATTCATCAATCTGCATATTTCCAGTAAAAAGTAGTAGTAATTTTGCAAGATACCGCAACATGTAACTTATTAGAATCCATACTCTCAATAAAATGGTCCTCACCCGCAGCCGTTCAATCATACCCAAAATCCACTATCAAATGCGGTCACTCATCAAATCATCTGTTAATCACCAACCATCAGCAACCATGGACCCCACATATCATCCCAAGATCACGGAAATAGAATAACAGCGGCTTCCTAACACAGAAGTCCCCATTTTTATATACAAATTGTAACGCTCGACAAGTCGACACAGTCTCTTTCTATAAAAAAATTTCAAAAAGATAAATATTTCCAATTTGAGTCTATTCAAGGAAGCACGATGTCACAACCTGCAAATCTTAGCTATATATAGGCTTTTTTCTTTTCTTTTCCTTTTTGCTCTCTTTTATCACTATTTCCATTTTCGAAGCTTCTTCTTCAAGTGCTAAAAATGTTCGAACATAAGGTTAGGGCTTAGGTTTTAAACAAATAAACATTAAAACAATGAATTGAGAATCGTAGCCAGGAAAAAAAATACAGATGTCTCTTCAATGGAACAGGTCATCGCGAGCTTAGGGTTTGGGTCGTGTGACAACTGGTGTTGTTAGGGTTTTTGGCGGTTCTCTTCAATGGCGGCCGAGAATTCACAGCCACTGCAGGCGCGTCCGTTTGAGGAACACGGGCTAGTACCGATACAGATCGAGGACGTTGGTGGCGAGTACGAGGATGATGGCGGTGATGATGTGATGGATGACGTGGATGAGGCGGATATGAACTCTGTCAGTGTTGCAGAACATGGAGGAGGTGGAGGTGTGATTAAGGCGTCGAGGGCTAGTGAGCTTACTCTTTCTTTTGAAGGAGAGGTTTACGTGTTCCCTGCTGTTACACCTGAAAAGGTACAGTTTTTCTTTTTTTTAAAAGTATAACAATTATAACTAGTTATTTAGTGTTGTTTTTTTTTTCTTCTGTGAGTTATGTTTCTAATTTTTCTGTTTTTTGTCCAAAAAAATTTGAGGGTTTTTTTTTTTAAATGAGGATTAATTTTTATGAGCTTTTGCTAGGATTGAAGCTTGCGTTAGTGGGTGCCGTTTGTTCTAATTATTATTCTTTTTCTTGTTCGAGTGTGTGAACCATCTGAATTATATGAATTTAACTAGTTATGGAGTTTTAGTGATGTTAAGAAGAATTTACAATATTATTAGGGGATACTTTGTACTAGTAACTATGGAGAATTGGTGTACTGGGTTTTTATGGATATGTTATTGTTTGCCTTTCTTAATTTGTACTTCCTTTGTTATTTAGAGGTCCTGGCTTTTGGTATCTTATTTCTTTTTTTAATCCTTGTTGGTAGTATAGTAGTATAGATTTTCTACTACAGAAACGTGTACTTGTGTCTGCGTGTTTAATAAAATTTGGAACTTTGCTTTTGCTCTGTCATTTCTGTTCTTCCTTTTTCGTGTCAACTCAGTGATACTATTAATTAAGCCTGAAAAGATACAAAATCATCATGCGGAAGCCCTTGAATGTGGGAAGCCAAATGTGGCCAACTCTTGTTCTTGGATATGTTGTTGTCTGAACTTTCTATGCTGTTCTCCGTGTCTATTTTAAGTGATTTATGTTACACTTGTCAACCAAACTGTGGAAGCAATGCATATGTCTTTGACGATTACATTTCCTATTGTTTTGTACTTTGTGAGAATGGATTCCATGCTTTGCTGCCATGATCATAATTAAGAATAGTTTTTTTGTAATTATTTGATTTTTAATGGGTTTACTTGTACAGAGTATGTTTTGAAGAACGACTTTATGTTGTTGGATTGTATGCCACAGGTGCAAGCAGTGCTTTTGCTTTTGGGAGGACGTGATGTACCTACTGGTGTTCCTACAATTGAAGTTCCTTTTGATCAAAATAAAAGGGTAATGCATGTGAATTATTGAGAGAAATTATTTTCTCCTGTGTTTATGTTCATGTTTTATCTGCAATATTCTGTAGGGTGTAGGTGACACGTCAAAGCGATCAAATCTTTCGAGACGAATAGCCTCTTTGGTTAGGTTCCGTGAAAAACGGAAGGAGAGATGTTTTGACAAGAAAATTAGGTACACTGTGCGAAAAGAGGTTGCTCAGAGGTACAATAAAACTACCCTTGTTTAATTTATTTTTAGTTAGTGTTCTTTCTTACAACCCAAGCACCAAATTTCACCTTGTGAAACTGTCGTGGATCACTTAAATGTTCAATTTTTTTCTAGGAATATAATAATAAAAGTTGCTAGAAGACGTAATTTTTTCTTATATGATCTGGTACTAGTGAGGTTAGTAGTTTTATTTAATGCTAGATGTTATGTAATAATGGCAAGAAATTGACCCTAAAAAATTACTTATACTGTACCAAATCCACAAACAGGGAGTCGGAGACTTGAACTTCATTTTAGTGTTTTGAAATTAGGCACAATCGTCGAAATTCTTTTGATTATTTTCATGTTCCAGCATGCTGTAATCCTGTGAAGATGGTTTTAATTAGTCAACATGGTTGAACAATTATATAATATGTTTAAACCTGAATTCAATTCTGCATAGGTCTTACTATGCAGCCTCTCTGTGGAAGAGAAGAGTAGCTTCTTTATGTAACTATGAGATTTCCTAGATGATTCTGATAGTTGGATTTTTTTTATGGTGGAAATTTTTGTGTTATTTTTCACGCTTCATATAGTAACAGTGTCTCCTTCCAAGCTTTGTAGTGTTGTGGCTGGTTTAGTTATTGGTCCTCCAGAAAATACATTTATCTATTCTTACTCATATTGGTAAAACAGTGGGGTGAAGTGGTGTTGAGCTAGGTCTTTGGCTTAAAAGTTACCCTTAAATAGGGGAATTGGAGGCATCTTGTAGTTCTGAATGTACCTTTTGGGTTATGATGTGTACCAATAATTCATTTAATGTGTTAGAAAAAGAAATGAAATGATCTAGTTTATTGGATTTAATTGGATTTTGCCCCCCATACAATATTTTATATTGCTTTTAGCACTTAGATTGAAACTTTCTTTCTTGTGTACCCTTATGTATTTATTATCCATCTTCTATTATGGTGTGTAGATTTGAGAGATGAGAGGATAGGGAGATAAATTTAGAGATTTAAATGCCAAAACTTGAAGTTATGATCTTCCTAATCTGAACTGTACTTATAAGCTGCATTTCAGTTTTTAAATGGACTTCCCAACATGTTTCTGTTACGTTAGAACAAGTGGATCTTGTACTAGTGAGGGTTAATTTTTTCCTTTGTCGTTATTATTGTGGTAGGATGCACCGTAAGAATGGGCAGTTTGCATCCTTAAAAAAAAACTCGGGTGCTTCAAGTTGGGATACTGCACAGGGTTGCCTTCAAGATGGCACTCCTCGTCCAGAAACTGTGAGTTCCAGAATTTAGAATTTTGAGTTATTTGTCATGATAAGCTGTTTCGATGAAGTTATTTAGATGATGTAGTGCTATTTCATATTTTCTTCTTTTCTTAAATGATCTAGTGTTCGGAGATGTCAACATTGTGGTGTGAGTGAAAATAACACTCCTGCAATGCGTCGTGGGCCAGCTGGACCAAGGACTTTATGTAATGCATGTGGGCTTATGTGGGCAAACAAGGTCTCTCTCTCTTGATGTTGTATATGTTGACCGTAAGTTCAATTTCATGAGGGATGGCTCTGGTTGCATGTGGAGTTAAATTATATGATGTTTATGTTGGTCATCATCACTGAAGTTGATGTGGCTTTAGATGGAGTGGTGAACTTGATTCTACTCCCTCTCTCTCTCTCTCTCTGTCACACACACACACACACACACGCACATGCATAGAGATTTATTATTCCCAAGCCCCAACCCTGCCCTTGGAGGGTGTTTAACCAACTTTCAGTTTTTCCGTGACTTGCATCACCACTTTAAAGTTATGATTGCACTCCAATTGCTTAATGAATATGAAGAACCTTTACTAAATATGTTAGTAGAGATAGCTCCATGACTCTCCATTTAGTTCAAATTGTATAGAACTGTATTTTCTGGGGACAGTTTGATCGGTTGTCTTTTTATCTTTGTGGACTGTAGAGAAGGTAAATATTTCTACTTTGCTCTTCCATTCAGTTTCATGGTCAGCTGGTAGTATCAAGTCTTAGCTTTGGATTGAGGTTTTTATTTGCCTAATGAGTACATTGATATTCTTCATCAGAAAAACGAGTACATTGATATTGATGTCTGTTTTCTTTATTTGTGTTACAAGATATAGAATCAAATTGATTTCCTAGTATCTATTGTTAATATCTTTTTTTTCTTCTGTATTTTGGTTGTGCTATTATGTACGACCTTTTGAGAGTTCCTCCCATAGCTTTGCTTTTTCTGCAGTATTTGTGAATTCCAAAATAAGCATTCTTTCTACTTGAGCTTGCCTTCATATTTTGTTTCTGTGGTTATACAGATCTCTTTAATTGTTCGTTGTTACGATCTGTCATTTCTGTTCATCTGTTTCTTGTATGTACAGGGAACATTGAGAGATCTTAGTAAGGGAGGAAGGAACCTTTCCGTCGACCAAACTGAACCTGTATGTAAGACAAGAAAGTACTGCTTTTTTCAGGATGTGTATTTTCTTCAAATTTAGGTGCCAATTCCCTATTCAAAAAGTGGAACTGGGGTTATTCCTTTAGAGGGAAAAATGATAACATAATCCTTGTTAGAATTTGCATATTTTCATGATTGAATGGCTTTAATCTTTTCATTTTGTGCTTGATATGGCTTAGCATTTGATTGTGTGGTTGAGGGAATCTTATGCACCGGATGCCTCAGTGGCACATATTGGTTCATTTCTTCTGAAATGTAACAAATATTGTTGTTCCATGTACTTTTACATCATTGGTTTAACCAATGATATCAATGGGATTTGCAGGAAATCCCAATTGATGTGAAGCCATCAATTATGGAAGGAGAGTTCTCTGGCAACCTGGATGAGCATGTATCTTTTCTTCTCGCCTGTTACATGTTCCTTATGTGAAGTAGACGGGCTTGTTTAATCCAAATTGATCTATGGTGTATGCAGGGAACTCTAGAAGATCCTTCTAAGGCTATTACTGAAGGATCCAATAATCATTCTGGCAACCCAGATGAAGAAGTATGTGCATATTGATGTAGATGAAACATTTGATCTTGTTTTCTTCATTCATAACTGAGAATATATTCATATTTGGTAGCTTGCGTCTCCATGTGCAGGGTTTGCATGAAGCTGCTGAAGATCTTACAAACTCTTTGCCCGTGGGAATTGTCCACTCGTCAGCTGATGATGATGAACAGGTAATGCACATGTACAAACAATCGAGTTAGAAGGTATTTCTAATGCAGCAATGTTAATACAAATTTTTTTCTTTATATCTCAAAAAAATAATTATTTTATTATGATTTTTCAAAAAAGAATTATTTTATTATGAAAAACTGAAGAACCAAAAATATCTGTGTTGAGGTGCCATATGGTTTAGTTGTAACTTGAAAGTTTACTATTCTTACTGTAATGCCACTACTGTCCCAATATCTTTGGCCCTAATACCAAAATACAATGCTCATGTTCCCATTCCAGATGAGGACTTTTCCTTGTTGGAATGTATAATTAAATCTATTCTGCACACATTAACTTGCTGTCTAGTTTTCATCAAAGAATACAAATATGCATCATACTCCCTAGTCCAAATGAAGTGTAGATTGCCCATCTTATTTACCTAATAATTTCAACTTGAATATTATCAGGGTAATCATAATGATATCCAACGACTCATGATGTAGTTTTGGAATCTGCAGGAACGTCTGGTTGAGCTTGCTAATCCTTCAGATACAGATATTGACATTCCCTCTAACTTTGATTAGAAGGAAAAGATTTACTTTGATCTAATGATGCCAGGAGATTTGGGTTGGTTTAGTGACTTGCGTTGTCATGCTAGTCATGTCAAGTTTACAGATGCTTATGAGGGAGACAGACTTACCAAATTTTGATTTATAAATGAAAAACAGCCATGACATAGAATTTAAGGAGAACGATGGTCTTGTGGCTGGGGAAGATGGACTGCTGCTTTCAGCTGACATTTGGGTTCTTCTTGTTGATAGTAAGTGCTGTGATCTTGTTTGTGTACAATCTGAGAAGAGATATGCCTTTGTACTTAACCAGTCTATATAAAATGTAATTTATTTGCTAGAGTATGTTCTTTGAATTACTAAAGTGCGCCTTTTAATGTTGACCTTGGGTAAAATGAGGAGCTAACGGATGTGCTTTTGATGCCCTGATCTTGAGATGAGGCTGTGGAAGGGAAACATGAAAAATAGTATTTAAAAAGACTACGAGTATGATTTTTAGATCAACTTGGCTTAGGGCTCGTCTGGTTAGACTTGTGCAAAGTGACTTGCGGGTAGGTAGTTACACGTATTGTAAGGCTAGTTATGTATAAATGACAACAATCCTTTTCATTTAAAAATTGAAATGGAGGTCAAGTTGATGGTAAGATTGAATGTCGTATTTGATAAATTTAAATTTGAATATTTTGTACTTAATAATGTTGCATTTAATCTTGTCATAAACTTGAGTTCATGATCCATATATAAATAGGTAGAATTGCTTTTGGTTGGACGGGATAGATAAAAGAAATAATGAGGGAAAAACAATAAAAGAAAGAAAAAAATTGAGAGAGAATGAGAAAAAGAATGAAGAAGAAGTAAAAACTAAAGAGGAAGAGGAAAGAAATAATGAAGAAAAAAACAATAACAAAAAAAAAAAGAGAAATAACAAATGAAGAGAGAGAAAAGAAAACAAAAAAATCAAAATAAAAAGAAAGAAGAAGAGAGGAGGAAAAATTGTGGGGCCTATGGAAAGTCTTAATGTTTTTTAGGGATTAAACTATGATTTTATTGTAAGTGTGGGCACCATCTTGAAAATATAAAATATCACGTGCACCGTAAAATTACTATATTTTTTTTCCTTTGACGTTAATTAATTATGTTTTAAATTGATTTCATTTCAAAAGTTTTCACATATTTATCGAACAATATAATCGAATTTCAATCTCGATTACATTTCAACATCAATCTTATTACAACTTCAAATCTATTCCAATAACCAAATGTAGCCAATCATGATGACTCTGATTAAATGAAGTGATAGCAAATATTTTAGAATCAATAAAGAAAAAGAACATGATATGTTAGAAGTCTACTCTCCCATAGCTTTACTTCCATATACCAAGTAAATAGCACAATATAGTTTTGGTGATGCTTATCGCAAGCGTTCAACAACTATTTTGATACACAGATAAGTGTGGGAACATGCAATCTGTAGAAGAGAATTGAGGATTGATGGATGTAAAACGCACCTAGGTCTTATGAATTTCAACAAACTATTACTAGGGACTCAACTTTGTGTCAGACCAACTTTTCCCTTCAAATGTATTTTTGTTAACAAAAAAAACTGAAAGTCCAAATAGATTTAGGGACGGCAATGAGAAGTTAGGAGTGGGTACTACTCCATCATCTGTACTCACGGTAAAAGATTCTCTTCATACTTGTACTCATACTTACTGAGGATACATACTCTTTTTTCATCTCCACCCTTACTACGAATACAGATATTTGTTGGGTCTATATCCATTTTATTTAATACAAAAAATTAGTAGACAAAATAAGAAGAATCGATTAGTATATCAATCAATATCTCAAAAATAATAAAATAATTATATTAAGACAAATTAAAAAAAAAAATTCTCTTTTAGATAAGAGAATACATATTCAATAGAAAAAAAGATAATTATAAATTAACTATAAATATATTAACAATATATGAGTATCCATCGGATCAAATACCACTACTTGTCTCTATACCTTACGAGTGTTTTAATTTCTCATCCACACTCGACTTATCCGAGAAAAAATAACCTCTAAACTCTCTCTGTTTGGGACAGATTTTGCAAATACTCGGCATGTACAGGTAAAATTGCCGTCGGACTCAAATCAATATGGAGTCTTCGAGAAATTTTGCTTCCGATACCAAAAAAAAGTGAAGTGCATATGTTGTAAGTCTAACAAAAGAAAGAGGGTAAGAAGCTCCATTTGACATTGGCTTTCCTTGTTAGACCTGAAATACACGGTAACGTTGAATATATATATATAGAGAGAGAGAGAGAGAGAGAGGAAGGTCATACTGAATTTATTATATTTTCCAATAAATATATGAATGTATGTACAATATTTTAGAATCTAATAGCTCGTATATAGTTTTTGGAGCCTTTTGTATTTTTCTACTTGAGCAACAAAAATTTACAAATAAATTCTTTGAAGCAGAAGCCATTAGCTTCTCCCTCGGACAAAAGAGTTGGGACTCAAGGTAAACATGATGGTGTCAACCCAAGTACTCAAGTTAAATTACCAATGGAGGTAATTTCAACTCACAATGTTCAGCCACTATTAAGGTACTACTTCACCTGCTTTTCTTTGAAGATAACTCAAACAAACATTCAAATCTTCAAGTCTTCATCGGAGGGTCAAATTAGGCAGCCTAATCCAACACTCCCAAGACAAATAGGCACTGGTATAGACCTGATGCTGTATGCTCCACTCGAGGCCTTTGAAGTCTCGACCACTGACTAGAGTAAACTCTATTCATGAAAATCCTCGTATGGTGATGATCCGCTAGAAGAGTCACTTTCAAATGGAGTGGTCTCCCTTGGAGATGACGGAAGTGATTCTCTCTGTTGGGAGGACGAACCTGACACAGAATGAAAAGTCAAGCCTTAAATTTACAAGTTCATTTGTGTTGAAATCCTCCAGCCTCCACGGAACTCATGACTGTGCAGAATAGATATGGGTGCAGCCAAGGCAGGGAACACATCCCATGTGCCATAAAAAATGTGGCACCGTGGTGTGTACCAGAGCTTCTAGTGAGCACACCATAGGCTCCACAGCAAAATACAGATAAAAATGGGTGCACAAATATATATATTTTTTTGTAAAAAGAGGGATGATAATATATTGAAGGGGAAAGAAAATCCCACCAACCTTTCTGGCCTCTTGAGCGGAATTTTTTTGTATGTCGCCTGATGAGCTTCTTAGCTTTAGTTATAGTCAGCTGCCTAGCAAAGGGAGAGAATTCTACGTCACTTTCACTCCACTCCCCATGGAAATCGTTCTCTGCTTCACCCCTCATAGTTCGCAGTACAAATGCCTTGGCCTTGCGCCGTTGAGTATTGAACAGGCCCCTGACGGAAGTGACAAATCCATCACCTGCTCCATCACTTGGGCGCTTGAGAAATGTTATTGGATATTGATCAGGTTTCCCTGCCTGATCGTTGTCACTTAAATTAAGATCATTATCAGGAGAGTCTCGTTGATTATGTGCTTTGTCTTTGAATTTCTTACCCTGCAATATATATGCAAAAAATACTAAGTGAGTAAATGGTCAACCACATTGTAAGTTTGCCTGAAATTCAGACTGAATTCCAAATCCTTATAGTTTAACCAGGGCACTGAGAATGGAATCCTCACCCTTCCAAAATTTTACTCGAAGTTATTTCTTTTGGCCAAACGATGAAAGAATGCAAACCTCACAACACTCATGACTTGAAACCCACTGGGAATGAATAAAGGTGGGATTGAGCCGAGAATACCGTTATCCAATGTTTGGTTCGCAAATTGGATAAAGCAATTCAACCTGATTCCTATGTTTGATTCATGAACTTACAGACACGACTAGGATAGGATTAACCAGAAAATGACAAAACTGCCCTTACATATAGATAGGTTAAAATTGATCAAGAAATTGTTTTTTTATAATATTGAAAATAATACTTGAAATATTCATTTAAATATATATCCTATTTATTTTGCAGATTCCTTACAATTAACCTTTAAATTAAACTTTGAAATATAATTTTTAATTCTTAAAATAGTTTGAAAAATATATATTAGGTTGCTTAAAGAAAGGAAAAGGAGATGTTGTGCGCGGTCCTCTGCGCATGGCACGATGAGAGAGAGAGAGAGGAGATGAACAGTGAAATTAGAGAGAGAATTTGATATTAAAATGTCAAGAGTAAACAAGGCCCAAAAATTAGAAAACTAATCCCGCTAGGTGGGATAAATTTTATCCCACCACCTTGGTGCAACAAATTTAATGGGACAAGGGTAGGCTGGGATCAACTTAGTCCAGTTTCAATGGTGAACCAAACATGGGATTAGGGATAAAACATGATTTTTTTTGGATCACTTAATCCTCCTTTCCTTGAATCAAATGTCCTGTAAAGGCTTTGAACCACTGTGATTCTATATAGAGATCCCATAATCATCTATCCATACTTTTGATAACTATTTCTCGCTTTATCTGGAGGGGCTAAACAAACTAGTCTCACATTATTATCATTACCTTGCACTATTATTATAGATATTCTCTATGTGATTGGTCAGGCGATAGGAGTCAAAATTTTATGCAGCCAAGACTGCAGTTATTTGTGCCAGTCTAGAATCGAAACAGATCCCATAGTAATGATCAAAGTAGAGGTATATCAATGGGCATTTCTTACCTGCATTCCGGTGACAGACTTCAGGACTCCCCAGATGATATGCTTCTTAACTCGAGAGAACAGTCTCCTCCAAGTCCCAGTGAACTCAACACGATGAAATGTATCCATCAGCAATTTAAGATCATTCACAACAAATCTTGACCCTTCATAAGTAACTAGTAGCTCGACCTACAGCAAAGTAATGTAAAACGTTTAATTACAAAGACCAAATCATCCCAATACACAATGACAGATCATCATTTTACATCAACTTAACCAACCTGACTTATCTTAATATTGTGAAACTCCATCATCTTTCGAGGCCTAGATCTTTTTTCTTCCTGTGATTTTCCAACCTTCTTTTCTTCATTAGATGACCGACCAGACTTCACAGGTTTGGATTCTTTCAATTTATTTTTTGAGGATTCATCTTGTTGCTCAATAGAAGCAAGTGGCCCACTTTTTGAGGAAGAAACGCTGGAAGAATGAGCCTCTAAGACAAGTTCATTGGCAACGGATTCTGCCACAGTCTCTTCCCATGTTCTGTCAAAAGAAGATGTTCTTCTTAATGCTGGGGCTGAACCACAATCAACGTTGGACTTCGGGTTTTGCAACTTTGATGCCTGCATATACATTTTAATGAAAATCAAAGTACTGATAAATAAACAGAAAAGTGTACCAAAATCATCTACTGTGTATGTTATATTGATAAATAAGATCAAGAATCACATGAGAGAGAGTTTAGAAACTTACTTGGGCAGAATCAGCATGAATGGATGACTGACTGGTAACAAAGGTAGAGGGTGCTGCAGAACTTGATTTGGATTGGACCTCCGACTCTTTTATTGAGTGGTTGCCTGATCCAGAAGCTTCATGGACTGATGTGCCTTTCTTTACACGTTTTGCCCCAGCAGTTGTTGAAACCTTCCAAACCTCCTGCATGACATGATGGAAACACAAATCAACTCAGCATCTGTGCAGCAAAGTCCAGCTCTTTTTGGCTTGGTTTAGCATTGAATTTGTTCAAAAATTTGAAAACACCAAGGCCTCTAACTAACCTGCCGCCGTTGTGAATCTTGCTCTTCTTCTGGGAAGAAATACTCCCACATCATTCTGTACATTGTCTCCGTCAAATGGATCTTAAGAGGGTAAATTTCTACCTACAGTGTAAAACAGCAGTGTGTGTAAAATGATAAGCCGTTAAACTTAAAATCTAACAAAGGCAAGAAATTTCCTTGTTCCAAAAAGAAGCTCTTCACTAGGCAGGGCTGACTTAATGTCGATTTTGAACAAGTATTAATTTTTTTTTGCTTCAGGTCACACATACAACAGAAGCATCACTTCTCTGCGATGGACCTATAGTCTAGGCGTTCTGCAAATATCTGCATCTATCGAATGCAGTCATTAACCCTTGTAGTCTTGCTTAGCACTCAAATATTAGTCTACAGCAATGAACAAATATCTATTAATGGTACATTTACAATACTAATTACCACATTACAAAGCATTAGACAGTATTCAATACATTCTTTCTTCCTAGGAAAAACAATGAGGTTAACTAAAAGGCTAACTGCCCTGATTCAACCTAATAGGATGGGAGAGGCTTGGGAGGAACTTAAGACTTAGTAGCATGCTTAAGGAAGTATGCACACTTGCCAGATTTAGTGTTTTATTCCACCATGCAGTTATTTTAAGCCACCCTCAAGTGACGGTGCTAACATATCCTTGAATGCAGTCACAATTTTTTATTGGGGGAAGGGGGTGGTGCAAAGATAGGCTTGAATAAAGAAAAGAAGCAAAAAAAATTTTTTGGGGGTGGGGGGTATAACAATTTCCATAATATCCAAAGGTCAAAAGGATAATTTCAACATGAAAAAGACGTGATACCAGAGTTTAGTGCATATCTCAGCCTGCAGTGCTGCTGGAGATCTTGGGCATGTTTGTGGTATAAAAATGTAAATAACAAGAAAGGCATGTTTTTTGCAAAGTGCCGTTATTTCAAAAAAGATTTTGTAAATTCAGCCATAGGAGAAGCAGCTGTGGAGGAGCTCACAGTTGGACCTGAGCACTCAGTAAAATCAGGCGACAATCTATAAAGCTACACGCAAGACAAATTCCTATATTGACCCTAATAATAGCTCGATATGTTTTGCATTTCATCATGAAACACCAAAAGAACTTAACAGTATCTACTTAAAGAAGGAAGGAAAGAACTGAATTACATGGAAAAGTTCAAGATGTGAGTTTCCATCCTTTGGAGCTCCCTGCTTTGCATCTACACGAAGCATGATTTTTCTGCATCCAGAAGAGTAGATATTGTGATTTTCAAAAAAATTATATGAAATGTTTGCTGCAGTACCCTGCATTCAAAAGGACAACAGAAATAGAACACTAGAATTGGAAGAAAGAAAATGACTGCTCTATAAGGCACCCTGATGGAGAAGTGCTGCTATCGAATTGAAATAGAAATTTCTAAACCCATCCTTTTCAAAAAAGTATATATTCAACATAACTGGAAATATACTATTTGTATCTACTCTGTCTATTTCAGCAGGACATCAATTTAATGCAATTGTCCCTTAAGGATGGAAGTTCATGCGACAGGGTGGGCAAATATATAGACAACTTAACACTACATAAGAAAAGAAAATGTTATCGCATCACAATGTTATTACTTCATATGGTTGCACAAGTTAAAACACATATAATACTGACCATCTAAAATAAAACATGGTCATTTATTGTTCCAAAACTGCACAATAGAGGATAGAAATTAAAATTAAATTCTCATCCCAGCAGTCCTGATTCAACCTTCTTAAGACTATATACATTTGATCATATTGATAAAATCTTCAATGAAGTTTGGAATGAGAGGAATAGAAAGGCTTTAGATGGTGAAGAGAGGTCTTTAAAGGTGTTAAGAGATAGATGGTTTCACCCTTTATTTTTGGTTTAAGGGTAAACTTTTTTTTATAAACAAATGATCTCATAGATTTGCTTTCGTGTAGATAGTTTTTAAACATGGGTTGCACACAACTTTTGCTTATCAGAAACAAAAATTCTTAAACGAATGCAACATGGGATATGCTATATTTGTGGCACTACAATGTACCAAGAGTGGCATGGACAACTAATGGACAACAAAACATGTATAAGTCCACAAATGCATACAGAACAGTTAGTCAAACAACTACAAAACATGAAAATGTAGAGAGGAGTTATCTTTTATAGAAAAAATAAAAAAATAACAACAAACTACAGGAAGGAAATAACATAAAGTTAAAATTAATGGCAACAAACAGGCAGGGAAGGTAAAGCATACTTCCCCCATTCAGGCGGAGGATTCCATGCTGACAAAAGCATATCTGACTTGGCATTAGGCAGACAGTTTCTCACGACGAAATATTTTGTTGTAAATCGAGCAACACCAACATCTTTGTAATCCCGGTCAAAATCATAAATCTGTGGGAGTAATAAATAAATATGAACTGTATTAGAAACTTCCTCACAAAACCTAATGCTACCAAATCTGTAATTAAACATAATATATAATTATGAAAATTGACTATGTTACGTCAGAAAGCAAAGATGTCATGACAAAACCAACAATATGTGCAGGGAAAAACAATAGCAACTCTAAATGCCTGCTGTATAGTGACCATAAAGCAAATACCTACTGATCCTTCACTAGAATAAAAATAAAGCAAACGACAGTCATAACGTTTACACACTTACCATGTCATTTATCTCAGCCTCAGCAAAGGATTTACCATCTACAAGCATGCTCCAAACTACTTTGTTGATTTGCAAAGAAATACGCATAGCATAGGACGGACTTTTAGTCTTCTCCTTCTCCATCAGTCGTAGCTGAGCAGCCTTCTGCAAAGCCATCCGCAATGACACAGATGCTGCCTTCCTAGATTTTTGTGCATTTACAAGCTCTCTCTTCAGTCCTTGCACCTAGAGCAGTGAAGCCGAAGCTCTTCAAATTCCATTATGCATATAACGATTGATTACTATTACATACATTAAGTACAAACATATACGAGTATACACAGACAAACACACACAAATGCAGAGGCCAAATAATGATGGAAGACCTCTAAATAACTAAAGATTTCATGACAACTACAACCAGCAGGAAATAAAGTGAAAAAAGAAAAAAACTGGAGAGGATTGCTGTTACGAATGGGCCAGAGAATTTTCATTCATAAATTTCAGGTCAATTTCCAATTCCAATACTCAGAATCAGCAAGTATAAAAATTCAACCACCAAACACTTGTATTTCAAAGGAATTTGTAACCAAGAGCATCCTGAAAACAAAACCCATAGCGGCCAACTCAAAACAATATCTGCATGCCCCACATTTTGATGCTTGCAAATCACATGGCTATATCTCACCCCTTGAAAGAAAGAGTATGAAGATGAGTTTTTCAATATGCATATCATCTTCCAAAACTGACTTATGCGAACATTCAAACATGCAAAAGAATTTTGTAATAAGTTTCACAAAAAAAAAGTTGGAGCTTCAAACCATATGGATATAATAATCAAGATTTGCGTTGCGAGTAAAGTAGCATACAATGAAAAAAGGGTAGGTTTGCCTCAAATTTACACAGATTGCTAATCCTACTAAAAAGTTGCACATATCAGACAACAGGCAAATATTTTATGTAGGGCCACTTCAATAAAAGTATGAGGGTATCAAAGTGATAATCCCAATTCAGATATTAAAACATACATACTCAGTAAAGCAATCCAAATTATGAAAATCAAATCCAAGGGACTTGAATGGATCTAAACTGTGCCACAAATTTTGAGTAAGTAGATGAAGAGAACAAAAGGGAGGGGAGGATCTTACCGCACTAAAACAAAACCAAAATATACTTTTGAGTGATTCCCAAGAAAATATAGTGCTGCCAGGGAAGTGTCTACCCAAAACAGAGTTTGTATTTTCAGTCTTATCATTATTGTTAGCGAGATGGGCTATATCTTAGCTCCACCCAGATGTGGGAAGAATAAATGCTAAGGATAAAGTTTCCCGACGAAATAGATCATGAGATGCATTCGACATGCAGAACAGAAATCAATTATCTCATGTAAACATCCCAAGCAAGAGAAAGAGAAGCAGAGAAGAAAACACACAACCAAATCCCCTGCAGAATCATTAGCATAACTAAAATTTCAAGTCAGCTCCTTTCTGTTGCATCTTCTAGTCAATATGGCTTATAATGTCCCCCCCCCCCCCCCCCAACAAAACCTAAATAAAGAACATTATAATTTATAGAAAGAAGCAGAACTCTCCAAAACTGGAAAAAAAATGACACATAAACAAAGACTCATCATCTGAAATTATTATCTTGAAAACTATTTAGAACAAGCAATATCGATATTATTTAGAAAGGTTCATTTCTCACCAATATAGATCTCCCGCCAGTAATCATCCACATGTCACCTTCCTTTTCAAGATGTAGGTTTCCTGAAGTATCACAATATAGAGACAATTTTCTAATGTCATCAAGAAGCAAATTTTGCTCCCGTTCTTTCTGTTCAAGGTAGACTTTTGCAAGTTCTACCTCTTCAACACCATCAGGAACCACCTCATCAGCTTCTTCTTCAACATCTTCATCATCTTCAGCAGGATATGACAGACTACTTTTCCGAGGCCTGAATCACATGCATCAATTTTATGAATTTGAAGTAAGAAAGAGATCATATCAGATTCCACAAAATTCTCCTTATGATAGAGACCAAAAAATCATCGGGTCCAAATGGCAGATACACAAGTTCAGAATCCGGGCTTGACTTAATAATATCAATATCACGAATATATACATATACAACTGAGATAAAGTAACTTCTTTTATAGTTATAGTATTCTGAAACAGAAAATATAATGTGGCATATATGAAGCTCTACTTACAAATTTAAGGCATATTAAGACACCAAAATTCAGCTCATCTCAACCTACAATGTAAGATCATGATAGTTTAAAAGTGATTCCTGGTAAGGTTTGGACTACAGCTCAGCTACTTGAACTTGTGAACCTTTACCTAACAAAAGTGTCAAATTGACTTGCAGAACATATAATCAGACAAAGAAAATCAGAAAGAATCGAACTGACAGAGTGTCTCGATGGATAACTGCCAACATTTTAATTCTGATAGGCAACATTATAATCCCAGAAGAACAGATAAAATTTTTGATTTTTTTTTTTTTTTTTTTTGCATATACTCACTTGGGAAGCCTTGCAAAAAGAAGGTTGGTCAACACGTCCAGCATGACCTGAAACTGGCGAGACGTCATCGTTGCTGTTATATTATGAGAATTGAAAGTGAGTTCTTTTAATGGCTTCACCTGCAGCATAATGAATCAAAAACAAGTAAATTGTTTAAAGAGTAAAAATGAAAAATAAGACTTTGGAGCATCCAAGTGATTTACTATATCAATATATACATAATATAAATAACTAATGCATACATGCACATGTACACAAAATTACGTAAAGTTACGTACTCCTAGATACAGAAATCTAAAAATAAAAAAGGTAGCCGGTGAGAAATCTACACATTGAGAAAGTCGTATTATTACCTTCAAGTCTGGAGTCCCACCCTTGTGCCTCGTGTATCGGAAGTACATATCACAAGGCATAAACACTCTTTCGAGCAGAGCACCAGTACGCTTCACTTTAGGAGAGCTTCTAAGAATTTTTGGAAGCCACTGCAGTCCAGCTCCTGGATCAACATCAGTTGGTGCAACATGAGCTTGCACATGCTCCAACATCACAGATAACTCCATCCGTTTCCATGTCATTTCAGGCCCACATTCAGGAATATGAACATTTCCAGTACCAAGGGCCTGTTCAATCATCTCATAGCCAACACGAAGAACTGAATGAAATGATCGCGCTAAAATACGGCCGCTAACAGCAGCAAGCAGAAATCTACCCTGGTAGGCATAAAAGAATTAACTGTTACAAAAATCATTACTACGATTTGACAACATAATCAATTAAATAGTACAATAGGAACACATATATCATATAGATTTGGACAGCAAAACTTTGTTCTCTAGATCTTCATAAAGGCCAGATAAACTCAGGATTATTAAAGATTCATCAGAAACATCCTAAATTAAAAAAAAAATGCAATCAAACAGTATGTTTAAGATATGCATTCGAGTTTCATTTATACAGTGATCAACTTTACAATAGTAACATGATGGGTTTCTCTATATTCATCATGATCATAGGCAACAATCATGTCCAATTCAGCAGTGTGCTACTACAATCTATTGAAAAGAGTTGAAAATAAAGGAGGATGAGGAGAGAAAAGTTTTAGGAGAATGGGTGATGATAGAAAAAACTAATTTGTTACACACCCCCTTGGTATTTATATTGTATTATCTTACAATAAAGGAAACCAAGAAACTACAAAATAGGAAACACAGTTATAAGGAAAGTGAATTGTTAACAAAAAGGTTGCATTTATAAAAGTTGATGACTCTTGATGGACAAGTGGAAGATTTGAAAGGACAAAGATTAAAAATAATGAGCGGCGTGAATCTCAAGGAGGTAGCAGAAAATGTGGCTCTAACTAAAGGTGAACAGAGGTAAAGAAGAAAAGAATCATTCAGCCAACCCTCAACATTCCTCATCATTTAGCTTCACTTCGGTTCCCCAAGCAAAGTCATCCCTTGCTGGAGGACTTTTTTATTTATAAAAAAGGCACAATCGATTAAAAATAAATGAAGTAAAGAAGAATCATAGTTATAATTTGAATAAACAAAATTTAAATAATATTAGAAATCAACAACATATATATAAAAATCAAAAGCCACTCTCCCCACTCAAGGTGGAGAAGGGGATCTTGTTCAATGACCCAAATAGTCTCAAGGGGGAAGGTTTCAACGCCCCAGTCACTACTTACGTTGGCTTCTTCAGAGTGGAGATTGAACTGCGGCTCAATAACATTCACCATGAAATGACGAGTACCATCCTCCTCAGAATCATTGGTGTTTTCAATTTTCACTGGTGGTACAGCAAAACAGACAATTCTTAGATGAAATTTTTATAAAACAAATCCACGCTTACAGAAGATTTAACTTAATGATAACAAATTATAACTAGTAATAAGTTTTCAGTGGTGCTAACAGTCATTACATACATGTTAGAAAGATTTTAAATTTGCTAAATTTCACTAGCTTTACAAACAAATAAGCATTCCCAAAATAAAGCCACAAACCAACATTTCAAGGTGTGCTCAAGACATACCAACTGCAGCAGATGATGAGTTTTCCATTTTAACTGAATGCGATAGTGATGAGTTAGATTCTGCTGTCTCCACATGTTGAGAAGGGGAATTCACACCCTGGCTGGTAGAAGGAGGCTTAGAAGTGTCATCTTGAATCATTTCTGGTCCACCATGTTTCTGGTTTTCCCCATGTAATTTCCTCTGCTCATACTGCCGGGAAGGAGAAGGCTTTGGAGGTTCAAATGCTTTGGATATTCCACCAACCCAGGACCAAACAGCATCCCTATTCTCTATATTCCACAGCAGTTTGAGGCCATAAACAAAAACACGCTGACAATTGTCAGCTATTACCACATTGTATCCATCGTCATCACTTGGATCTGATCGTGCGTGCTCATCACTCTCACTTCCATTCTCAAACTCAGACCTCACATACGTCATCTCAAGATTTCTCCTTCCAGCCTCTTGCCATGCCAATAACCTTGTGGGGTCAGCCTTTGGGGCCTGCCTCCTAATTGTAAAATAATCAGACGACAACAGAAATCCATCATCACGATGCTTCTCTGTGCAACCATTAGCATAGTTGCACTTTTCACTGGTACCTCTATCCAAGGATGCAGATTGAGAACTTTTCCTCGTCATCTGAACTACTTTTGCAACACTAATGCAATCTTCTCTGTTTAAAAAAGCCTTAGGCATGTGAAGGTCGAGACCCTGGTATACAAGATCAAGAGGATCACGCTTGCATTCAAAAGTATATTTTTGCTTACCCCGACCAAAATACATTTCATATTTCAGCTTTGTCATACTAAATGTCAGTCCTTTGGCGGGATCATCAGTATCCAATGGCATATGCTTAATACAGGTAGGTGTAGCATCTAAACGGAGCATAAATTCTGTCATCACCCTATCCATTGATAAATTACCTGATCTGACAACTCTTGGGACTCCAAAACGAGCCCACCTAGAAAAGGTACGCAACTTGTGAGGAGGAAGATAATTCACATTCCAGAACTTAATTAACCATGCTAAATCATGAGCACCAAATTTCACCATTGGTGAAGCAATTGAAACATTCTCAGGCTTATGTTCTGGACCATGGACCGTTCCACCCACAATGGTGCCATCCGCCATAGAGACAGATGGGAAGAGTTTCTCAGGTCTTAGAGAGAAATTCCAGCGAAGTGAGAGGGAAGTAGATCTGAAGGGATCAAAGACTTTCTCACGAGGCTTCCCTTCATATGGAAGTGCAAATAAATAATGATTCAATGGATTTCCAGACTCACATTCCCAATCCATCGTAACTTCAAGAGTAAAGAGCGGAGCTTCAAGGAAAGCAGCACCAGATATGCCAGCAGGAAGTTTTAAGCAGCGGCTACTTACCAAACTTTCCAAACTGCTCAATAAAATCTTAAAATCCTTTGCAGAAACAAAAACGCGACCATCTGACTGCTGGATTTCCAAGGAACCAGATGTAATTTGAAGTTTGTCAAGCTTTTCATACGGATCAGTAGTTGCAAGGACATTCCATTTAGTTTCAGAAAAGAACAAGGTGATTTTTCCGTGAATGTAATTTCTCATATCATCCCACCATGGTAAGCTCCGCTCCTTCTTAGGAGGCTGAGGGACACCAGAACTCCTAAGACTAAGATTAGCTCTACGAAGAGCCACAGTGAAAGCATAGCTAATATCAGCAAAAGCTGGTTCATATCCGACTCCAAAGCCCACTTCTGCTTTCTGGAAATATATAGGCAAATCTGAGTATGTTTTCATTGGGGGAGTCGTGCCGCTAGCTGAACGAAGCATGCACACCTTTCTCCATCTCCCAACAAAGACATCTTGGAAAATTTGGGGCTGAAAACATGTCGCCTGATTCCAAGAAAGAACAGTTATAGACACATAATAAATTATTCAGAAGAAAGTCATGACATGACCCCAGACAACGAGGCAAATAAACAAACAAAGAAAAGCTTATGTACTTTCAAACATGATTATCCAGGAGTTCAAACATATTATTCTGGAGTTCGAACATGACAAACTACAGAATTGATATTTAGCCAAATTCATTATGCAATATCTCAAACTTGCAACTCCAGAAACCACTACCATTCTGATTCTTTTACTATATTTAGTTATTTACGTACACACAACTTTATCAAAAGATTATATTAAAATCATTGTATTTGAAATCCATGAGTTCTTTTGAACTTCTAGACACCATCAACATTGTTTGTTACACGATATGGATTCCTGTCTCTCTCAGACACAGTTCCTCTGTAAATCATAGAAAACTACCATATATCCCTCCCTTTTCCCAAATGCACTAAAATAAGATAAACGTATAATAAAAAAAATAAAAAATTCTAAATGTTTGAGGTCTACAAAACCTACAATGTCACTGCAAACATAGAAATAGTTACCATGAGTCAATTCTATGTTTTCACAATACAACCACACATGATGAAAGTTATAAAACAGGAGAGTAAAGGAGAATATTTTATAGAAAAAGTTGTGTAGGCAACCAAAAATTGGTCAATTGATCTCTGATCTACCTCAACTTGCAATCAAGGACCACATTCCAACCATAGTTGTCAAATTGAGATTCGAATCGAGAATCGAATCGTAAGATTCACTACAAATTCTTAAAATCAATTTTAATTGACATGTATACATGTAAAACAAACAATATACATTAAAAATGGAATATTTTAATATATAGTGAATGATCATGTGACCAATTAGAAAACGTTTGTCTCTAAGCAAGTGATGTTATTTCGAATCTCACTATAATTTTCTCTAATTAACATATTATAGTAATTTGCTAACAGCTAACAAACAAAAACTAAGATAGCACAATATAATAATTAATACATAATTTAGTAAAGTAATAAAATAATAGTATTGTTATACTTAATACTATTATGGATTGAAATAAAAAAATATGAATGCTATATGGGCTTGTTTGTTTCATCATAATAAGTTTTAGTGTCCAAAATTTCTAGAATAACTTATGATTGAGAAAAACTAAAAAAACTATGTTTATGTTAACTCTAAACATCTCGTCTTAATTTTTTTTTTTTAAAAATTACTGAATTGAGCGAATCGTAAAAATCGAATCGAATCAAAACGAATCATAGTGAATAGTAGATTCGGCATTGATTCAGGATTAACTTCTATTCGGCATACCAATTTGAATCGTTTAGGTCTTGAATTAAATTGAATCATGAATCATGAATCATGAATAGTAAGATTCTGATAACTATGATTCCAACAAAAGAAATCTCCTGCCCCTTACCATTTAGGCCATGTTTGGAACCATATTTAAGCCAAGACACCCTAGGTTTTCAGGTACCTAGCACATCAAACCACGAGTTTTCAATTGTGGTGCATTGAACCAATGCGGTTCTATGCTTCCATCAACCAACATCTCTTCCAATTAGACTAACAGAGTTAACAGAAAATAATTCAAATAAAAAACTAAAGCTAAAAATAAATAAAACAAATTAAAATCTTTTAAAAAAATTTGAAAGCAAACCTACTTCTTCTTCTCCAAAAACAATCTCTACAATCTCAAACCATAACCCAAATCAAAACCTTAGACTCAAAGCTCATCATCAACGGACCCTCCTCTCTCTCCAATCATGTCCCCATCACCATCCCTCACCTTTGCTTCTCTGGCACTCAAAGCTCCAAAATGTGCCCAATTTTGACAAATATCAACACAATGCTCTCGATCTTGAGCTCACTAGGGGCAAAGCTTGAAGTAAGTAAGTGTGGAATTTTGGTAAATACTGATCATACTGGGTCTGTTGAGCCTGATTTGGAGGAATGAAGAAGATTTGAGGTGGGATTTCCGTCAAGTTGAGAATCTTTGTAGATGTTTTCAGCTTCTTGCTCGCATGGTTCTTGCTTGCGTAGCTTCTGGATTTATTTCTGTTCAATCTCGGAGCTCTTGAAGATCTCTTGTCATCAGTGTCTTTGGCAAGCCTTTGTCATTTCTTCAGGAGTTCTTGCTTGAGGAGATTCATCTCAATTAGCAGGGGTTTTGTGTGGTTTCTTTTCTAGGGATTGACTCTGGGGTTAGGTTGGGGCCGATGATCTTGTTGACTATTGAGGTAAGACTCCATCTCGATGGGGTGTTTTGGTACTCAGCGTAAAGGTATTACTGAGTACTGCTAAGAACTTAAGATCAGGGGTACTGCTAAGAACTGAATGATAAATGCTAAGAATTATTAACCAAAAAAAAAAGATAAATGCTAAGAATTGAATGAAAAGCGGTGAGAATTGGAACAGAGAACGGGTGTGAGTTTGGTTGAGTCGGTGGGGAATGTAGCTTGCAGATAATATTGTTTTCTTTCTATTAATTTTTAAATTAGTTTACTTTTTTTAAGTCTACTTTTTATTTTTTATTTTTAATTATTTATTTGGATTTGGAACGGAATGCTGATGGAAGTCTGGGATTACAACACTTTCGAAAATTTGTGGTTCAATGTGCCACGTGCATTGAAGCCAAAAGATTTTGAACCTGCTGCACATACTAAGATTGAGAGACTGGAGAATTTTTTAGTTATTTCATGTTTAAGTCAATTAGTAAATAAAGAACTAATCTGCCCAAAGATAAATGTTTCTACAAAGATAATTACAAAGTAAAACCTCTGGAAATTTGGAATTCTGAATACTATTTCTTTTTCTTTTTCTTTCTCTTTTGGCTGAAGGGATTAACAGGTTGCGTAATAGGTTCATTGATCCATACATTAGGATTCATTCCGGGTTACATTTACATCTTTTCTTAATTATGCTCACATACAAGGCCAACAAGCAATACACCAAAAGGAACATCATAAAGTCATAGAACAGGGGAGGGGTGAGCAGCATAGAACCTTACCTGCTGTGCTAGCACAACACGACCTTCACATTTACCAGAAGTTGCAGAGAAAAGAGGAAATGTGTAATTTCTTAACTGAACAACCAGAGTGCCAGTATTCAAAAGAATTTTGCTCCCATATAGTCGAGAAAATGGTATATTATTTTCTCGACAGACAGGATCAAGCTTATTTAGAACTTCTATCATCCCAGCATCTCCACCATCAATCGATGTCAAGCTTATTTCAAAATCTGTGGCAGAAACAGAAAGAAGAGAAGTTCTCACAGTGCTTGGCTTAAAACCAGCCTGAAACCCCTCCCTATAGGCACCCGAACCATTTGACGGTTCCAAACTCCGACATGCCTGGTAATACGATCGGAAGGACTGTTTATAGATTTCTTCTTCCATTCTGTGAATAGCTGAAGGATCTTGAGCATCAATCTCAATTTCATTATAGTAAACCTTTCTTTCATTGGTTGAATCATTTGTTTCAGCAGTTTTAGGACACTGTTCGGCTTTGGAAATAAATTCATCAAGAAATTTCAACCTGACAGCTAACTCACAGGCCTCTTTCTTCAGCAGCTGATAGTGTTCATCAAGCCAACCCTGAATTGGTTCTTCTTCGATATCGGCAGTCAGCTTGCGTATGCAAAATTTTATGGATCCAAATTTTAATGAACTAGGCTTTTTAGGCTTTGAGCTCTCTTTCTTCATGGGAAAAATAAGTTTACTTTTGGCAGCAGTTAAAAGCTTCAAACCTCGCAGCATCTCTTCAATGGAATCATCAATGGCACGCAACTCTAGCCTGTATGGCAAGCAAATATGAATGTCAAGTCCTTGAATTACCCAATCCCATGTGCTGCCTGCTGGTATGTTTGCATCCGATGAACTAGAGGAAGCACTAGGAATTCGTGAAATTTGCATCCTGCTACTTTTGAATACTCTAGATCCATTGAAACCAAGTGTAAGTCCTTCAAGAAGTACTCCGATACGGGCATTCTCAGAGAAAATTGACTGAACCTGCACCATAGCATCAACCCCATCTCCAACCTCAGCAGATATACTCAGCATGTCCACATCAACAGCAAATATAGATTCCTTTTTCTTGTGCTTATCAACAGGACTTGATTCAACAGAGCCTTCTTTCTTTTGATCAGCATCCCTTACACTAGACACATCTTCCGTGTGCTCATTACGAAGTTCCTGAAGCTTCTGATTGTGTACCAGCAACTTCAATTGCAAAACAAGTTCAAATAATGATAGATGCACGTCAGGTTCCCATCTGACCATAATATTAGTAGCACTGAAAAGAGAGCAGACAGCGATTTCCTTAAGACCACCAGAGCGTCGTACAAACTTTGCATTCTGCATGTCAAATAATGTCACTTTGGTACAAGGCCTATTATCCTCCAAATATTCCTGATAGATAGATCTGGCTCTTTCAAGTTCCATTTGTGTGGACTGCTTCTCCTTGTTCAGACAAACACTAAAATGGAATATTTCAAGAGACAGAGAGTATTTCAATTTCTTGCATTCATCAGAAATTGTGGACATAACACTTGCACAGCGTGGTGTGCCATCAGCCGAGACACTAATTATAACTCGACCACCCTGTGATCCATAATTTACACGCTTGGGATCTGCAATAACCGTGTTGTCCAAACCCGTATCGCCACAAAAATTTACAGAACACCGTTCGAGATTGAATTTTATGAGTCGAGTCCCTTTCCCTGATGGTTTGGATAGACGCCCTCCTCGGCTCTGTGTTGTCTTTTTACCAGAAGCGGATAAACTTTTCATGAGAGCTCCAAAAGACATAGCAGTTATTATTAGGGATTCAACACGCTTGAAAGTAAAATACATGCTCATTCCAGTAACATCAACTGAGAGAACTAGTTTACTTTTAGGACCATCTTCTTCACATGATTCCATGTCCTTTTTGCCCCAGTCCAAGCTAACCTTTGCTATATGCACTATGGAACCAGAATTTGATTCCACACCAAAAAGACTTTCTTTCAAGCATTCTTGATATTCATCCTCCATGTGTAAATTCAGTTCACCAAGTTCCATGTGTACTGCAGTTCCCATACTTGAAATGTTATTTGCAAAGACGTGTGATGATTGTGAGCAACCCTACATAAGGAAATCAAAGACCTTATAGTCATAAATTTAATTTAAAACTTGTAGACAGAAAATCAAGACAGCCTGAGCAGCATTACATTTATATGAATATGACTAGAAAATGAAAGTTAAAGCTCCAACAGATACACAGTCACAGGATGTGATATGGGTATGAGAATCAGGAAATGAAAATAAAAAAGAAATCTCCGAATCTTGTGAAATGGTTAGTTTCATTTGGCTGGATATCATGGATCAAAGGTGCTCAAATGCACACAGAAATTAATTTAGATTCCTGTTAGGTAGATTAAGTAAAAAGTAGATCCTTGCAAACTCTTAGACTCTCAACTTTTTTTAGCCCTCTTTACCATTAAGCCCTCAGGCAATCTTGGGCCTAGTACCTTGAAGATGCATTTTGCCTTTGACA
This sequence comes from Bretschneidera sinensis, assembly GCA_023935145.1. Classification (NCBI taxonomy): domain Eukaryota; kingdom Viridiplantae; phylum Streptophyta; class Magnoliopsida; order Brassicales; family Akaniaceae; genus Bretschneidera; species Bretschneidera sinensis. The sequence goes on from CM043697.1 coordinate 144,968,851, forward strand.
TAGCAAGTCAGCTTGACATGACATGGACTAGCATTACTCAAACACTTCCGAACACTGAGAAGTTCAATAGGTTAAATTTAAGGATTTTTAGTATAACATTCAGCTCTATCAATACCAAAGAGTACAACCAGAGAAAGACACTTGGATAATCCATAAGATTAGTTGAATGTTGCAAAATGTTCACCATTTTCTTCAAGAAAGTAAAAAGATCATGAAACAAAGAGGTGCTCAACTACAATTAAAACTGTAGTTTTCTATTCCAGATATTCAGCCTACAACCCAAAAAGATAGTCATTATGTTCTGACTGGCATGCTCAATTCAACAAAATTTTACAAGCAGTGTAAATAAGACTGTAGAACCTGCGGCTACAGAGCATTAGCATAACACGACTGCAGTAGAAACGATAAGGTGCTCAACCACTTCCAGAAACCCAACAGTATGAGAAACCAATAAATTACAAGCACGTCACTTACATGATACAGTGGCAAACCACTGATACTATAAAGCACAATAGTCATCTCAGGGGCTGAAACAGTACTTGTCCACATAATGGCTTTGGGTTCAGTTGACTGTGGCTTCTCATGAGTAGAAGGTTCCTCCCGAAGCACCATTCTTTTCTTTTTAGAGAAGTGGAGTCGCAACCATGGCTTGAATCTACTCGTAATAATGTTGCACTGAGTACCTCCGAGCTTAACATCAACTTCAGCCCTAATAGGTGAGGTTGGCTGACACACAAAAGCACCAAAGAAATAAGTAATTGACATTACAAATCATGAAGCTGGTTCCCATTCAAAATTAATCAACTGCACATGCATATAGCAAAGCAAAAAATAATACTATAGCCGTCACTAGCAGAGGCGAAAAAGAAAACAAAAGCAAAAACAAATTGTTGAGAACCAAATAAGATGATAACCTTTAATACAGCATAAAAAAATTCATTAAGAAAAGAAAGAGCTCTTTTCCTCTTCACAATCCGAGAAAAAAATGTATAAATTTTTTATATAGTGTATAAGTGGCAAATAGACAATAACGTGCATGTTAAAAACGTTGTACAGCATAAAAAATTAGAAGATTAAGTACACCTTTCTAAATAAACTGGAGTTAATAAAAGTGAGTCCACCACCTAGCATGCTTTACAAATTTAAGGACAGAATCCCAAAGTAAACAACTACGCAACACGCACCAACAGAACACCCAAGATATAAACTATTCCAACGGGACCCAGCAATCCAATTAACCGCTCAGAAAGGACGGTATTATTTTTTTATGTATAATTAAAAGAATATTCACAAAGTGCACCAAGGGGGTGCAAACCCAATTACAAAATCATTTACAAGACAAAAACTATAAACTCTAGAAACTCTTCTTCGTTACAAAAGAAATGCCAACTAAACCAAAAATTAATGGTTACTTGACAAAGGCATTAAGGTATATTTTGAACATATGCGAAAATATAAATGCTTAAAAGTTTTAGCTGCTGTAGAACTACTACAAGGATCAACTTGACAAACACACTAAGATTCCATAATAAAATGCAGACTCACCTGTATTGGAATGTAGACAAAAGAGACAACATCAACTTTCATTATCTCCAAGACAGAAGTGCCAGCTTCTCTAAGAAGCTGAAATAAAATGGAAAAGATCCTCATCAGGAAGACACCAGTGAAAGATAAATTGTGAAAATTATGACTCCAGCAGCTTTAACAATATAGATAGTCACAACCATACATGTATCTCACTGAAATCCATTTGAACATCAAGGCGTGTACTCTCCCCTAAATCTTCAGTGGATCGCGATTTAATGCTTTTCACTTGAATGCCCATGATGTTATTCTCTACAACAAGCTCATGTTCTCGATGCACAAATCTGACATCCAGTTTTGGTAAACTGAAGCAAACCTATCAGAGAAAATTTAAAGTGTCAGTAAGCATTTAGGTTAATTCACAACTTTTTCATCCTTCAGCATCATATTCTTCATTAAATACATCCAAAAAAATTATTTCTAGATGTCAAAGGATGTAAACCACGTACAGGACCTTGCTGTTGGCATGCAAAAAGGATTAAAAAAAGGTCCTTGAATATATACTAAATGCAAAGAAATGCATAGTTACTAATACAATTCACGTAGTTGACTTGGTAATTCAAATTTACTCCATAGTTAATTAAGATTAGTGTCCACTAACGCCATTGTATTGGATGTATTAGTGATATAAACATGTTGCCACGGGATCGAAAAAATTGTTTAATTTTAATGGTTTAACATATTCATAACTATAAAAACATTAAGGAGTTAAAATGATAGAGTCGAAGTAGAACATAGTCTGAATGCCATGAAAGATAGCATGCATATGAATTAGAAATAAAAACATAGAAATCAAATCCTCACTTTTCTTGTATTTTTCACTTGTAAAAATCAATGAAGTATGTATGCAATTAAAATTGAGTAAACCCATTAATAGCTATGGAATAAAGACGAAAGTAGCCACAATTAAAATTTTGACACGTGGTGACTTCTCAACCCCCAAAACTTTCCCCTAGTGTAGTGTAGATTCTTAATTGCCACACATAATAGAAGATATGCATGTGGAAACAATATTTTTTTATAAGTAAATTGTATTAAACGAAACGCACACCCATGTACAAAGACTACCTATAAGAGAGATATTCCACAAAAGCTACTATGTCTACCTCATTTACAAAAGAATTCCCATCGACCCAAAACTTAAGAGCATTGAACCACCTTTCCCTAATTACATCAAAAACTCTACAATTCCTCTCATTCCAAATAATCTAAAGGATAAAAAAAGATCATAGAGTGAGCTTTCTTGAGACTCTCAGAAGCCCTAAATCCACACAAAGTCCAAACTTGATGTCTCACAGAGCCGGCAATCACCCAAGAAACCCCCAAAACCTTATAAATCATCCTCCATAACGCTCTAGCCAAAGAACATTCCAACAAAAGATGAAACACGGACTCGCTGCATTCTTTGCAAATGAAACACCGATTCACCAAAACCCTCCCTTTTTTTGAAAATTATCTAAAATGAGAATCTTCTCCCAGGTGGCTTCCCAAGCAAAAAAACCACCTTTTTGAGGGCCCAGAACACCAAATAGCTTTCCACGGGAAGTTGAATGAACCATTTGAACAGGTACTGGCCCAAAGAATCTTATAATAAGACTTCACCTCAAACCCTTTCCACATGTTTTCCTTCCATTTAATCTCATCCTCTTTAGTTATTTCCATTCTATAGTTATACAAGGTTTTCAAAAAAAATTCCACCCTCGCTACCTCCCAATCATGGACATTTCGGATTAATGGGACATCCCACGAGATAAAACCATTAGATTCGGAGATGCACAAAATAAGAACTTCTTTATCCCTCACTAATGTAAAGATCTTCGAAAACCGATCGTTGAGAGGCATGTTCCCAAACTACGTATCAAGCCACAATCGAGTTCTCCTTCCATTACCTACCAGCATTGAAAGATAAGGGCACGAGTTCCTCCCAACCATTCCAAATCCATTTCCATACCCCAACACCATAAGCCCCTCTTCTTTTTTTGGACATCCACCCACAAGGCTCCAACCCAAACCTAGTTTCCACCACCTTCCTCCAAAAGTGCTCTATTTCTACAAGAAATCTCCATAACCACTTCCCTAGGAGCACTTTATTGAATAAAGTAAAGTACTTTATACCAAGTCCCCCTTTTTCCAACGGTTGCTTAACCACACCTCACCTCACCAAGTGATATTGTACTCTTCCCCCAAATTGCCCCAAATGAACCTCTTTTGAATATTCTCAAATCTTTTAGCCACCCCACTCAGAATTGGAATGAAGGACATGAAATAGATAGGGAGACTAGAAAGAATGTTTTTAATAAGAGTAAGTCTTCCTCCTGATTCTTCCACCTGACTAACCGTTTTTCAAACCTCTCCACAACTGGATCCACAAACTAAGTATTTGAATTTGGCACCAAGCAAAAGACAAAGGTAGGTAAAAAGAAGCGAGCTCACATTGCACCCCAACAAGCTAGCGAGAAAATTACCATTTATGTTCTCACCAAGAGGGATCAAATCACTCTTTGCTAAGGTTAACCTTGAGCCCAAAGACTACCAAAGATGTAAGATTTGAGTGGCATTCGCTCCACAAAATACAATAGTGTCATCAACAAATAGAAGATGAAACACACTAACACTCCATTCTCCTCCCTCAACCTTAAACTTGCTTAACAGACCCCATCCATCACCTTCATCAACATTTTACTCAGAGCCTCCATGACCAAAGTGAATAGAAAATGAGATAATGGGTCCCCTTGCTTCAAACCTCGTGAGACTTTAAAGTGGCCAGGAGGGAGAACCATTAACAACGACCGAAAACGATGTCGAAGAGATACATTTGAAGATTCACTTACACCATTTGTCCTCAAACCCCATTCTTTTCAAAAGGCACATCACAAAACTCCAACACACGTGATCATAGGCCTTCTCCATACCAAGCTTGCAAATAACCCATCCCAGGTGGGCATCCACAACTTCATTAGCAATTAAGACAGCATCCAAAATTTGCCGACCATCCACAAAAACATTTTGGAAAGGACTTACCACTTTGGAGATAACATTCTTTAGCATGCAGGGAAGGACCTTCGAGAGTAGTTTACAAATACATCCGACAAGACTAATAGGCTTAAAATCTTTAGCATTGGAAGCTCCCACCTTCTTCGAAATCAACACAATAAAGGTAGAGTTAACTATTTACAAACTCACCCGACAAATGGAATTCCTCAAAAAGCCTTAGAATATCTCCTATTATGACTTCCCAATTGTGCTTAAGGAACGCCATGGTAAAGTCATCGGGACCCGGAGCCTTATCCCCAATACACTCTCGGAGAGTATTAAAAATCTCCTCTTCATCGAAAAGACGCCCAACCCAATTTGCCTCTCTACCATCGATAGTAGAGAAATCCAATCCATCCAACTTCGGTCTTCTATCACAATTCTCCTTAAAAAGAGACTTATAGAATGAACAAATAGCCTCCTTCATACCTTCCTCCTCCTAAAAAATCGACTCGTGTATCTCAACGGAGCTAATAAAATTGTTCCTTCTATGGTTGTTTGCCATCCGATAAAAGAATTTGGTGTTCCTATCCCCCTCCCTAAGCCAAATTTCTCTAGATTTCTACCTCCACGATCTCTTCTATCGCAATGAGCTTAGACAATTCCTTCTTAACCCACATCCTCCTCTTACCTTCCTCTCTTGAAAGTCCCGAGTGAACCTCTTTCTCATTAAGCCCACTCACCTCCCCCATCAATGCATTAATAGCATAATTGACATTCCTAAGCGACTTTTTGTTCCATTTTTCACTTCATTTTTAGTGATTTTGATTTTGTAGCCACCAAGAAACTAGCAAACCCCGTACAATACAACTTTGCCACCAACATCTGATCCTGAAAACCTTCCACCTTAAGTCACATATTCTCAAATCAGAATGGAGTTGGACCCAATGTAGAACCCCCCCCCCCCCAATTCAAGCACAATAAGATGATCCGAAACGAGCCAAGGCAAAAGCTTTTGAATCAAACTAGTAAAGAAGGCTTCCTAGCAACAAGTGAAAGACCCTCTCAACAAAGATAAATCAATCAGATTATGCCCCCAAACAAAATCCAAAACCTTTCTCATAGAACTATCCTCAAATCATACACCTTGTTCGCTCATGAGGATAAAGGACTGCATTGAAATCCCCTCCCATCACCCAAGGAAGATCCCACCGACATTTAACCTCCACAAGCTCCCCCTAAAAGAGACTCCTCTGATTATTATCAACTAATCGGGCCATATACTCGTATCAACACCCAATCACTGCCCAAAGAGAGCCCCTTAAGCACACACGAGACCGAGAAGAGCCCCACATGAAAGTCAATCAAGTCTAACACCTTATTCCACATAACCACGAAACCAATTGCAAGTAATGCTTTCCATCCACAAGACCTAATACCCCAAAAGCTCAAAATCGCTACATCATCAACCATCTCCATTTTAGTTTTATTAAGGCAAACCGCGCCCCCTTCCATTCTCTTATGAAATGCTTCACCGAGGCCCTTTTATTCAAATCATTTACTCCCCTCACATTCCAACTAATGATTTTCGTCTTCATTGATCGTCTAAGCCACCCCTCTCCATTCCTACCCTAAGTCCCTATTAGCACCTCTCCTTCTCATAATTGACCTCAAACTCCAATCTTTTTAGTTCTTTGTTAACCTTTCCCTTTTGTTTTCTATTCACCGAGGCCTTTCTACTTCTAGATATTTCTTTTTCCAACCTAATCCTTTTATATTTCCTCAAAAAATTTAATGGCTTGTTCCACTACTCCAACAATGGAAATCCCAATCATCTTATGCAACTTCTTAACCCAACTCAAAACCCACTCCGAGGCTAACAAATTCACCTTTTCAACATCGTCCTCCCCATTTACCAGCCACTGGTCTTGTTGATCAGCACTCACAACAAGGATCAATCTGTCCTCAATAACCCCCTTGCCTTCATTTCCTTCTGCACCATCAGAAAAACCCTTAACCTCATATCCAGCATCTCAAAGCTATTTTTAAAAGCCCCAATTTCCCTCTCATCCTCCACTGTTCACAAGCCCCAACTCCAGAGGTGTAGAATTCTCCTGCCCAGGTTTCAAGACATCACCTAACTCATCGATGCATAAGAAATCCATAAAACCTACTAGAAGAAATCTCTCCTCAACCTCCATCTCGGATCCCACACCCTGAGCCAACAGGCTAAGAAACACCACCCAATTCTTCAACAAAAAGATCCTGAAAATTTTTATGGGTGTCTTGAAGAGAATCGAGTCTAAATTGACCGTCACTTGCAAGATCCGTGCAAATAGGGTCGCCAAGACAAGGCGGCAACAACCCAGACAAACACGTTTCAGAACCAGCCTTTTACCCGCATAAATCTTAAAAAATGCTCTTGCTCCGAAGAAAAAGCCATCACCGGCTGGATGACCTTTGTCATCACCGGCGCCGCCTCCCCTAGGCACGGCGACAACAACCCAAGCAGACGCGATGAAGAACCCATCCTCTGACCCGGAAAAAAATAGGGGAATACGCTCTGTATTCGACGAGGAACCCATCGCTGACGAGAACTCTGGCTGAAACCCCCCACACACACATCATCGACGCCGCATCGCCCTTCCGAGTAGCACCGGCCAACACCTGACCCGCCATCTCCGCTAGAACCCTAGAAGCAATAGCAGTCATTGGGCTGAAACAGGTCGCGACCCACCTCCTTTTGAACCCAGGCCTATCTGAAACTGGGGTAAGAGAATTGGGCTTTAAATAGTTTTTTTCCTTTCAAGATGGGCTTCCTCAGCAGGCCCGTCCCCCGCACATTTTTCCTTTAAACCTTCAAGAATCCCACAGGCTTTTTAGAGGCTTTCATTCCTTTACTAAAACTTGGCCCAGCATCTTGGCCCAAGTTAGAACTAAGAAGACGTTCTTTAGAAATGAAACCCAAAGCAGGCTTTTGACCAAAATCCATTTGCCCATTAGATTTTCTCCCTTTAAAAGACTCCAAACACAAGCCCAAGCCTTCTTTCTCCATAACTTTATCTGCTTGTGAGGAATTTGAATTCAAAATCTTCGCCAGTTGGACACCACTTCTTTCTTCATTCTTGTCCACCACATCATAGGAGAGGCGCGTGCATTCAGACACTTCCTTCTCCTTCCCACCCAGCGCAGGCCAAGGCTGTCCTGCCATTTTGAAGTTGCTCTTCTAAGATTCCATCTGAAAAAATTCATTCAGCGAGAGCCCACAATGAGGACAATTCCCCTTTAAAGATAAACCATCCAACTTCTCCACCACCCTCCCTCGAGATTTCTGACAGATATCAATCTTTCCACTGTTACCAGAGGGTGGCAACTGTCTCTTCTCCGGAAAGATGGCTGCTGCTAAATCTTTAATGGCCATGTAAATTCTCCACCACCTCCCAGCTTCAATACCTTCAAGATCACCACCCGAGACCCATTTTGAAAAATTTCAGTAAGAGAGAGAAATCTGCCATGTTTATTTCTGTGTAACCCCATTACCAAAGATCTGACCTCCCTTCTAAGTCTTCTAGGCCAAAACCTGCCCCCCTTTACATACCAAAATTAAACCACGCATCAAGGAACCATTCTAAATCCTGTTTCTCCAAGAAAATCTGTCCTTCTACCGAGGCCATTTTCAGTGATTCGTAACTGATTACACCATCTCCCTTCGATAACAAGTCATAAGATTTCTGCTCAACCCAAAGGAAACGCTTGAAAGAGGACTTCTGATAAGGACTGGATTGATTCTCAAAAGACTGAGATGGGAACATGATGATTCATGCATGAGGAAACAATATAGAACAAAGATTATACAAATGCAAAATTTGACCCCAACGGAATGCAGCGGTGAATAAAATGAATTGCATATTTCTTTTTTCTTTTCCTTGTTTGGTTAAGAAATACATAGACCCGAGAAAAATGTATTGTATATATATAATATCATGAATTACAGTATAACTAAAGCAACCTGCGGCCATCTGTCAACTACACTGCAAATGCCTTGATCTGATAAGAGGGACGAGGCTTAACGAACACAATAATGAAACAACTAAATTGCATAACAAAGTCCGATTGACGGGGACCTCATCTGTTTGTCCTCAGGCTCATTAAAAGCAACTCAAATACATTCAAGTCGGGCAGATTGGCAGGTTCAAGCTAAGAATATCCATCCATTGTTTAAATCTAAACATTTGAATCCTTCAATCTTATTCTCCTCAACTAACAGAAAGAAAAAAAGTTATTTCCACGATATCTTGGGAGGACACAATATCATAAGCTAGCCCCATAACATCTTTTCAGCATTCTAATAATCACACATGGTGCATATAACCCTTTCAAGTTTTGGTTCCAATCAAGAAGATATGACATTACCATCTAAACTGGAGAAATGGGCCAAGACAGAAAAAGATTCGGCAATAATATAAAACAAAAAAGATAGCAAGATACAGGAACAGTAAATAGCCAACCATCTTAATGTACATAAAGATCACTAACCTTTTCCGGAAACATAGAAGAATACTTTGTGAGTGCTGCAAGCAATGCTTGTTTCTTGTGAGGCTTTTTAACAGCTACAGAATCAACAGTTGATCCGATAACTGTATCTGTGTGGGAAATGTCTGATGATCTTTTGCTTTTTGAGAGAAGCTCCTCATTGAGGCTCACAGCAACCTCTCCACAGTCAATGTCCACATTCTGTATAATTACACCGGCTTCCCTATATCCAGAAGAAGCAAGCACAAAAAGATGTTACTTGATAACCAAGCACATTCATTCTGAAGATAAAACAAGAAACACAGGCTGACTATCTTGCCGAAAAGAGACTGGAAACCCCGAAGAGACCTCAAAGAGCTTATACAGATTAGAAAGCTAGCCCAACTATTCAATCTTGTCTCGCTCATTAAGCATCCCTTATGCTGAAGATGATTGATTTGCTTGATAGAGGAACTAAAAGGAACATATTTAAAAGGAAAAAGATACCTATCATGACCAAATTCACAAGAGAGAGAGAATTCTTCACAGCAAAAAGGAGCAGAAGACCTCTCCATCATGCCAAAGGATGCTTGGACAGCAGAAACACTTCTTCCATCATTTAAGTTAAACGATTGGTCAGAAGACTCAGAACTAGCCCGTGGGTCACCCATGTGAACAAAAATAGGTAGTATTTGTAGCTTAACAAACAGATTTGGCTTGGATCCACCATCTTTAGATATATCTATTCTCAGTTCCTTGACTTCAACAGTGGCTTTAGGGGTCTGCAATGTTTCAAGAGACAATTACAGTAATCAGTAAGCAATATTTAAAATGAAAAGAAAAAAAAGGAGCCAAGAAGAATCCTTGGTGAACAAAAGACAGAGCAGGTGTTTTGAAAATGTTCAACCTTAATTTATATGGGACCTACTCTACCATGTTTCTTGCTTATTGATAGAGCTCATGTGACATCACATGTCCAGACCAATATGTCTACAACAGTGACACTATAACATATATTCAGCTTTAAATTCTGCAGAAACACATGAAATTATGCAGTTTCCATAGGGAACTCAGCAAAAGTTCTTGCTCCACTTTCCTGTTTGATAATTTTTACCTATACTAACAGATCAGTACGAGATAATAATTTCAGAACAGACTTTAAGATGTTAAAACCCACATCTTCCCCCTACCCCTCTTTTATATGGAAACAAAAAAAAATAGAAATAACAGAAGCATCCATTTTCTTCTAGAACACCATTAACTGGCATTAAAGTGATTCCATAAGTATAGTGAGCATGTGTATTGTTACTAGTCTTTTCCGATGCAAAGGATTCGATCAAAAAATGAATTAAGAGTACAAAAGCAGCAGAATCAGTAATCATATTAAAATACATATCAAAGAAAGAGTAACATAAAATGAACCATTTAAATGACAAGAAAAAATTAGTCAAACATCAATTACCTTCACAACCATATCTGTCACAGAAACCGACAAAAATCGTGCGACGTTAGCTACAACCATCCACTTCCCCCTGCCTGAAGTGCGAGGTTTACGAGTTTTTGCTTTCTGTGAGCTTTTATTTGAATTTGAGGATCTCATAACAACTTCTAGGTCACATATTAACACTTGCAGCTTTGGATCCTTAGAAATAAAACCAACACCAAGTTTGACCAAGGACTGACGTAAGCTCAGTTTAATTTCACCGACAAATACAGATTCAACAGAACCCTGCAAATCATCAGTGTCATAACAAGATATATGTCATGGTTCCAGGAGGCACAGATCTGAGTTAAAAAAATGCTACACATCTAACCTAATGTCAAATTTGAGCAAAGAGAATGTCAATAGTATAAAGAGGCAGAGAAAACAAACAGAACAATAATTACTGAAACAAAACAGATTTATCACATCAGATTCCAGCAAGCTTTCTGCTGTGACTTTATTTAAATGGCATAAATTTGTTTAAAAGACAAAAGGAAGTGAATGCACCTCTGAATCCATTAAAAAGGGGGAAAATAAAGCTACGAATGAGACCAGGGTACATAGCTAACTGGTGGTTTATTCTCCCAGTCATTATTTTGCTGTACACAGGACATTTTCCTAGTCTTCATAAAGAAGTGAAAAAGCTTTCTTAACCCCTTTAAAGGGATTTTTGAAGAAATCCAACCAAACAATGCAGTGAACACACTCTGGCCTTGTTAATGTACAAGGACTGGCAAAGAAAGAGACTTGTAGGAACTCATTACACCATTCACCAACTCAATAAAAAATCACAAAGGCAAGAAACATCTAAAAAACCCAAGTCCCTGGCAAAGAAGGACCTTGCACAATAGCACATAAACAATTGAGTAACAAAGCCCATAATGGAGACTAATTATAGGGTGTTTTGCTTTATGGGATTTTTCAGGGAGATTATAAAATTTGGGGAAATTATGTAATTTCAATATTTCTCTATTATTAAGAATATTATAGGGTCCTAGAATTAGGAATGATTTAGGTTTCATTATTAGGGTTTTGGTTTAGGATTTTATTTCTTTTTATGTTTAGGATTTGGTATCTATACATATGTGCACCCGATTATGCTTCGAACTTGGTGCTTTGATTGAAGAATAGTATAAAATTGTGATTCTTCGGTGATTGTGTCCTTACTACCCTTTTCTTCATTATTTTTGTTGTGAAAAATTAGCACATAGAACACAGCACAAAGTATTCACTTCAAATCAACTTCAAAAATAACTATACACCATTGACCATTCCAAAAGTGGTAACTTGAACAAGAGCAGCATAAAATATCTTCTCAGTCAAGATCTATTATCAGAGTGATAACTTGAACGAGAGCGCAGCATAGGAAATTACTTAAATTAACCGTACAATCATTCTCTCGTTAGAAATTAGTAAAGTATAAACAGTGGAAACCTTGTGGAAGGATATATACTCCATGAATTACCCAACATAAGGAATAAAAGCATAGCCTACGATTCAAGTAAAACAAAAACCTTGTTGAACTTCACCACAACATCCCTTAGACATTTCCATCCACCAACCCGAAACCCAACAGATGCGCCCACAATGCGGCTTAGAATCCAAGCAAGCAACCTAGAAGCAAATCTGGGGAAAAAATTTGTAATGAAAAATCAGCTATCATATTGTGTTCACATCAAGTCAAGAACAAGAAATAAATAATGCTTTACATTGGTAATTATGCAATTAGTAGAACATTTGCATAAATCATAAATACTGGAAAACCACTATAGATCGTTTTTTTTTTTGATAAATAAGACCACTAAAGATTTTGCAGGGACTATCACCTTTTGGAATTATAGTGGTATACTTGCCGAGCACGAGTTCTGCACCCTTTTAGATGTTTTTTAGTGGACTGTTACTATCTAACATCCAAAACTTTCTTAGAAACAATAGATCTCACAGGACGACAAATGGAAGACAGAAAAAAATGACAGGTCATGCAGCGCATAAGGTATCATGCAACATCAGAAAGAGAAACGCATATCATGCAATAGCATTATATACTTGCCGAGCACAAGTTCTGCCCCCTTTTAGAGGCTATTACTATCAAGCATCCAAATTGTCTTTGAAACAATAGATCTCACAGGATGACATACAATGGCGGATCCAGAAATTTTTGCTAGTATACACATTCATATTTTTTTTGATAACCCAGAATCCTCCAAGAACAAGCCCACCCTGGACCTGGCCTTACAAGCTCAAATTGGGGAGAGGATAGCACATGCCAACCCCCTGACGCGCCTCCCACTTAAATCGCGAGTTTTAGCAAACTGTAAATATACATAATATATATATATATATATATTTGAAAACGAAAGTAATATAAATATTGATTATATTTTTTCACAAAAAAAAAATATGTTTTTGTATTTCTTGACTCGAATACATAATTTTTCATTTAGTCCAAGATAATTACCTTATTATTTTATTTATAAAAACTAACAAATAGAAAAAAACTTCTATTAGTTTCATTTACAATTGTTCCCCAGGTGTTTTCATATTTTGGAATCAACGTATGATTTTCTCATTTTTAATACTATAAAAAACATCTCTTTCGATGTATGTAGCTAAGTAATCACTTAACCATTCATCCCCATACGATTGCATATTCGATTCTTTATAATGCTCATCGCAGAAAAAGTTCTTTCAACAATTGGTGTAGCAACCAGTAGGATCAAAGTTAACTTCAAAAGAAAATATACTAATGGATATACAATATACTTTTTTGTCTCCACTAACTTTTCATAGAGGTCATCAATCCCTTTTAACTCTTAAAAATCTATTATCTAAGTGGAGGTCTAGAATATAAATCTCAAGTTGACTATTAAGTGCCATAAGCTCTACAAGGGAAAATTCAGATAGATAACGCCTGCAAGTCAAATCAATTTCTACTTTTCAAGACTCAAGAACGGCCTATGTGTGTAGTAACGCTAATAAGAGAAGTGATAAAAGAGGCTTTGTGTTTTAGGAGTTATTTGGACTTTGGAGAAGACTTTTATTTTCTAGTAATGAGTTGTTTGGAGAAGATTTCTATTTTCTAGTAAGACAAAGTTTCACACATAAGGTAATTTGTGGGCAATTTGCATTAAGGCTAGAAAATTTACACAAACTTATCCAAAGCTTTTGAAATATTTGTGGGAAATTTACATTAAACTAGATAACTTTTATAATTATGGAGGCAATTTATTTGTCATAGTGGGGCAACTTTAGATGACTGATGACTGATGGAAGATGACAAAATATGACCAGGTCATGCAAAGCATAACAGAAAGAGAACTGGGGTAACCTATACTTACCCCTCTTATTTTCAGAAACTTACAGAAACTTACACTAACATCCTTTGTCTTATTCAAGATTTCAAAAGTTTAACCATACTTACCTCCCTCCCGTTAAAAAGATGTCAATTGACAAGTTATAATGTTGGTCAAAAGTGATGCCACATCAGCAAAAAATTGGTTAAAAGCCAAAATTTCCCTCAAGATATTTTTTATATATATAATTGGAGTGGGGAGTTGAACTTGGGACCTCCTCCTAAAAGGAGAGGTGCGGTTACCAATTGAGCTATGCCCAAGCCACCACCTTTTATTTTCATTTTTTTTTTTGTTAGAACTATATGGATTATTTTTACACAGCTAGTTAGCTGTCCATATTCAAATTGAATTCCGGAATAGCACTATGCGGATCTACATTGATCTGCTTCTGCATCATACATTGTTAACATAAACCTTGAATGAAACATAGAAAATGAGAAGGGGGAGAAATGGTGAGAAATAGGAGAAAGAGAGAGATGGTAAAAGGCGGCTGTCAATGTTGAGAAAAGGACAGCTGCTTGTAACAAGAACATGGAGAAGAGGAGGATGAAGAGAGACGATCATCTAGGAGATGTGGCAGTAGCTTCACATCTGTGCCTTATGCAGCACAGTTGAGATCCCCCTTGTGTATAGATATGCCTCAGTTTGTTTCGCTGTTGTTTGCTTTTTAGTTAGAGTATAGGTTTTTCTTAATTAGTGAGAAAAAATACTAGGACAGAGGTGGAAAAAGATGAAGAAAGTAACCCTCAAATATGGGTGGACTCAAGTCGAACCGAGCTCGAATACCTTAACAGGCTCGAGTTCGAGCTCGAGTTCGAATCGTAGATCTATATCCTTTTGGGATATGTTATTAAGCGAATAGGTAAGCTCCTAGAAGGTTGGAAAAGAGCTTATTTTTCTCTTGGGTAGGATAACTCTTATTCAATCTTGTCCTTCAAGTTTCTCTTTTACTTTATTTCCTGTTTTTATAAGCAAAAGTATAATATCAAAGAGCACCAAGGGGTGCCGCAACGGTACCAATTATCTTATAGATAGTGTTTCTATGTTAAAAGAGCGCGTGTGTAACCGTCTAGAAGGTTGAAAAGCCCGTATTTTTCTCTAGGGGGTAGGATAATTCTTATTCAATCTTATCTTTCTAGTATCCCTTTTTACTTTATGTCCTTGTTTAGATTTCTTGTTGGTGTAGCTGAGAGGTTAGAACGGAGGATAAGGTTAGGGATGGTAAAAGAGATCATTTGGTCAATTGGGAGGTTGTTAGCTGGTTTAAGTCTGATGGGGGTTTGGGTCATGGAAATCTGGTTTTCAAAAAGATTTCCTTGGTGGGAAAACGGTTGTGGAGGTTTCCTTTATAATCAAACTCCTTATGGCATAAGGTAATAAGGAGTAAGTATATACTACAACAGAATGGGTGGGATCCTAGGGAAGGTGTCTATGCTACACATGTGAATCCTTAGAAGTTCAGTTCACAAGTATCCAATCTTTTCTTTTCACTTACTTGTTATAAAGTTGGTGATGGTTCCTCTATCCATTTTGGGAGGATCTATGGATTGGAGATGGTCCTCCATATTATTTCCTCGACTCCATAGACTCTCTATCTTCACAACGCTCTCATTTCCTCTTTTTTATCAATGGTTGAGGTTTCGTCATCTTGGGATCCACATTTCTTTAGGATCTTAATGAGAGGGAAACAAAGGAGTCTATGTGTTTGGTAAGTATCCTTGATTCCTTTTCTTCCCATTTTGAGCGTGATGCTAGAGTTTGGAAAGGGGATGGTTCTGTCGTATTCTCCTGTAAATCATTCATGTCAAATCTAGTGTTTCTATGAAGTTTATAAATTGAATCTCATTTAGAAAGAATTCCCTTCCAACAAAAAAAAAAGGTATAAAACCTCAAAAGATTGATGGTTTATTACTTTATGTCTTTGTTTAGGATTTCTCTTAGTGTAGCTGAAAGGTTTCGAACAGATGATGAGGGACTTCTTAGGGTCAGGTATTGGGGATGGTTTCTTTTTTTAAAAGTAAATCGGTATATTAGAAAAACACCAAGGGGGTGCAACCCAAGTAAAAAATCATATACACGAAAGAAACTCAATAAACTCTAAGAAGTCTTCCTCATTTACAAAAAAAATACCCTTAAACCAAAAATTTTATGGTATTGAACCATCTATCACGAATGGCTTCTAAGGGACTCTCTTCATTGTCAAAAACTCTCTTACTTCTATCATTCCACGCAAGCAAAAAAAATAGAAAGGGAAATCAAATAAAGAGCCTTATACAACACTTTAGACGCTCAAATACCATTCCAAGCCCAAAGTTCATCTTTCACGAAGTCGGCAACCACCCAAGAGATACCCATAACACTATGAGTCATCTCCCATAAACTCCTAGTCAAAGTAAACTCCAATAAAAGATGAGCCACGGAGTTGGCCCTTTGTTTACAAATGTAGCACTTTTTAACAAGCATTCTCCCTCTTCTTTGCAAATTGTCAATAGTCAGAATCTTATCCCAAGAACTTTCCCACACAAAGAAACTAACTTTTGTGGGGGTAAATTTCCCCCAAAAATTTTTAACTTAATATATATGTAAATTCTTATACATTTTGCATATTGCCCCCAAAAAAATTGTTGAATATTAACTAAAACTTCACTTTAAATTTTATTTTTCTTTCATAATTTTATTTTGCCACCCCAAATATGAAATTCTAGCTCCTGGAGGTATCTATGCTAAACATACGAGTCCTTGGAAGTTCATTTCACGCGTGTTAAATCTTTTCCTTCCACCACTCGTTATAAAGTTGGTGATGGCACCTCCATCCTTTTTCGAGAGGATCTTTGGGTCAGGGATGATGTTGTATCTATCTCATTTCCTCCACTCCATAGACTCTCTCACTTCACAACACTACAATTTCCTTTTTTACTATACGGATGGGGTTTTTTTTTCTAATTTACATTTCTTTAGGAGTGTTAGTGACAGGGTTAATGAGAGGGAAACAGAGGAGTATGTGTGTTTTGTAAATATCCTTGATCCTTTTGCTCCCATTATAAGCATGATACTAGAGTTTGGGAAGGCGATGGTTCTGGCATATTTCCCGTAAATCATCTATGTCAAATCTATTTGAATCTGCCACACTCTCTCCTTTTCCTTTGGACAAAGCTATATGGAAGGCATGTGTTCCCTTTAAGATCAAAGCTTTCACCAATACTAATGACGTGTTGCAAGTGCGGAGGCCTCACAAAACACTCATTCCAATATTTTTCTAATGCGCAAGTCCTCAAATGAGACAAATAACCATCTTTTTCTCTACTATGAAGTAATAAAAAGCTTTCAAATAATTTGTTTTCTCTTTTTGGTGAGATTTGGGTTCGTCCATCTACTATAGAGGGTCTTATGAAGATCAAATTTTGGGGTTTTGAAAGGAGTAAACAACAGAAGATTTTATGACAATGTGTTGGTTTGCGATTCTTTAGGTGATTTGGAAGGAAAGGAATCAGCAGATTTTTAGAGATCGTTCCACGATGGTGCCTCTGCTATGGGATAGGATTGTTTTCCTTCCTTCTCTTTGGGCTTCAGTTTTTTTTAGTTTTTAGGGGTAAAGATTGGAGAGCTATTTTGATGTAGTCTCTTTTTTCTTTAGGAGGACTCCTTGTCCTCCCATTCTATTCTTTTTCTCTCTCTCTCTCTCTCTCTGAATGAATTTTATTTTTATCAAAAGAAAAAACATATGCAAGAAGGAGGTCAAGTCCTTGACTCATCTCTTGTTGGGTCACTCTTTGGCTAAGAATTTTTAGGGAAATAGTTTATTATGTTTAGGTATTTCTTGGGTGGTTGTCGATTCTGTTCATGATGAAGTTTGGTTATGGGTTGGTATTCGTGCTTCTAAGGAGTTGAAGAGAGCATATTATTTTATTCCACTCTCTATCTTGTGGATGGTTTGGCACGAAAAAAATAGAAGAGTAGTTAGTTTTTGGTTCAGGGTATTTTTTTTGTAAATGAAGTTACCATCGAGTAGATAGTTTTTTTTTTGTAAATGAGTTGCACCCCCTTGGTGCCATATACACTTTTTACTCATAAAAATATGAAAACAAAATTGAAACATTAAACAGCAAAGCCAAAGTCTGCTACAGGATTCCTTTTCCTCCATTCTCTATATATTCATAGTTGAAAACTGTCAACCATACACCTTGGACTAATATTCCCTTAATGTTTTGCCGGTGTAAATTTGGTTGCTTTGTTTCTGTCATTCAAAGTGAAACAAACCATATCTTCCATTCCTGTTTACCAGCATATAATGCCACTAAAAGACAGCAACTTACAAATTCAGATATTGCAACAACCCAAGAAACCAGTACAAATGTCATTTCCCTCCCAAAAATCAAATCACACAATATAAAACAAATGCAAGCTCCGTTTGATAAACTAGCATTATTAATTGCATTATAACATACAAAAAAAGAACCAAAAAAACAGTAATTATAGGACGTAATAAAAGCAGGTCCAAAGCAATCAAGTGCTTAGATTGGCTAGCAAAACGCATAAACCAAATTTCATTAACAGCAGGGATCAACCCAAATCCAATTACAGAAGTATATGAGAAAATCTACATACACATGTATAGGTATATAAATGCACATGTAGGCATGTAGATGGTAAAATTAAGGCACTTACATGAAGACCATCCATAATGTGATCGAAACCATCAAGAAACCGAAAAGGAACTTGACAGGTGAAACTGCCATTTCCACTAGAGAGAATGTTAATCTCCAAAATTCTGTATCCTCCGATCAAATTATCCAGTTCCGCAGATTGAAACAAACCGCAATCTCTGCACATAATTTCATGTCTACAACCAAAAACAATTAGAAAATTGAAACCCTGAATTCCGAAATCGGTGAATTATGTAAGCCAATGAGACTGGGTCTTCGAGGCGTGGAGGTCGGAGAGAGAAAGAAGATCCGATCCGCGAGGTGCTCGCCGCTCAAAGAGAGAAGGGACTGTTTCTTTTTTGATGGATGACCAGTGTGTGAGGGGAGGGAGTTTAGGATCAGGTGTGCCGAGGGTACAGGGGAAGTGCGCGTGGTCCTATTGGAAAACCTGCATGAGATGTCCATGTTGTGGAAGTAAATTGGCGAACGTGTCCTCGGGACTGTAACTGGGACTGCGGTAGGATTTTGTCAACTGTGCGTTTCCTTGGTGGTTTCGGGCAATTCCTGAATAGATTTGGTCAAAAACATTATGTTCATTATAAATTTTATCAGTAATTTTAAAATATTTTATTAATAATATTATTTTTTAATTATGTATTTATATTAATATTATTAATAAAATTTTTAAAATTATCAATAAAATTTTAAATATATTTATAATATTAGTTTTAGATCTGATCTAATCAATAATTATTCAAATTCAAAAATATTTTAATAGATCAAATTTAAAACTAATATTTTAAATTCATATGAAACTTTATTGTAGTCCTGGGATGGGGTTATTAGCTTAGGAACACTTTTGGAAAAATATTTATGAAATGGTTTTTCTTTTTAAGAATTTGAAAGTCTCAAAAAATTGTTTTAATAGTTATTTTATCTAACATTAAACAGTTTACAACTCGATTATTTTTTTTATTATAAACTGTTTCAAAAACTATAGGACAATTTATTTTTTGTTTCTGTCTATTATAAACAAAACTAACCCAAACACCAAAAAAATATTATGAAGTGGTTTATATTTATAAAAGTTTGAATTTATCTCACAAAAATTGTATTTGTCGATGTTTTACCATACATTAAACAGTTTATAACTTCATTACTCTTTTACCATAAACTGTTTCAAAAACCATAAATCGTTTGTACTGTTAAGTCAAACAGAACTTTATTAACATTTCTACTTCTAGGTCAAACAATATCTAAAGATACGACATGTTTAGATATTAATTCTCAAAATTCATTTTTTTTAAATAAAAAACATTGGAAGTAAATGAGTGACGATTCTATTAATATTGTGAGTGTATCGATTTTCGGATCCCTAGCTATACTTGCACTTCTTGTGTGGAACTCTCAACTTAGCAATAAAGGCTACATCTTTGTTCAGTCAGTTCTTTCTTCCATCTCAGTGTACAACATGTTTTCTAATTATCTGCTGTCAGATTGTGATACAAAAATTGGGATCTAGTTTGCAGACTGAAGTTAAAGAGCGGTCTGGTATCCGTAAGGCTATTCTATGTCAACTAAATTAGGTTGTAGTTTGCTGACTCAATTACCATCTCCTGGGTTTGTTTTCTTTCAGAGATATATTTGTAATGAGAGAAATTAGTTTCAGTAGCTTGCCTCTCAATGCCTCCTATTTGTGGAAAGGTATAATGCACTATGTGCCTTGTCTTCTAATATGAAATCACTTGAAGTACCAAAAATGAAGCATTGAATTGATTTATTTTTACGAAACCTCTCAATCGAAGAGTGGGATTATTAAACGCATTCAAATATAATGTCGGTTCAAATTTAAAATAAATTTTTTCAGGTGTTTTATTTTAATTTTTATGTACTAAGTTCAGAGGATAACCTTGTGAAATCCGACCGTGACAAAACAACTTTATTGCTCATCTCAAGCTGGCATGGATCTTCTTCAACTCTTTTGCTAGCCTAACACAGTAGCACTAATTACTATGTAATCAAATTTGTCAGTTTTTAAAAAAATTCAAGCACTAAACTTCTGTTCAGATAATTTTATTGGCTTTAAATTTTGTTTTTTTCATTTTAGATGAGAGGAACTTAACATAATAAAATGATTTAAAATCTGAAATAAAGTTTTGTTATATAAATTTTTTCCTTTTTAACTATCAAAATCTACTGTCATGACAATCTTTTTATTTCTTTGGAAGCTTTAGGGTATGTTTTGGTAACAGTTTTTTATGTTTTCTGAATAAAATATGTTTGGATAACTGTAACTCGAATACTGTTTCCAAAACAGAAAACAACGAAATGTTGTTTCGATAATTTTATTTTGAAAATTGTTTTTATACAACTTGTAATTATTTTTAGTTTTGAATTTAAATTTAAAATCTTTATTGATTTTATTTCTCATATTTACTAAATATTTAAAAATAATTAATATTATTTTATTTTCAAAATTTTAATACTTTTTATATACCATGGAGAAAGAATTAAACAGAGAAATGAACACTGATTTTAGAGCTATTTTTTTAAAATTATATCAGAAAATACCAGTCTAGAGTTTTCAGAAAACAGTTTTTGAAAACTAGTTTTTTGAAAACTGTTTTAAAAAATTACTTTTGAAAATTGTTTGCCAAACATAAAAAAGAGTTTTTAAAAACTGTTTTCAAACATAACTTTAATTTATCTTTTACGTTCACTACTTGCAATCTCTCTGCTGGTTGTTTTAAATTTCTCTCAATGGCGAACGCTGCTGGTGAATGTTCTTCCTCTCCTACTTATGTTAATTCTCTCTCGTTCTTTAGTGTCAGGCTTCTTGTTTGTTGTTAGCTCTCCAACTTGAGGGATTGATTTTACCTCATTTTCGTGTCACCTTACATCAGAATTCTTACTCAGGTATTTGGATTTCTAATTATTTTGTGGAGTCCCTTTATGCATTTGTAGTTTTGCCCTCATCGATGATAAGTTGTTTCTCATTTGTGAATTCTTTTACAATGTTGCCTTTGTAATTGCTTGATTAGAGATTTTGAAAACCGTGCTAGAAGTGTTTCTTTGGACTATATTAAAAATCATAATTTTATTTACACTTTGTTTGGTATAAATGAATTTTAAATTTTATAAGTTAATGTGTTTGATTTGTTAATAAAATGTAAAATTTATTTACAAATGAATTAGTCATATGTTTGATTTAGTAATAAAAATGAATTCAAGTAAAATTGAGTAAGCTTTGGGTAAATTCTATCAAAATTGATTGAATTTACAAATGAATTATAAACTCAAGTTTGTTTTAATTAAAATGAAAAACTCGTCAATTTTTTGTAGTTTTATGTATTTATTTATAGGTCTCTTTTTTTCATCTCTCTTATCTCGGTTTTTGCTATTTTGCAAGATAAATTGAAATTGTCTTTAGTTATTTTTTACGTTGAAAACTGTGAAATCTTAATTTGTTAGTTAGTTATGTTAGTTTAGTGTTCTTACTGAATTGTTTTGAATAATCTTTTGGTGTTTAGAGGGTAATTTGCTAGTTATAAAAAAAACGTGGCTAAATTACTATGATTGAGTATTTACTTGATTTTTGTTGCTTGGGATGATATTTATAATTAAGCTCTCGAATTTTAAAACCTGTGCAGATGATCATTTTGTTTATTTGTTTGGTCCGACCTGTTGGATCCGTTTCCCGCACCTGTAGAAATGTGGGCATTGGCAATTAAAAAATTTATCTGTATCTGGCTGGGTCGTGAAATTCGGATCAAATCGGGTTTGCCTGCGGGTAAACGGTTGACTCGTTTAAACCTAGCCAGACCACGCGTTTAATCCAAGGCAGAGGCAAAGTCTCCAGTCGTCTACCATTCTCTTTCGAACGTAACCCTTAGGTCCCTAGCCGCCTCTTTTCTGTCTCTCTCTCTCTCGTGGCGGCTTGATCGGCAGAGACAATCCCTCTGGTGACCGGCTATAGCTCTCTACTGTAAGTCAGTAAGTCTTTCTTGAAAGACATAAAAACGCACATACACTCTCTCTTTCCACAATCACATAAACCACATGAATGTTGGTTCAAATTTCAGGAAAAAGCTTTCATGGTAATTGTGAGGTTTTGTTTTTGATTGGCTGTTCTGCTATTTCTTGTTGTCACAGTAGTTTGGGCATAAAGCCGCTTCACTTGGCTTGATAGGAGAAAACCTCTTTCTCTTCCAACATTAGAATTCCCTAAATTATTACCATCTGTATTTGGGTGCTGTTTCAATAACTTTCTGTATCTTCCACATATCCCCGTTGCAGTTCTTGACATCTAAACTCCAGTCTCTTACTACTAAAAATTTGTTTATCGTACAATTTATGAAATAATTTGAGATTTTATCTTTTAAATTATGTTGTGTTACTTTTCTTGTAATTAAACTTCATTTTGTGTTACTGTTGTTGAAAATTTAACATTATACTTATAAAAAGCATTAATAATTTAACATTATGCATCTCACGCTTGATGGAATCAAAGACTTACAAACTTGTTAAAGTCTATGAAGTATTGTTTGTTAAATTTGGTATTGCTAATGTACTTGAAACTGAAATTCTGGGTATCAAGTATAGGCTGGAATTGGCTATGGAGACAGGGTTTGCAAATCTAACATGGATGCTATTTAAGCTATGGTCAAAGATAATTACGAGAATAGTTTGGTGGCAAATATTCTGCATGATTTCCATGCTTTGCTTAGGCAATTGAGTGGGGATATGAGAATTCAACATGCGTTGAGAGATGGTAATAATGCTGCCGACTTCATGGCTGATGTGGGTTGTGGAGTATCTGTTATCTGACTCCACTGGTGTTTATGTTGTGAGGCCTTATTGCCTTTGTTCTTTCACCCATTTTACCAAAAAAAGGAAAAAAATATAAATATATATTTATGTTTTAGAGAAAATTAATGGGTTACTCATGGGTCCACCTGTTATTAATGGGTTGGGTATGGGCATGAAATAATGGACCCCTTAAAAATTAGGCATTTCTAACTTGTACCCGTTTGTATGCAACCCGCAAGCCCCGTCCCACACCTGGCCCTACTGCCTGTTTCCTACCTCTAGTGATACATATGCATGTTTTGGCTGTAACTTAATGAAAAATCAGTTGCTTTGTGAAAATCAGTTGACCTTACAAAAAAAATGGCTTAATGAAACAATTCCTTCTACCAGTCATGGTCAAACAGAGACCGAGTCAAGAGCAATAATGCCTGTATAAGATTTTCATACTTGGCTCATTTTCTGTTATAACACCTACACAAAACATTTAGGGTTAAAATTTACTGGACTTAAGAGAAGTACTTTAGCTGGGGAAGCCTACTTATTTAACGTCTAGGAAGTACTATTATTTGGAGGTGAGAGGCCGAGACGAGGAGGTATCTACCAGTTTTCCTTGTGCCTTCACTTTTATGTAGACTTCCGTAGAGTTGTTGCTATTGTGCATAAAGCAACTCCCTATCCCCCAAACTTGATACATCCTGATGATTTAAGTTTTAGACCTCTTGAATGAGTAAGATACTGCTTAAAGATGTTAGAGAACAGTAATTTTCCCATGAATGTTTTGCTTTACGGTATTGATTATTAGTTTATTACTGATTGAAAACACCTTTGATACATACTTTAATTGATTATTAAGATAGAAATCAGCTTGTGCCTCCCCTTCTAGGTAGTATTTGTTTTCCTTTCTTCAAGCACTTTTTTTTTCATTGCTAGCTTATCGTTCTTTTCATGTCAAAGACTAAACAATCTCAATGCCTTCCTCTCTCTCGTCCCTTGATTTTGTGAGCAGTATTTGCTTTGTGCATGCCATATTTATCGTGAATTTAATTTTAGGGTCTCATTTCTTTGAAGTTTAAGGATAGGGTATTTGCTTGTCAACAGTTTTTGGAAAATTCATTGCAGCCCTGGTTTTGGTGGTTGTTGACAAGAACCATGGAGGAGGCTGCTAACTCAGGGTATGACGAAAGAGTAAAGAAGTAAGTTGTTTATTTCTTTTCGCTTTTCTGTTTCTTTATTTTGGCAGTAGTTTCGCCACCCTCCCCCAACATTTGGGGTCAAAATGGTAATCTCAGCATCGTTGATTATTTGGAATTCAGCTGTACATCTATTTTTTTTTTTTTTTTTTTTTTTTACTTTAATAGCTTTGTTTTGGTTGCTATTATTTATTATTGTATTAGAGAAGCTCCTCAGTTAGTTGCGCTGTTGAGAGAAATGAAGGAAGGGCTAGATGCAGTGAGGAGCAAAGTAGAATCTTTAACTGCAAAGGTAGGAAGCAACACAAATCACATTTTGAGCATCAATTTGAATTTTGCTATGAATAATGAAATTACTGCGGTATTAACATTTCTATGAAATATCTTTCTAGCAGTTCCTTTTGGTGCGAGCAATATAATTGGTTTATTATCGAGATTAAGATCTTTGCTTTATGCTTAATCAAATGAACGTTATTTAACTGTCACCAATGCCCCCAACCCACCACCATTGCCATCATCATTAGATTTAGATGGGTTTGAGTTTTCATCGTTGATCCTATTATATACTCTGTAGAACCTTTCTGTACAATTTTCTCCATGTCTTGTATAATAGGTGAAAGTGAATAATTATCCAACAGCGGATGGGATAAGCTATCTCGAGGCCAAACATTTGTTGCTTCTGAACTATTGCCAGTCGCTTGTTTATTATTTGCTACGGAAGGCAAAAGGCTTTTCGATTGAGGGTCATCCTGTTGTTCGGAGCCTTGTAGAGATAAGGTTATTTTTAGAGAAGGTCTGAATCTGTTTATATTTTGCTTCATCCATCGATTCACTTGATCATTGAGTAGTGAGTCTTACGGATTGTTCTCCTTTTTGCTTGTTAATAGATTCGACCAATTGACAAGAAACTGCAATACCAAATTCAGAAGCTTACAAGGGTTGCCGGGACTGTAACAGAGCAGGCAGATCCTAGTCAAAAGGAATCAGATGCACCTCAGAAGACAGAGGATCCATTGAAATATCGCCCAAATCCTGACATGCTTGTTAGCAAAACAGACATGACCCTGGAGGTGATTATTACTGAAAGTATCTCTCACTACTTATGTGAAGACCCTATTGAGTTTTTTTATTGATTTTTTTTTCTTCTAAAGTCTCTGTCCATATACTGTAGGATGGTGTATATCGACCCCCCAAATTTGCGCCTGTTTCCATGGAGGAGGATAAGATCTCAAAACAGGAAAGAAAGGCCTCAAGAAAGGAGAAAGACATTCTAAAACAAGCTGTTCGGAGTACTTACATGAAAGAAGTATGGAATGAGGTCGAAGGGAGACCTGAAGAGGTTAGTTGTGCACTTCTTATTTGGTCTTAGTGGACTTCATGAATGGGTTCAGCTGATATTCTCTTTATTGATGGTTAAAATACAGGTTAGAGATGTTATTGGAGCTGAAAGTAGAGAACTTGACAGATTTAGGGCAAAGTGGGAAGAGCGTGAAAAGCAAGAAGAGGAGCTTTTCACTCGTGCTCCTCGTACAAAAGAAGAGAAGAAGAGAGAGAAACATTTAAAGAAATCAAGAAATGGGTATGTGGTTTGAAATTAGTATTGTTTTTATTGGTCTTTTTAATACTGTCAATCATTGATCTAAAAGTTTTCTTCTACAATCTGATAAACTTGATATTTGGTAGTTGTCTTGACTCTTCTATATTTGTTTGTATCAGATTGATTGGTCTGACTGAGAATTTCTATGATGATATCAAGTTTTTACCCTTGGGGGATGATGTCAGTGGTTGTACCACAGGCTTCAGTAAAGGTAAAAATGGAGTGGAGAAGCTTAAGAAACGAAAGGTATATCATTTTTTTGTGCTCTTTTAAAGATCTTGCAGCTGTTTTTGTGGAGACTATATCAGTGTTTTGGGAATTGGCAGAATTATTATGTATATTTTCATAGTCTGTAAATTAATCGCAATAGCATGATCATAGCATAGTGCTTTAGTTCTGATCTATCTTCTAGTTTATTGGTGACTCTTCACTGGGGACCTTGTGACACATCTATGGGAAAAGCAGGTACAGAGAACTCTATTTGATAGTCATAGCGAAGCTAACTAGAATGATCTTTATCTATTGAATGCATTTCTGGCTGATTATCCTAAGCCTGTGTAGTTGTTATTCAGTATATTTGTTTGTATACTTATTTTTAGGTTGTTCATGTGTTCTTCCGATATGGTAAATGTCTTTGGATTTTTATAAAGTAGGAGTTGACATCTTTTGTCCTTCTGCAGAGGAAGCATTGAAGGACAAAAGAATTGGATGCATAGGGCTGACAGAGTTAAGAGCAGCTTGTTGCTTGGGCGTTTTGTGTTCGAGTTGTCAGTTAGTAGTCTTCGTGGTTTGGATGCATATTTATTAATTTAATTTTGTTGATTCAGAGATTTTTTTTTTTGCTTCTTTAGACTATTTAATTGGATGTATTTAGTTATACTGTTTTGATTTAGACTATTTATGCAGTGGTAGATTCCGATGTTTGGTTTGTCAAGACTTTGTTGCTCTTCTGATTTGTATCTGTGGACTTAGCTGTAACTCTTGGCTCATATTCCAGGAAATATGAGAAAGATATGGTGGATTTTGTTTGTGTATTCAGTTAACTATGCACACTATTTTCTTACAATTTTTTATGTCTAATGTTTTATGGTTTCTAGATCCAAAATAAGAATGCAGTGTCTTGGCAGTTAGCAAATCCACCTTCCTCTCTTATTCAACTCAACCCAGAAAATTAAAAAAAAAAAAAAAGGTCAGTGGATGGTTGCCTCATACCTAATAAACCTGGGAACAGAACTACTGCTAGAATTTCACAGTAATGACTGAATTTGGTAGAGCTAAGTTTCACCCATGGTCTGATATGCCACCAAAGTAGAGCCAATATGGATTTCTCTATGGCTATGTTTGGGACAGTTTATCTGTTTCTTTGAACTGATGTTTATTTTTTAATATTTACAAAAAAAATAGTCAAATCAAACTGAATCATATATTAAAAACTCTTCAATATATATGCTCGTGGTCGTATTAGAACTCTTCAATATTCTCTCTTTATGTTATACCTGTTACTCAGGTGTAAATCTGCGGGAAGGTTATCTAATTAATGGCTTAGCATTTTCCAAATAGTTTTGGTTTATCATTTACAAAATGGTTATTGATAAAACAATAAAAAGTTATTTGATGTTTGATAAAACAATAATAGAAACAAATTTTTTTTACACAATTTCAGTTCTTAAAAACTATTTTTTAACCATTGATTTTATTTATAAAGCATTTATTTAAGCCTGTTTGATTTAGGGAAACCATTTTATAAATTCTATATAATGCTGCTCTAATTTCCTTTGCAACTAATAAAAAAAAAGATTTGTCCATGACCTTCATTTCCAGTGCAGCCACCCTTAAGACTTATGCTTTTTCCTAAGGAGGTGTTTCTTTAAACATTTTTCACTTGTAGTAGTGCTTACTAAACATGTCTATAAAAGGATTATAGAATTCTTTTTAATGATTCAAAAAATGAACCTTTGTATATATAGTTGTTTATATAGTGAAGTGAAAGATAGATTTCTTTTTTTCTTCCGAGGAAAATGAACTCAAATCTTGGAAAAAAAAAAGTGGACTAAAAATATTTAAACAAAAGAAAAGAAAAATGCACTTGAGGACTATATCCCTTTGTCACGAGGTGAGCAATAGACCGGCCCACCAGATGCCCATCACCCCCCTGGAGGCTGGAGCCTCCTCAATTCAAAAGTAACGGTTTATAAATACTAACGGCGTCCTAATTTTGAATATCGAAACAGACCAGGCATTATTATCAATTCACCGGTAAAAGAAACAGAGAAAGAGAAAGAAACCTCCCTAGTACCTTGTTCCTGGTTCAGTTTTTAGGATATATCAAATAAATTCCAAACATAAAATTTTATTTCAACTCATTTCTAAGTGAATTATTTTTTCAATCAATTTGAAAATGAAATTAAAAATGAATTCTATTTTCATTTTGTTCCAAATGGTTCAGTTTTTAGGATATATCAAATAAATTCCGTGCATGTTTGGTACACAGGATCCAGAGAAAGATAAAATGAGATAATCTTGATCCAATCTTACATTTGATATAAAAGATAGCATACAAATCATCGTATCTGTTGTGAAAAATATTGAATTTTCTTCATGATTTTATGTCATATGGTCACCGAGTCAATCTATTATTAAGAAATGGCAGCAGAAATACCCTTCTCTTTCTGGATATCTCTGATACTGTCTGGGTTGAAACTAAGCTTAATAGTCATTGCATTTATGATCGAGTTTTCCAACTTTGAAACTTGAATCCTCAATGTTAATGTATTATATGGGCTTAGTCCCACATTGGTTGTGTATAGCTTTGCTTCTCCTATTAGCTTGTATAAATAGGATAATCCCACATTGGTTGTGTATAGCTTTACTTCTCCTATTAGCCTATATAAATAGGATAGCTCCCTTTGTAAGTAAATCACACCATTCAATACAATTCTTCTTTTTGTATTGTCTCACTTCCTCTCTTAAATTCAACATGGTATCAGAGCTGAATCATGAGCACTCGGTGTGAACCCAAACTGATGAATGGTAGTGCTGAATTTGGCAAACCATGCACGTGGAGCTTGTTTCAAACCATATAGGGCACGGCGAAGGTGACAAACTTTGTTTCGAGGGGCATCCAAGCCGGGAGGTGTATGCATATAGACTTCCTCAAGAAGATCCCCATTGAGAAATGCATTTTTGACATCCATTTGAAATAGAGTCCATCTTCGAATGGCGGCGACAGCAAGGAGTGTACGGACAGATGTGAGCCTCGCCACTGGAGCAAATGTCTCTTCATAGTCAATGCCATATTCCTGAGCAAATCCCTTGGCAACAAGTCGGGCTTTATATCGTTCAATAGAGCCATCAGAAAGTGTCTTGATCTTAAACACCCATTTGCACCCAATAGGAGTTTTTCCAGGGGGCAGATCAACAATATCCCAGGTATGAGTTTTAGCTAGGGCCTGAAGTTCTTCATCCATTGCTTTCTGCCAAAGTGGATTAGTACTAGCCTCCTTATAGGATTGAGGCTCATGCAGATGAAGTATAGTGGAAAAACAATGATAATCACAATGGTAATCAGCAAGATGAGAAGGGGGATGAGTTACCCTGTTAGATCTGCGGGGGTGATCTGGAGGATGGCTCTCAGAGGGAGTTGGTGCAGACTCATCAGACATAAGAATATCCTCGGGCACGACCGATTGAGTTGGAGAGGTGAGGTCAGTTGAGGGTTCTGGAGCTGAAGCTGGGTCCGGAACGGAAAGGGTGATATCGGCTGGTGATTCGGAGGTGGATTCAACAGTACCTGAAACTGGATTCTCAGGAAATAACTTAATAGATGGATCAGTAAAGAATCTGGAGTTAGTGATGGTTGACATGTCAAATGACCGTAACGAAGAGAACATTTGATGTTCCCAAAAAATGACATGACGAGAGATACGAAGAGTTTTAGAAATAGGATCCCAGCACCGATACCCCTTATGTTCAATACCATATCCAATGAAACAACACAGATGAGCCCTTGTTTATCCGCCATACTATCAACGGTATTATCATTCTTTTACTATACGTGGATGATATGGTTATTACTGGAGATGATCTACATGGTATTTCTGAACTCAAAAAGTTTCTCAGTGGTCAATTCGAGATGAAAGATCTTGGCGTGCTCACCTATTTTCTTGGCCTCGAAGTCTCCTCTAATTCTGATGGATTTTTTCTCTCTCAGGCCAAATATGGCTCGGACCTCCTTTCCAAGGCTGGGATCACTGACTCAACCACTGCCACTACTCCTCTCGAACGAAATGTCAGACTTACCCCACTCGATGGTTCACCTCTTCAGGATGCCACTCTATATCGTCAACTGGTTGGAAGTCTTGTATATCTTACTGTCACTCGCCCTAACATTGCCTATGCCGTTCATCAGGTCAGTCGGTTCTTGTCCGCTCCTCGGACCACCCATTACTCGGCTGTTCTTCGCATTCTTAGGTACGTCAAGGGTACTTTATTTCATGGGCTTCATTTCTCAGCACAGTCAGTCCCTGTTTTACAAGCCTATTCTGATGCCGATTGGGCCGGAGACCCCACCGACAGACGTTCAACCACTGGTTACTGTTTCTTTTTGGGCAATTCTCTCATTTCCTGGCGTAGTAAGAAACAAACTGTAGTTGCTCGCTCCAGTACTGAAGCTGAATATCGTGCCATGGCTGATGCAACTCAAGAACTTCTCTGGCTTCGATGGCTACTCGCTGACATGGGTATCTCTTCTCCTGCTGCCACTATCCTACACTGTGACAACAGGAGTGCTATTCAGATCGCTCACAATGATGTCTTCCACGAGCGTACAAAACACATCGAGAATGATATCCACTTCATCCGTGATCACATTCTCCAGAATACGGTTCGTCTACAATCCGTCAGTTCAGCCGATCAGACAGCTGACATTTTCACTAAGGCTCATCCACCCGGACGCTTTCACTCTCTGGTTTCCAAACTCAAGTTCACCTCCCACTTACCGCCTTGAGTTTGAGGGGGGATGTTAATGTATTATATGGGCTTAGTCCCACATTGGTTGTGTATAGCTTTGCTTCTCCTATTAGCTTGTATAAATAGGATAATCCCACATTGGTTGTGTATAGCTTTACTTCTCCTATTAGCCTATATAAATAGGATAGCTCCCTTTGTAAGTAAATCACACCATTCAATACAATTCTTCTTTTTGTATTGTCTCACTTCCTCTCTTAAATTCAACACTCAAGATGCAACAACTCCTTGCACGAACAACGCAATTAGTGAAAACAGCTTTCACCAAAACTTCTACCAATCAGGATTTCATTCAAGACGTCTCTGAAGTTGTTTCTCTAATCCACACACACATTCAAAAGAAAGAACAAATCATTGAAGAAGGAAGTTCTAATATTCAAGGTAAAGATGTAGGAGTCACTTCAAAAAGAATAAGACCAAAGCTAAAATGAGGACAAGATTTGTGCGTGTAACATTCTTTACATTGATTTTGTCCTCCCACACTGGATTGAGACTCCTCAACAACTCCTCTTGATATCCTTCTTGTGCTCGATCGAGAATGCTACATCTCGAAAATTGCAAGATTTTGCCATGCAACTTCAAGAATCACAAGTTTTAATGTTTCACCAATTCAAAACTCGATGTCGAGTTTTTTTGTAAGTGAGGCAAAATGATACAGAATAAAAAAGACAATATTTATTATTTTGGGATGTAAGGATTATGTTGTAATGATAATATTCTGAAAGATAATATTTTAAAAAACTTAGATTTAGATAATTATTATGTTTCGATTTACTTTATTTAAATAATATTTAGCAACTATACAAGAGCACTCTTATTACGGGCAAATTGGATTATGAAAAAAATTACTAATTTTATTATCTCTTGTTTCTATATTTTCTTTTACTTTCTCAATTTGCTTCTCTTTCAATTTATCTGTTCTACACCATGTATCTAAACCACGCTCTCAACTTGTTACTGCTCTCCTTAGCCCCTGGAACCTGACCTCTACTAATTTTTCCATTAGAGAAAGCTTTGTGAGCAATACTTACTGGCTTTGTACTTCTTGTAATCTTTGCTAACGCCCTAGATGTGTCAATATGCCTGCTGCCCTTACTTGGTTCGACTGACAATGTCTTCTTCGCAAGTATAAAAACGGATAACGAGAAATTGTTCTCATTTCCTTTGCTTTGGATCTGTTTTCTCCTCAACTCACGAAGGGACTCAGTTCCTTTAAGCAACTCAGAAGAAGTATTCATTGGTCTGTTCCTAGAGTGCAAACTTCTTACGCTGGGGGTTTCCATGTCACATTCACACAGGCTTTCTCCTCTTGACACTTCAGTTTTATTCGGTGACATCACTAGTAACTTTTCAGTTGAATATACCCAAGTAGCACAGACTCCTGTTCTTGCTGTCTTAACTTTTGTTCAAGCTCTTTAATCTGCCATGACATAAGCAAAAAGATAAGAAACCATGGTTTCTCTTTAGCTTATAATACTATTCAAAATTAAAAATTACGTAAATTTATTAACATTTTTTAATCGATTTACAAACGTAGTAAATTCTCACACGCAAAATAATTATACATGAGTTGACAAATAAACTCCACATTTTGACTTTGATTTCTAAAGGGTGACTGCCACTCACATGTGATTTACTAATAGTTTCCTTTGCCACAAAGCCAAACCAAGAGACCAATGGATAGACGACACGTGTCACATTTTGACCTTGATCAACTATATCTAGAAAAGAAAGAGACAACAATTCATAAATTAACTTCCTGTGTAATGCACATGAAACTGCTTGGAAGTATTGTAATGTACTTCCAAGTATATAGGGTAAATTACGTTACAATATTTTTAAATTTATTAAAATAATATTAATATATTAAATTTTTTTAAGATTCATAATTCACCTTAAAACATCAATTTTTATTATTAAACAACTTCAAAATAAATTTATTTAAAAAGTTAAAATTTTAATTGAATATTATTTTTTATGATGATCAAAGTACCTTTAAATATCATGAATGACACTTTAAAAAAAATAGAAGTATTAGGGATGGTGCATACTTAACAAAGAATTTTAAGAAAATTATCATCATTCTTTTTTGATAATTATTAAAAATATATTTTATATAGATTTATATTATATTATATGGGATAAAACAAATTTTACATTAAAAAATATTATGATATCATTGCTTATTGCTTGCTCAAATAAATGAAAATCAAATATCATCATAAAATAAAATTAAATATTTTAAATAGAAAGTTTGTTGATATATTTTTTTATATAAAATTAAATAGTCTAATATCTCAAATAAATGAATATAAAACATTATCATAAAAGAAAAATCAAAGAAAAACTTTTCTATTTAAAAATTAAAATGATACTGCATGTTTTAATTATTTTTTAGAAAAAATTGAATTCAAATAACCCAAGAACATGTATTATAAACAACTATAAGATAAATAATTAATAAATAGAATTATTAAACTAATCGTAATCATTTGAAGATATTTTAACATCAATGGTAGTTTAGTCATCAAACAAATTCATATCTAATTAAAATTTCAATTCTTTAAAAAATTAATTTAAAATTGTTTAATAATAAAAATTGATATTTTAAAGTGAATCATGAATTTTAAAAATATTTTATATGTCAATATCATTTCAACAAACTTAAAAATAATACAATATAATTTTCCTCACTGTTAATATTGAAGTAAGCTATAATTGGAAAATGTTTTGAAAACCATGAGCCCAAATATCCTTGATGACAAGGTGAACGGTCAAATTATACATGGTGGTGTCACGTGTCACGTGTCACGCGTCACGTGGCATTATTTGAATATTCTGTAAAATAGAGAAGGTTTGAATCTTCTGTAGAGTATAGAAGGTTTGGCTTAATATTAAGTATATATAATAATTATTATAAAAACAAATGGATGGTGGGATTTCAGACCTACCTCACCCCAAGTCCTTTCCTTTCCCCTTTCCCCTTTCCTTTCCTTTTTACGTCCATATCAATTTCCTCACACTTTCATTTCCAATAGCGAGTGACACGTCACATTCTCATTACCCCTTGCGTTATGTACACGATTTACAAATTACAATCTTTTGTTAAAAATTTATTGTAAAGTTTTGATATTTTAATATATGATATATTTTAATATTTATACTATTAATAAAATCAATACTCTTAAAATATTTTATAAATTTTTAATTAAATATATAAATAAAATTATATATGTAACTCAATTGATTGTGACTCTTTACATTTTTTTTGCACGATACAAAAACATAAATTCTTAATTTGATAGATATGTATGCAATTTACTATATGAAATACATAATTAATCAGCATTAACATTGTATTAAGAGTAAGCAAACGGTTGATATGGTCGATTAAAAATTTTAATCAATTTTTTTAATTGTTTCGATAAAATTAAACTAAATTTTTAATATTAATTGATTGAATTGATTTCGATAGATATATTCGGTTAATCGACATCATTTATATATTTAATTTTTTTATATATTTAATTTATACTTATTTTTTAATTTATGATGTTAATTTATATTTAATATATTATTAATTTCTTAATTTTTTAATTGATTAATAATCAAAACAATTATTTTTTAATTAATTAATATATATTATTTATTTAATTAATTAATTTAATAAAAAAAAGCGAAGAAAAGAAAGAGTATATTATTCATCTGTTTGAGATAAGAGTGTAAATGAGATATTACCCCAATGGGGCAACTCGGCTACTGTTACATCTACGATTTTTCTCCATTTAAAAGCTATGATGTCATTAAAATAACAAAAGTTAACAAATTACTCTCTGGCCAAGTCTTTTGGGGTCGGCAAGTTTTGGGATGGGACCCACTTGAACAAGAACTAATCCTATCTAAAAGTTATGATGACATTGTTCATTAGATTCCTTAAAAAAAAAAAAAATCTTCAGTAGATATTTCGTTTGAGTGTGCTTTAAGGACCACTTAAAACAAAATTTAAGATATACACTGTTTTGATTTTTGCTTTTAAGTAAACAACAGCAAAACATCATCTTAATGAACCTTGAGCTTAAAAGTATAGTTAGTAAAGAGAAAATAAAAAAAAATAATTGATATTTTCTTTTTAAATAAAAATTATAATTTTTTTAAATTGAGATAATTAAAGAAAACGTTAAAATAATTTTTTTATCACTTTTTTGTCACTTTTCCATCGTTTTTATCAAATTTAATTTTTTTTTTCCCCTCAGATTCTCTACCTTTTTTTTCTTCTATTGATCAGAGTTCAAAGCCAAAACTAAAAATAAGAAATACAAATATGCAATATTCTTTTTTTTTTCCGAACGAGAGCTACATTATTTAAGAAGCAATTACGTTGCATAAAAAAAAGAAAGAGACAGAAAGCAATTACGAATTTTTTTTGAAGTTTTTTTCTTATCAATAGTACGTTCACTCACCAGCCTCTCTTCATGTCTCAGTCTCTCTCCCTCTCTCCAAATTATCCAAATTTATTCTCTAACATCCTTGACTTTGTGCTTATCCACTGTCAAGTATGACGTCTTCAATTTCATAGAGAAAAGCTAGTAACGATGTAGATGATATTTCATTTCATTTCACTGTCATGTAAGTATGACCTATCAAGCTCATACACAATCTAAAATTAAAAAGGCAATTACATAAAATAGAAAAATCTGATTTATGCTTTATTTAACATCTCTATCTCTCTGTTAACTTAGATGAACAGCTTGAGCCTTAAGTAGCCGCCATGGCTTCTTCAAGCAGTGGAAATGAGATGAAAGTGGTAAAAAGCGAAAAAGACCTAACAAACAGAGCCTACATGCCTGGCGAGGAGTTGGAAGCCTTTCGCATCAATTATCCCTTTCGCATCTATTATCAGGGAAAGAATTTGTATCTTGCTCTCATAAACGGCCTACTTGTTGTGAGACTATCATATCCTTTGTTTTTAAGCCAGATTTTTTTATCTGCTTGCTTTCTGTTAAGTTGTGTTTTACCGTATAATATCTTTTCCTTTTTGATTTTGAATTTTATCTTATGAAATGCTAACTTATTTTCAGTCTCGTCAGGATACGGTTCGGTATTGTAGTGTCATCTCTGTTTGGTGTTTTCTTTTTCGTTTCCTTGATTCATGCTATCTTATTATTGGTGGCCATGAAAATGGGAATTTTTTTGAAGAGAAATACAGGTATTTTCGAATCAAATTTATTCTATTTTTTTGTTTTAAATCCTCTCCACAAAATTGGAAAGATCCGTGATTTATGAACTTTGTTTTTATTATTTTTCATTTGGCACGTTAAATCTGGTTGTCTTCAATACTTCAAATCCCCTGTTTCGAATCCTCTGGTTAGTTTGTGCTTTCCCCTTTTTGCATGTTGATTTTGTTCTTTTGCAACGAGCATTTTATTTTTTTTATTGTTTTTTCAACAAGACAGAGTCTTAAATTACCGTATCAAGTTGAACAGAGAAGCAAGGGACACTTAGAATCGCCTGTTTTGAATGTCAAGCTGCAGGGTCAAGCTGCAGGGCCAGTGATTGTACTTTTCAGATGTATCTGTCAAGCTCTAATTATAGTAAGATAGCCATAAATTGACCTTATAAACCCAGTATTGAAGGACTAAGGGATTTCGCTACTGATTTTTGTTTTTTTGTTTTTTTCGAGGTACTGTAATAAAGTTTGGACTCTTGGAGATAGCATTTGCGTAGCAATATATTATATAATATTTATTGACTTCTCAGGTATAGATCTGGGCCAGAACTGCAAGTTTAAAATTGTTTTTCTTGGCAATATGGGGGGACAGGCTCCTAGGCATTGAGGAGTATAGAAACCCCACACCTCCCTTTCTTCTAAGTTCTTCCCCCAAGAACCTTTTTGTATTATGGTATATGCCTTTAAGCCCTTAACCAGACAAACTGAAGATAATAGCTTGAGAAAAAGGTGAAATTGCTCTCAATGAACAGCACTGCGACTTTGCAAAGACTACATTGGGAGGGTCTGCAACAGTTAATTCGTAAGTGTTACTTAGTAATTTTGGCTACTTTAATTCTTTTTCTTACATTTTGTGATTTCTTGTGGTAACGGTTTGCAGATTTGAGCTCCCTCGTGATTTTGAAATAGTTGAGTTGTATGTAGGGTTGGAAAGTCCAAATTCTGAGAGTATGGAGGTACACATTACTATCAATCCTTTTTCTTCTTCTTCTAAATAATTTATTTTCGAAAACGAACTTCTTCTACCGCTATAGATCTATGTGTAATTTTTATGTATCTATATCTGCAGATTAATGCTGCTGATTTGGAGAAAAAACTGAAAGACATGTGCAGTAGACAGGTAGCAACATCTTCCTTTACCCCTCATTTATATTTTTATTTGTATATTACAAAATCGCCAACATAAACATATGTATGTATATAGTATTTACATGTGTTGCATTCATTTGATAGTATATTGTATGACAAAAGAGAGAGAGAGATTACATTGAGGGGAATAGTATCTAGGGAATTGATTCTTATTGAGGCAAAGAAGAAGGATGACAGATGGATAGAGAGCACATTTTGGAGGGTGAAGTTAGGTAACTGGTTGAAAATTATTGAGTAAATCCAAAACATATGCTTTGACAAGTTGTATGATAAATGGAGGCACCGTCCTTTGTAGGTGACATTTTGAGAAAGAATAGCTAAAAGTGGCCATGTTAAAAGATTGAGAAGAAAAACACAAAAGAGAACTTCCTTGTAACATTTTGTCAGCATATATGTGAGGTTTTGGAATTAGCCAAAAAGGATAATGCTGAGGGAAAGACCTCATTAGATGGTGGATGGGTTCTAAACCCAGCACCATTAAGTAGAATTAATGAGCTTGTACATCCTCCTCTCGTTACATAGCACAATGGTGTTCATTCTATTAGAAAATCATAAACTCCCACCATCTCCTCCCCCCCCCACCCCTCCCCTCCTGCACTACCAACCATTAGTGTCTGTTTAGATTAGATTTTGATAAGAACATACCAATTCAAACAACAAGTACAAGAAACCAGTGGTAATGCAAATTCAACAATCTTGCATATAGTATTGAAGTGCATCCTAAATTAAGCCTTTAGTTAGGTCAAGTAAAATACAAGGGATTAAAAATTAATGAATATTTTCAAAAATGCCTTCTTTTCTTAAGCATCTCTGAACGCTTTAAAGCATTTTCCACTCTTGTCCAATTTGTTCTCCTAGAAATAAGCAAGGTAAGGAGTGTATGTTTCAACTTCAAGCCTCTAAACAGAGGAGAGCTGGTACAAAGATGTTTGAGTCTGCATGAGAAACCACTGACAATCGAGGGCTCAGGACTTAAATAGTCTAGTGTTTGTTTTCCTTTCTTCAAGCACTTTTTTTTTCATTGCTAGCTTATCGTTCTTTTCATCTCAAAGACTAAACAATCTCAATGCCTCCCTCTCTCTCATCCCTTGATTTTGTGAGCAGTATTTGCTTTGTGCATGCCATATTTATCGTGAATCTAATTTTAGGGTCTCAGTTTCTTTGAAGTTTAAGGATAGGGTATTTGCTTGTCAACAGTTTTTGGAAAATTCATTGCAGCCCTGGTTTTGGTGGTTGTTGACAAGAACCATGGAGCAGGCTGCTAACTCAGGGTCTGACAAAAGAGTAAAGAAGTAAGTTGTTTATTTCTTTTAGCTTTTCTGTTTCTTTGTTTTGGCAGTAGTTTCGCCACCCTCCCCCAACATTTGGGGTTAAATTGGTAGGAAGCAACACAAATCACATTTTGAGCATCAATTTGAATTTTGCTATGAATAACGAAATTACTGCGGTATTAACATTTCTATGAAATATCTTTCTAGCAGTTCCTTTGGGTGCGAGGAATATAATTGGTTTATTATCGAGATTAAGATCTTTGCTTTATGCTTAATCAAATGAGTGTTATTTAACTGTCACCAATTCCCCCAACCCACCAACATTGCCATCATCATTAAATTTAGATGGGTTTGAGTTTTCATCATTGATCCTATTATATACTCCGTAGAACCTTTTTGTACAATTTTCTCCATGTCTTGTATAATAGGTGAAAGTGAATAATTATCCAACAGCGGATGGGATAAGCTATCTCGAGGCCAAACATTTGTTGCTTCTGAACTATTGCCAGTCGCTTGTTTATTATTTGCTACGGAAGGCAAAAGGCTTTTCGATTGAGGGTCATCCTGTTGTTCGGAGCCTTGTAGAGATAAGGTTATTTTTAGAGAAGGTCTGAATCTGTTTATATTTTGCTTCATCCATTGATTCAATTGATCATTGAGTAGTGAGTCTTACGGATTGTTCTCCTTTTTGCTTGTTAATAGATTCGACCAATTGACAAGAAACTGCAATACCAAATTCAGAAGCTTACAAGGGTTGCCGGGACTGTAACAGAGCAGCCAGATCCTAGTCAAAAGGAATCAGATGCACCTCAGAAGACAAAGGATCCATTGAAATATCGCCCAAATCCTGACATGCTTGTTAGCAAAACAGACATGACCCTGGAGGTGATTATTACTGAAAGTATCTCTCACTACTTATGTGAAGACCCTATTGAGTTTTTTTTATTGTTTTTTTTTCTTCTGAAGTCTCTGTCTATATACTGTAGGATGGTGTATATCGACCCCCCAAATTCGTGCCTGTTTCCATGGAGGATAAGATCTCAAAACAGGAAAGAAAGGCCTCAAGAAAGGAGAAAGACATTCTAAAACAAGCTGTTCAGAGTACTTGCATGAAAGAAGTATGGAATGAGGTCGAAGGGAGACCTGAAGAGGTTAGTTGTGCACTTCTTATTTGGTCTTAGTGGACTTCATGAATGGGTTCAGCTGATATTCTCTTTATTGATGGTCAAAATACAGGTTAGAGATGTTATTGGAGCTGAAAGTAGAGAACTTGACAGATTTAGGGCAAAGTGGGAAAAGTGTCTTGATAGATTTAGGGCAAAGTGGGAAAAGTGTGAAAGGCAAGAAGAGGAGCTTTTCACTCGTGCTCCTCGTACAAAGGAGGAGAAGAGAGAGAAACACTTAAAGAAATCAAGAAATGGGTATGTGGTTTGAAATTAGTATTGTTTTTATTGGTCTTTTTAATACTGTCAATCATTGATCTAAAAGTTTTCTTCTACAATCTGATAAAATTGATATTTGGTAGTTGTGTTGACTCTTCTATATTTGTTTGTAACAGATTGATTGGTCTGACTGAGAATTTCTATGATGATATCAGATTGATTGGATTTTTATGAAGTAGGAGTTGACATCTTTTGTCCTTCTGCAGAGGAAGCATTGAAGGACAAAAGAATTGGATGCATAGGGCTGACAGAGTTAAGAGCAGCTTGTTGCTTGGGCGTTTTGTGTTCGAGTTGTCAGTTAGTAGTCTTCGTGGTTTGGATGCATATTTATTAATTTAATTTTGTTGATTCAGAGATTTTTTTTTTTTGCTTCTTTAGACTATTTAATTGGATGTATTTAGTTATACTGTTTTGATTTAGACTATTTATGCAGTGGTAGATTCCGATGTTTGGTTTGTCAAGAATTTATTGCTCTTCTGATTTGTATCTGTGGGCTTAGCTGTACCTCTAGGCTCATATTCCAGGAAATATGAGAAAGATATGGTGGATTTTGTTTGTGTATTTCAGTTAACTATGTACACTATTTTCTGACATTTTATGTTGTATGGTTTCTAGTTCAGCAACTTTTTCAACTTCCGTTTGGGCAATGCACTCTTGCAGTTACTCATCCAATAAATAACAGTCGTCACTTGCCTGACTAAAACCAAATGTTTTTTTTTTTTTTTTATTGGTAAAAGTAAATATATTAATAAAAAATTATATACAAAAATATATTGGGCATACCCAGAGATATGAACATGAAAGCTCTTAAAAACTTAGTTTAAAATCAGGAAAATTAACATATACAATTTTATAAACATGTATTTTAATTTTCTTGACAATGCTGCTTGGAGGAGTAATAATGCCTTCAAATTGTCTAGCATTCCTTGCTAGCCAAATGTGGTGCACTGTGCTGGCGAAAGCAGTACGTTTGGCCTTAGTTGATGGCTTTTTTCCCTCAGGCTTCTTTATGAATCTATTTTGTTGCACTTTTAATGGTATACGCCTTCTGCAGCCTAACCAGACTTTTATGTCTTTCCATATAACCTCGCTGATTCGGCAGGAGAAGAAGATGTGATTAACTGATTCTTCTGAATCTCTACACAATGGGCATATTTTGTCCATATCCATGAACAAGAGCTTGTCCTTAGTGAGCAGTTTATCCTTGATGATTAACCATAAGATGAATGCATGCTTGAGAGTGCAGCAACTGCTCCACACCACAGGAGCCCATATAGCATTTGAACCTTTAGGCCTAAAGAAATTATATGCCTTCCTTATACTGATCTGGTCCTGATCTGCCCGTTGCATCATTTTGGCCTGTGCTTGTTGGGTTGAAGACTCAGAAGCTATCATACCATTCTTTATCTCAAGAAGTTTTTTCCATAATGTTGAATCCTCATGCTTAGGACTCAGGCTCCAAATGGAAGACCCTTGCAGATAGAAATGATCCACCCATCTTACCCATAAAGAATCTTTCTTTTCGTGGATGTTTTATAGAGCTTTAACTAACAAACCTGAGTTCCAGCTTTTAAGGTCAATGAGCCCCAGACCCCCTTCAGCTTTTGGGAGACAAACCTCTTTCCAGGTAACTAGGGCCTTCTTAGAATCTGAATTCTTACCACTCTATAAGAATGCTCTGCATAATCTGATAATTTTGTCCTTGATGTTAGCTGGAATAGGGAAAATTGCCAACCAAAAACACTCCACACCCTATAGGACAAATTTGATTAATTCTGCTATACCAGCATAGGACAGATTAGTGCCTACCCAAGCATTG
Organism: Bretschneidera sinensis; assembly: GCA_023935145.1. NCBI lineage: Eukaryota > Viridiplantae > Streptophyta > Magnoliopsida > Brassicales > Akaniaceae > Bretschneidera > Bretschneidera sinensis. The sequence continues at coordinate 145,010,928 of CM043697.1, forward strand.
ATATATGCAGAGATTTTCTCTATTAGGGGAAGAAAGTGGGCAGTGTTAGGTCTAGTAGAGGCCAGAGGGACCCCTAGTTATCTGAAGGGAATGTTGCCTTCTTCAAAACCTGTGACCTTACTGATTTCAATAAGATCATCCCTGGATATCCCAACAGAGTACAAACTTGACTTTGGTAAGCTTGCCTGAAGCCTTGAGCTGTCACTGAATCTCTTAACACACTCCATTAGCATACTGACAGACCTAACTTCCCCTCTAGCAAAAAGGATAAGATCATCAACAAAAGCTAGATGGGTTATCTTGAGTTGCCCACATTTAGGATGGAATTTAAAATCAAGGGATTCATTAAACCTTGATAACAATCTCGAGAGGTATTCCAGGCATATTAAAAAAAAGGAAAGGAGAAAAAGGGGATCCCCTTGTCTGAGCCCTCTCTTTCCTTAAAAGAAACCATGAAGATCTCCGTTAAGAGATATGGAATATGATGTAGTAGTAACACACTCTATGACCCAGTTGATGAACTTGGCTGGAAACCCAATGCCCCTGAGCATGCTTTCCAAAAAATCCCAATTGACTATATCATATGCTTTCTTCAGATCAATCTTTAACATGCACCTGGGAGAAATTTTTTTCATGCTATATTTGCGAAGAAGCTCTTGCACTAAATAGATACTTTCAATCATACTTCTGTTTTTTATGAAAGCAGCCTGAGCAGGGTTGATAATACTAACCAAGATGGAAGCTAAACAAGAAGCTATAATCTTGGAAATGACTTTATAAACCACATTACAGCAAGCAATGGGCCTAAATTCTTTCACTCTTGTTGCTTGTTTTGTTTTAGGAATCATTGCCAATGCAGTGTGATTGATTTGCTTTAGCAGCTTGCCACTCCTGAAAAATTCTTGCATTGCCCCCACAAAATCCTGTTTTATAATTCCCAAGCTTTCTTGAAGAATACTGATGAGTACCCATCAGGTCCAGGGGATTTATCCTCCCTATGCTAAATAAAGCTTCTTTGATCTCTTTCTTTGATACATCTCTAATCAAGAAATCAGACTACTCCTCATTTACCTTGGAACCCTCCTCAATAACAACAGGATTAATAGGGCAATTAGAAACAGACGAGCCCAACAAGTTCTTATAGAATCTAATAAATTCATTTACCACTTGGGCCTCTGATGTAGTCTGATGGCCCTTCAGGGTCTCCACTGCAGCTATATGGTTCCTGCTGATTTTCCTTTTCATCATGGCATGAAAAAATTTGGATCCTTTATCACTATTCATAAGGAATTTGCATTTGGCCTGGTGGGAGAAGAAACTTCTTTCAGCTTCTACTAGCTTGAATGTTTTTAACCTCTGTTCTGCTACCCTCACTTGCAGCTCTGAATCTGCATTATGATCATGCAGCTCCTGTTGCATTCTTAGAAGCTCATTAGATGTGCAGAAATATGACTAAAATGCTTCTCATTGAGCAATTTGAGAGAGCCTTTTAGAGACTTCAGATTTCTGCACAGTTTGAACATCTTGAACCCTATAGAATTACTGTCCATGCCTCACTAACTGTCCTCAAGAAGTCAGGATGGGTTGTCCACATATTAAAGAACTTAAAGGGCCTTTTTCCCACCATTCTCTTCTTCAAAAAGAGTAGCTACACAGTGAGAATGATCAGATAGGCAACCGGGAAGAGTAAATTTTGCATGAGCTAGGAACCCTCTCTGAATCCAAACACTGTTCACCATGGCTCTGTCCAGCTTACACCAAGTATGGTTATTTGACCATGTGTATAGGCATCCATTGAAGTTTATATCTGATAGGCCAGTTTCCCTACAACAGATGAGGGGTCCCTTAATTCATAGGCAGCTCTTGGCAGCCCATTCCCTTTTTCTTCCACTGCAAAAATATTGTTAAAATCTCCCATAACCAGCCAAGGAGAAGCATTGCTTTCACTGAATTCACATAGGTTGTCCCAAAGAGGTCTGCGAGATACTATAGTATAGAATCCATATACAAAACTAGTAGCAAAACTAATAGAACATATTAAGCACTTTACACCACAACGTATAACTTGGGGAGAAGAATCTATTACCGAAATACTGACCTTAGAGGGATTCTAAAGGACCAGCACTCTCCCAGCTTCATAAGTATGAAAGTTGTTTACTTGGTTCCATAACCTGAACTTATTTTTCATTATTCTACCCAGCTTCCCTTCATCCAGCTTTGTTTCCAGAATACACATTATATCTATTCTATTTGAATTCATGAGGTGCAAGACCTCATTGTGCTTTATGGGCTTGTGAAAGCCCTTGATATTCCAGCATGCTATTCTCATGTGACACCAAGAGGGGCATCCCCCCCTTCCTTTCCTTTTGAGACTCATTCATTGGACCTTCATCTTTTTCTTCTTTGAAGTTGCTTGAGGATCAGCTGACTTTAGAGTAAATTTTCCTTTGCCATCTCCCTTAGTGCACACTGGTTGATTTTCTTCCAGGTTCTACTTTAATCCAGAGACTCTAGTCACATCCTAGTGATGATCCTGTTGGTCTTTGGAGATCTCTTCCCCTGTAGACCTTGGTCATGGTTTAGATCCACCTATAAGAACTTCAACCACAGCTTGAACCTCTTTTGCAGGTTCTGCAGTACCTTCTTGCTCTTCTGATTTCTTCTTACTGATGGAAAAATTGGTATTAAACTTGCATTTTACATCTGAATGCCCAATTACCTTACATTTACTATAGAACTTTGGCATGTTCTCGTAGGTAATCCTTTGCTTTATAACTCTACCCCCGGAGAGATTAATGGTGACTGAGTGCTTTACCTCCTTAGCAACGTCTATCTCAACCAGGATCATAGCATATGAAATCCTCTCTTTTTTTGAAGTTAGTTTATCAGCATACAAAGGTTTCCCTAATCTCGACCCAATCATGCTGAGGACTTTAGAAGACCACAGTTCCAGGGGCAAGTTCTTCAACTGGAACCATACAGGTATTGTACTAATTTCCTCATTGTCAAACTGGAAAAACCTTGGCATGGTTTTGAGTAGCAGAGGTCTGCCATATATAATGTATGGACCTTCTTGCATAACCTTCATCATATTTTTTGGACTTTCAAACTTAAAAATAATCCATCCACTTTCATGGAATTGAGTTAAGACTCCCACTTTCCAAGAATCTGTTATCTGCTTCAAAGCCAATTTGCTTGGGAATTTTCCAACAAAATACCCAACAAGACAATGTGACATTTCATCGAACACATTATCAACATCTTCTTCTGATAGACAAATTTCCTCCTGTTCAAATTCCATGGCTGATAGCTGCTTCCCATTGCTAGGCTTTCTATTATTAACAAACAAGCTTACCCAATAAGGTTTTTTAACCTCCTCTTTTCGGACCCCTTCACTGTTCACACCAGGAACAGTTCTGGTAAAACCAGAACAGGGAGAGCTTACTGTTTCTAGCTGATCACACCCCTCACTTTTAGAGCTGGAATCAACATTCTCCAGTCCATTAGACCTGGTATCCTCGTCACCCAAGGTACAAGAGAGGTTTTCTGTGCCCAAGCTTTCAGCGTTTGCAGAGCACTGATCATCTTCTGCAATTCCTTTCAAACCCGTCACTTTTATTGTAGCATTCTTCTCATTGAAATATTTTTGAACAAATTCAGCGTCTTTTTGATTTTGAGGAGAGACCGTAATCTTCCTACTTTATTTCTTTTTACCCAGGGCAGATTATTGATTCAGATTCAAGAAAGAAGGGGGGAAGAAGATTAGTGAGACGGAAGTCATGGAAGAGCAGTAAATCGCGTTACTTGAGAGCTTCTCTCTCTAACTCTAACCGTGACTGACCCACTACCAAATGTTTGTTGATTATGGATGTACTAGAACCAGATCCAAAATAAAAATGCAGTGTCTTGGCAGTTAGCAAATCCACCTTCCTCTCTTATTCAGCTCAACCCAGAAAATGGATGGTTGCCTCATACCTAATAAACCTAGGAACAGAACTGCTAGAATTTCACCTAGTAATGACTGAATTTGGTAGAGCTAAGTTTCACCCATGGTCTGATATGCCACCAAAATAGAGCCAATATGGATTTCTCCATGGCCATGTTCGGGACAGTTTGTCTGTTGCTTTAAACTGATGTTTATTTTTTAATATTTACAAAAAAAAAAATTAATCAAATCAAACTGAATCATATATTAAAAACTCTTCAATATGTATGCTCGTGGTCTTATTAGAACTCTTCAATATTCTTTCTTTATGTTATACTTGTTACTCAGGAGTAAATCTGCGGGAAGGTTATCTAATTAATGGCTTAGTATTTTTCAAATAGTTTTGGCTTATAGTTTACAAAACAGTTATTGATAAAACATTAAAAAGTTATTTAATGTTTAATAAAATAATAATAGAAACAATTTTTTTTACACAGTTTCAATTCTTAAAAACTTTTAAATAATAAATAAATTACACAAAATTTTACACTATCCAATAAAAGTCATATAATAAATAAATTACACAACTTTAAATAAAAGCTATGTGCGATTCAACTCATATTTCATCAAAAGTTTAAAACTTAATAAATTTTATATGAAAAATTAAAGCTTAGATTGTAGGTTAAAATTTACCAAAACACTTTGATTTTTTGTCATTTAAAATTTTCATGAATATGTGTTATATAACATGTCGCAATGGTTAATTTTATTTTTGTAAAAGTGAAAATTTTAAATAGAACTTCACAAACTTTGTCTAAGTTTTACCCTAATGATTTTATACACGTAGAATGAAAACATCAATATTTTTTATTTTATTTTTTCAAATTTTTTCTTTTATTAAACAAGAAAAAAATGCATCAACTCCACTCACATTTTCTTTTTTCTCCTATTAAACACATCAAAAAAAATTTAATCACTAAAAAGAAAAAAAATACTGAAATATTCTTATCAAAATTTACATTAAAGAGCTCAAGGAAGGGATACTTTGTATATAGAGTTGTTTATATAGTGAAGTGAAAGATATATTTCTTTTTTTCTTCTGAGGAAAATGAACTCAAATCTTGAAAAAGGAAAAAAGTGGATTAAAAATATTTAAACAAAAGAAAAGAAATATGCACTTGAGGACCATATCCCTTTGTCACGAGGTGAGCAATAGACCCCACGGCCCGGCCCACCAGATGCCCATTACCCCCTGGAGGCTGGAGCCTCCTCAATTCAAAAGTAACGGTTTATAAATACTAACGGCGTCCTAATTTTGAATATCGAAACAGACCAGGCATTATTATCACTCCACCGGTAAAAAAAACACAGAAAAAGAAAGAAACCTTCCCAGTTCCTTGTTCCTAGTTCAGCTCCGCCCAGAAATCAGAATTCTCTCAACCTTTCAGCACATGTCAGAAACTCAATTCAATAGAACCTATCACCAGGACCCAGAAACCCTAAACCCTAAACCCTAATTCTTGGTCTAGTAGTATCTTTGACTGCAAAGAGAATCTCAAGAACACCGAAACTGACTGCAAGAATGACGATGATGCAGCTTTGGTCGGTTCGCTACTATTCGTTTCTGGTCCAAGAATGATAAATGCAGGGTTTACCAGTAGCAATTGCACAGGTTTTTGTGTTCATATTACTATTTTTAATTATTATTATTTTTTCGAAATGATGTTTAAATCTTGTTTGGTTACGGTGAAAATGTAAGAAGAAAAAATAAATTGGGATTTTAGTCTTGATTTTTTAATGATGTAGGGTACAGGTGGAAATTGCCTCTTAGTACCGGTTGATACTGCCAAAATACGACTCTCCCATAGGATGACGACACGTGGATCATCGTGATCCCAGAGTTCAAAGAGACACGCGGACAATCCAGGCTCAGACAGTTGGATCTCCAGGTCATGGCCGCCCTTCAAGGCATCATTGTCTCCAGCTGGGCCTCCACGTCACCACCGCCCTCCAGGGCATTTTGGCCCCCAGCTGGGCCTCCACGTCACCACCGCCCTCCGGACCATCATTACCCAACCAAGTTGGGATGTCAGGTCTAAGCACCGTCTTAACGCATAGACGGCTCTGGAGTAAGCCAGCAAGGCAAAAGCCCTAGTGAACGGTTCTCAGCTTCCTAGCTGGGCCTCATAGGCATCATTACCTAACCCAGTTGGGGTATCCTATCACAACCGCCCTGGCCCACTACCGCCTCCGAACACCACCGCCTTCGAAACTCTATAAAAATGACTTGGTAAGCAGTCCAAAGGGAGCACTGAGTTTTTCAGTTTTAAACACATATACACTTTGAGCTTTCTCTAACTTAAGCGTTGGAGCATCCTCGGAGGCATCCCCTCCGTCGACCCCAATAGCTACTCTCCCTTTCCCTGTGCAGGTACTTCTACAGTCTAACCTCCAACTCAGCAACGCACATATTTGGCATCAACAGATTGGCACCGTCTGTGGGAAATCACATCTCTCGCTGACAGTAACAGCGAAGAAGTCTAACGAACTCATCTGTTAGCATGCCCCGAAAAACACCCGCCAGGGATCTAGACGCTCGAGTGCTATGGTCGGGACAACGGTTGGGAGCCAGTTCCTCAGCCGAACCCGAGGTTCACCCAAATGAAGGCACGCTCCAGGCGCAATTCGCAGAGCTCGCACATCTAGTGGCCGATCTGACGGCCGAAGTTCGCAGGAGACCTCAGCAGACGCTGCCACTCCCGTCGCAGGAACCAGGTCACAACGGTTCCACTGCCCGCCGCCCACCAGCGGATGTCTGCTCGGCGACCCACTCACCTCCCCCAGCCAAGTTCGGAGAGAGTCCCGTGCCCAAGAGTAGCGAAGGGTTTGGCAAACGGATCGAGGACATAGAGGGACGAATCAGTGAGGAACTTAAAGAACGTGGCCACAGTATTAGCGATGATCTCGATGTACAGGACCCACCTTTCATACAAGAAGTCCTTGACGCCCCCCTCCCACTAAATTTTCGGATGCCACAAATCAAACTTTACGATGGATCCACCGATCCCTTGGACCATCTCCAGCACTACCGAACCACAATGACCCTCCATAGACATTCGGACCCTGTGATGTGCAGGGCATTCCCATTAACCCTCGAGAAAGCGGCTGGGACGTGGTATTCCCGCTTGAAACCAGGAGGTATTCGCACCTTCAAAGACCTAAGCTATGCTTTCGCCTCACATTTCATCAGCAGCAAAGGACCCAAGAAAACTTCAGAGTCTCTGTTTAATATTGTCCAGTCAAAATGAGAGAAGCTTCACGCCTATATTTCCAGATTCAACACTGTAGCTTGGGAGATCCCAGACCTTGATCCCAATGTTCAGCTCTTGGCATTCAAAAATGGATTAAGATCCGGATTCTTCAGTTCAAAACTCATCAGACGTCCGCCTATGGATATGAATAAAGTCTTGGCGCGAGCCGAAAAATACATGCTGGCAGAAGATGATCAGGCATTCCGAAGAGAACACGAAGTAGACACGGAAAGGAGGAAGAGAGGCCTCACTAGTCCCGGCCGCGAACCCACTAAGCGGCCGTTTCGCGATGAGAAACCCAGAACCCTCAGGCCTTTTGAGGAAAGATCCCGGACTCTTGCAGCCTTCGGAACCAGAGCCAGAACTCCGGGGCAAATCCACAGCTATTCACCACTGAATGCCTCCAGGACCAACATTCTGATGCAGATTCATGACAGGGACCTCTTGCAATGGCCCCCAAGGCCGCCGAACCTCAACCCAGATCGAAATACTTAGTGTAGATTTCACAGAAACTTCGGCCATGACACGGAAGAATGTAAGGCCTTAAAAAACCAGATCGAGGCCCTCATCAATCGGGGGCATCTAAAAGAATATGTCGGGCCACGACAGGAGAAATATGATGAACGATCGCATAGAAGCCCTGAACGTCCTTTTGAGCGAAACAGACCTACAAGGGCAGCACGGAAGAGCCCAGGGCCAAGTTATAGGGAGCCTAGCCAGAAAAAACCGGAGGTCCCCGTGGCGAAGATTATCAAAACCATTTACGGAGGACTCGCTGCTGGCGGGGGGTCGCATGCTCGTAGTAGGTCTTATGCCAGGTCAATAGCCTCTGTTGCTGGACCTCATAAACGACCTAAGACCAGAGAGACTATTTCTTTTTCGGACGAAGACTTGGAAGGAGTGCAGATCCAACACGACGACGCTGTTGTAATTTCACTCCTTGTGGCTAATCATGAAATAAGACGAGTCCTAGTCGATAACGGGAGCTCAGTCGACATCCTCTTTTATGATGCCTTTCAACAAATGCAACTGGGCGATGCACATCTAGAGCTGGTCTCCACCCCACTCTATGGCTTCTCAGGGGGATCGGTTTTTACAGAAGGCAGCATAACTCTCCCGGTAACTCCACTTTGTTAATTGTTCGACAACCTTCCTCCTACAATATGATACTCGGACGACCCACGCTGAATAAACTCCGAGCGGTTGTCTATACCCATCATTTCAAAATCAAATTCCCCACGACAGACGGAGTAGGCGAGATCAAAGGAGATCAACGAATCGCCAGATCCTGTTATCTCAGTGCAATAAGGGGTAAAAAGACGGAAGCCCTACCACTTGAACTGGATGACCTTAGGGATGAAGCAAGCAACCTACGAGGTAGGCCCGGAGAAGATGTACTCACGATCCCCCTCGACGAAGATAGCACCAGAACTGTTCAAATTGGTTCCGACCTGTCCAACACATTTCAAGAATCTCTATTAGCCCTTCTACGGAAAAACCAAGATCTATTCGCCTGGACTGCTGCAGATATGCCAGGAATCAGCCCGGATGTCATCGTACATCGCTTGAGTGCGGATCTGACCCACAAACCGGTTATCTAGAAGAAAAGGTCGTTTGCTCCTGAGCGACAGGCAGTTGTTCGGGCAGAAGTTGACAAATTATGTTCGGCTAACTTCATCCGAGAGGTGAGCTATCCAGACTGGGTATCTAATGTTGTAATGGTAAAAAAGGCAAACGGCAAATGGCGAATCTATATAGACTTTTCTGATCTCAATAAAGCCTGTCCTAAAGACAGTTTTCCTTTGCCCCGGATTGATCAACTCGTTGACGCAACATCCGGCCATGAGCTGTTAACATTCATGGATGCTTACTCCGGGTATAACCAAATCCTCTTGCACCCGCCTGACCAAGAGAATACGACATTTATCACAGAGCAAGGCCTCCATTGTTATAAGGTCATGCCGTTCGGTTTGAAAAATGCTCGGGCTACTTACCAGAGGTTAGTAAACAAGATATTCAAAGAGTAGAGGGGTCGGAATATGGAAGTATATGTGGATGGCATGCTGGTCAAAAGCGTCAAAACACAAGACTACGAGGCCGATCTCCAAGAAGCTTTTGATATCCTCCGCCATCATCACATGAAGTTGAACCCTACAAAGTGTGCCTTTGGAGTCACTGGGGGAAAATTCCTTGGCTTCCTGGTCACCCACAGAGGTATAGAAGCCAATCTAGAAAAGATCGATGCTATTCTTCACATGAGTCCACCTCGGACCGTGAGGGAAGTCCAGCGCCTTACTGGAAGAATAGTGGCCCTCAGCCGATTCATGTCAAAATCTGCCGAGAAGTGCCTTCCCTTTTTTAAAGCCATTCGTCGGACCCAGAACTTCGTGTGGAACGAAGCTTGTCAAGAAGCCTTCAGGGCGCTGAAAATATATGTGGGGACACCTCCCGTGCTTACCAAACCAGTAGTCGGCGAAAACCTTTTCTTGTATCTTTCAGCTGGGCCCGAAGTAGTGGCCTCCATCTTAATACGAGAAGAAGAAGGCACACAAAAGCCAGTGTATTATGTCAGCAAGGTACTTCACGATGCCGAAACAAGATATCTTCCGACGAAAAAGATGGCGTATGCTCTGTTGATTTTGGCCGGGAAGCTTCGACCTTATTTTCAAGCCCATACCATCACAGTCCTCACCAACCAGCCTCTTCGACAAATACTCCACAAGCCAGATGTTGCCGGTAGAATGGTCAAATGGTCAATAGAGTTGGGAGAGTTCGACATCCGTTATCAGCCTCGGACAGCTATCAAAGCACAAGCCTTAGCTGATTTTGTCATGGAAACTACTTTGCCAATAACGGAAGAAGAATCCCCGCAGGATGTTAGTCAATCGAGCCCGTTTTTACGTTGGACCCTTCATGTGGACGGATCCTCCACTGACTCTGGAAGCGGAGCCGGGCTCATTCTAAGCGGTCCCGATAACTTCGCCATTGAGTACGCCCTAAGGTTCAGGTTTCCAGCGTCGAACAATGAAGCCGAGTATGAAGCTCTACTCGCAGGCATGAAATTAGCCAAGGTAATATCTGTACATAATTTACATGTATATAGCGATTCCCAACTAGTGGTGAACCAGGTGAACGGCGAATTCGAGGCCCGAGGAGAAAAAATCGCTCGCTACCTAGCAGCAGCAAAGATATTAGCTGGGTAGTTTGAAGTATTTTCTCTAAACCAGATTCCACGGACAGAAAATACGAAGGCCGACTCATTGGCCCGGCTTGCTTCATCTTGCCAGCTCGAGTCCATGCGAGCAGTCTACCTTGAAACCCTAGCCGTACCTAGTATCGACGAAATAATGGTCTTACCCGTGGTTGGTGAGAGAACATGGATGAGTCCTATCCTGGAATATCTACGTGACGGTACTCTTCCCGATAACAAAGGCGAAGCCCGAAATATTATGTCTCGAGCCGCCCGATACGCAATTCTGGATGATCACCTGTATAAGCGAGGGTTGACAACGCCCTTCTTGAAGTGTCTTGACCCGACCGAAGCTAATTACGCCCTCCGAGAAGTCCACGAAGGTTTATGTGGAAATCACCTCGGGGGACGTGCCTTGGCGTTCAAAATCCTTCGTCAAGGATACTATTGGCCGAGGATGAGGGAAACAGCCATGGATTTGGTGACCAAATGTCAAAGCTGTCAACGGTATGCCACTGTGCCACATCAACCGGCGAACCTTTTGACACCAATAGTAAGTCCACTTCCTTTCGCTATGTGGGGAACAGACCTTCTCGGACCCTTTCCCGGAGCAACCGGCCAAAGAAAGTACCTCACAGTTGCAATAGATTATTTTACAAAATGGGTAGAAGCTAAACCCTTGGCCAGCATCACGGACTTTCAAGCCCGAGCCTTCATGTGGAAATCAATCGTATGTCGGTTTGGAGTACCGCGAGTGTTAGTGACAGACAACGGCAAACAGTTTGACAGTGTTCAGTTCAAAACATTTTGCGATGAATTACACATTGACCATCGTTTCTCTTCGGTTGGATACCCACAAGCAAATGGGCAAGCCGAAGTTACCAACCGAACGATCTTGCAAGGCATTAAAAGGCGAATAGACGAAGCAGAGAAGCAGTGGACAGACCATTTACCCAACATACTTTGGGCATATCGAACCACGACTCGAGCACCCACCGGGGAAACCCCATTCTTCATGACTTATGGGTCCGAGGCAGTCATCCCCTTAGAAATAGGAGTACCTTCCTTGCGAGTTCAGAATTTCAAGGAACGAAGCAATGAGGAAGCCCTTCGCACGAACGCCGATCTTTTCGATGAAGCCCGGGACAAAGCCCAAATCCGACTTGCCGTTTATCAGCAGCGAGCCACCAGGTACTTCAATTCAAGAGTAAAAGTAAGACGTTTCTGTCTTCATGACCTCGTTTTGCGAAAGAACGAAGTATCTAGGCCTCGAGAATCAGGCAAACTAGTCCATAATTGGGAAGGGTCATATCGAATCAAAAAAACATGCCATCCTGGCACTTTTGAACTCGAATAATTGAACGGAAAAGCCATTCTTCGTACTTGGAATGCGGAACATCTTCGACGTTTTTATCAATAAATAGTGTTGCGCATATGTAAACAGTTTTGTTTTATATATTAAAGACTTTACTTACATCTTTCTGCCGACTAAAACAAAAAACCTAAACCCAGGCAAAGTAGGGCACCAGCAGCCTCAAAATACAACATAAAAAACTGGCTGGGCCAAAACAACAAAAAAGTGGGCTACGACAGATTGCCCTCAACCTAAGCCCTACTGATCTCCAAGGGCAGGAGACCCCGTGCCTGATCGCCCGTCACGGTCTTGTCCGTCAGTAGGCTCATCGTCGGAAGCCAGCAACTCCTCATCCTCGGGCCCCAGCAGGTGTAGCGCGGAGAAATCGAGCTCCGGGTACATGGCCTCAGCCTTCCCCTTGGCCTCCATGAACCCCGTAAGGTACTGCTGGCCACCCTCGAAAACGACGGCCAGGCGATAGGCCTCCGAACTCTGAAAGGACACCAAGGCTTCCTCCACGGCCACATTAGTACGAGCCTCAGCCTCCTCTGCAGCGGCTCGAAGACGAGCCTCGGCCTCCTCCGCTGCGGCTCTAAGGCGGGCCTCGACCTCCTCGACAGCTGCCCGAGCAGTGGCTTCGGCTTCGGCTTTAGCCAGGACAGTAGACTCAAAGGAAGCCTGCAGCCGACAAACAGCCTCTGTCCTCTCCTCCAGCTGGCGCTGGGTACGCCCAAGAAGCTCCGCTGTCTCCATGCATCGACGTGTGGCCGCGCCCACCAGAACACCCATCTGATACCAGAAGCCATGTGTGAAACAAAATTCGACGAAAAAAATGTAAAGCGAAGCGAAAACAGAATCTAACCTGAGAAGCCAAAGCCTCGGTCGCCGCACAGAGAGAGTCCGTGGTCTTTCGACCCAACTCAGCAATGTCACGAGGGGGGGTACCCTTAAACAGATGTTCCCTCGCCACCCGAGGATGTGCGAAGACAGAGTCATCTGTACGGATGGCCCAGTTGGGCATGAAGATCGAGGCCTCCGAAGCCGCCCCTTGGCTAGGGCTTGGGATAGTGGAAGTCCCCGTAGTCACGGGGATCGACGTCGGGGCACTACAGACCGGAGGTGTCTCTGACTGGGTCGGTGGCCTTGGAGGAGTCCCCAAGTCGATTGGAGCCGGAGATAGGGCTCGGGGCCTCTTCTTAGGCCGCAAAGTCGAGGCCGTTTGCTTCTCGGACCGAGCCAACCTCCTCTGCTCCAATACCAACTTTTTGGCATGCTCTCGGGCACGGGCAACCGCCTCCATCTCTGATCAAAACACACAAACAAACAAAGGAAGGAAATAGCATAAGTACAAATCGCAGGATAACGATGCAAAATAAGAATAAAGAAAGTAAAAGGTAAACCAAAGCCTTTATCGCTCTCAAGCGAAGGCTCGGGCCACGAAGAACAAAGACCTCACCGGGCCAGTTCTTCATTGTCATATAGGACCCCGATGTCCAAAGGCGAGGCCACCATGGCGTTCACCGTCTCTTGCTCATACGGAAGAAGGCCCGCCTTTTTGTATTTCCCGGTGCTTTCCATACTCCACGCAAGAGGTAAGCCGAAGTCCTCGGCAGATCAGATGAAAAAGAAATTCTTCTTCCACCTTTTGATAGATGAAGGGGTCTTCTTCAGCAACCTCCTCTTCGGCCGAGTACTGAAGACCACCCACCCTGTCTGACCATGCCGGCTGATCAAGAAGTAGGCCTTAAAAATATCCATCGTCATTGGTCGGCCCACTTCTAAGCAAACGTAGATAAAGGCCATGATCAGCCGTACCGAATTGGGCACCAGCTGACACAGCGTTATATCAAAGTACTTAAGAATCGTACAAAAGTAGGGGTGAAGTGGAAACCGGAGCCCGACCTACATGTGATGCTCGTACACGCAGAGCTCGAACGGGGCTCGGTCAGGGAGGACATCACAGGCCCTCTCCCCCACCCTGGCCAGCCGAAGACCGTACTCACCCGGAATGCGGTACGTCTTCCTGATCACTTCCAAATCCTTCTCCCTCAGTTGGCTAGGGATCTCGTTGGCTGTATAGTTCCATACCTCTCTCTCCTCTCCAGCCGAGATCTCCCTAATGTCGGTCAACGCTCTAAGAGTGTCCTCACCAGACGAGGACTCTTCCTGATATTCTCTCCCCACCTTCAAAGGAACGTAGGGCACTAGTGCCATGGGGTCTGCCCTTGGCGTGCCCGTTACGGGGGCATTCCCCCCAGAAGAAAACGAGGACGACTCTACTTCTTCGGAGCTGCTACCACTCGTATCATCTACACTACTCCTACCATTACTACTACTAGGCCTATCGCGGTATGTATCAAACGAAGAAGACATGATGTAAAAATTAAAGAAAACACGAACTCACCAAAGTGCGAAGGATTCGGACTTGAATTCCTCCTAAACGTTCGGTATATGTCCAAGAGCGTTCCTCCCAAGATCTCGCGAACGCCACGATTACACCAAACTTCTCTCCGAAAGGACGAGGACGAGGACTCACAAACACAATTGGGACGAGGCCGAGGGCTCTCAGAAAAGCTACTCTCTGAAAACAAAAGGAGATTATGGAATGAGTGAGGAAGAAGGGGAAACCAAAGCCCCTTATATAGGGGAAGGGTCACCGCCAACGAGGAACATTTAATGCAGTCGCAGGAACCAAGGGGACTCTTTAAATTCCCAAGCGACCAACACACTTTCCCAGGGGGCGTTACGTCCCTCGAGGTGGCCGCCGCTTTCCCTAAAACGGCTGTTTAAAATTCCAAGGTAACATGACGCGGCATCTACCCAAGTAAGGCCACGTGTTATCTCAGCCGCCGTCTTGGACAAGAAACACTTTCCCGTAGCTCCACTAGTCCTCGGCCCACTCTCTTCAAGGTCCGAGGAGATGGATTACTCCACTAGTCCTCGGACCCATGGTATTCTTGGCCGAGGAGATGGATTGCTCCACTGGTCCTCGGCCCACTCTCTTCAAGGTCCGAGGAGATGGATTGCTCCACGTGTCTTCGGACCCATGGTATTCTTGGCCGAGGAGATGGATTGCTTCACTGGTCCTCGGCCCACTCTCTTCAAGGTCCGAGGAGATGGATTGCTCCACTAGTCCTCGGACCCATAGTATTCTTGGCCGAGGAGATGGATTGCTCCACGTGTCCTCGGACCCATGGTATTCTTGACCGAGGAGACGGATTGCTCCACTGGTCCTCGGCCCACTCTCTTCAAGGTCCGAGGAGATAGATTGCTCCACTAGTCCTCGGACCCATGGTATTCTTGGCCGAGGAGATGGATTGCTCCACTGGTCCTCGGCCCACTCTCTTCAAGGTCCGAGGAGATGGATTGCTCCACGTGTCCTTAGACCCATGGTATTCTTGGCCAAGGAGATGGATTGCTCCACTGGTCCTCGGCCCACTCTCTTCAAGGTCCGAGGAGATGGATTGCTCCACGTGTCCTCGGACCCATGGTATTCTTGTCCGAGGAGATGGATTGTTCCACTGGTCCTCGGCCCACTCTCTTCAAGGTCCGAGGAGATAGATTGCTCCACTAGTCCTCGGACCCATGGTATTCTTGGCCGAGGAGATGGATTGCTCCACTGGTCCTCGGCCCACTCTCTTCAAGATCCGAGGAGATGGATTGCTCCACGTGTCCTCGGACCCATGGTCTTCTTGACCGAGGAGATGGATTGCTCCACTGATCCTCGGCCCACTCTCTTTAAGGTCCGAGGAGATGGATTGCTCCACGTGTCCTCGGACCCATGGTATTCAAGGTCTGAAGAGATGGATTGCTCCACTGGTCCTCGGCCCACTCTCTTCAAGGTCCGAGGAGATGGATTGCTCCACGTGTCCTCGGACCCATGGTATTCTTGGCCGAGGAGATGGATTGCTCCACTGGTCCTCGGCCCACTCTCTTCAAGGTTGAGGAGATGGATTGCTCCACGTGTCCTCGGACCCATGGTATTCTTGGCCGAGGAGATGGATTGCTCCACTGGTCCTCGGTCCATTATTTTTGAGATCCGAGGAGATGGTTTGCTCCACTTATCCTCGGACCCTGGTGTTCTTGGCTGAAGAGATGAGTCATTCCACAAGCCCTCGGCCCATTCTCTTTTGCCTTAGAGCAAATTTTGACCAGACTTCACGTCTCCGTAGAGGATCTAACGCCAACATAGTTCTGCTACTTCCTTAACCACAGTGCCGCACTTAAGGAAGTGGGGGGCCTCTGATACTGCCAAAATACGACTCTCCCATAGGATGATGACACGTGGATCATCGTGATCCCAGAGTTCAAAGAGACACGCGGACAATCCAGGCTCAGACAGTTAGATCTCTAGGTCATGGCCGCCCTTCAGGGCATCATTGCCTCCAGCTGGGCCTCCACGTCACCACCGCCCTCCGGACCATCATTACCCAACCAAGTTGGGACGTCAGGTCTAAACACCGTCTTAACGCATAGACGGCTCTAGAGTAAGCCAGCAAGGCAAAAGCTCTAGTGAACGGTTCTCAGCTTCCTAGCTGGGCCTCATAGGCATCATTACCCAACTCAGTTGGCGTATCCTATCACAGCCGCCCTGGCCCACCACCGCCTCCGAACACCATCGCCTCCGAAACTCTATAAAAAGGACTTGGTAAGCAGTCCAAAGGGGGCACTGAGTTTTTCAGTTTTAAACACAGATACACTTTGAGCTTTCTCTAACTTAAGCGTCGGAGCATCCTCGGAGGCATCCCCTCCGTCGACCCCAATAGCTACTCTCCCTTTCCCTGTGCAGGTACTTCTACAGTCTAATCTCCAGCTCAACAACGCACATATTTGGCATCAACACCGGTAATTTGGTATGTAATTGTGAAATAATCTCTTATTCGAAATTAAAATTTAAAAACATGTAAAACATAAAATTCACATTACTTGTTCTTCAGTAATTTCATAAACAAAAGGGAATGTTTGTTTTTATATCTTTTTGTCTGTATTTTTCCCGTTGGTTGTTATTTATATGTATGGTTGTCTTTAATCTAAGTCCACGGTTTTATGGCTGCTCCTACCTCTACTTATTTTGTTGCTGTTTTTCGCATCCTTCGTCACCTAAAGGGGATATTGTTTCATGGGCTATTTTTCTCCTCTCGGTCTCCTCTTCGGTTGTGAGCTTATACCGATGTAGATTGGGCAAATGATCCTACAGATCGTCGTTCTACCACCGGTTATTATTTCCTACTTGGCACTTCTCTTATCTCTTGGTGTAGCAAGAAACAAACTGTTGTTGCTCGATAATCGTGCTTTAGCTGTCACTACTTCTGAGCTTCTTTGGTTGCGATGGTTGTTACAAGTTATGGGTGTATCACTTTCTACTGTTACTCCTATATACTGTGACAATAGGAGTGCTATTCAGATTGCTCATAATGATGTATTTTATGAATGGACCAAACATATTGAAATTGATTGTCATTTTGTTCGTCATCATCTTCTTCAGGGCTCCCTACAGCTTCATTCTGTCACATCCAAGGATCAGCTCGCACACATCTTTACCTAGTCACATTCTCCAAGGCGTTTTCGTGATCTTGTTTCCAAACTCAAGTTGATTTCTCGTACTCCAACTTAAGTTTGAGGGGGGGTGTTAGATTATGTATAACCTAGTTATTGTTTAGTTAGTTTAGTCCCACATTGGTTGTGTATAACTTTGCCTCTCCTATTGGCTTGTATAAATATGATAGCTCACTTGTAAGCAAATCATACCATTCAATACAATACAATCATCTTCTCTTTGTATTGTCTCGCTTCCTCTCTTAAATTCAACAAGAAGAATATAAAAACAAGAGATAACAAAACTAGTATTTTATTTCATAATCCAATTTGCCCTTACAATCCTAATATGAGTACTCTTGTATAGTCTTTAAACATTATTTAAATAATAAAATAAATCAATTCCTAATAATTGTCTAAATCTAAGTTTCCTAAAATACTATCTCTCGGAATATTGTCATTACAACATAATCCTTACATTCCAAAATAACAAATATTGTTTTTCCTATTCTGCTCCATTTACAAAAAACTCGACCTCGAGTTTTGAAATGATGAAACATCAAAACTTGTGATTCTTGAAGTTGCATGGCAAAGACTTGCGATTTTTGATACGTAGCATTCTCGATCGAGCATAAGAAGGATATGAAGATGAGTTTTTGAGGAGCCTCAATCCACTGCTGGAGGACAAAATCAATGTAAAAAAGTCACACGCACAAATGTTGTCCTCAACTTAGCTTTGGCCTTATTCTTTTTAAAGTGACTCCTACATCTTTACCTTGAATGTTATAACCTTCTTCTTCAACGATTTGTTCTTTCTTTTGAATGTGTGTGTGGATTAGAGAAACAACTTCAGACACGTCTTGAATGAAATCCTTGTTGGTAGAAGTTTTGGTGAAAGCTGCTTTCACTAATTGTTTTGTTCGCGCAAGGAGTTATTGCATTTTGAGGATTCGAGTTTCAAAGTTGGAATACTCAATCATAAATGCAATGATCATTAAGTTTAGTTTCAGCCCAGACAACATCTTGAGGCAAACTGTATTGCACAACAGCTTGAAAATCTACTTAATTTTGGAGAAGATTAATTTTCTCGATATGACCAAACAGACCAAAAGCTGGATAGAGCATATCTTCCGTACTTTGATAAAATACATGATGATCATAATTTTGTCAATATTTAAGAGGGTAAATGTATCTTTATCCAGTTTTATTTTGTTAGACACAATGATTCAATAAAAAGCTTTATAATTTGATTAGATTTGTCATTGTGTAGTAACATTGATATCAATACTCGCAGTGATCAGCGATGTTTGAGAACTAATCAAAATATGTTTGAATTAATAAACTTAAAACAATTTAAAATTAAAAATTACATAAATTTATTAAAAAAAATTTAAACAGTTTATAAACATTGTAAATTCTCACCCGCGAAATCTAATAATCCAATTATACATAAGTTGTCAAATAGACTCCACATTTTGACTTTGATTTCTAAAGGGTGACTGTCACGCCTGGTGATTTACTAATAGCTACCTTTGCCACAACGTCAAACCTAGAACCTAATGGATAGATGACACACGTGTCACACATTGCCCGGATCAACAATATCTAGAAGAGAAAGAGACAACAATTCATAAATTAACTTCCTTAGAGAGAGACTGGCAATACAAGGTGACGCTCATGAAACCCGTAACACATACGGTAAATTATATTAGAATGCCTCCTTGTAATGCCAATACAAGGAGATGCACATGAAACTCCTTGGAAGTATTTTAATGAATTTTCGAGTACAAAGGGTAAATTACATAACAATATTTTTAAATTTATTAAAATGATATTAACATATCGAATTTTTTGAAAACTCATAATTCATTTCAAAATATTAATTTTCACTATCAAACGGCCTCAAAATAAATTTTTTTAAAAAGTTAAAATTTTAATTGAATATTACTTTTCATGATAACCAAATTACCTTTAAGTATCATAAATGATACTTTAAAAAAAATAAAAATATCAGGGATGGTGCATACTTAACAAGAACTTTTTACAGTTTTCTTAAGAAAATATCATCGTTCTTTTTCGATAATTGTTAAAAGTATATTTTAAATAGATTTGTATTATATTATATGGTATAAAATAAATTTTATATTAAAATAAAATTAAATATTTTAAATAAAAAGTTTGTTGATATATTTTTTTTAATAAAATTAAATAGTCTAATATCTCAAATAAATGAATATAAAATATCATCATAAAATAAAAATCAAAAGAAAACTTTTTTATTTAAAAATTAAAATTATGTTGTATGTTTTAATTTTTTTATAGAAAAATCTAAATGCAAATCACCCAAGAACATGTATTATAAACAACTATAAGATAAATAATTAATAAATAAAATTATTAAATTAATCATAATATTTGAAGATATTTTAACATTAGTGATAGTTTAGTCATCAAGAAAAGTCGAATCCAATTAAAATTTTAATTTTTCAAAAAATTTATTTGAAGTTGTCTAATGATAAAAATTAACGTTTTAAAGTGAATCACAAACTTTAAAAATATTTTATATATCAATATCATTTTAACAAACTAAAAAATAATTTCATATAATTTATCAATAAACTATAATTGGAAAATGTTTTGAAAACCATGAGCCCAAGTATCCTTGATGACAAGGTGAATGGTCAAATTATACATGGTAGTGTCACGTGTCATGTGTCATGTGTCATGTGGCATTATTTGAATCTTCTGTAAAGTATAGAAGGTTTGGCTTAATATTAAGTATATATAATAATTATTATAAAAACAAATGGATGGTGGGATTTCATACCTACCTCACCCCAAGTCCTTTCCTTTCCTTTCCTTTTTACGTCCATATCAATTTCCTCACACTTTCATTTCCAACAGCGAGTGACACGTCACATTCTCATCATCTCTTGCGTTACGTACACGATTTACAAATTACAATTTCTTGTTAAAAATTTATTGATATTTTAATATAAGATATATTTTAATATTTATATTATTAATAAAATCAAAATTTTCAAACATTTTATAAAATTTTAATTAAATATATAAATAAAATTATATATGTAACTTCAAAAAGTATAAATTTTTAGTTTGATAGATATGTATGCAATTTACTTCATGAAATATATAATTACTCAACACTAACACTGTATTAAAAGTATGCAAACAGTTGATATGGTCGATTAAAAATTTTAATTAATTTTTTTTAATTATTTTGATAAAATTAAATTAAATATTTTGACATTAATTGATTGAATTGATTTCGATAGATATAATCGATTAATTAATATTGTTTATATACTTAATTTTTTAATTTATTATATTATATTATATTTAATAAATTATTAATTACTTAATTTTTTAATTAATTAATTAATTAAAATGATTATTTTTTGAACTAACCGATTATTCGATATATATATAGTTTAACTAATCAATTTAATATAGATTTACCCAAAAACAGAAGAGATAAAAAAACGAATATATTATCCATTTGTTTGAGATGTAAATGATATGTTACCTCAATGTGGCAACTTGGCTAGTGGTACATCTACGATTTGTCTCCATTTAAAAGCTACGGTCTCATTAAAATTACAAATGTTAACAAATTGCTCTCTGGCCAAGTCTTTTGGGGCCGGCAAGTCTAGGGCTGGGACCCACTTGAACAAGAACTAATCCTATCCAAAAGTTATGATGACATTCTTCATTAGATTCCTTTGAAAAAAAAAAAAATCTTCAGTAGATAATTTGTTTTATAAATCTTGATATCCGTAATAAATAATATTAGTATACGTGTACTATTATATTGGAGTAGCCTACGATTTTAAATAAAATCTTCAGTAGACCAAATTTTTCCAGGATCGAGTATTGCGAGATAGTTATCGAAAAGCTCGTTCAAGACTTTTCTTAGTTCAAGCATTTCTCTCACATTATACCCAAAATTAAGTTCATTTTATTGAGTAAGTATGAAAGGCAATGATATCATACAAGACAAAGATTAAAAGAAAAAGATATTTTTTTAATTCAAAGAATTATAACTAACGACCTCGAAGTATAAAGTAAATAGGGCCCTAACGGCCTCGAAGTACGAAAGGAAAACCAAAACACCAAGCTTTTTAGGTAGTCCAGTACACAAGCTGTCCCAGCTCCTTTGCCTTCTTCATGGCTCTCTCTCGAGACTGAAAGCCCTCACTTGCCAAAGGTAGCCTCCGACCCAGGGGACCTCCTCAGCCCCTCTTTTTCTTCTTATTCTGTTCCAAGAAGCCCACCATCCAGAGACACAGCCCCCCTCCTAGCTTTAAATGAACCAGTGGTACTCCTTTGAGGACGGTCGCCCCCCTCTCTTCTTCTTCGGTTCCAATAAGCTCATGGCACAAGGAACCTTCACCGCTCCTACTCGGAATCTGGAAGAGGTCCTTGCTCTCGCTTGGAATCTGAAAGAGGTCCTGAACCCCGCTTGAAATCAAGAAGAGGTCCATGTTCGTTGAGCCACAATCCTCCTCTAGAGTAGTCTTGTCTTCCTCTTTGGTTTCCATATATCCCTCAAGAAACTGCTGACTCCCCTTCCTCCCGAACAACAAGACCATCAGAACTTCCAAGGTCAGAGTATGGCCTCTTAAGTAGAAAGTAAAGCTAAGTCTCGCAAGAAACCAAACTCGTTTCAGTTTAAAAAGAAACTGTGTCAGGAGCCCCTTTTTATAAGAAGGGAAAACACGTTCCGCGAAGAAGAGTTAATGCAAAAAACGGAAGAGGAGTTATTGCATCTTGAGGATTCAGAGTTTCAAAGTTAAAATACTCGATCATAAATGCAATGACCATTAAGTTTAGTTTCAGCCCAGACAACATCTTGAGACAAGCTGTATTGCGCAAGAGCTTAAAAATCTACTGAATTTTGGAGAAAATTAATTTTCTCAATATGACCAAACGGATCAAAAGTTTGATTTAACAAATCTTATGTACTTTGATAAAATATATGATGATCATAATTTTGTCAAAATTTAAGAGGGTAAATGTATTTTTATCAAGTTTTATTTTGTTAAACATAATGATTCAATAAAAAGCTTTATAATTGGATTAGTTTTGTCATTGTGTAGTAACATTGACATCAATATTTACATAAATTAACGATGTTTGAGAACTGATTAAAATATATTTGAATTAATAAACTTAAAATGATTCAAAATTAAAAGATATATAAATTTATTAACATTTTTTAATCAGTTTAAAATTCTCACCCGCGAAATCTAACTATACACAAGTTGTCATTTTGACTTTGATTTCTAAAGGGTGACTGTCACGCCTAGGGATTTACTAATAGCTTCCTTTGCCACAACGTCAAACCAAGAACCCAATGGATAGACGACACTATATCTAGGAGAGAAAGAGACAACAATTCACAAATTAACTTCCTCAGAGAGAGACTGGCATTACAAGGTGACCCACATGAACTCGTATAAGATACGGTAAATTATATTAGAATGCTTCCTTGTAATGCCAATACAAGGAGATGCACATGAAACTCCTTGGAAGTATCGTAATGTATTTTCGAGTATATAGGGTAAATTACATTATAAATACTTTTAAATTTATTAAAATGATATTAATATGTTAAATTTTTCTAAAACTCATAATTCATCTTAAAACATCAATTTTCACCATCAAACAGCCTCAAAATAAATTTCTTTATAAAGTTAAAATTTTAATTGAATATTATTTTTTATGATAACAAAAATACTTTTAAGTATCATAAATGCTACTTTAAAAAAATAGAAGTATCAGGGATGGTGCATACTTAACAAAGAACTTTTTACGGTTTTTCTTAAGAAAATTATCATCGTTCTTTTTTCGATAATTGTTAAAAGTATATTTTAAATAGATTTATATTATATTATATGGTATAAAACAAATTTTACATTAAAAAATTAAATATTTTAAATAGAAAGTATGTTGATATATTTTCTTATAAAATTAAATAGTCTAATATCTCAAATAAATGAATATAAAAGATCATCATAAAAGAAAAGTCAAAGAAAAATTTTTCTATTTAAAAATTAAAATTATATTGTATGTTTTAATTTTTTAAAAAAAATATGAATTCAAATCACCAAAAACATGTATTATAAACAACTATAAGATAAATAATTAATAAATATAATTATTAAATTAATCATAATCATTTGAAGATATTTTAACATCAATGATAATTTAATCATCAAGAAAAGTCGTATCTAATTAAAATTTTATTTTTTCAAAAAATTTATTTAAAATTATCTAATAATAAAAATTGACATTTTAAAATGAATCACGAATTTTAAAAATGTTTTATATATCAATATCATTTTAACAAACTGACAAATAATTCCATATAATTTTTCAGTAAACTATAATTGGAAAATGTTTTGAAAACCATGAGCCCAAGTATCCTTGATGACAAGGCGAATGGTCAAATTATACATGGTGGTGTCATGTGTCATGTGGCATATTTGAATCTTCTGTAAAGTAGATAAGGTTTAAATCTTCTGGAAAGTATAGAAGGTTCGGCTTAATATTAAGTATATATAATAATTATTATAAAAACAAATGGATGGTGGGATTTCATACCGACCTCACCCCAAGTTCTTTCCTTTTTACGTCCATATCAATTTCCTCACACTTTCATTTTCAATAGCGAGTGACACGTCACATTCTCATTACTTCTTGCGTTACGTACACGATTTACAAATTACAATTTCTTGTTAAAAATTTATTGATATTTTAATATATGATATATTTTAATATTTATATTATTAATAAAATCAAAGTTCTCAAAACATCTTATAAAATTTTAATTAATATGATCGGTTAAAAATTTTAGTTAATTTTTATAATTATTTTGATAAAATTAAACTAAATATTTTGATATTAACTGATTGAATTCATTTCGATAGATATAATCGGTTAATCGATACTGTTTATATATTTATTTTTTTTAATTTTTTATATTATATTATATTTAATATATTATTAATTACTTAATTTTTAATCAATTAAATAATTAAAATAATTATTTTTTAATTAATTAATTAATCAATATATAATTTAATTAATCAATTTAATATAAATTTATCTAAAAATACAAAAAAAAAATATATATATATATTATTCATTTGTTTGAGATGTAAAAGCGGCAACTTGGCTAGTGGTATTATATTGGAGTAGCCTGCGATTGGAAAATGTTTTGAAAAGTAAACCGTGACCCCAAAAATCTTCGATGACACGGTGAGTGGTCAAATTACGCAGGTAGTACCAGGCGTGTTTTGAGAGATTTTTTTTAAAATTGAAGAGTCGGTTCGGACTTCAAACAATTTTAATGGATATGTGTTTAAATTTTAAATTTTGAAATACATAATTTTTATATATTATATATTTAAAAATAATTTATATTTCAAATAATTATATGATGATTACAAAAAAAAAACATGACATCTCACGCTATGATATCTCAAATTTTATTATTGAATTACATTTCAATAGTTTATATGTTTTAAAAGCTTTACCATTTAGTTATTTTTTAATGGTTTATGTGTTTTAAAAGTTTTTTGATTGTGTCGGATGTAAAACAAAATTTTTATATTGAGTGAAAAAATTTGATCGATAATTTTTGAAAATTTTATTAATAAAATTCGTATATTTTTAATTAATATTTTAATAAAAAATTTAAAATTATAAATCAAATTAAGATTAACGTGATGAGTTTCTCTGCACAAAAGAAAAGCTCACGTTCCAAGGAAAACACACAGATGCAGGACACAATGATCAATTTTTATTTTAACAGTAAGGAAAAAAAAAATCCTATGAATGGACAAAACAAAAGTCGTACTACTATTTATTTTACCAATAACTAATCTGTCCAAGGGAACTAGGAATTTAAAATGGATTTTTTTTTTCAAAAGAAATAAAGTATTCCCCTTCCAATCTTCGGTCAGAGGGATTCCTAATGTTTCGTTTGCACTCAACCTAAACAAAATATTTTATGTGTATCCTATTATTCTAGTAATAGATATTTGTGCTTCAAAACTTCCACGCATAAATCCATTTACCCTTTTATTTCTCCTCTTTTTCTTTCTTTTTTTTATCAATTTTTTTTACTTCGCTTTTATTTTCTTGAACCGATTTTATCTTTTAAATTATGTGTCTTTTGGGTGTGCTTCGAGCACCACTTAAAGCAAAATTTAAAAATAATAATATTTTGATTTTTGATTTTAAGCAAGCACCATTCAAATATCGTCTTAATGACATTAAGCTTCAAAGTACGACCAATAAAGAGAAAATGTCAAAAAAATAAAAACAAAAATAAATTTAAGCACCACTTAAAGCAAAATTTAAGACTTAACAATGTTTTTATTTTTGCTTTTAAGCTAGCACCACCCAAGCATAGTCTTAGTGAACATTAAGCTTAAAAGTATGATTAGTAAGGAGAAAATGTAAAAAAAAATAAAAAAGAATTTTTCATTTGATAAAAATAAAAAAACATAAAAAATAAAATGGTTGATATTTTAAAGAAATTATAATTTTTTTAAATTGAGATAATTGAGAAAAGAAGGTTAAAATAAATTTTTTTATTATTTTATTTTTTCTTGTCACTTTTCCATCGTTTTTTTCCCTCTTATTCTCTACTTTTTTTTCTTCTATTGATCAGAGCTCAAAGCCAAAACTAAAAATAAGAAATAGAAATATGCAATATTCTTGTTTTCTTTCCCGAACGAGAGCTACATTATTTAAGAAGTAATTACGTTGCATAAAAAAACGAAAGAGAAAGAGAGCAATTACGATTTTTTTTTGAAGTTTTTTCTTATCAGTAGGACGTTCACTCGCCTCTCTTCATGTCTCTGTCTCTCTCTCTCTCTCCAAATTATCCAAATTTATTTTCTCTAACATCCTTGACTTTGTGCTTATTCACTGTCAGGTACGAATTTCATTTCAAATTCATTTCATTTCATTGTCATGTAAGTATGACCCTCTCGTGGGTATATAAGAGTAATAACAACTGTTGATGAACACCTCTCTCTATCTCTCTGTTAACGTAGATCAACAGCCTGAGCCTTAAATAGCCGCCATGGCTGCTTCAAGCAGTGGAAATGAGATGAAAGTGGTAAAAAGCGAAAAAGACCTAACAAACAGAGCCTACATGCGTGGCGAGGAGCTGGAAGCCTTTCGCAGCAATTATCCCTTTCGCATCTATTATCAGGGAAAGAAGTTGTATCTTGCTCTCATAAACGGCCTACTTGTTGTGAGACTATCATATCCTTTGTTTTTAAGCCAGATTTTTTTATCAGTTTGCTTTCTGTTAAGTTGTGTTTTACGGTATAATATATCTTTTCCTTTATGATTTTGAATTTGATCTTATGAAATGCTAACTTATTTTCAGTCTCTTATTTACTTGCCAGTCAGGATACGGTTCGGTATTGTAGTGTCATCTCTGTTTGGTGTTTTCTTTTTCATTTCTTTGATTCACGAAATCTTATTGGTGGCCATGAAAATGGGAATTTTTTTGAAGAGAAATACAGGTATTTTCGAATCAAATTTATTCTATTTTTTTTTGTTTTAGATCCTCTCCACAAATTTACATCTTTAAAGTGATTTATGAACTTTGTTTTTATTATTTTTCATTTGGCACGTTAAATTTGGTTGTCTTCAACACTTCAAATCCCCTGTTTCGAATCCTCTGTTTAGTTTGTCTTTTCCCCTTTTTGCACGTTGATTTAGTTCTCCTGCAAAGAGCATTTTATTTTTTATTGTTTTTTCAAAGTCCTAAATTACCCTATCAACTATCGATCAAACCTATTATCCACCTAGTTGAACAGAGAAGCAAGAGACACTTCGAATCGCCTGTTTTGAATTGCAGGGCCAGTGATTGTCTTTTTCAGATGTATCTGTGAAGTTCTAATTATAATAAGATTGTCCTAAATTAACCTTATCAACCCAACCCAGTCTTGAAGGACTAAAGGATTTCGCTTCTAATTTTTCTTTTTTTCTTTTTTTCAAGGTACTGTAATAAAGTTTGTACTCTTGGAGATAGCATTTACGTAGCAATATATTATATAATATTTTATAGACTTCTCAGGTATAGATCTGGGCCAGAACTGCACGTTTAAAATTGTTTTTCTTGGCAATATGGGGGGTTAGGCTCCTAG
This sequence comes from Bretschneidera sinensis, assembly GCA_023935145.1. Taxonomy (NCBI): domain Eukaryota; kingdom Viridiplantae; phylum Streptophyta; class Magnoliopsida; order Brassicales; family Akaniaceae; genus Bretschneidera; species Bretschneidera sinensis. The sequence continues at coordinate 145,038,442 of CM043697.1, forward strand.
GCATTGAGGAGTATAGAAAGCCCACATCTCTCTTTCTTCTAAGTTCTTCCCCCAAGAACCTTTTTGTATTACCACCAAAAACCCAATGGTACATGCCTTTAAGCCCTTAATCAGACAAACTGAAGATAATAGCTTGAGAAAAGGTGAAATTGCTCTCAATGAACAGCACTGCGACTTTGCAAAGACTACAATGGGAGGGTCTGCAACAGTTAATTCGTAAGTGTTACTTACTAATTTTGACTACTTTAATTCTTTTTCTTACATTTTGAGATTTCTTGTGGTAATGGTTTGCAGATTTGAGCTCCCTCCTGATTTTGAAATAGTTGAGTTGTATGTAGGGTTGGAAAGTCCAAATTCTGAGAGTATGGAGGTACACATTACTATCAATCCTTTTTCTTCTTCTTCTAAATAATTTTTTTTTTTTTGAAAACGAACTTCTTCTACCGCTATAGATCTATGTGTAATTTTTCTGTATCTATATCTGCAGATTAATGCTCCTGATTTGGAGAAAAAACTGAAAGACATGTGCAGTAGACAGGTAGCAACATCTTCCTTTACCCCTCCTTTATATTTTTATTTGTATATTACAAAATTGCCAACATAAACATATGTATGTATGTATATAGTATTTACATGTGTTGGATTCATTTGATGGCATATTGTATGACAAAAGAGAGGGAGAGAGATTACATTGAGGGGAATAGTATCTAGGGAATTGATGGGGCTGTTCTTATTGAGGCAAAGAAGAAGATGAGAGATGGATAGATAGCACATTTTGGAGGGTGAAGTTAGGTAATTGGTTGAAAATTATTGAGTAAATCCAAAACATATGCTTTGACAAGTTGTATAATAAATGGAGGCACCGTCCTTTGTAGGTGACATTTTGAGAAAGAATAGCTAAAAGTGGCCATGTTAAAAGATTGAGAAGAAAAACACAAAAGAGAACTTCCTTGTAACATTTTGTCAGCATATATGTGAGGTTTTGGAATTAGCCAAAAAGGATAATGCCAGGTTTTGGAGAGGGAAAGACCTCATTGGATGGTGGATGGGTTCTAAACGCAGCACCATTAAGTAGAATTAATGAACTTGTGCATCCTCCTCTCTTGTTACATAGCACAATGGTGCTCATTCTATTAGAAAATCATAAACTCCCACCATGTCCTCCTCCCCACCCCTCCCCTCCTGCACTACCAACCATTAGTGTCTGTTTAGATTAGATTTTGATAAGAATTCAAACAACAAGTACAAGAAACCAGTGGTATTGCAAATTCAACAATCTTGCATATAGTATTGAAGTGCATCCTAAATTGAGCCTTTAGTTAGGTCAAGTAAAATACAAGGGGTTAAAAATTAATGAATATTTTCAAAAATGCCTTCTTTTCTTAAACATCTCTGAACGTTTTAAAGCATTTTCCACTCTTGTCCAATTTGTTCTCCTAGAAATAAGCAAAGGTAACTAGTGTATGTTTCAACTTCAAGCCTCTAAACAGAGGAAAGCTGGTACAAAGATGTTTGAGTCCGCATGAGAAACCACTGACAATCGAGGGTTCAGGACTTAAATGGTCTAGTGGGTGACATTGAGTAGCTTTTTTTTCCAATTGAATCCATGCTTTCTCTTGATACAAGTATCTACGTACTTCTTCATTAAATAAATGGTTTCTTTACAATGAATGAAGGCTGAAATTCAAGTGTGGGCAGAGAGAAACTGGGGAGCTTTCACGAATAGTTACATATATAGGGCATCTATTAAAGGCTAATAGAGAATGATATTAAAATAAAAATTTGTAGATTGTAAACTGAAAATAAATTATGTTGGGCTGTGGGATATTGTGACTTCTTGGGGTTTTGTTCTTTGATATGTTTTCCTTAACATGTAATCTCACTTTCATTGATCATTCTCATTACTGTATTCTCACTTTCCTTTCATATATAACTAATGCAATCATTAATGTCATAACATACAGGTGATGTCTGTAGGTCAAAGAGTATTATTCGAGTATAAAGGAATTCTTCTTATATTTATTGTTACTCGCCTTTTTACGGACAAAAAGAGTCCCTACACTAGGCAAGGATTGATCTCTGGAACAACTAAGATACTCTTTGACCCATCAAGTAAACATATCAAAGTAATGTCTTCAATCTTAATTTTATATTTAAAGTTTTACGAAGAAAGAAAATTTCACTCAAAATTATTTAATTTTTCTTCTTTTTATTTAAATTTTATAATTTGATACACGCAACTAAACATTATATTTTATCAAATATTGTAGATAATGAAGCAAGATTCTGTACCCACGAGAATGTTCTGGAAAGAAATAAATTTGGAAATAGTAGAACAAGAACTGATATCCCTCGGGATTGGTGGCATGGACACAATTTTCACAACCATATATGATATGGTTATCGCACCAAGAATCCATCTAACGTAAACTGTTCTTTCCTTCTTTTTTTTGCTTTTGCCAAGCAACAAAGGAAAGTGCTGAGATAAAATACTTGATAATGGTGCTTTGAACTTTCAGATTGAAGTCTCATGTGAAAGGAATTCTCTTGTATGGACCACCAGGAACAGGAAAGACATTATTAGTTAGAAAACTTGGTGAACTTTTACATGCCAAGGAACCTAAGGTATTTCTCTCATAGACAGACACGAGATCGGGATATAAGTCTTAGATTAGATTCAATATACACTAACATTCTGTCAATGTATTGACAAAAATTAAACTTTATTGTAGGTTGTGAATGGACCTGAAATATTGGATCGCTGGACAGGTGGATCTGAGATCAATGTGAGGAAACTATTTGTTGAAGCCAAACAAGATTATAAAATTTATGGTATAATAGCTATTCAATTATTTTTATTTATGGTTTTTATTTCATTTTTTAAAAGATCTAATTATAAACTTATTATTGATTGCCTTTTTCCAGGAGACCATAGCCCCCTTCATATTATAATTTTTGATGAAATCGATTCCATTGCACAGGTGTTTATTCCCCTTATTTTAATGATGGTTTACAAGTCAAAGTCTGGTGTAGATGTATATAGTGTCTTAGCATAATGAAAAGGAATTTGAAAGAAAAAAAGAAACAAAAAAACTATGAAACTATGCCTTGTATTGACAAATTATGCTTGTTTTTTGCAGACAAGAGGGAGAAACCCTGCAGATACCGGAAGCGATAGGGTTGTCAATCAGTTATTAACAATGGTAATGAAAACTGAATTCTCTTATGGGATTATTAATTGATACAGTAAAATGGAAAATCTAATGAACTATATATTTTCCAGATTGACGGTGTTAATGAATTGAACAACATTCTTATTGTGGGAACCACAAACAGAAAGGATCTAATAGATGATGCACTGCTAAGGTCTCTTTCTCATATCTTTTTATTAGATATACTCTAATAATAGTATATTGGCAGGTTGGTAAAATTTATATTTGGGAAACTTTTTCCATTGTACAGTGAGTTCGTTTCCACCAAGTTTCTTAATTTTTATATGTTTGACACGCTTTTTTGGAAACAAATGAAAGGCTAATTTCACAAACATATTCCATCCTCCTTTTTTTGCTAGCTATTTTTTACAAGGTATTTGCTCCGGTTCATCTTAGACACAATGTTTCAGTATAAACATTTAACTCGTTTTCTCCATAGATCTGGTCGGCTGGAGCTTCACATTGAGGTAGGCCTTCCAAATGAGCCAAGTCGTCTAAAGATTTTGAAGGTCCATAATGATAAGTTGGCAAAAGATCTGGTTATGCTGCCACCAGATATAAACCTAGAAGAAATTGGTGAGTGACATACTCCTACTTTCTTTATTTCACATAAGTGCAATCATATTCTTTTTAGTTGTAGCTTATTTTCTTCCTATGTTTGTGTTAGTTGTTAATTGTGTTTGTTATTGGTGCAGCTTCAAGGACAACTGGTAGGAGCGGGGCAGACCTTGCGGCCATTGTTAGAGCTGCAGTGGCACATGCCTCAAATCGAGCAAGGAGAAATAAGGAAGAGAAGATTAAGGTTAGCCAGGATGACTATATCTATGGTGTCAACGTCATTTGTCCTGCATCAGAAATTCTCGTCCTTCAAAACCTTAAAAAATACAGGTAATACCATTAGCTTTTATTTTGGACAAATTTGACACTTCAGATTTCAGTGTCAATCTAACTGGCACACGAGAATATTTTCTATGCATTGTATACTTTTTTTCTAAAAAAAATCAATCTTTAGTCACATTTATGTTGGTGCACATATTATGATACAAGTTACTCTATTATTTCAATAAATTAGGAACAAAACTGCTTTTTAAAGAAAATATTCCCCTATAAAATTTGCAAATAGAATGCAAACTATATCTTATTTAATTATCTAACTTAGCATGTTAATCTAATCAAAATAATTTAAATACCTACAGATCAGATGCGATCATGAAGCTGGACTCATTTGATAGAATTATCAACAGACTTGATCAAATTACTAAGAAAATCGAACAGAGCAAAGAGCATCATTTAGTGACCTGCCTTTTATCTGGCCCAATTGGATGGTAATTAATTTCCTTTGCTATATGTTGTTCGTTTTTGGTTCAATGTATAACTTTATTACTAATTTCCTTAAATATTCATCCTTTAACAGCGGGAAAACAACTTTGGCTGCATTTATTCCCCGAAACAATTCATTTCAGCATGTAGACCTGGTATGTGACTTAACTTATGCAAACCTGGTATGTATTCAGTCTTAAGCCATTTGATTTTGCTCGATTCAAGCTATGCATTGTATTCCCAAATGCAGGTCTCTCCTTATTCCATGATTGAATTCACAGAAAAAGAGAAAGTTGCAAAAATTGTCCAGGTCTGTCTCTGGTTACATAATTCATAACATGCATGAAATTTGTGAAATATTTACATTTTCCCCTGTAATATTTTGTTCCAAAGGTTTAAAAGTCAGTAATATAAGAAAAATATCATAAAATTACTGTTCAGTTACCTTCCTTTAACACCCTTTCTGGGAATTTATATAGGTTTTTGAAGAGGCTCGTAGGTTTCTGTCAAGCTTCATAATACTTGATGACATAGAATGGTATTTTGGTTTAGACTTAGAATCTGTTTATATATTGATTTTCTGTTTTTGTTTTTGGTCTTCCTAAGCCAGCGATCACTAATGCTTGATATGTAGGTTAGTGGAATACAATGCCCTTGAACGCCGTTGTTCAAGTGTGATTCTTAATACTCTACTGATCCAACTAAAAGAACCTCCAAAGGTATCTCCTAAATTTTTGGGCCTCGAGTACAATCTTATTTCACCTTTGAAGGAAACATAATTGGACTTTTTGTTTTTTTACTGATAGAGCACCAAAATACTTGTGGTGGGAACCACAAGCAATAAGAATGCATTGGAAGAAATGGGATTCTGTAAGGTTTTCTCTCTTAACGTAGATGTTCCATTGTTGGGACCAGAAAATTCTCAGAAGGTAAGATACGATTTGTTTTAGTATCAAACCAAATTTTTTTTTATAGAACTATGAGTCAATGAAGTTTTTATACCCGGTTTATGTAATTATCTAATATCATCATCAGTAAACAAGCAGCTAATCCTTTGTTTCTCATTCCTGCTACAGTTGGTAATCCTTTAAATCGATTTAAATTTCTAAATAATTTTTCCAGATCTTGAAGTACTTCGACGTTGCCAGCTCAGATGAACTAGAAAAGGTAGAAGAAGAACTCCAAAATGTAAGTCGATATCACAGCTAACGCTGAACTATTTTCTTGTCTCTTACTACTAATTTGGTATAAACTTGAAAGGGCTACCTTCCCCATATATACAATAAATTGTATTTTAGGTAACCATTGGGGATAATATACTATGATCTAATATGTACAATAACATACCATAATCCTTGAAAATTTCTCTTTTCAGATGTCAATAAAAAACCTGCGCATGTTGATTGACATGACTTCACATGGGGAGATAAAAGAGGTTTTAGCTGGCAGAAGGCGTCTAGATATCAGCAATTTCCTTATGATTGTGATGAACCCCAAGGGAGCGACCAATTGTAGTAATTAATACTCATATATAGAGATTGTTAATCCTGTAAGCTTTCATTGAACTTGTAAGTTTTATTACAATTGCTCTTTCTGTAAACTTGATCGACCCTGCAGTATAATGATTTTTCATGATATACCGAACTTGTTTGTTAGATTTTGTGGGTGGGAAGCTAGTGCTGAGTGTCAATTGCTTTTTCTCTTAGTTTGTCATGCCAGTTTGCACATGTTAGTTTTGCACCGATATGTAACCATCTCTCTTCTTTTCTTGCTTGTGTTTATTGAATAAATTTTAAAAACTAAAGAAGTTTAGACTTTTTATGGTCCTTTGTAGGTTTATCTGAAATCTACTGATGACAATAAAGCTTTGTAAGAGGGCTAAAGTTTGTATATAAAAACATATCAGAAGAAGTTATATATAAAAAGAGCTATATGCACGGCAAGAAAGGCTGATCACACTTCAATTCTTTATATTTTAGTGGTGAAAGAGTTCTTATTGAGGATAAAAATGGCATACGTAAATGAGAGCAAAACGTTAAAAATACAATTTTTTTACTCCATTTTTCATTAGATGCATTGTGTTTACCTATATTTTTATTAAATTATTGATATAATCTCTACGAAATAGTTTGATTTGGATGATTCTGAAAGTTCATGTATTAAATTGAAACAATGAAAATTTAATGAATAAATAATCTTATTCTCAAATTACAAAGAGTAAATTAATAATTTAATCCTATTTTATTTGTATGATATAATACTATACAGACCAAATAAAATTCCTCAGCTCCCTTTTTGTGGGCAATCGATGGGCTTCTTGGTTAGGTTCTCTCAAGACGTGACCAAGCTGAAATTGTTTTTAAGCAATGTCTAGAGATTCGTTCAAAATGACCTTATGATAGAGGCGTGTAAAGAAATCGTCCAACTCGGTTTGATTCAGTTTTCTTCATTTCATTGATTCGATTTACTTTTGGAGGAATTCACAAACAGTTGGTAAGATTTGGGTTGCGATTTACATGACTTTTTAAAACCGATAAATTTTTTTGTATTTATTGTTTGAAAAATACTAACAAATTAATTTTGAAAGAAAAATAATTAAGTTAAGAAACCAAATTAAATCGATTTGATCCGTTTAACTTAATTTCTATTTGGTTTACCAAATGCTTGGGAGGATTTCATCGCGTTCAATTCCACCTCATGTAATGTATTGTAGGCCCAATTCTAAGGCTGAAGTAACCTCATTTCAAAGAGGCCATAATTTTGCTCACGAACCCCAATGATCCATTAACACCGCCATCCCTATGTTTCCCACCTTACCAAAAAAAAAATTAATTTTGTGATTTAGTGCCGGTTAACAGCCACGGTTGAAAGGGAGAGATTTTAATTAGGTAATTTTTATGTTTGGATCAGTTTAAAATTAATTTTAAATTGAAATTTATTTTAAATTTATTTTAAAAAATTAATTAAATTAAATTTTATTAAATAATAATTAAAATAATTTAATTTATATATTACCAATAATAATTGGCATACTTTTGGCGAAATGAAGCATACTGCCCAGCTGCGTGAATTTGTGCAAAGTCTAAAATCTAAATCCCGTCGAGGGTTGACCAAATAAGTGTAATACCTATAATTATAAAATAAGAGTAAAAAAATAATTTAATAAATATGATATAAAATTAAAATAATATATTTATGTGAGAATTTAATATTAAATAAAATAATTATTTCAAAAAAAACAAACTTTCATAATATCATAAAGAAAGAAAAAATGTTTTCAAAATAAAAAAAATAAAATTAAAAAAAATCTGGACGTCTTTGGACATCCAGCAAAAGGAAAAGAAAAAAAAAATAATAATAAAAATAAAAATAATATATATATATTATATTTTTTTTGAAACACGTCCCAAGAAATATATATATATATATATATATATATATATATATATATATATATTTTGTCTGCAGCCCCCTAACCCAACTCCACGTCTCACATCCGGCCGGAGAACATGCATAACACCAGTATTACACTTGGCAGCAGGTGCTGCCACCTGCTGCTATGTGTTGATTTTTTTTTCTTCAATTTTTTACTTAAAAAACTTTATATATATATATATATATATATATATATATAATGTAAATATAAGTTACAATTACAAATTTGGTTTAGTTTATTCAAATATTATATTTTTTTAAGATCTTGGGGACTCAAAGAAAGATCGAAAGAACAAAATTTTGAAGGAGTTTACTGCAGAATTTCATAAATAATCAAGAGAATCTATCAGAAAAATAGAAGGTAATAATGTAATGTTTATTTTTGAATTTATGACATTTATGAAGTTTCCCAAATTCAAAGTAGGAATTTTCAAAGTGTGTGGTTTATAACGAATTGTAGAATAAATTATAAATTTAATATAAATATGATGTTAGGTGTTGACGATCTACAACTGAGAATTTTTTTTGAGAGAAACGAGCAATGCAAGGAGGTGATCCATGGGTAGCTTTAAGAGCTACGTGGTGAGTTGGATTTACTTTAAGTAGTCTAAATAAAAAATCAAATATCTAGTGATAATATTAAAATAAATTATTAGTTTATGTTTTAGTGATAAATAAATATTTGTTAATAGATATAATGTGAATATTGGACCCGTAGAACAATTATTATGTTAAAAGAAATATTATTATAATAATGAGTTGATTTAATAATAATGATGATAAATAAACTCTTAATGAGCTATAGTTGATGTTTTTATACGAATTTTGAGAAGATGAATTTTAGTTGATCTTGACAAACTTTGATGGATGATTTGATGTGATTTGAGATGAATTTTAGTGGATCTTGACAAACTTTGATGGATGATTTGATGTAATTTGAGATGAAATTTAGTGAATCTTTACAAGCTTTAATGAATGATTTGATGTGATTTGGGATGAGAGGATTTTTGTGGAATTTTTATATAAATTAAGAAAAATCAATATAGTCAATTTAGATATTTTGAGTTCATATTGTTTTTATATTACTGTTCAGATGCATATTTTACATCATTGTTCATATACATATGCATTAATTTAAAAGAAAAGAACCGGGGAGGCAGCCGGTCTAATTGAAAAACAGTGACAACCAATATGTGCTGGAAATAAAAGGGACACTGTGACAGTCGGTAAATGCTAAAAAAATTCTGTGGCAGTCGGGATAAGCTGCAAAGAAAGGAACCGGGAGGGGGTCGGTCTAAGATAATAACAACCTGTCGACAGGTGGGAAGACGTTCCCATCGTAATCATTCATGTATGGCATCTGATTTAATTATTGCTTGCATTATTGAAATGCTGATGTGTGGTGTGTGATTGTGAATTTATTTATAGATGATGAATTTCACAGAAAGACAGTTATGGTGATAAGAACCATCTAAATGGTAGATCTTATGATGTGAACCTCATTACGAGGTAATTATGAGATAATTAATGGTCTTAAGGTGAGCCAATAAATAAGAGGAAGAGATTGATAGATAATGAATATGATGACATATGAAGTGATAGTGGAGTGCTAGTACCAATTGTATGAGATATAAATTGTTTTAAATAATAAAAGACTGGTTATACAAATGAGTACTTTTGGTAAATTTAATTCACTGAGCTTGTGAAGCTCACCCCTCATTGTGCAATGATTTCAGGTAGCAAGCATGACAAATAATTTGGTGAGTTGAAGTTCAGAAGAAATCATTTTCTGTAAGTCACGTATGTGTCAACATCCTCAGACTAAAGAGAAAAAAAAAAGTTTATTTGTAAATATTCATGCATTTTACGTTGTATCTAATGTTTAAAAGATCAGATTGATATAACTCCCCTGTTGAGGGTTGAGGATTGATGTAAAATTTTACATTGATGTTATTTATTTTTTATTGTTGCATATATATGTCGTGCTGAGATTTTCAAAATGTGATGACATCGTCTCGGGAGTGGCCAACCCGGGATGGGTCGTTACAATTTTGGTATCAGAGCATTAGGTTTTATGATTCTATAGACTACATAAAAAAGTAAGAAAGTGAAAGATTAAAATAAATTATATTTTAATGAACAGTCTGAGGATGACACATGGACGCGCTAGAGCTAGAGTTAGAGTTGTTGATTTGAGAGGGCGTGGTAGGCCCCCAATATTTTTGACAAGTCGAAGTTGAGTATGAATTTGTGGTTGCTAGAAAGGAATTGTTGATAGTATGATTGATATTAGTAAAGGTGTGAGAGAATCTGAAGTTGAAAGAGATGAGCTAAGATAAGCTCTTACTCATGATCTTAAGAAAATGAATGTAACAAATGATAGAGTTGATAGCTTATAGCATAGACTTGAGAAACAAGCTAGAGTAGTGCTTGAAGTTGTTAATCCAGTAATGGTAAATGTCCAAAAAGGGAAAAATGAGTTTATGCAAGAGATGCAGGGAGATTATTAAGTTGAATACTTGTTGTTTAAAGGATTTATAAACCCTTTTAAGCCTGATGTTTTGAGAGAAACTTGTAGAGAAATTATTTGGTATTTGTACCAGTAACTGACAGGCAGATGGTTGTCTTTGCTTTGTTTTAGTTAGAATGAGAAGTTTTAGAATGATTAGAGAATATTCTTCTCAAGGTAAGTGTAGATGTTATTAGACCCTTAACCTGGAATAGGTTTAAGGAGGTTTTCCTTGATAAATACTTTCCTTAGACCTTTAAAGCCCAACAAGATAAAAATTTTATTTATTTGAGGCAAATGGGTTGACTGTGGCTCAGTATGATAGGAGATTTGTGGCTTTGTCGAGGTTTGTATCGGAAATGGTATACCTAGAGGAGAAGAAGTGTAAGAGGTTCATAAATGAACTATGTTTTAAGATTTGATCAAACTATATCACATGAGGCATATAATTTATGTCAGATTAGTGGATATAACCCTTCAGATTGAGAAGGATGTGATAGAAATTAGAGGTAGGAGGAATTGACGGAAGAGGTCTAGATTTGAGGAACCCAGAGGTGGTATCAGTATGAGTGTGCAGGGTGGGAGACCACCCAGATGAGGCGTTTCTTGTCACAAGGAATTGAAATACCAAGTCCAAGGCAAACATGATCTGTTGCTTTTATAGCTCAGATTAATAGCAGTGGAACCCTTAGATTTAGGAGACAGGTTATGGGAACTGGGAGTTATGGCAGAGGAAGTAAATACGCTACCAATGGGAAGTGATAATCTGATGAAAGATTGAGAGACTGAAGTTTGTTATAGATATATTCAGATAAGATATTTATCTCAGAATTGTCAAAATTTGAAGTGCTTTATGTGTAGCGAAGGTAGACATATCAATGTTGGTTGATCTTGGTGTAACCCATTCTTTTGCATCCAGTATTCATATGAAGTGTATTGGAGTACATATTAGTCATTGGATATGTTGGGTATTCGACCAAAGTCCCACATTGGCTAGAAGTGGGGAGGATCATGGGTAAATAAAGATGGACAAATATCTCCATTGGTATGAGGCCTTTTGGGGTAAAAACCCAAGAGCAAATCCATGAGGGCTTAGTCTCAAAGTGGACAATATCATACCAATGTGGAGATATGTGGTGTCCATAGTCTTTACAAGTGGTATTAGAGCCATGCCCCGGAGTTAGCAATGTGGATGAATCCTCGGAATGTCGAACAAAAGGTGGTGGGCCCAGGTTTGATCACGATGAGATCCGTGGATAGAGCTCGGTCAGACAGGCGGTGTGCTCTAGATTTTTCATAGACGTGTCTTGATCCTAACACGGTGAAGAGGAGTTGACCTGGGATAGAGCAAGCTCTCGAGGCAGGTGGTGCTCCATGTAAGGCGTGTGCTCCAACACAGTAGAGTGGTGAATCTTGGTTGGTAGAGAGTGGACGAATGGATGATTGTTTGAGGGGAGGCTCGGTGGTCCTTTGTTCGAGGGAAGGATTGTTGGGTATTCGACCAAAGTCCCACATTGGCTAGAAGTGGGGAGGATCATGGGTATATAAGGATGGACAAATATCTCCATTGGTATGAGGCCTTTTGGGGTAAAAACCCAATAGCAAATCCATGAGGGCTTAGTCCCAAAGTGGACAATATCATACCAATGTGGAGATATATGGTGTCCATAGTCCTTACAGGATGCAAAATATTTTTGTTGATGTTTCCACTAAAGATGGAGTGATAATCATAAATGTTTACAATGGTTATGTGATTCGTATCAGTGATAGAAAATCCGAAACTGATTTATTATCTTTGAATAGGATATAATTTCATATAATTTTGAGAATAAATTGGTTGTTGACGTATTATGCTTGGGTTGATTGTTCTAGAAAGGAGGAAGTGTTCAAGATATGGGCATGATGGATGTAACTTTCAGAGAGAACATAAATGCTCTCGAACTATCTTTTTTTACTCCGACCACTAGAAGATGGTTGAAGAAGGGTTGTAAGGAGTATTTGTCATACACAATGGATTCTAAAATGGAAAATGGGAAGTTAGAATAAATCTTAGTGGTGAAAGAATATTCCAATTTGTTTCGTGATAAGTTGTCTAGGTTGCCTCCCAGTTACGAGATTTATTTTTTAATTGGTCTGATATTAAGATCATCACATATACCTAAAGCACTCTATAGAGTGACGAGTTAAGAAAATTGAAAGTTCAAGAATTTTTAGATAAACAATTTATCAGACCTAATATATTTGGGAAGCCTCTATGCTGTCTGTGAAGGAAGAAGACGAAACGGTGAGATTGTGTATAGACTACAAATAATTGAATAAGAATAAATTCCTTTTTCCAGGATAAATAAATTGTTTGAGTAGTTGTAAGGAGTGAGAGTGTTTTCCAAGATAAACCTGAGATCAAGTTATCACCAATTGAGGAGAGAGAAAGGAGACATGCCTAAGACTGCTTTTAGGACATGTTATGGTTATAAACTTTTTGTGATGTTATTTGGGTTAACTAATGTTCTAGAAACATTCATGGACTTAATGAATAGAGTGTTTAAACTATATTTTAACAAGTTTATGATTATATTTGACTTTCTGATATAATATAAGAAGGAAGAACAACATGGGAAACATTAGACAGTGTGTTGGAGATTCTGAGAAGAGAGAAATTATATGCAAATTTCTCTAAGTGTGAATGTTGGCTGAATGAAATAATTTTCTTGGAACATGTGATATCAGGAATTGGCATAATAGTTGATCTATAAAAGGTAAAAACAATGTTAAGTTGGGAGAGACCAACTAATGTGACTGAGATTAGAGTCTTCTTAGAGTTAGCTGATTTTTATAAAAGATTCTTTTAGAATTTTTCTATTATTGTAATACTGTTGAATAGACTAACCAGGAAAGAGGTGAGATTTGTCTAGTGAGGGAAGTGTGAAAAAAAAATTTCAATTACTAAATGAAAAATTGACTACAACTCCAGTATTGGAGTTTCCTTTTGGTGATGAAGAATTTGTGGTGTATAGTGATGTGTCGCATCAATGATTAGGATATGTGTAACATAGGAAAGTTGTGGCCCATACTTCTAGGCAATTGAAGAATTCATGATGGAAATTACCCTACTCATAATTTAGAGTTGGCTGCTATAGTGTTTACTTTAAAAGATTTGAGACATCATATGTATAGAGCCACTTGTAAGATATTCATTGATCATAAGAGTATAACATACTTACCTACCCAGAGAGAGTTAAATTTGAGGCAAAGATGTGGATAGAGTTTATTAGTAACGATGATTGTACAATTCACTATCATCTAGAAAATGCGAAAGTGATAGCTGATGCACGAAGTAGAAAGTTTACAAGAAGTTTAATTGCTATTAGGAGTCCTGATGTGAAATTGATAATAGATTTAAGAGAGATAATAATGAAGTTGAATATCAGTGATATAAGATCATGGTTATATGGTTGTATAGTCATCCATAGTAAAATGCTTTAGAGATGTAAGGTAGATATGAAGAGATAGAAAATATTAAATGTTGAGTGCTTACTAAAAAACAATATGAGTTCAAAAATTTGAAGTGAGAGTATTTTGGTCTTGGAACATAGAAATAGTGTTCCCAATAATGCGGAATTGAGAAAGAAGATATTGAGAAAGGTACATGATGATGTATATTCGATGCAAACAAGTAATAATAAGATGTATAGAGGATGAAAACAAAATTTCTAGTGGTCAGGACTGAAGAAAAATGTAGCTGAAATTGTGAGGTTGTATGGAGCACCATTAAACATAATGTCAAATGGAGATGCTAGATTTACATCTTTGTTTTGGAGAGGCTTTCAGAAAGCCACGGGTACACATGTAATTTAATATAATTTTTCCTACTCAGACAGATTGAATTTTTAGAGTACTAGAAGATATGTTAAGGACCAATGTGATGAATTTCTCAGTAAGTTAGGATGCTTACATACCATCGATTGAAGTTGCTTATAATAATCAGTATCAAACTGGTATTGGAATGGCACCGATTGAGACATTGTATGGTCGAAGGTGTAGAACTCCTATATGTTGGAAAGGAATGGGGAAGAGAAATATATCTGGTCCATCAATTATTGAGTTAACAGTAGAAATGATTAAATTGGTTAGAGAGAACCGTAAAGCAGCACAAGGTAGACCGAATAGCTATATTGATAATAAAAGAAGACCTCTTAAGTTTCAAGTAGGTAAGTAAGTGTATTGAAAAATATCTCAATGAAAAGGTGTATTGAAATCAAAACAGGAAAGGAAAGCTGAATCTGAGGTAAGTGGGACCTTATGAGGTTGTTGAGAAAGTTGGGGCTAGTTGTGAGTAGCCTGGATTTGCCTTAAGAGTTGAAGCAGTGGCATAATGTATTTCGTGTTTCACTTTTAAGAAAGTATTTACATGATGAATATTATAATATTTCAAGTTAAGCTATAAAAATTCAGAAAGTTTGGGGTATACAAATACCAGTGAGAATTTTAGAAAAAAATAATAATAACAAGTCTTGTATGATAAAATAATTTCATTAGTTTATGTTTTGTGGCAGAATAAGGATGTTAAAGAAATTACTTGAAAGTGTGAGACAATTATGAAGAAGTATTATTCACATTTTGTTTCTGGAGTAAAGTAAAAAAATTTCATGGACAAAATTTTTGTAAGGTGTGTAGAATTGTAATACCCGTAATCGTAAAATAAGAGTAAAGAAGTAATTTAATAAATATGATATGAAATTAAAATAATATATTTACGTGAAGAATTTAGTATTGAATAAAATAATTCTTTCGGAAAAAAACAACGTCCAGGATGTCATAAAGAAATAAAGAAAGAAAGAAAGAAAAAATGTTTTCAAAATAAAAAAAAATAAAAAAATCTGGACGTTCTTGGACATCCAGCAAAAGGAAAATAAAAAAATATAACAATAATAAAAATAAAAATAATATATATATATATTATATTATATTTAAAAAAATGACTCTAATCTGGGACATTCACATCCCAAGAATATATATATATATATATATATATATATATATATATATATATATATATAAAGTTTTTAAAGTAAAAAGTTTTAAAAAAATCAACACATGGCAGCAGGTGCCTGCTGCCAAGTGTAATATTGGTGTTATCTATGTTCTCCAGCCGGATATGAGACGTGGAGTTGGGGTGGGGGGCTGCAGACAAAATCAACTTTTGTATATATATATATATATTAAGTAAATATACGTTACAATTACGAATTTGGTTTAGTTCTTTCAAATTATTATATTTCTTTAAGATTTTGGGGACTCAAAAGAAAGACCAAAATAGTAAAATTTTGAAGAAGCTTACTGCAGAATTTCATAAAGAATCACGAGAAACTATCAGAAAATAGAAGGTAATAACGTAATGTTTATTTTTGAATTTCTGACATTTATGAAGTTTCCTAAATTCAAAGTGGGAATTTTTAAAGTGTGTGGTTTATAACGAATTGAAGAATAAATTATAAATTTAATATAAATACGATGTCAAGTGTTGACGATCTACAATCGAGAGAAATTTTTAAGAGAAATGAGAAATGCAAGGAAGTGATCCACGAGTAGCTTTAAGAGCTACGTGGTGAGTTGAATTTATTTTAAGTAGTCTAAATAAAAAATCAAATATCTAGTGATAATATTAAAATAAATTATTAACTTATGTTTTGGTGATAAAAAAATATTTGGTTAATAGATATGATGTGAATATTAGACCCGCAAAAAAATTATTATGTGAGAAGAAATATTATCAGAATAACGAATTGATTTAATAATAATGGTGATAAATAAATTCTTAATGAGCTATGGTTGATGTTTTTATATGAATTTGAGGAGATAAATTTTAATGGATCTTGACAAACTTTGATGGATGACTTGATATGATTTGAGATGAATTTATGTGGATCTTGACAAACTTTGATGGATGATTTGATGTGATTTGAAATGAAATTTAGTAGATCTTGACAAGCTTTAATGAATGATTTGATGTGATTTAGGATGAGAGGATTTTTGTGGAATTTTTATATAAATTGAGAAAAATCAAAATAGTTAATTTAGATATTTTAAGTTCATGTTGTTTTTATATTACTGTTCAGATGCATATTTTACATCATTGTTCATATGCACATGCATTAATTTAAAAGAAAAGAACCGGGAAGGCAGCCGGTCTAATTGAAAAATAGTGACAGCCAATATGTGCTAGAAATAAAAGGGACACCGTGACAGTCGGTATATACTAAAAAAATTCCGTGGTAGTCGGGACAAGCTGCAAAAAAAGGAACCGGGAAGGGGTCGGTCTAAGATAATAACAACCTGTTGACAGGTGGGAAGACGTTCCCATCGTAATCATTCATGTATGACATCTGATTTAATTATTGCTTGCATTATTGAAATGCTGATGTGTGGTGTGTGATTGTGAATTTATTTATAGATGATGAATTTCACAGAAAGACAGTTATGGTGATAAGAACCATATAAATGGTAGACCTTATGATGTGAACATCATTACGAAGTAATTATGAGATAATTGATAGTCTTAAGGTGAGCCGATAAATAAGATGAAGAGATTGGTAGATAATGGATATGATGACATGTGAAGTGATAGTGGAGTGCTAGTACCAATTGTATGATACATAAATTGTTTTAAATAATAAAAGACTGGTTATACAAATGAGTACTTTTGGTAAATTTAATTCACCGAGCTTGTGAACCTCACCCCTCATTGTACAATGATTTCAGGTAGCAGGTATAACAAATAATTTGGTGAGTTAAGGTTCAGAAGAAATTATTTTTTGTAAGTCACGTACGTGTCAACATACTTAGACTAAAGAGAAAAGAAAAGAAAAGTTTATTTGTAAATATTCATGCATTTTACGTTGTATCTAATGTTTAAAAGATCAGATTGATGTAACTCCCCTGTTGAGGGTTGATGATTGATGTAAAATTTTTCATTGATGTTATTTATTTTTATTGTTGCATATATGTGTCGTGCTGGGATTTTCAAAATGTGATGATACCGTCTTGGGAGTGATCAACTCGGGATGGACCGGTACAATAAGCCTTTTCAGTGTTGTGGAACTGTGGTGATTGGTTTTCTGTCTTAGTTGTATATTTGTATATACATAGATCATATTTGTATATAATATATTTTCAAATTGTACTTATTAAACAAACATAGTTTCAGATTTTATTTATGCAATTTAACAATACACCCTCTTTTCTCTCATTTCATGACTGGATACTCAAAAAATAAAGAAAGTTTATAAACTTGTCCAGGTTTTTCACTGATTACTTGTATCATAATTTGCACGAAATTCATTAAAAAAAAATTAGGTTTTGCTTGTAATTTTCATTTGTACACGTCTAAAAATTGAATAGAGAAAGAAAATAGTGTATAAATGTTCCATTGCCTCTTGTTGACACCAATTTGGAACTACTTATAGGATCTTGAAGATGCTCGGATGTTTGAACTTAGCCATGTTGTACTTAATGACATGGAGAGGTAAGTTTTGATTTTGCCTCGGAATCTTTTTCACCTAACCTGTCTACTTTCTTCCTAAACCACCTCTTGTGATGTGCAGGCTGGTGGAATATAATGGCACTAAACCTCATTGTTTAAGCATGTACATGGTATGGACAACCTATATTTAGTGTATGCACACATGCCAATATGTCAAAATGTTCTAGTTACATTTTAAGTATGCATAATTATGCTTCTTTCTTTTCAGTACAAACACAAGCAAACGGAGAAGAAATTCGAGTCTCAAGATTTTTTTGGCTCCAAGTAGATGCCCATCATTGGAACTGAAAGATACTTTGAAGTTTGAATGTACGTTCTGGTCATTGAATTTTCATGTTTTTCAAATGTCCTTCTAAACTTTGCTCATGCTGAATGATACGGTAACTAATGTGTAGCTGCAAGAGGTTTTAAAGAGCTGTCAAAAATTTCTTTGAGCATGTGACTTACTTCTTATGACTAAACACTTTTTGCAACTAATCATTTATTATCATAAAATGAATGTTTAGTTGCAAAAATTGTTTATTCACTCGAAGTTTCATTGTTAAGGAAATTAATAACATTTATCCACTTTCTGCCAACTAAAACCTCTTGCAGCTTCCCCTAAGATATTATATCTATACACAAACTTGTGGTAGACATTTGAAATTTAGAAAATTCAGGAATTAGAAGTTTTAGTTTTTAGTTTGCACTTTCTGGCTGATGGTAATGTGCAATAGAGTTGATAACCGAATTACCATTTTTTTTTAATTTACTTACTCTCCTTTTGCTCATATTTTTGCGCTTCCCACCTTGTAATATTTGTATGTTGTCGTTGTGGTATCTGACGCATCACTTTGTTTTGTCCGACCCGTTGGATCCGTTTCCCGCACCTGTAGAAATGTGGGTGTAGGCAATTTAAAAAATTTACCTGTATCTGGCTAGGTCGTGAAATTCGGGTCAAATCGGGTTTTCGTGCTGGTAAACGGTTGACCCGTTTAACCCTATCCAGACCACGCGTTTAATCTAAGGTAGAGGCAAAGTCTCCGGTTCTCTACCACTCTCTTTCGAATGTAACCCTTAGGTCCCTAACTGCATCTTCTCTCTCTCTCTCGTGGCGGCTTGATATGACCGGCGATAGCTCTCTACTGTAAGTCAGTAAGTCTTTCTTTAAAGACATAAAAACGCACATGCACTCTCTCTTTCCACAATCACATAAACCATATAAGTAATTGTTGTTCAAATTTCAGGAAAAAGCTTTCATGGTAATTGTGGGGTTTTGTTTTTGATTGGCTCTTATGCTATTTCTTGTTGTCACAGTAGTTTGGGCATAAAGCCGCTTCACTTGGCTTGATAGGAGAAAACCTCTTTCTCTTCCAACATTAGAATTCCCTAAATTATTACCATCTGTATTTGGGTGCTGTTTCAATAACTTTCTGTATCTTCTATATATATCCATGTTGCAATTCTTGACATCTAAACTCCAGTCTCTTACTACTAAAAATTTGTTTATCGTACAATTTATGAAATAATTTGAGAATTTTTCTTTTAAATCATGTTCTTGTGTTACCGTTGTTGAAAATTTAACATTATGCTTGTAAAAAATTAATAATTTAACATTATGCATCTCACGCTAGATGGAATCAAAGACTTACAAACTTGTTAATGTTAGACATATCAGCTCCGATAAATCAGCATCTTATCAAGATAAATCTGTTACAGCTGTTATCTACTTGTTGCTATAGTTATCGAGTGAATCACTGCATATTTGTATTCTGTTAGTGTTCTGTTAATAGATGTTTAAATATTTGAATACTTGTATATATCTAGATAATGGAATTTAAACTACTCTATACTCATCTATATATATGAATATACACGAGCAACTGGCAATCAATTGAGCCAGACTTCATTTCTTTTGTTTCTCTCACTTGGTATCAGAGCAGTTTCATTGCTCACGCAACTCGAGCCTCTATGGCCTCATCCATCCCTCTTTTGTTTTCCCAAAGATTACCTCTTTGGTTTCTGTCAAACTAGATGGAACCAATTATCTGAATTGGACTATCCAATTCATTCCTGTGCTTAGAAGCCATGACTTACTAAGCATTGTTGATGGGTCAGAAATCTGTCCCTCTCAATATCTTCTTGATTCCACTGGGAAATCTACTTCCGATCTCAACCCAGATTACTTGGTTTGGTAGAAGAAAGATCAATTTATCTTGGCCTGGTTAAATGCCACTCTCAGTGAGAAGATCCTCTCCACAGTCTATGGATTGACAATATCCAAAATGGTTTGGAATACATTGGCTAGCAGACTTGCTCCTCAGTCTAGATCTCGCATTTCCCACCTCAAAAGACAGCTCCAATCATTGTAGCGGGGCACTAAAACCTGCTCTGATTACTTGATCCTTGCCAACAATTGGTATGATCAGTTCACAGCAGCAGGTAAACCTGTTGATGAGGAAGACTTGATCTCCTATGTCATCGGGGGTCTTGATCCCATTTATAATCCTTTCATCACATCTCTTAATTTTGCCACCCGAGACAAACCAATTTCATTTGATGATTTTCAAACTGAATTGCTCAATTATGAGCAATTACTTGAATCTCAAAACAAGACCCTTCCCAATGATGGAACTCAGTTTGCTTTCTTCACAAACAAACCAAAGTTTAACCATGGCAAGAAACCCAATTATCCCACTCAGCAAGGCAAGCCTTCCCACTATAATCGATCTCCTGCCAATTCAAACACTCGCAACTTCTCCCTTAAGCCACAATCATCCAGCAGCCCCTTCACCTCCGCCAAATTCCCACCATGCCAAATCTGTGGCAAAAATAACCACCAAGCCCTTGATTGCTATCACATGATGGATTTTTCTTACCAGGGTCGACATCCACCAGCTCAGTGTTGGCAGCCCACACTTATGGCACACAAGAAGTTGAACAGCCTTGGTATCTTGACAGCAGTGCTAACAACCACATTACTTCTGAATTGGACAACTTGACCCTACAACAACAGCCTTATCAGGGCAATGATCAGGTCACAGTGGGCAATGGAGGAGGCTTGCTCATCACCAACACTGGTTCTTCTATGCTTCTTAACTCCAAAAACAAGTTTCTTTTACACAATATCTTACATTGCCCTAATGCATCTTTTAATCTTTTATCCATCCAGAAATTTTGCAATGACAATAACTGTTACTTTGTGCTCACATCATCTCATTTTTTTTGTGAAGGACCTACAGACCAAGGAAATACTTCTTCAAGGGCAGAGTAAGCTGGACTGTATCCCATGTATCTCAAGCAACTGAAACTCAAGAAATCTAATCCTAAAGCTGCTCCCATTTCCTCCTTCATTGCTTTACAAGGTGTCAAAGCTCCAATCAATATTTGGCATTCCAGATTAGCTCATGCCTCTGAATCCACAGTTGCTAGGGTTATTCGTGAAGCTTTGCTTCGTATTTCTGGTCCTATAAAACAGAATAATCTGTGTGAATCCTGTCAAGTTGCTAAGAGTCACAAACTTCGCTTTCCCGAGTCCAATAACAGATCTACACATCCTCTTGAGTTAATACACTTAGATGTTTGGATCTCTCCAGTTGCTTCTGTTAGTAGATGTAAACTCTATGTTATATTCATTGATGCTTTTTCCAGATTTACCTGGTTGTTTCCTTTTCAATTCAAATCTGAAGTATTCTTTTGTTTTCTTAAGTTTAAACAACTGGTTGAAACTCAATTCTCTGGAAAAATCAAACAAATAATGACTGACAATGGTGGAAAATACCTCTCCACTGATTTCAAAAAATTCCTCTCTAGCAGTGGAATTTTATATAAGCTCACTTGTCCTCATACTTCTGAGCAAAATGGAATTTCAGAGAGAAAACATAGGCATATTATGACACAGGTTTATCACTCTTAGCTTAGTCCCATCTTCCATCATGTTACTGGGTTGATGCTTTTCTCACTGCCATATATGTCATCAATAGGCTTCCTATACTTGTTCTTAACAATCAGTCACCATTCTTCACCTTATTTAACAAACCACCAGATTACTCATTCCTAAAGACATTTGGTTGTGCATGTTACCCTTTGCTTAGACCTTATAAACCCCACAAATTAGCATTTAGAAGCACTAAGTGTGTTTTTCTCGGGCATAGCTCAAATTAAAAGGGATATCGATGCTTGGATTTAAATTCTCAGAAGGTCTACATCTCCAAACATGTCATCTTTGATGAAGTGAATTTTCTTGCTTCTTATACAAGGGCTCCTGCTGCTTCCTCACTATTGCAGGATGTTTTTTCTTCATCTGTCAGTGCCTCACAATCAGGTTCTCCCTCTGATCCCTTTCCTCATAATTCAGTTTTTTCTTTTCCTATTATTGCACCTCTTACATTCACTGTCACAACCTCTTACCTTGATACATCACCCTCATCTGTCTCACCTTAGCCTAGTTTTTCCAATGACACAAGCCCACCTGCTTCACATCATGCTCCCATCTCCGAAACACAACCTGCTCCTTCTCCACTTGCTCTTCATAATGATCTTATCTCTATAACCCCACCTGTTTCCTCCTCACTTGATCTCCAACTTCCTTCACCTAATTCCACTCCCCTCACCATCATAAATTTGCCTGCCTACTCCTCCACTCAAATCATTACACGATCCATGACCAATTCCTCCAAACCTAAACAATTTCCAGACTACCATCTCTATTACTCCACCAAATATCCTCTCCAAGCCTTCTCTACCATCATTTTACCTTCTAAACCCCAAACCCATAAGGAAGCAGTGAAGAACCAGCATTGGGTTGATGCTATGTAGACTGAATACAATGCCCTCATAACTTGGACTTTATGTCCACAGCCTTGCCATAAGAAAGTTGTCAGGAATAAGTGGGTGTTTAAGCTCAAACAAAAATCAGATGGGAGTCTTGATCGTTACAAGGCCAGATTAGTGGCTAAAGGATTTGATCAAATTGATGGGGTGGACTTTAATGAGACATTTAGCCCTGTTATTAAACCAGCTATAATTAGATTGGTACTAGCATTAGCTGTTCATCATGACTGGTTTATCAAGCAACTTGACATCTCTAATGCCTTTTTACACGGTTTTTTTGAAGAGGAGGTTTACATAGAGCAACCTAAAGGGTTTGAGGATCCTCATCTCTCTGATCATGTGTGCAGATTACATAAGTCCATCTATGGACTCAAACAAGCTCCTAGAGCTTGGTTTTTGAGATTGTCTCAAGCCTTACTTGCTCTCGGGTTCAATGGCTCCACAGTTGATACATCTCTTTTTACATTCCATTTGAATCACATTTCTGTTTATGTGCTTATTTATGTTGATGACATAATAGTTGCAAGTAATTCCTCTTCTTTCATTGATCATCTTATTACTCAACTTAGTGCTGAGTTTGCTATCAAAGACCTTGGTCCCCTCTCTTATTTTCTAGGAATTCAGGTCACCACAACATCAGAAGGTCTCCATCTCCGTCAAGGAAAGTCTGCTACTGATCTATTGAATCGCACAAGGATTGCTGGTGCTAAACCAGCTTCCACACCTTGCATCTCAGGTTCCAAACTTTCCAAATTTTCAGGGGATCCCCTCAATGATACTATTGAATATAGAACTTTGGTTGGAGCTTTACAGTATCTCACTCTTACCAGACCTGACATATCCTTTAGTGTGAACCAGCTATGTCAATTCTTACATTACCCAACCACTGACCATCTAGTCGCAGCTAAAAGAGTGTTGCGGTATCTAAAGGACACCTTACAGTTTGGTCTCAACTTCAGCAAGGGCTCATTGCAACTTAATGATTTTTGTGATTCTGATTGGGCAGGGTCTCCTGATGACAGGAAGTCTAGATCTGGCTATTGTATATATCTTGGTCCCTGCCTTATTTCTTGGTCAGCCAAGAAGCAACCCATCGTAGCAAGATCAAGCACAGAAGCGGAATACAGGTCTATGGCATTCACTGTGGTTGAACTCTATTGGCTTCGCATGCACTTTCAAGAACTGCACATACCACTCACCAATGCTCTCTGCCTATGGGTAGATAATCTTAGTGCCTTGGCTCTATCTTCTAATCCAGTATTTCATGCCTGTACCAAACATATCGAGGTCGACTATCATTTTATCAGGGAGAAGATATTTAACAAAGATATACAAGCAGGTTACATCTCGACAACAGCTCAACCTTCAGACGTTTTTACAAAGGGTCTCACTTCAGCCAGATTTTTGCTCCTTCGTGACAAGTTGATGGTTCGAGATCTTCCCATCACCTTGAAGGGGGATGTTAGACATATCAGTTCCAATAAATCAGCATCTCATCAAGATAAATCTGTTACAGCTGTTATCTAGTTGTTGCTATAGTTATCTAGTGAATCACTGCAGATTTGTATTCTGTTAATGTTCTGTTAGTAGATGTTTAAATATTTGAATACTTGTATATATCTAGATAATGGAATTTAAACTACTCTGTACTCATCTATATATGAATATACAGAGCACCTGGCAATCAATTGAGCCAGACTTCATTTCTTTTGTTTCACTCACTGTTAAAGTCTATATGAAGTATTGTTTGTTAAACTTGGTATTGCTAATGTACTTGAAACTGAAATTCTGGGTATCAAGTATAGGCTGGAATTGGCTGCTGAGAGAGGGTATGCAAATCTGGTTATTGAAACAGATAACATGGATGCTATTTAAGCTATAGTCAAAGATAATTACGAGAATAGTTTGGTGGCAAATATTATGCATGATTTCCATGCTCTGCTTAGGCAATTGAGTGGGGATATTAGAATTCAACATGTGTTGAGAGATGGTAATAATGCTGCTGACTTCATGGCTGATGTGGGTTGTGGAGTTTCTGTTAGTTGGCTCCACTGGTGTTTATGTTGTGAGGCCTTATTGCTTTTGTCCTCTCACCCTTGTACCAAAAAAAGGAAAAAAAAAAATATATATATATAAATATATATATATTTATGTTTTAGAGAAAATTAATGTGTTACTTGTGGGCCCACCTGTTATTAATGGGTTGGTTATGGGCATGAAAAATGGACCTGTTAAAAACTAAACATTTTTAACTTGTACCTGTTTGCATGCAACCCACAAGACTCGTCCCACACCTGGCCCTACTACCTCTTTCCCACCTCTAGTGATATATATGTATGTTTTGTCTGTAACTTAATGTAAAATCAGTTGCTTTGTGAAAATCAGTTGACCTTACAGGAAAAAAAGGCTTAATGAAACAATTCCTTCTACCAGTCATGGTCAAACAGAGACCAAGACGAGCAATAATGCCTGTATAAGATTTTCATACTTGGCTCATTTTCCGTTATAACACCTACATAAAACTTTTAGGGTTAAAATTTACTGGACTTAAGAGAAGTATTTTAGCTGGGGAAGCCTACTTATTTAACGTCTAGGAAGTACTATTATTTGGAGGTGAGAGGCCGAGACGAGGAGGTATCTACCAGTTATCCTTGTGCCTTCACTTTTATGTAGACTTCCGTAGAGTTGTTGCTATTGTGCATAAAGCAACTCCCTATACCCCAAACTTGATACATCCTGATGATTTAAGTTTTAGACCTCTTGAATGAGTAAGATACTGCTTAAAGATGTTAGAAAACAGAAATTTTCCCATGAATGTTTTGCTTTACAGTATTGATTTTTAGTTTATTACTGATTGAAAACACCTTTGGTACATACTTTAATTGATTATTAAGAGAGGAATCAGCTTGTTCCGCCCCTTCTAGGTAGTATTTGTTTTCCTTTCTTCAAGCACTTTTTTTTTTCATTGGTAGCTTATGGTTCTTTTCATCTCAAAGACTAAACAATCTCAATGCCTCCCTCTCTCTTTCGTCCCTTAATTTTAGGGTCTCATTTCTTTGAAGTTTAAGGACAGGGTATTTGCTTGTCAACAGATTTTGGAAAATTCATTGCAGCCCTGGTTTTGGTGGTTTGAAATTAGTATTGTTTTTATTGGTCTTTTTAGTACTGTCAATCATTGTTCTAAAAGTTTTCTTCTACAATCTGATAAACTTGATATTTGGTAGTTGTCTATATTCTATGAATAAGTCTTTTAGGGTTGGCAAGTATTGGGCTTTGACCCACTTAACTATTCTTATCTAATTCATTCATATTTAATAAATTGTGAACACGTTCTTTATGAGATATTTGTTTTTATAATTCTTGACATAAAAACGCACATGCACTCTCTTTCTCCACAGTCACATAAACCACATAAGTAATTGTTGTTCAAATTTCAGGAAAAAGCTTTCATGGTAATTGTGGGGTTTTGTTTTTGATTGGCTGTTATGCTATTTCTTGTTGTCACAGTAGTTTGGGCATAAAGCCGCTTCACTTGGCTTGATAGGAGAAAACCTCTTTCTCTTCGAAGATTAGAATTCCCTAAATTATTACCATCTGAATTTGGGTGCTGTTTCAATAACTTTCTGTATCTTCCATATATCCATGTTGCAGTTCTTGACATCTAAACTCCAGTCTCTTACTACTAAAAATTTGTTTATTTTATGAAATAATTTGAGAATTTTTCTTTTAAATTATGTTCTTGTGTTACTGTTCTTGTAATTAAAATTCATTTTTGTGTTACTGTTGTTGAAAATTTAACATTATACTTGTAAAAAAATTAATAATTTAACATTATGCATCTCACGCTAGATGGAATCAAAGACTTACAAACTTGTTAAAGTCCATGAAGTATTGTTTGTTAAACTTGGTATTGCTAATGTACTTGAAACTGAAATTCTGGGTATCAAGTATAGGCTGGAATTGGCTGCGGAGAGAGGGTATGCAAATCTGGTTATTGAAACAGATACATGGATGCTGTATAAGCCATGATCAAAGATAATTACGAGAATAGTTTGGTGGCAAATATTATGCATGATTTCCATGCTCTGCTTAGGCAATTGAGTGGGGATATTAGAATTCAACATGTGTTGAGAGATGGTAATAATGCTGCTGACTTCATGGCTGATGTGGGTTGTGGAGTTTCTGTTAGTTGGCTCCACTGGTATTTATGTTGTGAGGCCTTATTGCCTTTGTAATCTCACCCTTGTACCAAAAAATGAAAAAAAAAAAAAAATATATATATATATATATATATATATATATGTTTTAGAGAAAATTAATGTATTACTTGTGGCCCACCTGTTATTAATGAGTTGGGTATGGGCATAAAAAATAGACCAGTTAAAAATTAAGCATTTTTAACTTGTACCTGTTTGCATGCAACCCACAAGACCCATCCCACACCTGGCCCTACTGCCTCTTTCCCACCTCTAGTGATATATATGTATGTTTTGGCTGTAACTTAATGTAAAATCAGTTGCTTTGTGAAAATCAGTTGACCTTACAGGAGAAATGGCTTAATGAAACAATTCCTTCTACTAGTCATGGTCAAGCAGAGACCAAGACAAGAGCAATAATGCCTGTATAAGATTTTCATACTAGGCTCATTTTCAGTTATAACACCTACATAAAACTTTTAGGGTTAAAATTTACTGGACTTAAGAGAAGTACTTTAGCTGGGGAAGCATACTTATTTACCGTCTAGGAAGTACTATTATTTGGAGGTGAGAGGCCAAGATGACGAGGTATCTACCAGTTTTCCTTGTGCGTACTTTTATGTATACTTCTGTAGAGTTGTTGCTATTGTGCATAAAGCAACTCCCTATCCCCAAAACTTGATACATCCTGATGATTTAAGTTTTAGATCTCCTGAATGAGTAAGATACTGCTTAAAGATGTTAGAGAACAGAAATTTTCCCATGAATGTTTTGCTTTACATTAGTTTATTACTGATTGAAAACACCTTTGATACATACTTGAATTGATTATTAAGATAGGAATCAGCTTGTTCCTCCCCTACTACCTAGTATTTGTTTTCCTTTCTTCAAGCACTATTTTTTTCATTGCTAGCTTATCGTTCTTTTCACGTCAAAGACTAAACAATCTCAATGCCTCTCTCTCTCTCGTCCCTTGATTTTGTGAGCAGTATTTGCTTTGTGCATGCCGTATTTATCGTGAATTTAATTTAGGGTCTCATTTCTTTGAAGTTTAAGGACAGGGTATTTGCTTGTCAACAGTTTTAAGGAAAATTCATCGCAGCCCTGGTTTTGGTGGTTTGAAATTAGTATTGTTTTTATTGGTCTTTTTAGTACTGTCAATCATTGGTCTAAAAGTTTTCTTCTAAAATCGGATACTTGATATTTGGTAGTTGTCTTCACTCTTCTATATTCTATTATGAAGTCTTTTAGGGTTGGCAAGTATAGGGCTTTGACCCACTTGGACAAGAAGTATTCTTATCTAATTCATTCATATTTAATAAATTATGAACACATGAGATTCCTAAAAAAAATCTTCAGTAGATATTTGTTTTTATAATTCTTGATCTGTAATAATAGTATATATGCAGTACTGTATTGGAGTAGGCTATGATTGGAAAATGTTTTAAAAATCCTTGATAACGCGCGGTGAATGGTCAAATTATACAATGGTGGTATTATTATGTATATATTAAAAACCAAACAAAAAATGTAAAAAACAAATGAAAGACGATTTCATACCGACCCTTTACGTAATGTTTCATCATCGACCTTATGTAATTTATCATCATCCTAAGTATATTTTTTTGTTTGTTTGGATTTAAAGTTTATGTTTTAAAATTATGGTTAATTTTTAAGAATTTCATTGATAATATATGTATAAATTTAAAATTAAAAAATAACATTATAAATATAATTTTTTAAATTTATCAGTGAAATTTTTAATGAGTTTAAAATATACTTTAAACTTGAATTAGTCAAGTATAACTCGAATCATCAATTACAAATTACAATTTCTTGTTAAATAATTTTGGTAAAATTTGAATATTTTAAAATAGAGATGTACTTTATCCTCTAGATTGATGGACGAGAAGAAAATCAAGCATTTGGCATTCCATCACTTTGCGCTCATATTTTTCGTGATGACATGGTGAATGGGTAAATTATACAATGATATTGTTATTGTTATGGTTATTATTATTGTGTAATATGAATGATGTCATCTAAGCATATTTTTGTTAGATTTTGAGCATCAATAAATCTCCTTTTCTGCCAATCAAAAATGTCAGAAAAAATTAAGAGAATTTGTGTATATCATGTGGTGATAATTTTTGTGCTACACAAGGCAGTTCTATTAGTAGATAACTGTGGTGCGGTGAGATGAGGATTTAGGGGAGAAAACTTGCCATTGGAATAGTTGTAGTTATTTGTGCGAAAATGGTCATTTCCACTAACAATCAATGAGTAATGAGATAACAACACCCGTTGACCTCTCATGCATGTGGCGTCGCTGTTATTGATGTCGTGAAAACTAAAAAAAAACACTTTGGTTACTAAAATAACACTTTGTGGTAAAATGCCAGGATTTTTTTATAAAATGTCATTGATTTCATTACCTCGAGGAATTTTTTTTTTTGACAATTTTTTTTACAATGCTAGGAGTTTTCTTTGTCCAAAATATAATATGCAGTGACATAACGCATAAATCTAGTTAGATGGTGTGCAATAGACTTAACAATCCTTCAAACATGAGAAATAAAACGATGCATTAGATCTATTTTAATTTGACACTTAGATCTGAAGAGATTTTGTATTGACAGATAAGTGATATCAATATCGATCTTTTTTGACTTCTCACAGATGATGTTAATTTGTTGATATAAAAAATCTGTCAAATAAGTTTACGGATCTTGTGTATACAAAAACACGTAAATTAAAAAATCACTAAAGATTTTGCTTCGAAGATTTTTCGATGTCTAAATCAGTAATCTGAATAAATAGTTAAAAAATGATTAAACTGTATAATTGTGAGTTGTGTATCTTTGTTGTGTGTATATAGTTTTTTTTTTTGTTATTGTAAATTCTCTTCTTTTTTTTTCTGTATAAAATGTTTATTGAATTGATTTGTTCTGAAATGAAAAAGTGAAAGGTTATTTATAAGAATTTCAAGGGTTATCATTTATTTTCTTATTTTTTATTAAAAATTACCACCCCACTTTTTTTTTTTCATATTCACTACCACATCCCCATTTACTTCTTTCCCTTATTTTTTTTTAACAGCCAATGTATATCCACATCAACAACAAATATTAACAATTTGTTCTCCGAAGAAGCCGGCAAGTATAGGGCTGGGACCCACTTGGACAGGAACTACTCTTATCTAATTCATTCATATCTAAAAAACATGAACACGTTCGTTATTAGATTCCTAAAAAAAATCTTCAGTAAAAATAAAATAGTGGTATTATTATGTATATAATAAAAACAAAACAAAAAGTAAAAATAAATAGAAGGCGATTTCATACCTATCCCTTACATAATGTATCACCAAAAATATTTCTTTATTAACTCAGGTATAAAATTTATGCTTTAAATCTGTTGAAAATTTTATTGATAATTTTGAAGAGTTTCATTGGTAATATCAAAATCAATGTAGGATTCAAAAAATAACATTATAAGTATAATTTTTCAAAATTACCAGTAAAGTTTTTAACATGTCTAAAACATAAATTTTAAACCTAAACCAGTCAAGTATTACCTGTAGCACTGATTACAAATTATAATTTATTGTTAAAAAATTCTTGGTAAAGTTTGGATATTTTAATATATGTGATATAGGGGAAAATTGGATCTCCAATAGCATAATGACACGTGTCAATCTCCAAGGACAAAATAGTAATTTCACAACTCAAAAAGTGTAGCCAATATAACACCAACATTTGGCAAAAGGCATAATGGTAGTTTTACACCAATGTCCTAGTACCACTCCGCCACTCTAGCTTATAAATAAGCTCTTATTTAAACAAATAGAGCTTACGGCTAACTCCAATCTTATCTATGGGAGTGTTATTCCTATCACAATACTAAGTGATCAGTCAAACTCCTAATTGGATTCTACTCCACAACTTACATTAAATATTCTCCAGTTTATCTCCTTAAACCTTATACTAACTTAGGCATCGGAGAGTCCCCGATGACCTTCTAGTTTACGTTTCTTCCATGTGCGCAAGGGTTCGTGAGCTCATCGTATAGATTTTCGACATCAACAAATGGTGCCATCCATGGGAACGACAAAAATAATTTTTCTAAAGATGCAGTTAAATATGAGCCACCGATCCAAAACTACAAAAAAACACAAGTTCTCGTCAGATCTAAGAACATCTCTATGCACCACCAAAATATCACCGAAAACCAAATCTTTATTTCAGATATGTAAAAATCCAACCGTCAATGATACAATCGGAGTACAAAACTATGTTCTCCACCCCACCCTACAAAGTTTCACGGCGATCGGACGTCGGGAAGTCCTCCATTGAAACCATTAAAGTTAACCGAAAAAAAAACTTTTGACCATCAGATCTGTTCAAATTCGGACACCAAAATTCAGATCAAACCACATAAATAGATTCTCCGTCCTTGAATCTACATGTCTTCAAAGTTTCACGGTGATAGGACATCAGAAAGTCCTCCATCGAAACCATTACAGTTTGTTGGAAAGGCAGAATTTCGACCATCTGATCTGTTCAAATCCTGCTATCAAAATTCATATCAATTCACATAAATAGATTCTCCTTTAGATCTACATGTCTTCAAAGTTTTACAACGATCAGACGTTGGAAAGTCCTCCATAGGAACCATTAAAGTTTGCTGGGAAAATGAAATTTTGACCCGGTAGATCTATCCAAATTCGACCATCGACATTTAGATTAGATCACACAATCAAATTCGTCGGACTCCGATCTACAAGTGTGCAAAATTTTATGACGATCGGAACTCGAAAAATTATCCCAAGACACCTCGGATCTTCACCAGAAAATATAACTTTGACAGTAGATTTGTAAAGATTCGGCGGCTGGTCAAATATAGAAGCACAAACTAACTTCTTTCTTAAGATTTCAACATCTCTGCCCATGTCCAGATCTTATTGGACATTCAAATAGCCTATTATCTCTTCCTTGCCACATGTCACATCTTCATTGGTTACTAAAATTCTTATCTCATCCTCAAATATAACAAGCAACAACCTCATGTCTTCTCCTTAATGGCCGATCAATGCCAAATCAGCACTTGGTCAATGCCTAATCAACTAAGTGACATCACCATGTCGTCAGCAAAGTGATATCAGCACGACCTGAACAAAGTGATATCAGCATGACATCAACAAGTGATGTCATCACCTCTTAGGCGCCATATCATCATGTCAACTGCCTAAAACTAACTGGTCTAACAAGGTTTGACCACCTAGTTCACCACTTTGACCATCTGGTTTAGCTATCTTTAATCCAATTACAAATCCAAAAAGATCAGTTCTTAAGGTTTTATGGCGTTCTCATTTCAAATTCGGGCTTAAAATTCTAAAATTATGCTTTCACAGATGAGTTTCTTTACGAACCACCAATTTTGACTTATATTTGACTAGTCGGTTCACCAAACTCAAGCTTAATTTTAAACTTAGACAAACCGATTCTTAAGGTTTTTCAGTCTCCTCTTTCCAGAATTGGCCCCTTAATTTTGAAATTCGACTTCCTCGGGCAAGTTTCTTATAAATGGTGAAAAAAATGATTATTTCTTCATTAAAGTGCTTCAAACATGCCCTAAACTCAAACAAATAGAAGCACTCCACAAGATAGGATACAAATTCCAAAACTCCCAAACACTTCAGTTTCTCCACCAGCTTCGTTTCTCCATCAATCTCGTTTCTCCATCAGCTTCGTTTCTCTATCAGCCTCGTTTCTCCATCAACTATGAAAAGGAAGCTCTGAACTACTTCGACCTCGGTCCACTTTTTCCATAGACTCTGAGTAGTTTGGTTTAAGTCAATCTCCTCAGATCTATCTCCATTAAAGTCCGATTAACTCAGACTCACTATTCTCCACTTGCGTCCGATGGACTCAGATTCGCTACTACGTCCGATGGACTTGGACTTGCTATTATCCACTTACGTCCGAATAATTCAAACTTGTTATTCTCCACTTACGTCCGATTAGCTCGAACTCGTTATTCTCCACTTACGTCCGATTAGCTCGGAGTCGCTATTTTTCCACTTACATCTGATTAACTCGGACTCGATACTCTCCACTTACGTTTGATTAACTCAGACTTGCTACACTTATGTCCGTATCACTCAAACTCGTTACATACCTCACTTCGAGGCACTCCACTTAAGTCCGTATCACTTAAATTCGTTACACACCTCGTTTCGAGGAACTTAGCTCAAGATTTAGCTCCATAGA
This sequence comes from Bretschneidera sinensis, assembly GCA_023935145.1. Taxonomy (NCBI): domain Eukaryota; kingdom Viridiplantae; phylum Streptophyta; class Magnoliopsida; order Brassicales; family Akaniaceae; genus Bretschneidera; species Bretschneidera sinensis. Next base: position 145,071,738 of record CM043697.1, read on the forward strand.
CTTATCACTTGTAACGACCCATCCCGGGTTGGCCACCCCCGAGATGATATCATCACATTTTGGAAATCTCAGCACGACACATATATGCAACAATAAAGCAAAATAAAACTAACAAGAATTTTTACTGTAACCCTTATCCCTCAGCAGGGGAGGTACATCAATCTGATATAATTCAAACATAATATACAACTTAACATGCATGAATATTTACAAATAAATTTTTTTGTTTTTCATTTTCTTATTTGTTTGAGGATATTGACACGTACGTGGCTTACAGCAAATGATTTCGTTTGACTTTCAACCCACCAGACTACTAGTCCTGTCTGCTACCTGAAATCATTGTACAATAAGGGATGAGCTTCACAAGCTCGGTGAATTAAATTTACTAAAAGTATTCCAATTTCTTAAATAGTCCTTTATATTTAATCATTTATTTCTCCTATAACTGGATAATAGCAAAAAGTCTAATATTTATATAATTCTCATATGATCATATTTCTATGCCTTTTTTTCTTTTTCTCACTTTAACTGTCTCTCACTGGGAGACTCATCAATCTCTAATTATATTCATAATAAATACACCACATCTCATTATTTCAATAATGGAAGCAATAATTAAAACAGATGCAATGCATGAATGATTATGATGGGAACGTCTTCCCACCTGTCGACAAGTTATTATTATCTTAGACCGACTATTTCCGAGTTCTTTATAGCTTATCCCGGCTGTCACGAAATTTTTTTCCAGTATATACCGGCTGTCACGGTGCCCATTTTATTTCCAGCATATACCGGCTATCACGGTTGTTCCATTAGACCAGTCCCTTCCTGGTTCTTTCGGTTATCTTATTTAATGCATATACATATGATCAACGATATGAAATATGCCTATGAAAAGTAATATAACAAAAACATGTATAACAATATTTAAATTAACTACCATGATTATTCTCAATTTATCATCGAAATAAATTCCTCAAAATTTCTCTCCTCATATATCACATCTACTAATTAAACATAACTCATCAATAATTGTATTTATCTTTTTTTTATTAAATCAGCATATTCTTTCATTAATTTCTTCTCCTCATATATCACATAAATTTATTTACCTAAACTTGTACCAAATTTTATTCATCCCATTTACGATTAAATTAACTCATTATTCTAATAATATTTCTTTTTACATAATAATTTTTCTATGTGTCTAATATTTATATCATATCTATCAACCAAATATTTATCTACCACCAAAGCATATGCTAATAATTAAATTTAATATTATCACTAAATATTTGATTTTTATTTAGACTACTTAAAGTAAATCTAACTCACCACGTAGCACTTAAAGCTACCTGTGGATCACCTCATTGCATTTATCGTTCTTCTTCGAAACTTCCCCCGATAGTTGATCGCCAACACCTGACATCATATTTGTATTCAAATTCTAATTATTTCTTCATTTCTTCATAAATCACACCCTTTGAAAATTCTCACTTTGAATTTGGGGAAATTTCAGAAAATACTAAAACTTTAAAAATAAACACTACATTATTACCTTCTACTTTTCTGATAGCTATTCGTGATTTCTTATAAAATTCCATCGTAAACTCCTTCAAAATTTTACTAGTTTAGCCTTTCTTTGGGTCCTCAAGTGTTTAAGGAAAATAAAAAATTTGAAAGAAAAACAAATGAAATTGATAAGTATTAATTTTGTACCGATTTATATATATATATTTTGTCGGAAACCTTCAAAATATCAGCTACCCAAACTCCAAAACTCCACATTTGCACTTTAGGTGGAAGACTACAAGCCTTCCACGTAACTAACAAAACACATGTAACCAATTTACCAAAACTTGGCAAATCAACAGTTTTGTTGGCAACAGGTGGCTGCCACCTGCTGCCAAGTTTACTGTTCACAATTTTTTTTTATTACTTTGTCTACTTACTTTTATGCCTTCTAGAATAGTAACATCCAGAAAGGTTTTTGTTTTGTTTTGTTTTTTTTTTATATTTAAATAACATGTAGTATTTGAACTCTATGTCTTATTTATTAAATTATTTCTTTACCCTTATTTTACAAATACGGGTATTACAATGCTACCCACCTTACAAAAATTTCATCTCTGAAATTTCTTTACCAAAATCAAGAAAAGAGTTGGGGAAAATCCTTTCTCATTCTTGTTTCATGCTCCCACGTGACTTCTTCGACATCTCTATTTTGCCATAATACTTGAATCAAGGGAATGACTTTATTTGCGCAAGACTTGATCCTTTCTATCTAGGATTTTGACTGGTACTTGCATAAAAGTCAAATCTTCCTGAAACTCTATCGCCTGATTCGAGATACTATGAGATTCATCGTGTAAATACTTTCTCAGCAGTGACACGTGAAATACATTATGTAGTTGCTTTAATTCCGGAGGCAAATCCAAACGGTATGCTACTGGCCCAATTCTCTCCATTATCTCAAAGGGCCCCACAAATCTTGGGCTCAACTTTTCCTTCTTCTTAAACCTCAATACTCCCTTCCACGGAGATATATTCAAAAATACCCAATCACCAACTTGGAACTCGAGAGGTCGTCTTCTTTTATCAGCATATCCCTTCTATCTGTTTTGGGCTGCTCTGAGGTTCTCCCTAACCAGTTTGATCCTCTCAGTAGTCAACTCTATCATTTCTGGACCATATATCTTTCTGTCTCCAACTTCTTCCCAGCATACAGGAGTTCTACACCTTCTACCATATAAAGCCTCGAAGGGTGCCATCCCAATACTAGTTTGATACTGATTGTTGTATGCAAACTCGATCAAAGGTAAATAAGCATCCCAGCTCACTGAGAAACTTAATACACTTGCCTTCAGCATATCTTCTAATATTCTGATGATTCTCTCTATATAACCATCTGTTTGTGGATGAAAGACTGTACTAAATTGTAATTGCGTACCCATAGCTTCTTGGAAACCCCTCCAAAATCTAGAGATAAATCTAGAATCTCTATCTGAAACAATGCTCAAGGGTACTCCATGTAATTTTACTATCTCAGCTACATACAATTCAACCAACTTTTCTGGATTTCAGGTAGTCTTAATAGGAAGAAAATATGAAGGCTTAGAAAGTCTATCCACTATAACCCATACAGTGTTATGTCCCCTCTGGGTATGGGGAAGACCAGAGACAAAATCCATGCTCACATTCTCCCATGGCCACTCAGGTATTGGAAGAGGTTGTAATAAACCTGCTGGATGTCTATTCTCAGACTTTACCTGTTGACAAGTCAAACATCTAGCAATATATTCTGCTACATCCTTCTTCATCCATGACCACCAATAATTCTGTTTCAATCCCCTGTATATCTTATTATTACCTGGGTGCATGAAATATACAGAATCATGAGCTTCCCTTAGTGTCTCCTTCCTCATCTCCACATCATTGGGAACACAAACTCTATGCCCCAATACTACAATGCCATCTTCTCTAATTCTAAACTCAGTTGACTTCCCGCTCAATACTTCCCGCCTAATCTTCTCTATCCTTTCATCTCTACCTTGCATCTGTAATAAACGATCAATAATAGGAGATTGTATCATCATATTTGCCATCAATACTCCTCTATCATTGACACTTAACTGCATCTTCATTCTTCTTAACTCTATCATCAAGCTAGTATTATGACTCCCAATAGCAGCTACTCTCTGTGTAGCCTTTCTACTCAATGCATCAGCTACTACATTAGTCTTTCCTGGATGATAGTGAATCGTACAATCATAATCACAGATCAACTCCATCCACCTCCTATGCCTCAAATTTAACTCCTTCTGGGTCTGTAAATGCGTCAAGCTTTTATAATCAGTAAAAATTTCACAATTAGCTCCATATATATGATGTCTCTAATTCTTCAAAGCAAAAACTATGGCAGCCAATTCTAAATCATGGGTCGAGTAATTTCTCTCATGGTTTTTTAGTTGCCTAGATACATAAGCTACAACTCTACCATGTTGCATCAACACACATCCCAACCCCTAATGTGACGCATCACTATAAACCACAAATCCTTCATCACCAGAAGGAAGCACTAACACCGGGGCAGTCGTCAGTTTCTCTTTCAATAGTTGGAAGCTTCTCTCACATCCCTCTGACCACCTGAACTTCACATCATTCCTAGTCAATTTAGTCAATGGTCCAGCAATCATAGAAAATTTTTGGATAAATCTTCTATAATAACCAGCCAACCCCAAAAAGCTTCTAATTTCAGTTACATTTGTGGGTCTTTCTCAATTCAACACTGCTTCTACTTTCTGTGGGTCAACTTTTATCCCCTTTCCAGACACAACGTGCCCCAAGAAAGATATCTCGCTCAACCAAAACTCATATTTAGAGAACTTCACATATAATTTTTCTCTCCTCAGAATCTCCAACATTATCTCTAAATGTTGCATATGCTCCTCTTCATTCTTAGAATATACCAAGATATCATCAATAAACACAATCACAAATCTGTCCAAGAATGGTTTAAACACCTAATTCATTAGGTCCATAAATGCTGCAGGAGCGTTAGTTAACCAAAATGGCATCACCAGGAACTCATGATGATCATAACGTCTCTTAAAAGTAGTCTTAGGCACGTCCCCCTCCTTTATCCTCAACTGATGATAACCCGACCTCATGTCTATCTTAGAAAATACTCTAGCTCCCTGTAACTGCTCGAATAAGTCATCTATCACGGGCAAAGGATATCTATTTTTGATTGTGATCTTATTCAACTATCTATAATCAATGCACAACCTCATTGTCCCATCCTTCTTCTTGAAAAATAATACAGGGGCTCTCTAAGGTGACATACTAGGTCGGATAAACTGTTTATCTAGCAACTCCTGAAGCTGAACTTTCAACTCTCTCAATTCAGCTGGTGCCATTCTATAGGGTGCTATGGATATGGGTACTGATCCTAGAATCACCTCAATAGAAAACTCAATTTCCCTATTGGGAGGCAGCCCAGACAACTCATCAGGAAATACATCAGAAAAATCTTTTACCACCAAGATTTCTTCTAACTTCCTATTCTTTTTGCTAGAATCCACCACATAAGCCAAATATCCCTCACAATCCTTCTTTAACCATTTACTAGCAGTTAAAGCAGAAATAAGATAATTAGCTAGTATCCTACGTTCTCCCTGAAAATTAAACTCCTTCTGCCCGGATATCTTGAACACTACATTTTTCCTAAAACAATCTACCCAAGCATGATATGCAGATAACCAATTCATTCCCAAAATTAAATCAAAATCTGTCATATCCAAAGGCAATAAATCTACTTCAAATTCTCTATCAGCAATATTAATCACACAACCTCGATAGATTGTCCTGATAATAACTCTATCTCCAGTAGGAACCTCAACAACAATAGCATGCATCAAAGGACTAGCACTAGCATCAATATATTTCATATAAATACTAGATGCAAAGGAATGGGTTGCACTAGGATCAATTAATAATCTAGCAGGCCTACCAAGGATAGATATCATACCCATGACAACATCAGGAGTGGTTTATGCATCCTGTTGGGTCACTATATAGACTCTATTATCTCTGGACTGAAACTGACTACCACGTCCTCGCTCAGCTACGACTCCTCGCCCTTTACCCCGTATGCTCCCTGATCTACCTTCTCTCTCCATTGGTCTTCTCCCGACACTTTCAATGCTTACATCAGCAGATTTCCCTGCTTGACAATCTGCAGCAACATATCCTCTTCCACCACATATAAAGCATATTTGTGTAGGGCAATACCGAGACAGATGCCCCGTCTGATTACATTTAAAGCAAACTCTTGCCTCTCGACCATACATCAGATTACTACTTCCCCATGGTTGCATACTCACTCATCTACCATAACTCCCAAATCTAGGGGTCCCACCGGTATTACTCTGAGCTACAGAAGCAACGCCTCTGACTCTGCACTATATTTTCTTGTGACAAGGAATGCCCCCTCTGGGGTGGTCTTCCACCCTGTACGTCCACACTGCTACCACCTCTAGATTCCTCAAATCTAGACCTCTTCATCCAATCCCTACTACCCCTCAACTCCATCAGATCCTTCTCAATCTGCAATGCTTTATCCACCAACGCCGCATAATTCCCTATACCCATATAAGAGAGTTTAGTACGAATATCATAGTGTAATTTGTCTAAAAATCTCTTACATTTTCTCACTTTTGTATTTACTAACTCAGGTAAAAATCTAGATAGGGCGATGAATTTACTATCATATTCAACCACCGATAAATTTTCCTGCCTTAGGTGAATAAAGTCTCTTTCTTGTTGTGCCTGAAAGGTATCTGGGAAGTACTTTGCAAAGAACTCGTCCTTAAACTTACTCCAGGTCAAAGGTTGATCTACCCGTGTGCTCACCCTGGGCAAAATATCCTCCCACCATTGAGAAGCCTCACCCTCTAGCATAAAGGAAGCAAAAACCACATTCTGTCTATCTGACACTGATAAAACCTCAAAATATTTTTCCACGTGCTTAATCCATTGTTCAGCTTCCACCAGATTTGCTGATCCTCTAAAGGACTGAGGTTTAAACTTAAGAAACCTCACAAAACAATCCTCTTGCATCTCATTTGTAAATATCCTTCTCTCAGGAACCTCTTGCCTTACCACATCCGGTTCTCTTCTATCTCTTTCCTCTAATCTTCTCTGTAAATTATCAGCCCTTTCTTCAGCTGCATTCATCCTTTCTATAGCACGATTAAAGGCTTCTCTCAATTCATCATTCCTACCCTCAGATACTCTCCCAGATCTACTAGTACTAACTACACCATCAGCATGTCCCCTCACAGGAACCACAGACTCCACTTCCTCCTCTACTTCAGCTCTCCTAAAAATTGGGAGTCTATCTCGTCCCCTCTGATTCAAATCTCTATCTCTAGCTCTAGCACGACCACGTGTCATCCTCAGACTCTGCATTTAAAATATAATTTATTTAGATCTTCCACTTTTTAAGCTCTCATGCAGTCTATAGAATTTTAAAACCTAAGGCTCTGATACCAAAATTGTAACGACCCATCCCGGGTTGGCCACCCCCGAGACGGTGTCATCACATTTTGGAAATCTCAGCACGACACATATATGCAACAATAAAGCAAAATAAAACTAACAAGAATTTTTACTATAACCCTCATCCCTCAGCAGGGGAGGTATATCAATCTGATATAATTCAAACATAATATATAACTTAACATGCATGAATATTTACAAATAAATTTTTTTGTTTTTCATTTTCTCATTTGTTTGAGAATATTGACATGTACGTGGCTTAGAGCAAATGATTTCGTCTAACTTTCAACCCACCAGACTACTAGTCCTATCTGCCACCTGAAATCATTGTACAATGAGGGGTGAGCTTCACAAGCTCAGTGAATTAAATTTACTAAAAGTATTCCAATTTCTTAAATAGTCCTTTAATATTTAATCATTTATTTCTCTTATAACTGGATAATAGCAAAAAGTCTAATATTTATATAATTCTCATATGATCATATTTCTATGCCTTTTTCTCTTTTTCTCACTGTAACTGTCTCTCACTAGGAGACTCATCCATCTCTAATTATATTCACAATAAATACACCACATCTCATCATTTCAATAATGGAAGCAATAATTAAAATAGATGCAATGCATGAATGATTATGATGGGAACGTCTTCCCACCTGTCGACAGGTTATTATTATCTTAGACCGGCCCCTTCTCGGTTCTTTATAGCTTATCCCGGCTATCACAGAATTTTTCTCCAACATATACTGTCTGTCACGGTGCACCTTTTATTTCCAGCATATACCAGCTGTCACGGTTGTTCCATTAGACCGGCTCCTTCCCGGTTCTTTCAGTTATCTTATTTAATGCATATACATATGATCAACGATATGAAATATATCTATGAACAGTAATATAACAAAAACATGTATAACAATATTTAAATTAACTATCATGATTATTCTCAATTTATCATTGAAATAAATTCCTCAAAATTTCTCTCCTAATATATCACATCTACTAATTAAGCATAACTCATCAATAATTGTACTTATCTTTTTTATTATTAAATCAACTTATTATTTCCTTAATTTCTTCTCCTCATATATCACATAAATTTATTTACCTAAACTCGTACCAAATTTTATTCATCCCATTTACGATTAAATTAATTCATTATTCTAATAATATTTCTTTTTACATAATAATTTTTTTAAGTGTCTAATATTTATATCATATCTATCAACCAAATATTTATCTACCACCAAAGCATATGCTAATAATTAAATTTAATATTATCACTAAATATTTGATTTTTATTTATACTACTTAAAGTAAATCTAACTCACCTCCTTGCCTTTATTGTTCTTCTCCGAAACTTCCCCCGATGGTTGATCGCCAACACCTGACATCATATTTGTACAAATTTTAATTATTTATTCATTTTTTCATAAACCACGCCCTTTGAAAATTTCTACTTTGAATTCAGGGAAATTTCAGAAAATACTAAAACTTTAAAAATAAACACTACTTTATTACCTTCTACTTTTCTGATAGCTATTCGTGATTTCTTATAAAATTTCACCATAAACTCCTTCAAAAATTTACTAGTTTAACCTTTCTTTGGGTCCTCAAGTGTTTAAGAAAAATAAGAAATTTGAAAAAAAAACAAACGAAATTGGTAAATATTAATTTTGTACAGATTTATACGTATGTATATATATATATGTATATATATATATGTATATATATATATATATATAAATTTTGTCGGCAACCTTCAAAATATCAACTACCCAAACTCCAAAACTCCACATTTGCACTTTAGGTGGAAGACTACAAGCCTTCCACGTAACTAACAAAAACACATGTAACCAATTTGCCAAAGCTTGGCAAATCAACAGTTTTGTTGGCAGCAGGCCCTGCTGCCAAGTTTACTGTTCATGAGTTTTTTTTTTTTTTTACTTTACTTTGTCTACTTACTTTTTTGCCTTCTAGAATAGTAACAATAGCAACGTCCAGAAAGGTTTTTGTTTTGTTTTGGTTTTTTTATTTAAATAACATGTAGTATTTAAACTATATGTTTTATTTATTAAATTATTTTTTTATTTTTATTTTACAAATATGGGTATTACATCACTCCCCCTTCCGAGAGGGTAACATCGAGTTGTCAAGCCTCTTCGGAGTTTATATTCCCTCCTGAACAGGTAATGTCGAGCTATTAATCCTCCTAAGGCATGATATATTTGAAAGATAGTCCTGCGTATCCCTTAAACTGCTCATACAACTTTAAGTGTCTACTTCTCACTTTCTTAGTACCCAAGTACCCAAACGATGTCAGAACTGCACGACATAAAAATAAATCACTTTAAGCCACCTACTTCCTCGACCGTATAAATGCACTCAAGAAAGTGGGGGGATCTGTTGTAGGGAAAATTCCCTCTCCAATAGCATAATAACACGTGTCAATCTCCAAAGACAAAATAGTAATTTCACAACTCAGAAGGGTAGCCAATCTAACACTGACATCTGGCAAAGGGCATAACTGTAGTTCTACACCTATATCCTGATACTACTTGGCAACTCCAGCTTATAGATAAGCTCTTATTTGAACAAATTTAGTTCACAGATAACTATGATCTTATCTATGAGAATGTTATTCCTATCACAACACTAAAGTGATTAGTCACACTCTTAATTGGATTCTACTCCAACACAGAGGTCCGTGAATTTATCTTATAGATTTTCGACATCAACAATATTGATGCATTTTATCCTCTAACTTGATGGAGGGGAATAAAATCTAGTATTTAGCATCCCATTACCCCAAACTCAGGTATTATTATTATTATTATAATTATTACCACCACCACATGAACTTCCTTTAAGTACACTATAACTGTAATATTTTTTTTTCATTTTGGTATGTTACACTGCACTTCCCAAATATAGTTGACCATTTACCAACTATACAATATAAATGATGTCATCAAGCATATTTTTAATTAGATTTTGAGCATCAATAAATCTCTTTTTCTGCCAATCAAAAATTTGTTTTAAAAAAAACGTTAGAAAAAATTAAGTAAAGAGAATTTGTATATATCATGTGGTGATAATTTTTGTCCTACAAAAGGCAGTTCTATTAATTGATAACTGTGGTGCGATGAGACGAGGATTTGGGGGAGAAAACTAGTCATTGAAATAGTTGTAGTTATTTGTGCGAAAATGGTCATTTCCTTTCACAATCAATGAGTAACGAGATAACAACACGCGTTGACCTCTCTCGTGCATGTGGGTTCGCTGTTATTGACGTCATGAAAAGAAAAAGAGAAAAACGCTTTGTTCGACGGAAATTCAATGGTTAGGGTCTTTTTTTTATATAAAAAATTGTATTATAAATCTTGATATCTGTAATAACATATTCTTTATGTCTTATAATTTTAATCGTTTATTATTATTTTTTGTTTAAACTTGATTTTAATTATTTTACGTATTATTTGAAAAATATAAAAAATTAAAACATAACAAAAAGTAAACACACATGGAAGGTGATTTCAGACCTAACTATCTCCTCTCATCTCTTCCTTTCCCTTTTTTTTTTTTTTTCTTTTTATGTCCATGTTAATTTCCTAGAACCTTCATTTTCAATAGCCAACTCGCAAGTTACAACACATTAATTTGAAGTTTTTGTTTGGTACAATATTTTAATATTAATGGATCAAATTAATTTTGATCAATATGATTGATTAATCGGTTAATTAAAATTATTTATATATTTAAGTTTTATAGTTTATTATATATTATATATTTAAATTATATTTAATTTTTTAGTTTATCATATTATATAGTTAAAATAAGATAAATTTGATAAAAATTTTTTGTATTATTGATCAATTAAAAAAATATAATTAATTCAATTAATCGATAAAATAATTTAGTATCGATTTAATCGATATCAATCGATTAACTGAATCGTTTTACTTAACAGATTGAAATGATTTGTTTAATTAATTTTTACTTATTAATTAACACCCACCGCTAACATTAGTAATAGAGTTTATATAAAAAGAAAAAGAAGAAAACACGTATGCAAAGTCAATGGCTAGGGTCTTTTTTTATATAAAAAATTGTCTTATAAATCTTTATATCTGTAATAATATACTATGTATGTCTTATAATTTTAATCAATTATTATTTTTTGTTTAATTTTAATTATTTTATATATATTATTTTAAAAATATAAAAATAATTAAAAAAATTTAAACTCTAATTATATATGTATGAAAAAATTAATTTTTTTAATAATTTAATAACAATAAAAATTATTTAATTAATTGATTAAACAGCACTATAAAGATTATAAAAAAAGAGAAAGTAATATATATGCTGTATTGTATTGGAGTAGGCCAAGATTAGAAAATGTTTTAAAAATCCTTATGACATAAATTATACAATGGTGGTATGCGGTGTGTTATTATAGTAGCATTATTTGTGCGAAAATGGTCATTTCCTTTCACAATCAATGAGTATCACAATCAATGAATAACGAGATAACAACACCCGTTAACCTCTCTCGTGCATGTGGGTTCGCCGTTATTGATGTCACGAAAAGAAAAAGAGAAAAACGCTTTGTCGTATGTAAAGTCAATGGTTAGGGTATTTTTTTTTATATAAAAAATTGTATTATAAATCTTGATATCTGTAATAATATATTCTTTGTCTTATAATTTTAATTGTTTATTATTATTTTTATTTAAATTTGATTTTAATTATTTTATATATTATTTGAAAAATATAATAAAATTAAAAACTGTTAAATTTTAATTATATATATGTGAAAAAAATTAATTTTTTAATAATTTAATAATAAAAAAATTATTTAATTAATCAATTAAATAATAAATACGACAAAAATTATAACCCATGAAGAGTAACATATATGCAGTATTGTATTGGAGTCGACCATGACTAGAAAATGTTTTAAAAATCTTTATGACATAAATTATACAATAGTGGTATGAGGTGTGTTATTATAGTAGCATTATTATAAAAACATAACAAAAAATAAACTCACATGGAAGGTGATTTCAGACCTGCCTATCTCCTCTCATCTCTTCCTTTCCTTTATTTTTATTTTTATTTTATGTCCATGTTAATTTCCTCAAACCTTCAGTTTCAATAGCCAACTCACAAGTTACAATCACATTACCTTGAAGTTTTTTTTGGTATAATATTTTGATATTAGTTGATCGAATTAATTTTGATCAAATGATTGATTAATCAGTTAACTGAAATTATTTATATATTTAAATTTTTTAGTTTATTATATTATATATTGCTAAAATAAGAGAAATTTGATAAGAATTCTTTATATTATTGATTAATTGAAAAGAATACAATTGACCAAATTAATCGATAAAACAATTTAGTATCGATTTAAATCAATTAACTGAATCGTTTTACTTAACAGTTTGAAATGATTTGTTTAATTAATTATTTTGGGCGTCTTGAATCGCCCTTATTTTCTTGTTGGTTTTCCGGGCAATTGGATTTGAAATGTCCATGTTTTTCGCATGTATAACAAGCACCCTGAGGAATTACCGAATTTTTGTTATAGCGAATCCTTAGAGAAAAGATTTTTGAAGACTGAGCTGATGGTTTTGATTTCTTGATTTGATTTGGGCTAGAAATAGCTCATCTTGCTGCACAAAGTTTAGTTCAGATCATTTTCTCCTAGCTATCAAATCTTGCTCAATTGCCAACATAGATGGAAAATCTCTCACATTCTTAACGGTGTCACTTACTCTCTAAGTAGTGCCAGCATAGTCCAATGAAGGGGGCAAGCTATTCAAAATAGTTGTCACCTGTATTTTTTTTTTGGGAATCTGAGTCCTAGCAATTTCTAGGTCTTTGGCCATGACAATCATTTTATTATAGTGATCTATTACGTTTTCACTCTCCTTCATCCTACAATAATTGTAGTTATGAAGGAAAAGTTACATGTTCACCTCAGAAATAGTGTCATACTCGTCCTTGATGATAGGCCATAGTTTTTTTTTTTTTGGCTGCAGTTTTATAGTTTTCAAAAACTTTTATCAGATTGTTCTCCATGAGCATCAATATAAGAATCTTCGCGTTAATGTCATTTATTTGCCATTGCTCAAACTCTTTTTTCTGGGCATCAATGGGATTCTTAGCGAGGGTTGGAGCAATGCTATCGATTATGTAATCGACGTTGTCGTGGATAAGACCATACATTATTTTCTTACTCCACATGTTATAATTAGCACCATTAAGACATTCAATCTTTACTAATTCCAAAGCAATTAATTTGCTAGCCACTTCGAAAATTCCATACTGAGAAAGTTTTGGAAACAAACGAAGATTTGAAAGATAGGAAAAAAAAACTTAATATTTTGATTCAAAAAGCGTAAATGTAACCTAACATGCTTTGGAGCAGAGAAGAGAAGAAACTGTACGAACAAAAAGAGGTGGTCGACTAAGCGGTCAGTTGATAAGTCGTCTAGGTAGTCAATTAGAAGACAAAAACACGATAAAAAAACTAGAGAGGACTAAGAAAAACAACCAAAAGATATCTAGAAGCTGGGTTGGGTGCCTGGTGGGCTGCTAGGCGCATAGTGGTCTTCTAGGCATCTAACTAAGCACCTTGTGGACTGTTGGGCGCCTAACTAGGCACTTGGTGGTAGAGCTGGAATAGAGCCAAGCTTTTATCGAACTACTCAAGCTCGAACCGAGCTCGAAAGCTTGAATACCTTAAGGTTTGATTTGAAAAGCTCTCGAACAATTTAATAAAGTATTATCAAGCTCAATTTGAGTCCAGCCGAGCTCGAGCTCCAACCAATATTTTTTAATATTTTTAATTGTTAAAATTATAGTTCAGGCTCGAGCTCGAACTCAAATAGGCTCATTTGTTATCGAGATTGAGCTGAGCCAAGCTCAAGCCTTCATAAAATTTATCGAGCTCAAGCTCCAGCTTGTTCATTTAAGTTTGAGCCAAGCTTGAATACCTTAGTATTTGAGCCCAATTCAGTTCGACTCTAGCCTTACCTGGTGATCTTCTAGGTGTCTGACTAGGCACTTGGTAGTCTTTTAAGCGCCTGACTAAACGTTTGGTGGGCTTCTGGGAGCCTGACAGTTTTTTAGGCGTTTGGTGAGTTGCTGGAATTTTTTTAAGATGAACCTGCGCTCTGATACCAATATAAGATTTATGGATTTTTCTACTTAAAGGAAAAAAAAAAGAAAAAGAGATTACAAAGAAAAAAAGAAAAAGAAGAAGTTTGAGGATTTTGGGGGCTCCGATGACACTAATTCTAGCTTTTTTTGGTTTGCTGAACAATGAGAATATCTCATCTATTTATAGAGGCTTCGAGCCTCATTTATGCTTTTTCGTAACCGTCTCTTTTGAAAATCAAATCATGAGATAATGATTATCAACTTATATTTCAGGATTTCTTCAACTGATGTAAAGATGTAGCTTTATACCTTTCATTTCGGGATAAACTTTCGTTGTTGGCTGAAACTAACAGGAATAACACTTTTATCATTGGTTGCCTCCAATATTCATAATAGTCCTGTATATTTTAACTGTTATCTGGGTACTGTCTTCATCGCTATCCGATAACTGAGATAGCTCTTCAATGAGCTTTTTCTTCTTTTCTTGTTTTGATAATTTGGAAGGTCCTGGGATTTTTTGGTTGATCTTGGAATTTTGAGGATTATTGCAAAACCATGTATTGACAGTGTTCAGATTGGAATATGAGCAATCATATTTTGCCCACCATTTGACCTTAAATATTCTTTTTATTGTCATAAGTTCCCACTGTGTACCTTCAATGATAGAACCAGTGATAGTATAGTCCTAAGAAATTATCCATGGAATAGCAAATAGGGCATGAAAAAGTAAGTCATGAGAATAAGGCTTGTCATTGATGGTGGTCTGCCTGAAATATTGCAATGCTTCTTGAGTAACAGGAGGAAGGATAGTGGAATCAGTGCCAGAATATGGCCACTAATCAAAAATCCATTGAGGGAAGTTAATCTTGCATTTCTTGTCAAAGAATATGAACCAGGAATGGGTTTTAGGTCTAATATAAAACATATTGAACCATACCATTTGATAATCATGATAATTATAAGTAGGGGGATTAAAAGTTACTGAAAAAGGATTTGGCTTGTAGTGATCAGGAATCTTATCTGGAAGGATGAATTTGAGAATCTTGCATTTGGAATAAACAATAAAGTTGGGGTCAGAATGGTCTCTTGTGTGGGTAATTTCCACGGATTTGGTGTCAACTAAAATCAGCTCATAATATCTTTGGGTTTTTCGAATATCTTCAGGGGCATATTGAAAACCTATTGGAAATACTTTATTGACATAAAGATAATGATTAATAAGTTCAAAATCATTTGTTGGTTGCCTAATGCTGGTACATCTGATATATTCTTGAATGGGTTTTTGGTAATATTGACTAGAAGGGATTTGAGATTAAGAGGATAGTGTTTGGTTTTGAGATTGGGATAATGGTGCTTGAGAGGATAGCTTTTGAGCATAAGTTTGTGGAGATAAGATTGGGAATTCTTCTAGGGGAGCAAATATGTTTGGCATTTGAGGTGTTTTTGGTTGAACTGGTGATAAAGGAGGTTTTGAAGAAGCATAATCTGATGGGTCTTGGATTTTTTGAGGTGATGAAGAGGGCTCAATCTTTTGTTTTCCCTTTTGGCAGGAAATCATACTCATTTTTTCCTGTGTTTGGATCCTGCAAAAATTCCCGTGTGAGGAAATCAGGAAGGGAATTATTCTCTCCTTTAATAAACTCTATATTAAAGTCGAATACACTTAATATAGCTTGCCATCTGGCAAACATCTGCTTTGAAACAAGATTTTGAACATCTTTTTGTAAAACTTCTTTTGCTGATTTACAATCAATGCGTAGTAAAAACGTTTTATTGTATAAATCATCTTGAAATTTTGATATGCACAAAACAATGGATAAAATTTCTTTTTGATTGTTGAATAATTTTTTTGTGCTCCAAGCCATATACCAGAATGATATCGTACTATCTGTTCAATGGTTTTTTGGGGAAGAACTTGTTTTAGAATACCTCCATATCCTATATCAGAAGCGTCTGTTTCAACGATGACTTGCGCTGTAGGACTAAGAATACCAAGACAAGGAAGACTTAATACTTTTGTTTTGAGAAGCTTGACAATTTCAGTATGTTGGGATGACCAGGGAATTGGATTCTTGCGAAGCCTTTTATATAAAGGTTCACAAGTTTGTCGTAAATAGGGAAAATAATCTGCTATGTAATTTAAACAAACAAGAAATCTCTGTAATTGGGTCTTGTCTTTGACCTCATCAGAAAATTTATTTGCAAATTCAATTGATCTGTCAATAGGTTTGATAGTTCCTTGAAATATAATATGTCCTAAAAATCTTATTTTGGTCTGAAATAATTTCATTTTGGTTTTTGATAAAACTAATCCATTGTTTTTAATAATTTGGAAAAAAGCTTTTAAATGCTTAAAATGTTGATCAACTGATTTTGAAAATATTAATATATCATCAATATATGTTATACTGAAACTAGAGTATTCATTAAAAATATCATTAATAATATTTTGGAATTCTGAAGGAGCATTCTTAAGACCAAAGGGCATTACATTCCATTCGTAATGACCAAAAGGGACATTGAATGCAGTCTTGTACTTATCTTTTTCGTTAATCTGAATTTGCCAAAATCCAGATTTTAAATCAAATTTTGAAAATACAGTAGAATCATTAAGTCTATTAAGGAGATCCTTTTTATTGGGTATTGGGTATCTTATCCATTGTAAAACCTTGTTTAAGGGTTTGTAATTAATAACCAATCTGGGAGCTCCTCTTTCTAATTCTGCTTGCTTTTGAACATAGAAAGCAGAGCAGCTCCAAAGAGATTTACTTGGCCTAATTAATTTTTTATCTAATAATGTTTTAATTTCTTTTTGACAGTATTTTAATAATTCTTTATTCATCTGGATAGGTCGTGATCTTGAATGGATATCCTTTTCATCAAAATTTGGTTAATAAGGCAGAGATACTATGTGTTTTTTTCTTTCCCAAAAAGCATTTGGCAAATCAGCACATATTTCCCTCTTAAATAAAGTTTCTAAGTCCTTTATTTGAGATTGTATTTGGGGTTCTTTGATTTGTTGTTCTATCTTTTGATAATTAATTTCTTCTTTTAGAAAATTGATATGAGCTTGCTTATTTTGTATTAAGTTTATTTGTTTATGCAGACTATTATTTTGTAATAAATTTAATTCTCTAGTATCTATGGGTTGTAAAAATGGGAAGAATAAACTTTGGCCTAGTATATTAGTTTCTATTCCTAGATGACTAACTTTAAAAGGATATATTTGTGTTAAAAATGGGGTTCCTAAGATAATGTTTTGATGAATGTTTTTAACAAGTACAAAGTGTGTTTTAAGGCAATATCCGTCATTGCATACATAAGAATTGGTAATTTTATATTCTACATTTAATTTTGATCCGCTTGCAGTATTTAATCTTTCCGTAGTTTTCTCATAATATTTCGTGGGTACAAGTCCTTTTTTAAGACAATTCTGGTCAGCACCAGAATCAACAAGAGCAGTGGTATTAATATGATATTCTTCATTAATAACAATAGAGATCTTGATATACCATTTCTGGTAATTAATTCTTTCTATTAAATTAACAAAGCTATCTTTTGGTTCATTTTCTATTAAACTAGTTGTTTCTAAAGTTGGGGCTTCTTGAGATTTTCCTTTTTTGTCAGTTTGTGATATAATTGATTCCTTAAGGTTATTTATTTCTAAATTAACCATTTTTGCTTTTAGATCTATAGTGTCTTTTTGAATATTTTTAATCTGTTCTTTCATGGAATTAACTTCCATTTATAAATCTTGGACGGTAGCAACTTTTGGTTTTGAAATCTTTTTTCTAATATTTTTTCAAGGTTATATGGTTCAGGCGTCTTAATTCTTTGTTCTTCACAAATAATATTTCTTAATTTTACTAAGTATTCTTTCTTAGTTATAGGGTCATCAATCTTATCAATAATATCTAGGAGGAATTCTTTTTGTGAAGTTATCATATTGATAGATTTACAATAACATAGACCTTCTTCACAGTTACACTGTGAATCGTCAGAGTCTTTGGAATCAGAAGTCTCTTGAATGGTATAAGCTATTCTTTATCAGAATAGGATGATTCTTCTTCTGATTGAGATTTATTTAGCATGAATTTAGTTAGTTGTTGCTTTAGAGTTTCATCAATTTCTAACTCATTAATTTTTTGCTTTACACGACAATTCTTTGCCCAATGCCCAAGCCGACCACACTTGAAGCAGGCTTTGGAAGAGGTTTGGGTCTGTGGTTTTTTTGATTTTTTTATATCTGGGCTTTTGGATTTTTGTGGTAGAAGGATACTTATTGGGCTTATAGTGTTTCTTATAAGTTCATTTTTTAAAATATTTAGTTTTCTTTTTCTTTTCAATAGACCGGACCCTAATAGTTTCATAACCATACTGGCTACAGAATGAACCTAATTCTTTTCTACTTTGATGTAATTCAGATTTCATTTTAGACTTTAGTTTAAGATCATTGCAAAGGGCTAATCCTTTATAATTAATATAACCTATCAATTCTCCATATGAAAGATCATCATAAGGTATGGATCCGTTATTAACATCTCTAATTCTTTGACGAACTTTTTCAGCAAATAATTTTGGAAGTCCTGAAATAAATTTTTCTTTCCAATAAGCATTATTACTATCTTTTCTAGTGTATATTTTGGCAAGAAATACATCTTTATACCATCTAAAGTCTTGCATAGTTGGGCATGTCAGGTTAATAAGTATTTCAGATGATCTGGCTGAAAATTTGTCAGGGTCTCCTATAAAATGTTGAGTAATAGCATATATAAGGGTTTCAAAAGCATTTTCTTGTTTTATGTATCTAGTAGAAATACTAATTTCTCCAGTTTGATTGTCTTGGAATGATTGAGTTGTTGGTATATCAATTGAGGCATTTAATACTGGTGAACCTGACGTGATCACAAAATAAAATAAAAAATACTAACAATTTTAATGTTATATGTGTTGATTATTCATTACGGTATTTATTTTCTCTAGCATCTTTGACTTTGCTTATTCAATTTCATAGAGCAAGAGGGGTTAGTAAAATCTCGTCAAGTAACCACCTCGTGGCAATTCAATTTATAAATTTTTTTTCTTAATGTCTAATCTCTACTGTAATAGCAGAAATAATTCTCTCACAAAATCAGAAAAATATTACTTACGAAGGAACAAATTTTCCTCTCTAAGTAGTAACTCTCACTCTCTCTCTAATACACTTCTCTTGATTTTGTGATTGCTATACAAAATGATAGCCATGAGTATTTATAGGCAAAATGAAATGTCCTGGTGGGTAGCTGTCACCCACTTTCCTGCTGTTTTCTTTGACTTCAAAAGGTTAGTAGCAGCCCACTTAGCTGCTGTTTTCTTTAACCCCAATAAAAGGTTGATAGCAGCCCACTTCCCTGACATTTTCATTTGTTGCGACCGTCCTCTTGCGGGTATATATGAGTAATAACAACTGTTAATGAACTGCAAGCTTCCATCTTTACCACTTCAATCCGTAGAAAACCTCTCTCTATCTCTCTGTTAACATAGATCAACAGCCTGAGCCTTAAATAGCTGCCATGGCTGCTTCAAGCCGTGCAAAAGAGATAAAAGTGGTAAAAGTCGAAAAATACATCAATAGCAGAGTCCTCGATGTCAGAGCCCTCAATAACAGAGCCTACATGCGTGGCGAGGAGTTGAAAGACTTTTGCAGCAATTATAAAAAAACGAAGTTGTATCTTGCTCTCATAAACGGCCTACTTGTTGTGACACTATCATATCCTTTGTTTTTGAGCCAGATTTTTTATCAGTTTGCTTTCTGTTACGTTGTGTGTTTTACAGTATAATATCTTTTCCTTTTTGATTTTGAATTTTATCTTATGAAATACTAACTTATTTTCAGTCTCTTATATTCATACATGTCAGGATACGGTTCCGTATTGTAGTGTTATCTCTGTTTGGTGTTTTCTTTTTCATTTCTTTGATTCATTCTATCTTATTGGTGGCCAGGAAAATGAAATTTTTTTGAAGAGAAATGCAGGTATTTTCGGATCAAATATATTCTGTTTTTTTTTTTTTTTTAAATCCTCTCCACAAAATTGGAAAGACCTGAAATCTGTAAGGTGATTTATGAACATTGCTTTTATTATTTTTCATTTGGCACGTTAAATTTGGTTGTCTTCAACACTTCAAATCCCCTGGTTAGTTTTTCTTTTTTCTTTTTGCATGTTGATTTTGTTCTTTTGCAAGGAGCATTTTATTTTTTTATTGTTTTTTCAACAAGACAAAGTCCTAAATTACCCAATCAAGTATCGATCAAACCTATTATCCACCTAGTTGAACAGAGAAGCAAGGGACACTTAGAATCGCCTGTTTTGAATATCAAGTTGCAGGGCCAGTGATTGTCTTTTTCAGATGTATCTGTCAAGTTCTAATTATAATAAGATAGTCCTAAATTAACCTTATCAACCCAATCTAGTCTTCAAGGACTAAAGGATTTCGATACTAGTTTTTTTTTCCTTTTTTTTTTCAAGGTACTGTAATAAAGTTTTGACTCTTGGAGATAGCATTTGCGTAGCAATATATTATTTAACATTTTATAGACTTCTCAGGTATAGATCTGGGCCAGAACTGCATGTTTAAAATTGTTTTTCTTGGCAATATGGGGGGATAGGCTCCTAGGCATTGAGGAGTATAGAAACCCCACACCTCCCTTTCTTCTGAGTTCTTCCCCCAAGAACCTTTTTGTATTATGGTATATGCCTTTAAGCCCTTAACCAGACAAACTGAAGATAATAGCTTGAGAAAAGGTGAAATTGCTCTCAATGAACAGCACTGCGACTTTGCAAAGACTACAATGGGAGGGTCTGCTACAGTTAATTCGTAAGTGTTACTTATTAATTTTGGCCACTTTAATTCTTTTTCTTACATTTTGTGATTTCTTGTGGTAATGGTTTGCAGATTTGAGCTCCCTAGTGATTTTGAAATAGTTGAGTTGTATGTAGGGTTAGAAAGTCCAAATTCTGAGAGCATGGAGGTACACATTTCTATCAATCCTTTTTCTTCTTCTTCAAAATAATTATTTTTTGAAAACGAACTTCTTCTACCGCTATAGATCTATATGTAATTTTTCTGTATCTATATCTGCAGATTAATGCTCCTGATTTGGAGAAAAAACTGAAAGACATGTGGAGTAGACAGGTAGCAACATCTTCCTTTACCCTTCATTTATATTTTTATTTGTATATTACAAAATCGCCAACATAAACATATGTATGTATATATTTACATGTGTTGCATTCATTTGATAGTATATCGTATGACAAAAGAAAGAGAGAGAGAGAGAGAGATTACATTGAGGGGAATAGTATCTAG
Organism: Bretschneidera sinensis; assembly: GCA_023935145.1. Classification (NCBI taxonomy): domain Eukaryota; kingdom Viridiplantae; phylum Streptophyta; class Magnoliopsida; order Brassicales; family Akaniaceae; genus Bretschneidera; species Bretschneidera sinensis. The sequence continues at coordinate 145,093,317 of CM043697.1, forward strand.
GGAATTGATGGGGCTGTTGTTCTTATTGAGGCAAAGAAGAAGGATGAGAGACGGATAGAGAGCACATTTTGGAGGGTGAAGTTAGGTAATTGGTTGAAAATTATTGAGTAAATCCAAAACATATGCTTTCACAAGTTGTGTAATAAATAGGTGACATTTTGAGAAAGAATAGCTAAAAGTGGTCATGTTAAAAGATTGAGAAGAAAAACACAAAAGAAAACTTCCTTGTAACATTTTGTCAGCATATATATGAAGTTATGGAATTAGCCAAAAAGGATAATGCGAGGTTTTGGAGAGGGAAAGACCTCATTGGATGGTGGATGGGTTCTAAAATCAGCACCCTTAAGTAGAATTAATGAGTCTTGTACATCCTCCTCTTTTGTTACATAGCACAATGGTTTTCGTTGTTAGAAAATATATCTTTGGATGTAAAACATCTCTCAAAATCTAGGAAACATTCATGTTAAATCACCAAGAATGAATAGATTAATATGCGGAAGTGTACCTGAATCCATGACAATCAATTACTCTTTAGAGTCGTGCGGTATGTCTTCCAGATCAACACGTTCTCTTAGAGAATCCTGTGTTTTATCTTGCTCTCTCTCTGATGATGGGATGTCAAAGAATAGAAGAATAATCGTACGTATGATTTGAGGACCATAACTACTATTAATAGATAATTTTCCTGCTATCTTTTGAAATTTCTATTTTAGCCCATCATAAAAATAGAAATAACCCTTAAGTCTCTACACATTAAAGGCCCACACCCTATTAGATACATTAAAACCCAAATTACCTAAAACTTAGTAGACCACTTTAAATAGGCTTAACCTTATATGACAGTTTACAACACATAATTATTCACATATAAGCCTAATGTTGGATTAAGGATCCAACAATCTCCCACTTGGGTTATATGCGTAACTTTAAAATTATGCATTGCAAAATAATAATCATATGAGCTCTACTTTGCTGTCATTACCGAAATGTATGTATAACCAATCTAGTCCATCAATCATACCAACATAGGATCAAAGCGGCCTTCGCTACATCTTTCGTAACTTGACCCATCAATGGTCATGTATACCAATACAACTGAATGACATGGATCATGATGTGGATGTGTAGCATGGAAATTTCATGCAATGTCATCTTAACATGTCTATTTCCAACTGGTCCACCCTTAAGCCTTAGTGAGATCAATCCATACCAAAATCAGAGTGTAAAAAAACCAAAACTTTATTTCTGTAGAAAATAACTTTAAAATATCCATAAACTGGAATAATTGAAAATATGTCTATATCAGAAAAGTATCTAAAATTACAAACTCCCACTAAAACTGAATACCCTTAAATGACATGAAACCCATATGAGCAGTGTGCTTATGAAACACGTTGGGTGGTAATCCCTTAGTAAGCGGATTTGCAATCATGGAGTTTGTACCGATGTGCTCTATAGATAACTGTCCACTCCGAACTCTTTCTTTAACAACTAGGAACTTGATGTCTATATGCTTTGACTTCGTCGAGCTCCCGTTTTCATTGGAATATAGAACTGCTGACTTATTGTCACAAAATAACTTGAGTGGTCTTTTAATACCATCCACTATACGTAGCCTCGTGACAAAATTTCGCAGCCATATTCCGTTATTGGACGCCTCATAATACGCTATGAACTCTGCCACCATGGTAGAAAAGGCTATAAGAGACTATTTAGCACTCTTCCAAGAGACAGCACCTCCAGCTAGCAGGTAAACATAGCCCGACGTAGATTTCATACTATCTTGGCATCCAGCAAAATCGGAGTCAGTACACCTAATGATCTCAAGTTGATTTGACCTCTGATACGTGAGCATGTAGTCTTTTGTTCTCTCTAAGTACCGCAAGACCCGTTTGGCTGCTTTCCAATGGTCTACTCTTGGATTACTTAAATATCTGCCCAACATCCCAACAATGTACGCAATATCCGGATGCGTACAAACCTGAGCATACATCAGACTTCCTACTGCTGACGCATAAGGAATCTTCTGCATTTCCTTTTCCTCAAAATCATTCTTAGGGCACTGATTAAGACTAAAATTGTCTCCCTTTGCCACAATGGTATTACCTAATTTGCAATCCTGCATGCCATATCTCTTGAGAACCTGTTTGATATAGTTTTTTTGTGATAATCCAAGAATACCCTGAGAGCGATCTCGGTGTATCTTTATGCCTAATACAAAATATGCGTCACCAAGATCTTTCATCTCAAAATTCTTAGCTAGAAATCTCTTAGTTTCGTGTAATAAGCCTCTATCGTTGCTGGCAAGAAAAATATCATCGACATATAAAACCAAAAAATTATACTTGCTCCCACAGAACTTATGGTATATGCAATCATTGACCAAATTCATCTCAAAACCGAACTAAATGATCAATTGATGAAACTTGAAATACCATTGTCGAGATGCTTGCTTGAGCCTATAGATGGATTTCTTAAGTTTGCAAACCATATTCTTTGGGTCTCTCGACACAAAGTTTTCTGGTTGCACCATATAGATCGTCTCATCAATGTTACCATTGAGAAACGTTGTCTTTACATCCATCTGATTTAGCTCAAGATCGAAATGCACCACCAATGCAATAATAGCCCTGAAAGAGTCTTTCGAAGAAACCAGAGAGAGTTTCTTTATAATCAATGCCTTCTCTCTGTGTAAAGCCCTTAGCGACAAGACGAGCCTTGTACCTTTCCATACCACCTTTCGAATCCCTCTTGGTCTTAAATATCCATTTGCAATCAATGAGTTTCACACCTTCTTGCAATAGGATAAGATCCCACACGTCATTGTCCTTCATGGACTTAATCTCCTTATTCATGGCATCAATCCACTTCTGAGAGTTAGAACTTTCCATGGCTTGACGAAAGTTGATCGAATCATCTTTCATCACTCCAATGTCAACCTCGTGTTCTTGAAGAAATACAATGTAGTCATCTGGCACTGCACTTCTCCTTTCTCTAGTGGATCTTCTTAATGGCATAGGCTCTTGAGGTGGTAGAGTTTGTTCTTCTGGAATAATTTCTTAAATGAGAAGTTCTCTGACATTGTCTTGAATTGTTGTGTCTTGAACAAAGTCAGGAATGAAATTCGGATCAATGCCAATAACACCTGTGGGAATATCAACATATTCCTCTTCAAAGGCAAAGTCCCTAACTGTATCTCCCCCCGCAAACTCGACATCCTCGAAAAACTGAGCATTTCTCGACTCGAAAATCTTCTTAGTCGTGCGATCATAAAACCTGTACCCCCTGGATCTTTCAAAGTATCCAATAAAATAGCAACTCACAGTTCTTGAGTCTAATTTCTTTTCATTGGGCCTATAAGGCCTTGCCTCAGCTGGACATCCATAAATGTGCAAGTGTAAACTAGGTTTCTTGCCCGTCCAAAGTTCATAAGGGGTTTTGGTAGTCGCTTTAATTGGAACCCTGTTAAGGATATATGCTGCAGTCTTAAGTGCTTCTCCCCAGAATGATTCTAGTAAGGTAGAATGACAAATCATACTCCTCACCATGTCTTTAAGCATCCTGTTTCATCTTTCAGCAACATCATTCATAGTGGGCGAACTTGGCATACTGTACTGTGGGACGATACCGCATTCCTCTAGGAATTTAGTAAATGGTCCTGGACGTTGTTCACTTGAACCGTCATATCTACTATAGTACTCACCATCACGGTCAGATATGATAGTTTTGATCCTTTTGCTGAGTTGGTTCTCAACTTCAGCCTTAAAATTTTTGAACATATCCATTGATTATGACTTTTCATTAATGAGATATATGTAGCCATATCTGGAATAATCATCTATGAACGTTATAAAATATTGTTGACCATTCCAAGCAACTGTCGGGAATGACCCACAAATATCCATATGTATAAGTTCTAAGACATCCAAAGTCCTGTTGGCTTCAAATCTCCTTTTATTGGGTTGTTTCCCTTTTATGCAGTTAACACAGCATCAAAATCTGCGAAATCTAAGGGGTCTAGAATTTTATCTGACACAAATCTCTCTATTTTCCGTCTGGAGATATGACCTAATCTATTGTGCCACAACGCAGCTGAATTCTCATTGGTTAATTTTCTTTTTATACCTCGTGAACTTAATTGTAGGGATTCATTAAATGAAGTAATTGTATCAATCAAATAAATATTATCATAACCTGACAAAGAACCGGAACTGAATCATGAAACAAACTAAATTTTCCATTCCCAAATGAACAAGAATAACCAGATTTGTCCAAAGCAGAAATAGAAATCAAATTTCGTCAAAAAGACGGTACAATAAATATCCATTAAGATCCAAATAAATTCCAATCTTTAATAATAATCTAAATTGTCCTATTGCCTCAACTTAAACCATCTTGCCGTCGCCCACATAGATGTATCTTTCACCATCACTTAGCTTTCGGCAACCCTGCATAGACACACTGATGTGAGTTGTTGCACTAGAATCTATCCACCATATTTTTCTAGGTACCGAAGTTAAGTTAACCTCAGAACAAACCAAATTAAGAAGCACACATTTCTTAGTACGCCATACGTGGTAGTTAGTGCAATACTTCTTCATATGCCCTTCAACACTGCAGAAGAAACAACTAGTACCTTCCAGTTGACCCGATTTCTTTTGTAGTTTCTTTTGAGGTGTCGTATCTGCAGCTTCCTTATCCTTCTTCCTTTTGTTTCCCTTGTATTTGTTCTTAGAGGTTGAGGCCAGGTGAGCACTCTATGTCTTATCTTGCTTCAATCTTTCCTCTTCGTGAACACAATGTGAGATGACCTAGAATTGTAGCTCACCTTAAACTGGCTAAAATGTGTCGGAAGGGATATCATAACCAGATGCACTAGCAACTCCTCAGAAGTTCCAGCTTAAGTGCTTTCAACCTTGAAACAAGATGAGACATCTCGATGATGTATTCCCTGATATTGCCTCTGCCTTTGTATCTAATTGAAATTAGACTAGTCAAGAGCGTACCTATTTCAGTTTTTTCATTCTTAACAAACCACTTTTCGATGTCTGCAAGGAACTCTTTAGCCGTAGTAATCTTTTCAGACATTGTGCCCTTGAATGCTTCCGGAATGGCCTTCTTCATGATCATCATACACATGCGATTTGATTTCTTCCACCTCTCCATATCCCTATTTTCATTAGAGGTACTCTTATCCGTAAGAGGTGCCGAAGAATCAGCCCTTAACGCAAGGTCGAGATCCATAACTCCAAGAATTATCAAGAGTTTCTCTTGTCATGACTTGAAATTTGTGCCATTTAGCATAAGAATAGAGTTGATGTTGGTAGTAATATTAGTAGGAGTGGTCGTAGCTGAATCCAGAGAACAACAAAAAAACAAAACAAGCTTACTCATAACAGAAATAGCAATAAAATTTAAATAGAGGTAAATCTCATCTCAAGATACCGGGCACGCCATTAATATTTCGTCTTTGGACAAAATATAAATTTGTAAGTGATATTTTAGCGCAGTAATCAAACACTGATAATAAGAAACATGTCGAACAATAAATCTTCCTTTGGGCCGATGTAGTGTTCACATGAAAAAACTGAATAATCATCACATGTTTATTACCACAGGTGCCCATGCAATTCTATTAAATATCAACCTTTCTTTGGGCTAGTCAATATTCACATAAGTTACATGCACACAACTGTTTATATTCCAAAACAAATTAATTTCCACAAGTGAGGTCACTTTGGTGACATATTGCTTCAATTAATTCATTCCAAAAGATATATAAACATACCAATATTTAAAATTAAATTGCACCAAAATTGACCCAATTTTTTTTTGGTCAAAGTCAACACCAGTCAACCGAAGACAACGTGATCAACCGAAATCAACGCCCTTACCTTAAAATGTCATGTCATTTAAAAAAAAACATCACGTCGTTTTCTCAACCCAGAGAAACGACACAATGTTTTGGTCGTCCTTGACCAAAACGACACGACGTTTTTGGTCGTCCCTGACTTCCAACCGGGTCGTGCGATCAGAATCGCGACCCGAAACTTGACCCGACCATATCTTGGCCTCCAGAACTCTGTTTTCGACTATTCAAAAGGGGTTTTGCTCATTTTTTTTTAATTCCTAATTGATCTAGGGCAGCAAATCAACCAAATTCTCAAAAAATTATACAATTTCATGACTTTCTTTAAATGAACCCTAAATACCTTTTGAATCAACTAAATTTCAGAAAAATTATACAAAGAACAACCAAAATTGTTCTCGAATTTAACAACACCATATCCGGAATCGTTAAATCCAAAAAACACATACAAATCATCATGTAATTGAATGAAATTTCAATTCCCAATGATTCAACATGAACGGGCTCTGATATCACTTGTTAGAAAATATATCTCTGGATGTAAAACATCTCTCAAAATCCAGGAAACATTCATGTTAAATCACCAAGAATGAACAGATTAATATGCGGAAGCGTACCTGAATCCATGACTATCAATTACTCTCTAGAGCTGTGCGGTATGTCTTCCAGATCAACACTTTCTCTTAGAGAATCCTTTGTTTTCTCTTGCTCTCTCTCTCTCTGATGATGGGATGTCAAAGAATAGAAGAATAATCGTACGTGTGATTTGGAGACCATAACCACTATTAATAGATAACTTCCCTGTTATCTTTTGGAATTTCTATTTTAGCTCATCATAAAAATAAAAATTACACTTAAGTCTCTACACATTAAAAGCCCACACCCTATTAGATACATTAAAGCCCAAATTACCTAAACTTTAGTAAACCACTTTAAATGGGCTTAAAGTCTCTACAACACATAATTATTCACATATAAGCCCAATGTTGGATTAAGGATCCAACATTCGTTCTATTAGAAAATCATAAACAGACACTACCAACCATTAGTGCTGTAGCTTAGATTTTGATAAGAACATACCAATTCAAACAAGAAGTACAAGAAACTAGTGGTATTGTAAATTCAACAATCTTGCATATGGTTTTGAAGTGCATCCTAAATTGAGCCTTTAGTCAGGTCAAGTAAAATACAAGGGGTTAAAAATTAATAATATTTTCAAAAATGCCTTCTTTTCTTAAGCATCTCTGAACACTTTAAAGCATTTTCCACTCTTGTCCAATTTGTTCTCCTTGAAATAAACAAAGGTAACGAGTGTATGTTTCAACTTCAAGCCTCTAAACAGAGGAAAGAGGGTACAAAGATGTTTGCGTCTGCATGATAAACAACTGACAATCGAGGGCTCAGGACTTAAATGGTCTAGTTGGTGACATTAAGTATCTTTTTTTCCAATTGAATCCATGCTTTCTCTTGATACAAGTATCTACGTACTTCTTCATTAAATAAATAGTCTCTTTACAATGAATGAAGGCTGAAATTCAAGTGTGGGCAGAGAGAAACTGGGGAGTTTTCAGGAATAGCTACATATATAGGGAATCTATTAAAGACTAATAGAGAATGATATTACAATAAAAATTTGTAGATTGTAAACTGAAAATAAATTATGTTGGGCTGTGGGATATTGTGACTTTTTGGGATTTTGTTCTTTGATATGTTTTCCCTTACGTGTAATCTCACTTTCATTGATCATTCTCTTTACTGTATTCTCACTTCCCTTTCATATATAGCTAATGCAATCATTAATGTCATAACATACAGGTGATGTCTGTAGATCAAAGAGTATTATTCGAGTTTAAAGGAGTTCTTCTTACATTTATTGTTACTCGCCTTTTTACGAACAAAAAGAGTCCCTACACTAGGCAAGGATTGATCTCTGGAACAACTAAGATACTCTTTGACCCATCAAGTAAACATATCAAAGTAACGTCTTCTTTCTTAATTTTATTTTTAAATTTTTATGAAGAAAGAAAATTTCAATCAAAATTATTTAATCTTTAATTTCTTCTTCTTTTTTTCTTTAAATCTTATAATTTCATACATGCAAGTAAACATCCTATTTTATCAATGTTTTAGATAATGAAGCAAGGTTTTGTACCCATGAGAATGTTCTGGAAAGAAATAAATTTGGAAAGAGTAGAACAGGAGCTGATGTCCCTCGGGATTGGTGGCATGGGCAAAATTTTCACTACTATATATGAAACGGTTATCGCAACCAGAATCCATCATGAGTAAACTGTTCTTTCCTTCTTTCTTTTGCTTTTGCCAAGCAACAAAGGAAAATATTGAGATAAAATATTTGATAATGGTGCTTTGACATTTCAGATTGAAGTCTCATGTGAAAGGAATTCTCTTGCATGGACCACCAGGAACAGGAAAGACATTAATAGTTAGAAAACTTGCTGAACTTTTACATGCTAAGGAACCTAAGGTATTTCTCTCATAGACAGACGCGAGATCGGGATATAGGTCTTAGATTAGATTCAATATACACTAACATCCTGTCAATGTATTGACAAAAAGTAAACTTTATTGTAGGTTGTGAATGGACCTGAAATATTGGATCGCTGGATGGGTGGACCTGAGATCAATGTGAGGAAACTATTTGATGAAGCCAAAGAAGATTACAAAATTTATGGTATAATGGCTATTCAATTATTTTTATTTATGGTTTTTATTTCATTTTTTAAAAGATCTAATTACAAACTTATTATTGATTGCCTTTTTCCAGGAGACCATAGCCCCCTTCATATTATAATTTTTGATGAAGTCGATTCCATTGCACAGGTGTTTATTCCCCTTATTTTAATGATGGTTTACAAGTCAAAGTCTGGTGTAGATGTATATAGTGTCTTAGCATAATGAAAAGGAATTTGAAAGAAAAAAAGAAACAAAAAACTATGAAACTATGCCTTGTATTGACAAATTATGCTTGTTTTTTGCAGACAAGAGGGCGAAACCCTGGAGATACCGGAAGCGATAGGGTTGTCAATCAATTATTAACAATGGTAATGAAAATTGAATTCTCTTATGGGATTATTAATTGATACAGTAAATGGAAAATCTAATGAACTACATATTTTCCAGATTGACGGTGTTAATGAATTGAACAACATTCTTATTGTGGGAACCACAAACAGAAAGGATCTAATAGATAAAGCACTGCTAAGGTCTCTTTCTCTTATCTTTTTATTAGATATACCATGTTCAATAAGAGTATATTGGCAGGTTAGTAAAATTTATATGCGGGAAACTTTTTCCATTCAACTCGTTTTCTCCATAGATCCGGTCGGCTGGGACTTCACATTGAGGTAGGCCTTCCAGATGAGCCAAGTCGTCTAAAGATTTTGAAGGTCCATAATGATAAGTTGGCAAAAGATCTGGTTGTGCTGCAACCAGATATAAACCTAGAAGAAATTGGTGAGTGACATACTCCTACTTTCTTTATTTCTCATTAAGTGCAACCATTTTCTTTTTAGTTGTAGCTTATTTTCTTCCTACGTTTGGTGATGGTTGTTAATTGTGTTTATTATTGGTGCAGCTTTAAGAACAACTGGTAGGAGCAGGGCAGACCTTGAAGCCATTGTTGGAGCCGCAGTGGCACATGCCTCAAACCGAGCAATGAGTAATACGGAAGAGAAGATTAAGGTTTGGCACGATGACTATATCCATGGTGTCGAGGTCATTTGTCTAGCATCAGAAAATCTCGTCCTTCAAACCCTTGAAAAATACAGGTAATACCATTAGCTTTTATTTTGGACAAATTTGACACTTCAGATTTCAGTATCAATCCAATTGGAACACGAGAATATTTTCTATGCATTGTATACTTTTTTTCTAAAAAAAACATTAAAAATCAATCTTTAGTCACATTTAGTTGGTGCACATATTATGATACAAATTACTCTATTATTTCAATAAATTGGGAACAAAATTACTTTTTAAAGAAAATATTCCCCTATAAAATTTGCAAATAGAATGCAAACTAAATCTTATTTAATTATCCAACTTAGCATGTTAATCTAATCAAAATAATTTAAAAACCTACAGATCTGATGCCATCATGAAGCTGGACTCATTTGATAGAATTATCAACAGACTTGATCAAATTACTAAGAAAATTGAACAGAGCAAAGAGCATCATTTAGTGACCTGCCTTTTATCTGGCCCAATTGGATGGTAATTAATTTCCTTCGCTATATGTTGTTTGTTCGTTTTTGGTTCAGCGTATAACTTTATTACTAATATCCTTAAGTATTCATCCTTTAACAGCGGGAAAACAACTTTAGCAGCATTTATTCCCCGAAACAATTCATTTCAGCATGTAGACCTGGTATGTGAATTAACTTATGGAAACCTGGTATGTATTCAGTCTTAAGCCATTTGATTTTGCTCCATTCAAGCTATGCATTGTATTCCCAAATGCAGGTCTCTCCTTATTCCATGATTGAATTCACAGAAAAAGAGAAAGTTGCAAAAATTGTACAGGTCTGTCTCTGGTTACATAATTCATAACATGCCTGAAATTTGTGAAATATTTACATTTTCCCCTGTAATCTTTTGTTCCAAAGGTTTAAAAGTCGGTAAAATAAGAAAAATATCATAAAATTACTGTTCAGTTACCTTCCTTTAACACCCTTTCTGGGAATTTATATAGGTTTTTGAAGAGGCTTATAGGTTTCAGTCAAGCTTCATAATACTTGATGACATAGAAAGGTATTTTGGTTTAGACTTAGAATCTGTTTATATATTGATTTTCTATTTTAGATTTTGGTCTTCCTAAGCCAGTGATCGCTAATGCCTAATCTGTAGGTTGGTGGAATACAATGCCCTTGAACGCCGTTGTTCAAGTGTGATTGTTAATACTCTACTGATCCAACTAAAAGAACCTCCAAAGGTATGTCCTAAATTTTTGGGCCCCGATTACAATCTTATTTTCACCTTTGAAGGAAACATAATTGGACTTCTTTTTTTCTTCTGATAGAGCACCAAAATGCTTGTAGTGGGAACCACTAGCAATAAGAATGCATTGGAAGAAATGGGATTCTGCAAGGTTTTCCAGCTTAACGTAGATGTTCCGTTGTTGAGACCCGAAAAATCTCAGAAGGTTGGATAAGATTTGTTCTAGTATCAAACTAAATTTTTTCATAGAGCTATGAATCAACGAAGTTTAAACCCGGATTATGTAATTAGCTAATTCATTCCCTTGTTCTTTCAGGTCAGGGAGCTTGAACCAAAGGTGGTTGCGACTAATGAAGATATTGAATTACCTTAATGATTTTATGTCCATATGGTCATTCCTGTTTTGCATACTATTATTAAGAAATGCCAGCAGAAGCACCCTTCTCTTTCTGGATATCTTTGTTTTGCATACTTAATACTCTTAGTGTCGTCATTCCTGTTTTGCTGCTATTTTCTGTGTCATCTTTTAATGTCTAGTTACCCGTAGTGCTGGATTCATTTCTGAAATGGTACCAAATGGCAGATTATGCTTATTGATGTAGTATTTCTTTTTTTGTTTATGCAGATTTGGGAACTCGAAAAGACGCTTGCAATGGAAAGAGAAAACCCAGGATCTGAACTGATGAAGGTTCGTTTAACATTTTAAGTTACACAGAAATAATCCCTGTGCCGCTCAGTATTATAAGCTAAAGAGAAGCTATGGTTTCTTATCTTCTTGCTTATGTCATGGCAGATTAAAGAGCTTGAACAGCATGAACGGGAGTCTGTGCTACCTGTCTCTTCAACTGAAAACTTAGAAGTGACAACACCAGATAAAAGTAGTGACAAGAAGAGACCGCGTAGTGAAAGTGACATGGAAACCCGGAAGAAGTTGCACTCTAAGTAACAGACCAATGTTTACTGGCCGTTCTGAGTTGCGCTAAGAAACTGAGTCCCTCCGTGAGTAGAGGAGAAACAGATCCAAAGTAAGGGTATACAAATGGTCGGTACAGGAAAAAAATTTAATCGACCTTTTTATTAATATTTTTAACTGTTTTGATGAAATTAATCTAAGTATTTTGATATTAATAAATCGAATTGATTTCAATCTGTACGGTTGATTAATAACCGATATTGTTTATATATTTAAGTTTTTATAATTTATTAATATATATTATATTTTTAATTTATATTTAATTTTTTTAATTTATTGTATTATATATATATATTTATATTTAACATGTTATTAATATTAATTAATTAATTTTTTAATCAATCAAACCATCAAAACAATTAAAAAAATTAGTTGTGAATCGATCGATTAACCGATATACACTATTCGGTTAATTAATTTAATATCGATTTAACAGATTAATATAATTATTTTATTTAAATAATTTAAAATTATTTGATTAATCGACTTTAACCTAATTAATGAGTAACCCTAACACCGCTAACATTAATACTATAATTTTTTTCCTGACGTCCATTGTGATATTTTCAATCTCTGATGAGATAAGGAGATGGTAATTGGATTAGCAGATTAACATTGAATTAATTGTCTTTTTTTTTCACTTTTGACAAACACTGAATTGCCTTTCAATTTTTCATAACAATACAATGAAATTAATAGTTATAGGATCAAAATTGAAATTAAAAGAAAATTTGAGTTTTACCCAAGAATGGGTATATAGCTTATGTTGGCATACATGAGTTTTTTTGAATAAGTTCATGTTTGGTATAGTGTCATGAGAGATACATGACATAAGGAATCATATCGTTGTTAAATAGTATAAGAAAAGAGAAAAAAAAAATATTTTATTTTCATTCGAGAATGAGATAGACCCTTGTGTTATTTATTTCTCATGGTTTTGTACTAGACAAGATTTTTCTTTGGATGAGCTCTGTGAAATTTGATTGTTTTTTGTCTCACGTCACGAATCATGGTTTTGAAGAAAGAAAAACAATAAAAAGGAAACAAATAACTTAACTTTAATGATTGGAACTTGTAATTTTCGAAAAATTCTTGTTTGTATGGGTGAAGAGTAAGATTTTTTTGCATCGGGTGGAAATTTGGTTAGTAATTTTTAAAAAAATTATTAATAATGTTAATTAAGTATCTACAGATGTTATTAATAAAGTTATAAAAAATTACCAATCAAGTTCATTTCTAATGCAAAAATATTGTTTTGCACCGAGCGCATCCACAAATCTTTTCTTTCAATTGTTCTTGACTTTCAAAAATAAGAATTGAGAAAGCGCTACAGTATAAAACCAAGTATTATAGTGATTGAACTACTATTAAATTTCTTTTTTTGCTTTTATTTTGTTTGATTGGATTTATTTGCTTAATGAACACGAAGGTTAAGAGTATGGTTGATAGAAATAAAAAATTAAATTAAAAAAAAAATTATTTGGTATTAAAAAAAATAAAAAGAATGAATGAAATTATTGATGTTTCTTTTCAAATAAATTATAATTTTTTAGATTGAAATGATTGGTTAACTGAAATTAAAATAAATTTATTTTTTCATTTTTATTATTTTTATCAAATATTCTATGGAAATCATCAAATTTTTTTATTCTCTATTCTTTTCTCTAATCTTCTCATATCCATTGCCTCAATTTTCTTCTCACCTAATAAAAGTTTAAAGCTAAGACTAAAAAAAAGCAGAAATACAAATACGTAAGAATCAGACAAGCTGTCACAAACTCTATATAGAATAAATATTCTTGCTAGCTTTTTCAGCGTAGGAGAGCCACATTAAGAAACAATTAAGTGGTGATTTTACGAATTAAGTTTTATGAGAATTATCACGAAATTAAGATTATTATTTAAATTTTTTATAATTATTAATAAATTTTAAAAATCTATGATAATTTTCATGGAATCGAATTGAAAAAATCACCTCTCGGAGCAATTAAGTTGCATAAAAAAAGAAAGAAAGCAAATTACTATTTTTTTCTTCTTCAAAGTTATATTTTTCTTATCATTTAGACGTTCACGCACCTCTCTCTCACTGTCTCTCTCAATCTCTTTTGCAATACCCAAATTAACGGTTGTTAAAATAAAATAAAAATTAATAATTTTAGTGTTTATGTGTTTCATTGCAGTATATATTTTCTCTAAAAGTATGACGTCCAAAGGCACTGCCTTTTATACCGGCCTTTCGATTTCATAGAGCGAGCACACAAGGATTAGTAAAATCTTCTCAAGTAAGCACGTCGATGACATTTCAATATCAAAGAATTTTTTTTAATATTAAGTGAAACTTTGTACGTTGCATCATGTTTTTTTCAAATGATTTGGAGAAAACAAAAGAAGGTGAGTAGCAATCCAGTGATAGCTTTATGACAAAGGGGACGATTGTGACACCATCCTCCCGTGAGTATATATAAGAACCCTAGATTGTTGGAAAAAAATAATAATAGGGTGTTCATATAATTAACAAATAACTGAACAAAAACAATAACAAAATTTTACCTCCATAATTAAATACAAAATATGAAAAATCGAGGGGAAAATTTCGAGACACAAAAATTAATCCATTTTTCTTGCGAAGCGATTTTGTCTCATATCAGTGCAAATAACTTAGAAAACTGTTCTCTATAATACAACGATAGCTTTGTTTATGTGAATATCTAAGCTAGACTTCAAACTCATAGAAAATATAGACCATTACAAATTAACAATAGGTAGAAAGAAAAACATTATTTTTCTATTGTCCATCCACTATTGGTTACAAAGGAATCAAGAATATCCTTTGACTATAATGTTAATTGATTTCATATAAATATTAATTTATTCAAAATATAATTGTAATAATGGAGCAAAGATTCTAAAGAATAAATAGAAGCAATGAGCTTTGAACGGTGGAGATTAAATGATAGTTTTCCAAAAATATTTTGTAAACAATTTTCCAACATGTTAACAGCAAGCTTTCATCGCTACCACTTCGATCTATTAAAAAACCTCTCTCAACAACCTGAGCTGCCATGACTTCTGAGATGAAAGTGATAAAAGTAAAAAATTACTTCAAAAACGGAGCCTACATGCATAGTTGCTTCATGCGGAAATCCACATTTATTCTCCAAACCAATGTAAATTATTGAATGGCATTTAATAGTCAACGAAATTTGTCCATTATATTTCTTTTGATTGTAATGTTAATTGATTTCAAATAAATACTGATTTATTTAAAATATAATTGTCATGATAGAACAAAGATTTTAAAAAATAAATAAGAGCGATAAATTTTTAATGGTAGAGATTCAATGAGATTGTAGATACCTCAGAAATAGACTTAACTGCTTCATGCGTGTAAATCAATATGTATTTTTTAAATCAATGCAAATTATTGAAAGATATGTAATGGTCAACAAACATATTAAATTTGTTTATTGTCGGTTACAAAAGAATTAAGAATTTCCTTTCACTTTAATGTTAATTGATTTCACATAAATACTGATTTATTCAAAATATAATTATCGTGATAGAACAAAGATTCTAAAGAATAAATGAGAGCAATGGACTTATATATAATGGTAGAGATTAAATAAGATTTTTCCAAAAAAAATTATAAACAATTTTCCAATAGGTTAACAGCAAGCTTCCATCTTTACCACTTCAGTTTATAAAAAAGCTCTTTCAACAACCTGAGCCATGGCAGCTTCAAGTCGTGCAAATGAGATGAAAGTGGTAAAAGTCGAAAAAGACCTAAAAAACAGAGCCTACATGCGTGGTGAGGAGTTGGAAGCCTTTCGTGTCCATGATGCAAAAAAATTGCACTTTGCTCTGATAAACGGTCTACTTGTTGTGAGACTATCATATCCTTTGTTTCACTTTGTTTTCTGTCAAGTTTAATTATAACAAGGCAGTATTAAATTAACCCTATCAATACAGTTAAGGTGAGCTTAAATTCGATCCATGATTAAATTGTTTGTTAAATTCAAATTGAGTTAAAAAAATTAAAATTCCTAAGATGAAATTCATGTTCAAATTACGTTCGTAAATCAAATCAAATCGAGTTTTTTGAATTGAGTTTTTAAAATAAAATAATAAATACATATATTTTTTATATTTTTTTAAAAAAATATAAAATATTTTTATTTTTAAATAAATTAAATAAAAATATATATAATATTTATTTAATTTATTAATTAATTTATTTAATTTATTAACCTTTGACATTATTCAAATTCAACTCGTTAAGTATCTCTAACTGAACCTTTCCTACAAACCGAGCTGCTCATCTAACGAGTTGAATCTCATCTCAATTCCACCCAGCTGTTGAAGAGTATTGAAACCCCAAGAAACTTTTTCTATTACAGCCAAAAACCCTATGGCTGTATATATATGCCTTTAAGCCCTTAACGAGACAAACTGAAGATAATAGCTTGAGAAAAGGTGAAATTGCTCTCAATGAACAGCACTGCGACTTTGCAAAGGCTACGATGGGAGGGTCTGCCACAGTTAATTCGTAAGTGTTACTTTTTAATTTTGGCTACTTTAATTCTTTTTCTTACATTTTTGTGATTTCTTGTGGTAATGGTTTGCAGATTTAAGCTCCCTCGTAATTTTGAAATAGTTGAGTTGTATGTAGGGTTGGAAAGTCTCGATTCTAAGAGTATGGAGGTACACATTACTATCAATCCTTTTTCTTCTTCTTCTAAATATTTTTGTTTGAAAATGTACTTCTTCTACAGCTATAGATCTATCTGTAATTTTTTATTATCTATATCTGCAGATTAATGCACCTGATTTGGAGAAAAAACTGAAAGACATGTTCAGTACACAGGTAGCAACATCTTCCTTTACCCCTCTGTATATTTGTATGTGTATATTACAAAAACGCCAACATAAACATATGTATATATATGGTATTTACATGTGTTGCATTCATTTCATAGTATATTGTATGACAAAAGAAGAGAGAGATTACATTGAAGGGAATAGTATCTAAGCAATCGATGGGGCTATTGTTCTTATTGAGGCAACGAAGAAGGATGAGAGATAGAGGGAGAGAACATTTTGGAGAGTGAAGTTAGACAATTGGTTGAAAATTATTGAGTAAAGCCAAAACATATGCTTTGACAAGTTGTATAATATTTGGAGGCACGTCCTTTGTAGGTGACATTATGAGAAAGAATAGCTAAAAATGGTCATGTTAAAAGATTGAGAAGAAAAAACAAAAAAGAGAATTCCCATGTAACATTTTGTCAGCATATATGTGAGGTTTTGGAATTAGCCAAAAAGGAAAACGCGAGGTTTTGGTGAGGGAAAGAGCTTATTGGATGGTGGTTGGGTTCTAAACCCAGCACCCTTAAGTAGACATAATGAGCTTGTACATCCTTCTCTCTTGTTACATCGCACAATGCTGTTCATTCTATTAGAAAATCATAAACTCCAACCATCTCCTTCCCCCCTCCCCTCCCCTCCTGCACCACAAACCATTAGTGTCCGTTTAGCTTAGATTTTGAGACGAATATACCGATTCAAACAGCAAGTACAGGAAACCAGTGGTATTTCAAATTCAACAATGTTGCATATAGTATTGAAGTGTATCCTAAATTAAGAATTAATTAATATTCTCGCAAATACCTTCTTTTCTTTAGCATCTTTTAACATTTTAAAGCATTTTCCGCTCTTATCCAATTTGGTCTCCTAGAAATAAGCAAAGGTAACGAGTGTACGCTTCAACTTCAAGACTCTAAAGAGAGGAAAGCTGGTGTAATCGAGCGCTCAGGACATAAATGGTCTAGTGGGCAACATTAAGTAGCTTTTTTCCTTTTGAATTCATGCTTTCTCTTGATACAAGAACCTACGTACTCTTATAAAAAAAGATACAAGAATCTACATGCTTCTTCATTAAATAAACAGTGTCTCTCTACAATGAATGAAGGCTGAAATTCAAGTGTGGGCAGAGAGAAACTGGGGAGTTTTCAGGAATAGTTACATATATAGGGAATCTATTAAAGGCTAATAGAGAATGATATTAGATTGTAAACTGAAAATAAATAATTTTGGGCTGTGGGATCTTGTGACTTCTTGGGGTTTTGTTCTTTTATATGTTTTCCTTTACCTGTAATCTCACTTTCATTGATTGTTCTCATTACTGTATTCTCACTTCCCTTTCATATATAGCTAATGCAATCATTAATGTCATAACATACAGGTGATGTCTGTAGGTCAAAGAGTATTATTCGAGTATAAAGGAGTTCTTCTTACATTTATTGTTACTCGCCTTTTTACGGACAAAAAAAGTCCCTACACTAGGCAAGGATTGATCTCTAGAACAACTAAAATACTCTTTGACCCATCAAGCGAACATATCAAAGTAATGTCTTCTTTCTTTATTTTAATTTTGAAGTTTTACAAAGAAAGAAAATTCACTCAAAATTATTCAATTTTTCTTCTTTTTAATTTTTTTTTTTATAATTTGATATATGCAAGTAAACATCATATTTTATCAAATATTGTAGATAATGAAGCAAGATTCTGTACCCACGAGAATGTTCTGGAAAGAAATAAATTTGGAAAGAGTAGAACAGGAACTGATGTCCCTCGGAATTGGTGGCATGGGAAAAATTTTCACTACTATATATGAAATGGTTATTGCAACCGGAATCCATCATGAGTAAACTGTTCTTTCCTTCTTTCTTTTGCTTTTGCCAAGCAACAAAGGAAAGTGCTGAGATAAAATACTTGATAATGGTGCTTTGACCTTTCAGATTGAAGTCTCATGTGAAAGGAATTCTCTTGCATGGACCACCAGGAACAGGAAAGACATTGTTTGTTAGAAAACTTGCTGAACTTTTACATGCTAAGGAACCTAAGGTATTTCTCTCACAGACAGACCCGAGATCGGTATACAGGTCTTAAATTCAATATACACTTAACATTCTGTCAATGTATTGACAAAAACAAAACTTTATTGTAGGTTGTGACTGGACGTGATCTGTTGGATCGCTGGACAGGTGGATCTGAGAGCAATGTGAGGAAACTATTTGTTGAAGCCATACAAGATTATAAAATTTATGGTATAATAGCTATTCAATTATTTTTATTTATGGTTTTATTTCATTTTTTAAAAGATCTAATTACAACCTTATTATTGATTACCTTTTTTCAGGAGACCATAGCCCGCTCCATCTTATAATTTTTGATGAAATCGATTCCATTGCACAGGTGTTTTTTCCCCTTTATTTTAATGATAGTTTACAAATCAAAGTCTAGTGTAGATGTATATAGTTTCTTAGCATAATGAAAATGAATTAGAAAGAAAAAAAGAACAAAAAACTATGAAACTATGCCTTGTATTAACAAATTATGCTTGTTTTGTGCAGAAAAGAGGGAGAAACCCTGCAGGTATCGGAACTGAGAGGGTTGTCAATCAATTATCAACAATGGTAATGCAAACTGTATTATCTTATGGGATTATTAACTGATACAGTAAAATGGAAAATCTAATGAACTATATATTTTCCAGATTGATGGTGTTAATGAATTGAACAACATTCTTATTGTGGGAACCACAAACAGAAAGGATCTAATAGATGATGCACTGCTAAGGTCTCTTTCTCATATCTTATTAGATATACTCTATTACCATGTTCAATAATAGTCTAATGGCAGGTTGGTAAAATTTATATTTGGGAAACTTTTTCCGTTGTACAGTGAGTTGGTTTCCACCAAGTTTCCTAATTTTTATATGTTTGAAACACTTTTTTGGAAACAAATATAAGGTCAATTTCACAAACTTATTCCATCCTCCTTTTTTTGCTAGCTATTTTTTACAAGGTATTTGCACCAGTTCATCTTAGACACAATGTTTAAGTATAAACATTTAACTCGTTTTCTCCATAGATCCGGTCGGCTGGAACTTCACATTGAGGTAGGCCTTCCAGATGAGCCAAGTCGTCTAAAGATTTTGAAGGTCCATAATGATAAGTTGGCAAAAGATCTGGTTATGCTGCAACCAGATATAAACCTAGAAGAAATTGGTGAGTGACATACTCCTACTTTCTTTATTTCTCATTAAGTGCAACCATTTTCTTTTTAGTTGTTGCTTATTGTCTTCCTATGTTTGTGATGGTTGTTAATTGTGTTTATTATTGTTGCAGCTTTAAGGACAACTGGTAGGAGCGGGGCAGACCTTGCAGCCATTGTGAGAGCGGCAGCGGTACATGCCTCAAATCGGGCAATGTGTAATAGGGAAGAGAAGATTAAGATTTTCCAGGATGACTATATCCATGGTGTCGAGGTCATTTGTCCTGCATCTGAAAATCTCGTCCTTCAAACCCTTGAAAAATACAGGTAATCCCATTAGCTTTTATTTTGGAAAAATTTGACACTTCAGATTTTAGTATCAATCCAATTGGCACACGAGAATATTTTCTATGCATTGTATACTTTTTTCTAAAAAAACTATAAAAAATCAATCTTTAGTCACATTTATGTTGGTGCACATATTATGATACAAATTACTCTATTATTTCAATAAATTGGGAACAAATTTGCTTTTTAAAGAAAATATTCCCCTATAAAATTTGCAAATAGAATGCAAACTAAATCTTATTTAATTTTCTAACTTAGCATGTTAATCTAATCAAAATAATTTAAAAACCTACAGATTAGATGCCATCATGAAGTGGGACTCATTTGATGGAATTATCAACAGACTTGATCAAGCTACTAAGAAAATTGAACAGAGGAAAGACCATCATTTAGTGACCTGTCTTTTATATGGCCCAACTGGATGGTAATTAATGTCCTTTGCAATATGTTGTTTGTTTTTTGGTTCAGTGTATAACTTTATTATTAGTTTCCTTAAATATTCATCCTTCAACAGCGGGAAAACAACTTTGGCTGCATTTATTCCGCGAAACAATTCATTTCAGCGTGTAGACCTGGTATGTGAATTACCATATGCAAACCTGGTATGTCTTCAGTCTTAAGCCATTTGATTTTGCTCGATTCAAGCTATGCATTGTATTTGCAAATGCAGGTCTCAGCTTATTCCATGATTAAATTCTCAGAAAAAGAGAAAGTTGCAAAAATTGTCCAGGTCTGTCTCTGGTTACATAATTCGTAACATGCATGAAATTTGTGAAATATTTACATTTTCCCCTGTAATCTTTTGTTCCAAAGGTTCAAAAGTCGGTAATATAAGAAAAATATCATAACATTACTGTTCACTTACTACCTTAACACCCGGGGATTTTATAGGTTTTTGAAGAGGCTCGTAAGTTTCAGTCAAGTTTCATTATACTTGATGACATAGAAAGGTATTTTGGTCTAGACTTAGAATCTGTTTATATATTGATTTTCTATTTTTGATTTTGGTCTTCCTAAGCCAGCGATCAATAATGCCTAATGTGTAGGTTGGTGGAATACAATCCACTTGAACGCTGTTGTTCAAGTGTGATTCTTAATACACTACTGATGCAACTAATAGAACCTCCAAAGGTATATCCTAAATTTTCGGGCCTCGAGTACAATCTTATTTTCACCTTTGAAGGAAACATAATTGGACTTTTTGTTTTTTTACTGATAGAGCACCAAAATGCTTGTGGTGGGAACCGCACGCAATATGAATGCATTGGAAGAAATGGGATTCTGTGAGGTTTTCTCACTTAATGTAGATGTTCCACTGTTGGGACCAGAAAATTCTCGGAAGGTAAGATGAGATTTGTTTTAGTATCAAACTAATTTTTTTCATAAAACTATGAGTCGACGAAGTTTATCTCAATTCATCATCAGTAAGCAAGCAGCTAATCCGCAGTTTCTCATTCCTGCTTGAGTTTGTAATCCTTTAAATCGATTTAAATGTCCAAATAATTTTTCCAGATCTTGAAGTACTTCGACGTTGCCAGCTCAGATCAACTTGAAAAGGCCGATAAGGAAATCCAAAATGTAAGTTAATATCATAACTCACGCTGAACCATTTTCTTGTCTCTTACTACTAATTTGGTATAAACTGGAAAGGGCTACTTTCCCCATATATACAATAAATTGTACTCCTTTTAGATAACCATTGGGGATAATATGCTATGAATCTTATACGTACACAAACCATACCATACCATAATTCTTGAAAATTTCTCTTTTTCAGATGTCAATAAAAAAACTGCGCATGTTGATTGACATGACTTCAAATGGGGAGATCCTAAAGGTTTTAGCTGGGAGAAAGCGCATAGATATCAGTGATTTCCTTATGAATGTGATGACTTTTGAGAATTAGCACTAATATTATAGAGATTGTTAATCCTGTAAGCCTTGATTGAACTTGTAAGTGTTATTACGATTACTCTTTGCTGTAAAATGACAATAAAGTTGTATATGGAGATTATAGTTTGTACATAAAAACATATAAGAAAAAGTTACGTATTCCTTTGCGTCCAATTCCACCTCATGTATTGTAGGCCCAAATGTAAGGCATAATTAAGCCCATTTCATAGGGGCCATAATTTTGCTCACGAACCCCAACGATCCTTAAAGCATCTCCATCCTTACGTTTCCCACTATTCCTCTAGTCTTCTCTGTGAGTTTTGTTTGCGGCTGTTAATGGAGCACCAGTTACATCCTGAGTTTAGCCGCCATGGCTAGCTTGAGTAGTGGAACTGGATGACAGTCAGCGTCTCTACTTGAGAGGAAGGCATTGTCAGTCGAACCAAATAAGGGCAGCAGGCATATTGACACATCTAGAGCCCTATCAAAGATTACAAGAAGTACAAAGTCAGTAAGTGTAAGCGAAATTAAAGATTTGAAAAACAACTCATGATCTCATCGCAGGATTTTAGCCAAATCTTTATCCATGCATTTTATGAGAATGATAATACAAATTATGGAGCAGGGCAAATTTGGTATGCAAATTAATATAGAGCAGATTTGATATCTTTTATTTAAAACCATTGAAAATAGCTATTATTGTATCTTTATTACCTATAATTATGAGATTCTTTTTTTGTCCGTTTGTAATTTGTGTATATAAAACAAAGATAACGACCTCTCCAATTATTGAGAGGAAGAGCTATAAAATTCTTTAGTAAGTATTGCTCAGAGGGTTTTCTCTGATGAAAGAATTAATAGAGATCTGCTTCCAAGGGTCAAAGAGAGCATTGAGGAAGTGGTTTAAAAAGGTATAGCGAAGTGAAAGAAAGCAAGATAATTGAGGCAGTATTACAAGCCAAATTCTCTTGTGTCTGTTTGGAATCAAATAAAAGTGGAGTTAATTAGACATGAATTTTTATGTTTGAGTTTTTAATTTATTTTAAATTAGAAAATTCATTTTTATGTTTAAAATATTTGAAATAAAAAAAATCCAAAAAGGAGAGAGACAAGGAGGTAGAGAGAAAGAAAATAGAGAGTATACAGGTTATTTATTATAATTTTTTAATTTTTAATTTATAGAATTTATTTGTAAATTCTATCAATTTGTAATAAATCAATTCTTTTTCATAGTAAATTAATGTTAAGAGTTTTTTTAAACCATAATAATTATAAAATTCGAAATGAATTTTATAACCATAATAATTGTTATTTAAAACCATTGTAAGTAGCTTTTATTTCATTGTAAATAGCTTTTATTTAAAACAATTGTAAATAGTTTTTATTGCCAATGATTATGAGATTATTTTTTTAACCGTTTGTAATTTATGTATATAAGACAAGGATAACAACCTCTCCAATTATTGAGAGGAAGAGCTGTAAAATTTTTTAGTAAGTATTGCTCAATGGGTTTTCTCTGATGGAAGGATTAATAGAGGTCTGCTGCCAGGGGTCAAGGAGAGCATTGAGAACGTGGTTTAGAAAGGTTTAGCGAAGTGAAAGAAAGCAAGAGAATTGAGGCAGTCTTACATGCCAAATTCTCTTATGTCTGTTTGGAATCAAATAAAAGTGGAGTTAATTAAAAATGAATTTTTATTTTTGAGTTTTTAATTTATTTTAAATTAGAGAATTTATTTTCATGTTTAAAATATTTGAAATAAATAAAAAAAAATCCAAAAAGAAAAGACAAGGAAGGAGATAGAAGAAAAATAGAGAGTATTTAAGTTATTTATTATAGTTTTTTAATTTTTATTTTATAGAATTCATTTGTAAATTCTATTAATTTGTAATAAACAAATTCTTTTTCATAGTAAATTAATTTTAAGAGTTTTTTTTTAAAAGCATAATAATTATAAAATTAAAAATAAATTTTATAATCATAATAATTGTTTTTTAAAACTATTGTAAATAGGTTTTATTGTTTCTTTATTGTCGATAATTATGAGATTCTTTTTTTTAACCGTTTGTAATTTATGTATATAAGACAACGATGACCTCTCCAATTATTGAGAGAAAGAGCTGTAAAATTCTTTAGTAAGTATTGCTCAAAGGGCTTTCCCTAATGGAGATTGGTTCAGTGAAGTGAAAGAAAGCAAGAGAATTGAGGCAGTATTATTTGTCAATGCCTTGCTTTCTTTCCTGCCCTCGGTCTGAAGACGGAATGCTCTAGTTGCTGCTGCTCTTAGCTGAATGCCTTGCATCGCCCTACGTTTTTTAGAATGTAGTTCCGTGAGGGGACAACGACTAATATGACGGCAGGAGAACGCTTTACGATTCTTTTATGAATTTGTTTGGAATTAAATAAAAGTGGAGTTAATTAGAAATAAATTTTTATGTTTAAATTTTTAATTTATTTTAAATTAGAAAATTTATTCTTATATTTAAAATATTTAAAATAAATAAAAAAATCAAAAAGGAGAGAGAGACGAGGAGGGAGAGAGAAGAAAAACAGAGAGTATACAAATTATTTATTATAACTTTTTAATTTTAATTTTATAGAATTTATTTGTAAATCCTATCAATTTGTAATAAATTAATTCTTTTTCATAGTAAATTAATTTGAAGTGTTTTTTTAAACATAATAATTATAAAATTTGAAATAAATTTTATAAAAATCTCTACGTGTTTTATAAATATATTTTGATTATATAATAATTGTAAATATACATTGTTATATTAAGTCGACTGAAAGATATTTTGATAACCATGAGCCCAAAAATCCTTGAGGACATTATGAATGGTCAAATTATAGGTACTACTATAAAAACAAAACAAAAAGTAAAAACAAATGGAAGGGGTTATTGTCTTCTTTTTTTTTTTAAATAAACACTGAATTGCCTTTCAATTCGTCGTGAAAATACAATGAAATTAGCTTTGAGGTAAATTAATTTTTTTTTTACTTGAATTACTGTTTGATGGACTCGACCACTTTACTTTTTTAATTTACACTTGCATATTTAAAACAATTTTGAAGAGCCAATTCTAGGGATAATTTTGAAACTATTGTGTTTAATTTAAATTTTAAAAAATGTTACATGCAGCAGATATAAAAAAAAATCAAAAGTGACGCCACAATTTCATTGGTCAAAGTGTAATATTAAAGTATATACAAAATTGAAAAATATTAGAAATAAAGTGACCTATGTTAATATTATTCAAAAATCCAACTATAGAAATTCTAAAGATAAATTTGAAATTATTTTGTTTAATTTAATTTAATTTAAAAAGTATTACATTGTGCAGACATCCCATCAAAGACTTTATGATATTACCTATAAATTCATCTCAACACATTTTCATTTCTTAGGACAACATTCTCCAGGTTCTATAAAAAAATTATCTATCTTCTCTCTCCCTCAACAACCTAGCCCTTGTCTATAGAAAAGCTTACTCTCTTCTCCCTCCCTAAACAACAACCTGAGTCCTTGTCTATAGAAAAAGTTCTCTCTTCTCTCTCCCTCAACAACCTGAGCCGAATAGCCACCATGGTTGCTTCAAGTCATGCAACCAAGATGAAAGTGGTAAAAGTTGAAAAAGACCTCAAAAACAGAGCCTACATGCGTGGCGAGGAATTGGAAGCCTTCCGCGTCTATGGTGCAAAGAAGTCGTGCCTCCGTGGTGCAAAGAAGTTGTACCTTGCTCTGATAAACGACCTACTTGTTGTGAGAGTATCATATCCTTTCAGTTTTGTTTTTAAGCCGATTTTTTATCAGTTTACTTTCTGTTAAGTTGTGTTCTACGATATAATATCTTTTTTTTTTCTTTTTCTTTTTTTGATTTTGAATTTTATCTTATTTTTTATTGAGTCTTATCCGTGTCCTTTTTATTGTTTTTTGTTTTTTGGAACAAGACAAAGTTCTAAATTAATCGATCAAACCCATTATCCGTTGTAAGCATTATAAAAAGATAAATACAGCCAAACTACTTCCTTTACGAACCATGTTAAAGAATAAAGACCCATTTTTTCTTACTTAGAGGAAAGAATGGCACTTGAGAATAGAAACTGAATACCAACAAAAGTCTCTCTTGATTTTTGATGTCACATTCTTTGGCGACTTGTTTTTTTTTTTTTTTTTTTTTTTGGTAGATAGGATTTTCACAATTTTGTTAAGGTGTTTCTGTTACCACCAAAAACCTTGTAGCCCCTTAACCAGACAAACAGAAGATAACAGGTTGAGAAAAGGTGAAATTGCTCTCAATGAACAGCAATGCGACTTTGCAAAGACTACAGTGGGAGGGTCTGCAACAGTTAATTCGTAAGTGTTACTTATTAATTTTGGCTACTTTAATTCTTTTTCTTACATTTTGTGATTTCTTGTGGTAATGGTTTGCAGATTTGAGCTCCCTCGTGATTTTGAAATAGTTGAGTTGTATGTTACATCGCACAATGGTGTTCATTCTATTAGAAAATCATAAACTCCAACCATCTCCTTCCCCCCTCCCCTCCCCTCCTGCACCACAAACCATTAGTGTCCGTTTAGCTTAGATTTTGATAAGAATATACCGATTCAAACAGCAAGTACAGGAAACCAGTGGTATTGCAAATTCAACACTGTTGCATATAGTATTGAAGTGTATCCTAAATTGAGCCTTTAGTTAGGTCAATTAAAATACAAGGGGTTAAGAATTAACGAGTATTTTCCTTGAAATAAGAAAAGGTAAGGAGTGTACGTTTCAACTTCAAGCCTCTATACAGAGGAAAGCTGGTAAAAAAGATGTTCGCGTCTTCATGAGAAACGAATGACAATCAAGGGCTCAGGACTTAAATGGTCTAGTTGGCCACAATAAGTAGCTTTTTTTCAAAAGTTAAGGAACGATATGAGATGACAACGCGTCTCTAACTTGCGCCGTCTTTTATCTCGGCGCATGTTAGTCTTCCCTTGCTTTTCGTAACCTAATTTCTTCCGTCTGATTCGATGGCGGCGCCTTCACTGGACGTCGACTGAGACATACTCCTCCTCCTCTCTCTTCCCATTCTTACCCCTTATTTTCGACTTTCTCTCTGATAACCTCTTCTTCTCCCTTTCCCGTCTGTCTTTTCGTTTCTTTTGTTTCTTCTGGTTCGATTTTGTTGGCGATGGTGATCTCTGATTCCAGGAGGTCGTTTGTGGTTGATAAGAAAGTTTTTGAATTCGGTTGTGAACTGAAAGCTGGGGTGGTGATAAGATTTTCGGAATTTGGTCCGAAAAAGCGAGTCTCGTTCTGCCTTGAAGTCGCGGAATTGGAATGGGTCTTGAACTCGTGGCATGG
This sequence comes from Bretschneidera sinensis, assembly GCA_023935145.1. Taxonomy (NCBI): domain Eukaryota; kingdom Viridiplantae; phylum Streptophyta; class Magnoliopsida; order Brassicales; family Akaniaceae; genus Bretschneidera; species Bretschneidera sinensis. The sequence goes on from CM043697.1 coordinate 145,120,760, forward strand.
TTTTTTGTTTGAAAAGGGTGAACAAAATTGGTTCAGGAGGTGGCTGGTGCAAGGCCTTTGATACTTTTTTGGCTTTGGTGAAATCACTTCCGTCGACTTCCGGGAAGTCCAGACTTCGCCGGAGTTAAAGGAAACGGGTAAGAGGTCTCCTCCAGTCTCTGAGTTCAAATCGGAACCGCGTTCGGTGTTTGGTTGTTGCCCAAATTGTGGTCATGATCTTTCGGGTGTTATGCGTAAGGCCTCTGTTCCTGCAAAACAAGCGTCGTGGGTTCAGGTGTTGTCCCAATTTTCTGGTGAAGAAGATGAAGTGTGCCCATCACGTGATTTGGAGAAGAAGATTGAAGGACTGGATCCAGTAATAGGCTATGAGGTGCCGAATTTGAATCAAAGGATGGGCCAAGAGTCGGGCTTGATTTCTCTGGGCCAGGTCTAGTTAAGAAGTCTATGAATGGACTAGCTTCAATTGGGCCATTTGATATTTTGTCTAGTCTGGCCAATCCGGAGGGTATTCTTAATAGGAGGAATGGGCTGGGCTCGCGAAGTGGTAAGAATAAGGCCAAACTTAAGGCTGAATCCACCAGCTTCCCCCTCAAGACCCGAAAACGCTGGGTTCCTTTGCGTTTTGGCCCGCTCTGCACAACAAGCCACGCCAGTTACTGAAGTCGCCTTTGAAGGGCGACCGGCTACCCCACTGACGGCAAGGCAAATTCGGCGAACTTTGATCCTCTTGTGGAAGTTATGTTATCTTCTCAATGCTTGCTATCAGAACTAGAGGTAAGCGCCGGATTCTAGAGGTTGCGATGGCCGGACCTGGGGACGCATGTCACATCCGAGACGAAAAGGTCAGTCGCTTCTGGTGTGGAATCTCTGAGCGAAAGAGGAGTCAACTTGCCCAGTGTTAATGATCGTGAACAGATGATGGAGGTTGATGCGTTGGTTTGTGAAATCGCTTCAGGCATCTATGGTAGCAAGCAAATCACCGAACAACATAGCAATTTTAACGGTGACTGGACATCCGGTCCTGATCTGTCGATGGTTGAGGTCCTCCGACGGTCGGAGATAGTTACTGCGGCAGCCTCCGGCGACAGCGCAATTACTCTGGTTGGCTATGGAAAGCCTGTTGAGGATGGACTTCTTGTGGCACAGATGGAGGATATTAATTTTCAGGGGATCGACAAAGAAGAGGTATGATGTGCTTTACCTATTGACGTTGATTCCTCCTCCCTCCTCATAAATCTATCTGTTGAAACTGCTCCTCTTGCTTATATAGAACGGCCCGAGTCTGGCTCTGCTGGTGGAGAGTTGTTTTGTGAGGTCTCTGGGTCTGCTACTAATAACATGGAGCTGGCAGTGTGTTTTGACGAGCAGAATCAGTGGCTTATTGATGAGACGGGTGACGATTTGGAGGTAAACCTGAATGCTTCGGTTTGGGTGACAAACTGGATGAAGGAATTGAGTAGATTGGTGGGGATCTCTATGTCAGGTTGGAAGTCCGAGCACTGGCTTTATTTGTTCTCACAAACAAAAGTAGCTTTTATCCAATTGAATTCATGCTTTCTCTTGATACAAGAATCTAAGTACATCTTCATTAAATAAACAGTGTCTCGTTACAATGAATGAGGGCTGAAATTCAAGTGTGGGCAGAGAGAAACTGGGGAGTTCTCAGCAATAGTTACATATATAGGGCACATATTAAAGGCTAATAGAGAATGATGTTAGAATAAAATTTATAGATAGTAAACTGTAAATAAATAATGTTGGGCTGTGGGATAAATAATGTTGGGTTTTGTTCTTTGACATGTTTTCCCTTACGCGTAATCTCACTTTCATTGATCATTCTCTTTACTGTATCCTCACTTTCATTGATAATTCTCTTTACTGTATTCTCACTTTCATTGATCATTCTATTTACTGTATTCTCACTTCGCTTTCATATATAGCTAATGCAATCATTAATGTCATAACGTACAGGTGATGTCTGTAGGTCAAAGAGTATTATTTGAATATAAAGGAGTTCTTCTTACATTTATTGTTACTCGCCTTTTTACGGATAAAAAGAGTCCCTACGCTAGGCAAGGATTGATCTCTGGAACAACTAAGATACTCTTTGACCCATCAAGTAAACACATCAAAGTAATGTCTTCAATCTTAATTTTATTTTTAAAGTTTTACGAAGAAAGAAAATTTCACTCAAAATTATATAATTTTTCTTCTTTTTATTTAAATTTTATAATTTGATACATGCAACTAAACATCTATTTTATCAAATATTCTAGATAATGAAACAAGATTTTGTACCCACGAGAATGTTCTGGAAAGAAATAAATTTGGAAATAGTAGAACAGGAACTGATCTCCCTCGGGATTGGTGGCATGGACACAATTTTCACGACCATATATGAAATGGTTATCGCAGCCAGAATCCATCTAGAGTAAACTGTTCTTTCCTTCTTTCTTTTGCTTTTGCCAAGCAACAAAGGAAAGTGCTGAGATAAATTACTTGATAATGGTGCTTTGACCTTTCAGATTGAAGTCTCATGTGAAAGGAATTCTCTTGTATGGACCACCAGGAACAGGGAAGACATTATTAGTCAGAAAACTTGCTGAACTTTTACATGCTAAGGAACCTAAGGTATTTCTCTCATAGACAGACGCAAGATCGGGATATAGGTCTTAGATTCGATTCGATATACACTAATATTCTGTCAATGTATTGACAAAAGTAAACTTTATTGTAGTTTGTGAATGGACCTGAAATATTGGATCGCTGGATAGGTGGATCTGAGATCAACGTGAGGAAACTATTTGATGAAGCCATACAAGATTATAAAATTTATGGTATAATAGCTATTCAATTATTTTTATTTATAGTTTTTATTTCATTTTTTAAAAGATCTAATTACATACTTATTATTGATTGCCTTTTTCCAGGAGACCATAGCCCCCTTCATATTATAATTTTTGATGAAATCGATTCCATTGCACAGGTGTTTATTACCCTTATTTTAATGATGGTTTACAAGTCAAAGTCTGGTGTAGATGTATATAGTGTCTTAGCATAATGAAAAGGAATTTGAAGGAAAAAAAGAAAGAAACAAAAAACTATGAAACTATGCCTTGTATTGACAAATTATGCTTGTTTTTTGCAGACAAGAGGGAGAAACCCTGCAGATACTGGAAGTGATAGGGTTGTCAATCAATTATTAACAATGGTAATGAAAACTGAATTCTCTTATGGGATTATTAATTGATACAGTAAAATGGAAAATCTAATGAACTATATATTTTCCAGATTGATGGTGTTAATGAATTGAACAACATTCTTATTGTGGGAACCACAAACAGAAATGATCTAATAGATGATGCACTGCTAAGGTCTCTTTCTCATATCTTATTAGATATACTCTATTACCATGTTCAATAATAGTCTAATGGCAGGTTGGTAAAATTTATATTTGGGAAACTTTTTCCGTTGTACAGTGAGTTGGTTTCCACCAAGTTTCCTAATTTTTATATGTTTGAAACACTTTTTTGGAAACAAATATAAGGTCAATTTCACAAACTTATTCCATCCTCCTTTTTTTGCTAGCTATTTTTTACAAGGTATTTGCACCAGTTCATCTTAGACACAATGTTTAAGTATAAACATTTAACTCGTTTTCTCCATAGATCCGGTCGGCTGGAACTTCACATTGAGGTAGGCCTTCCAGATGAGCCAAGCCGTCTAAAGATTTTGAAGGTCCATAATGATAAGTTGGCAAACGATCTGGTTGTGCTGCAACCAGATATAAACCTAGATGAAATTGGTGAGTGACATACTCCTACTTTCTTTATTTCTCATTAAGTGCAATCATTTTCTTTTTAGTTGTAGCTTATTTTCTTCCTATGTTTGTGATGGTTGTTAATTGTGTTTATTATTGGTGCAGCTTTAAGGACAACTGGTAGGAGCGGGGCAGACCTTGCAGCCATTGTGAGAGCCGCAGCGGCACATGCCTCAAATCGAGCAATGTGTAATAGGGAAGAGAAGATTAAGATTTTCCAGGATGACTATATCCATGGTGTCGAGGTCATTTGTCCTGCATCTGAAAATCTCGTCCTTCAAACCCTTGAAAAATGCAGGTAATACCATTAGCTTTTATTTTGGAAAAATTTGACACTTCAGATTTTAGTATCAATCCAATTGGCACACGAGAATATTTTCTATGCATTGTATACTTTTTTCTAAAAAAACTATAAAAATCAATCTTTAGTCACATTTATGTTGGTGCACATATTATGATACTAATTACACTATTATTTCAATAAATTGGGAACAAAATTGCTTTTTAAAGAAAATATTCCCCTATAAAATTTGCAAATAGAATACAAACTAAATCTTATTTAATTATCTAATTTAGCATGTTAATCTAATCAAAATAATTTAAAAACTTACAGATTAGATGCCATCATGAAGTGGGACTCGTTTGATGGAATTATCAACAGACTTGATACTAAGATAATTGAACAGAGCAAAGAGCGTCATTTAGTGACCTGCCTTTTATCTGGCCCAGTTGGATGGTAATTAATTTCCTTTGCTATATGTTGTTCGTTTTTGGTTCATGGTATAACTTTATTACTAATTTCCTTAAATATTCATCCTTTAACAGCGGGAAAACAACTTTGGCTGCATTTATTCCCCGAAACAATTCATTTCAGCATGTAGACCTGGTATGTGAATTAACTTATGCAAACCTGGTATGTATTCAGTCTTAAGCCATTTGATTTTGCTCGATTCAAGCAATGCATTGTATTCACAATCGCAGGTCTCTCCTTATTCCATGATTAAATTCACAGAAAAAGAGAAAGTTGCAAAAATTGTACAGGTCTGTCTCTGGTTACATAATTCATAACATGCCTGAAATTTGTGAAATATTTGCATTTTCCCCTGTAATCTTTTGTTCCAAAGGTTTAAAAGTCAGTAATATAAGAAAAATATCATAAAATTACTGTTCAGTTACATTCATTTAACACCCTTTCTGGGAATTTTTATAGGTTTTTGAAGAGGCTTATAGGTTTCAGTCAAGCTTCATAATACTTGATGACATAGAAGGGTATTTTGGTTTAGACTTAGAATCCGTTTATATATTGATTTTCTATTTTTTGATTTTGGTCTTCCTAAGCCAGCGATTGCTAATGCCTAATATGTAGGTTGGTGGAATACAATGCCCTTGAACGCCGTTGTTCAAGTGTGATTGTTAATACTCTACTGATCCAACTAAAAGAACCTCCAAAGGTATCTCCTAAATTTTTGGGCCTCGAGTACAATCTTATTTTCACCTTTGAAGGAAACATAATTGGACCTTTTTTATCTTCTGATAGAGCACCAAAATGCTTGTAGTGGGAACCACTAGCAATAAGAATGCATTGGAAGAAATGGGATTCTGCAAGGTTTTCCAGCTTAACGTAGATGTTCCGTTGTTGAGACCTGAAAAATCTCAGAAGGTTGGATAAGTTTTGTTCTAGTATCAAACTAATTTTTTTCGTAGAACTATGTGTCAACAAAGTTTAAGCCCGGTTTATGTAATTATCTAAAATCATCATCATTAAGCAAGCTATTAATCCTCGGTTTCTAATTCCTGCTAGAGTTGGTAATCCATTAAATGGATTTAAATGTCCAAATAATTTTTGTCTCTTACTACTAATTTGGTATAAACTTGAAAAGGGCAAAAGGTTGCTCGGCAGATAAAATTTTGATGTTAGTTTCGCTTCTTTTTTCCGTGTAAGTAATCAAAGTTATACTAGTTGACATTTGATTTCTTGTTTGCACAGGTTGATGAACTTGAGAACAAGTTGGAAGAGCGTGAGCAAACAGAGTCCGTGATTCTTAAAAACAAGGTTCCTGCATTTGAGAGACCCTTGTATATGTGTGAATAACTATGACTAAACAGCACTTCATATGATAGCATGCCCTATCACCACAGCTGCATATTAAGGTAAAGGGGTGCTGCCAAGAATGTTGCCATTAAGTGAATTTCGTGATGGAATTTTTGTATACGTCCTGATGTAGTGGCAGCACTCTCTGTACAGTGATATGGCTTGCTGTTGGTGACAGGTTATGACTACAGTGTCTAAAGAGCTGAGCGCTTACTAAGTTCTTGTACATGGGAAAAAAAGAACAAAAAAACTTTCAGAAAGAAGCTAATTCATTCCCTTGTTCTTCTCAGGTCTGGGAGCTTGAAGAAAAGGTGGTTGCGACTAATGAAGATATTGAATAACCTTAATGATTTATATCATATGATTTTAAAAAAATTAGTTGTGAATCGATTGATTGATCGATATATATTGTTCGGTTAACTAATTTAATACGGATTTAATTGATTAACATAACTGTTTTATTTAAATAGTTTGAAATGATTCGATTAATCGATTTTAACCCGATTAATGAGCAACTCTAACTCCACTAACATTAATACTATAATTTTTTTCCGGACGTCGATTTTCTGATCAGACAAGAAGATGGTAATTGGATTAGCAGATTAACACTGAATTAATTGTTTTTTTTTTCTCTTTTGACAAACACTGAATTGTCTTTCAATTCTTCATGACAATACAATGAAATTAGTAGTTATAAGATCAGAATTGAAATTAAAATAAAATTTCAGTTTTACCCAAGAACGGGTACATAGCTTATGTTGGCATATGCTGAGTTTTCTTGAGTGGGAGGAGTTCACACATGTCTTAGTGCGCATAAGAGTTTATCTTATTGTTAAATAGTATGAGAAGAGATAAATAAAAAAAATATTTTATTTTCATTCGAGGGTGAGATAGACTTTTGTGTTATTTATTCCTCATGGCATTGTGTTAGGTAAAAAATTTTCCTTTGATGAGTTTTATGGAATTTGATTGTTCTTTATCTAACGTCACGAATTGCGATTCCGTAGAAAGAAAAACAATAAATAAAAAATAAACAAATAACAAAGCTTTAATGATTAGAATATGTAATTTTCAAAAAATTCTTGTTTGTATAGGTGTAGAATTAGATTTTTTTGCATCGGATGGAAATTTGATTGGTAATTTTTAAAAAAAATTATTAATAATGTTAATTGAGTATATATGGATGTTATTAATAAAATTTTAAAAAATCATCAATCAAATTTCTTTTATTGTAAAAATATTGTTTTGCACCAAGTGCATCCAAGATTCTTTTCTTACAATGTTCTTGAATTTCAAAAATGAGAAATGAGAAAGCATTTATGTATAAAATCGAGTCTTATATTGATTGAACTACTATTAATTTTTTTTTTTGCTTTTATTTTGTTTGATTGGATTTATTTGTTTAATGAACACGAAGGTTAAACGTATGGTTGATAAAGATAAAAAAAAATAAAAAAAAAAACATTTTTCTATTTGGTATTAAAAGAATAAAAAAATAAAATAATTGATATTTCTTTTCAAATAAATTATAATTTTTTAGATTGGAATAATTGATAAACGGAAATTAAAATAAGTTTCATTTTTCATTTTTATTATCTTTATCAAATATTCGATGAAAATCATCAATCTTTTTTTCTTCTATCTTCTTTTCTCTAATCTTCTCATATCCATTGCCTCATTTTTCTTCTCAACTAATAAGAGTTTAAAGCCAAGGCTAAACAAAAAATGAGAAATACAAATATGTAAGAATCAGACAAGCCGTCACAAACTCTGTATAGAATAAATATTCTTGTTATTTTTTTAGCGCATGAGAGCTACATTAAGAAGTAATTAAGTAGTAATCCAGTGATAGCTTTATGATAAAGTAGAGGACTGTGACACCATCCTACAGTGAGTATATATAAGAACCCTAGATTGTTGGAAAAAATAATAATAGGGCGCTCATATAATTAACAAATAACTAAACAAAAACGATAACAAAAATTTATCTTCATAATTAAATATGAAATATGTAAAATCGAGAGGAAAGTATCGAGACACAAAAATTAATATTTTTTTTTAAAAGTGATTTTGTCTCACATTTGTGCAAATAACTCGGACGATTGTTCTCTACGATATGACGATAGCTTTGTTTATGTGTATACCTAAGTTAGATTTCGAACTCATAGAGAATATAGACTCAAACAAGATTACAAATTAACAATAGATAGAAAGAAAAACATCATTTTTCCATTGTCCATCCACTATTGGTTATAAAGAAATTAAGAATATCTTTTGACTTTAATGTTAATTGATTTCAGATAAATATTAATTTATTCAAAATATAATTGTCATAATGGAGCAAAGATTATGAAGAATAAATAAAAGCAAGGAGTTTCAAATGGTGGAGATTAAATGAGAATTTTCCAAAAATATTTTGTAAACAATTTTCCAACAGGTTAACAACAAGCTTTCATATTTACCACTTTGGTTTATAAAAAACCTCTCTCAACAACCTGAAACGTCATGGCTTCGTGCGACTAAGATGAAAGTGGTAAAAGTTGAAAAATACCTTAAAAACAGAGCCTACAAGCATAGCTGCTTCATGCGGAAATCGACATTTATTCTCCAAATCAATGTAAATTATTGGATGTCATTTAATAGTCAACACACATTTTAATTTTGTCCACTATATTTCTTTTGATTGTAATGTTAATTGATTTCAAATAAATACTGATTTATTTAAAATATAATTATCATGATAGAATAAAGATGTTAAAAATTAAATAAAAGCGATGAATTTTTAATGATAGAGATTAAATGAGATTGAAGATACCTCAAAAACAGACCTAGCTGCTTCATGCGTGGAAATCAATATGTATTTTTCAAATCAATGCAAATTATTAAAAGACACGTAATAACCAACAAACATATTAAATTTGTCTATTGTCGGTTACAAAGGAATTAAGAATTTCTTTTCACTTTAATGTTAATTGATTTCACATAAATAATGATTTATTCAAAATATAATTGTCGTGATAGAACAAAAATTTTAGAGAATAAATAAGAGCAATGGACTTTTATATATATAGTGGTAGAGATTAAATGAGATTTTTCCAAAAAAAATTGTAAACAATTTTCCAATAGGTTAACAGCAAGCTTCCATCTTTACCACTTCAGTTTATAAAAAAAAGCTCTTTCAACAACCTGAGCCATGGCAGCTTCAAGTCGTGCAAATGAGATGAAAGTGGTAAAAGTCGAAAAAGACCTAAAAAACAGAGCCTACATGCGTGGTGAGGAGTTGGAAGCCTTTCGTGTCCATGATGCAAAAAAGTTGCACTTTGCTCTGATAAACGGTCTACTTGTTGTGAGACTATCATATCCTTTGTTTCACTTTGTTTTTCGTCAAGTTTAATTATAACAAGGCAGTATTAAATTAACCCTATCAACACAGTTAAGGTGAGCTTAAATTCGATCAATGATTAAAATGTTTATTAAATTTAAATTAAGTTAAAAAAATTAAAATCAAGATGCATTGATAAGATTAAATTCAAGTTTTTTGAAATAAAATAATAAATCGAATTTTTTAAAACGATTATTTTAAAATAAAATAATAAATATATATTTTTAAATAAATTAAATAAAAATATATATAATATTTATTTAATTTATTAACTTTTGACATTATTCAAATCCAACTCGTTGAGTATCTCTAACTGAGCCTTTCCTACAAACCGAACTGCTCATCTAACGAGTTGAATCTCATCTCAATTCCACCCAGCCGTTGAAGAGTATTGAAACCCCAAGAAACTTTTTCTATTACAGTCAAAAACCATATGGCTGTATATAAATGCCTTTAAGCCCTTAACGAGACAAACTGAAGATAATAGCTTGAGAAAAGGTGAAATTGCTCTCAATGAACAGCACTGCGACTTTGCAAAGACTACGATGGGAGGGTCTGCTACAGTTAATACGTAAGTGTTACTTTTTAATTTTGGCTACTTTAATTCTTTTTTCTTACATTTTGTGATTTCTTGTGGTAATGGTTTGCAGATTTAAGCTCCCTCGTAATTTTGAAATAGTTGAGTTGTATGTAGGGTTGGAAAGTCCCGATTCTAAGAGTATGGAGGTACACATTACTATCAATCCTTTTTCTTCTTCTTCTAAATATTTTTGTTTGAAAATGTACTTCTTCTACAGCTATAGATCTATCTGTAATTTTTTATTATCTATATCTGCAGATTAATGCACCTGATTTGGAGAAAAAACTGAAAGACATGTGCAGTACACAGGTAGCAACATCTTCCTTTACCCCTCTGTATATTTGTATGTGTATATTACAAAAACGCCAACATAAACATATGTATGTATATGGTATTTACATGTGTTGCATTCATTTCATAGTATATTGTATGACAAAAGAAGAGAGAGATTACACTGAAGGGAATAGTATCTAAGCAATCGATGGGGCTATTGTTCTTATTGAGGCAACGAAGAAGGATGAGAGATAGAGCGAGAGCACATTTTGGAGAGTGAAGTTAGACAATTGGTTGAAAATTATTGAGTAAAGCCAAAACATATGCTTTGACAAGTAGTATAATATTTGGAGGCACGTCCTTTGTAGGTGACATTATGAGAAAGAATAGCTAAAAATGGTCATGTTAAAAGATTGAGAAGAAAAAACAAAAAGAGAATTCCCTTGTAACATTTTGTCAGCATATATGTGAGGTTTTGGAATTGGCCAAAAAGGAAAACGCGAGGTTTTGGTGAGGGAAAGAGCTTATTGGATGGTGGTTGGGTTCTAAACCCAGCACCCTTAAGTAGACATAATGAGCTTGTACATCCTTCTCTCTTGTTACATCGCACAATGGTGTTCATTCTATTAGAAAATCATAAACTCCAACCATCTCCTTCCCCCCTCCCCTCCCCTCCTGCACCACAAACCATTAGTGTCCGTTTAGCTTAGATTTTGATAAGAATATACCGATTCAAACAGCAAGTACAGGAAACCAGTGGTATTTCAAATTCAACAATGTTGCATATAGTATTGAAGTGTATCCTAAATTGAGCCTTTAGTTAGGTCAGGTAAAATACAAGGGGTTAAGAATTAATTAATATTCTCACAAATGCCTTCTTTTCTTTAGCATCTATTAACGTTTTAAAGCATTTTCTGCTCTTATCCAATTTGGTCTCCTAGAAATAAGCAAAGGTAACGAGTGTACGCTTCAACTTCAAGACTCTAAAGAGAGGAAAGCTGGTATAACGATGTTTTTGTCTGTAACTGACAATCGAGCGCTCAGGACATAAATGATCTAGTGGGCAACATTAAATAGCTTTTTTCCTTTTGAATTCATGCTTTCTCTTGATACAAGAACCTACGTACTCATAAAAAAAGATACAAGAATCTACGTACTTCTTCATTAAATAAACAGTGTCTCTCTACAATGAATGAAGGCTGAAATTCAAGTGTGGGCAGAGAGAAACTGGGGAGTTTTCAGGAATAGTTACATATATAGGGAATCTATTAAAGGCTAATAGAGAATGATATTAGATTGTAAACTGAAAATAAATAATTTTGGGCTGTGGGATATTGTGACTTCTTGTTTTCCTTTACATGTAATCTCACTTTCATTGATCGTTCTCATTACTGTATTCTTACTTCCCTTTCATATATAGCTAATGCAATCATTAATGTCATAAAATACAGGTGATGTCTGTAGGTCAAAGAGTATTATTCGAGTATAAAGGAGTTCTTCTTACATTTATTGTTACTCGCCTTTTTACGGACAAAAAAAGCCCCTACACTAGGCAAGGATTGATCTCTGGAACAACTAAAATACTCTTTGACCCATCAAGCAAACATATCAAAGTAATGTCTTCTTTCTTTATTTTAATTTTAAAGTTTTACAAAGAAAGAAAATTCACTCAAAATTATTTAATTTTTATTCTTTTTAATTTTTTTTATAATTTGATATATGCAAGTAAACATCATATTTTATCAAATATTGTAGATAATGAAGCAAGATTCTGTACCCACGAGAATGTTCTGGAAAGAAATAAATTTGGAAAGAGTAGAACATGAACTGATGTCCCTCGGAATTGGTGGCATGGGCAAAATTTTCACTACTATATATGAAATGGTTATCGCAACCAGAATCCATCATGAGTAAACCGTTCTTTCCTTCTTTCTTTTGCTTTTGCCAAGCAACAAAGGAAAGTGCTGAGATAAAATACTTGACATTGGTGCTTTGACTTTTCAGATTGAAGTCTCATGTGAAAGGAATTCTATTGCATGGACCACCAGGAACAGGAAAGAAATTATTTGTTAGAAAACTTGCTGAACTTTTACATGCTAAGGAACCTAAGGTATTTCTCTCACAGACAGACCTGAGATCGGGATACAGGTCTTAGATTCAATATACACTTAACATTCTGTCAATGTATTGACAAAAACAAAGCTTTATTGTAGGTTGTGAATGGACGTGATCTGTTGGATCGCTGGACAGGTGGATCTGAGAGAAATGTGAGGAAACTATTTGTTGAAGCCATACAAGATTATAAAATTTATGGTATAATGGCTATTCAATTATTTTTATTTATGGTTTTATTTCATTTTTTAAAAGATCTAATTACAACCTTATTATTGATTACCTTTTTTCAGGAGATCATAGCCCCCTCCATATTATAATTTTTGATGAAATTGATTCCATTGCACAGGTGGTTTTTCCCCTTTATTTAATGATAGTTTACAAATCAAAGTCTAGTGTAGATGTATATAGCTTCTTAGCATAATGAAAATGAATTAGAAAGAAAAAAAGAACAAAAAACTATGAAACTATGCCTTGTATTGACAAATTATTCTTGTTTTGTGCAGACAAGAGGGAGAAACCCTGCAGGTACCGGAAGCGATAGGGTTGTCAATCAATTATCAACAATGGTAATGAAAACTGTATTATCTTAGGAGATCATTGATTGATACAGTAAAATGGAAAATCTAATGAACTACATATTTTCCAGATTGACGGTTTTAATGAACTGAACAACATTCTTATTGTGGGAATAACAAACAGAAAGGATCTAATAGATGATGCACTGCTAAGGTCTCTTTCTCATATCTTCTTATTAGATATACTCTATTACCATGTTCAATAATAGTATATTGGCAGGTTGGTAAAATTTATATTTGGGAAACTTTTTCTATTGTACAGAGAGTTGGTTTCCACCAAGTTTCTTAATTTTTAAATGTTTGAAACACTTTTTTGGAAACAAATAAAAGGTCAATTTCACAAACTTATTCCATCCTCCTTTTTTTGCTAGCTATTTTTTACAAGGTATTTGCACCAGTTCATCTTAGACACAATGTTTAAGTATAAACATTTAACTCATTTTCTCCATAGATCCGGTCGGCTGGAACTTCACATTGAGGTAGGCCTTCCAGATAAGCCAAGTCGTCTAAAGATTTTGAAGGTCCATAATGATAAGTTGGCAAAAGATCTGGTTGTGCTGCAACCAGATATAAACCTAGATGAAATTGGTGAGTGACATACTCCTACTTTCTTTAATTCTCATTAAGTGCAATCATTTTCTTTTTAGTTGTAGCTTATTTTCTCCCTATGTTTGTGATGGCTGTTAATTGTGTTTATTATTGGTGCAGCTTTAAGGACAACTGGTAGGAGCGGGGCAGACCTTGCAGCCATTGTTAGAGCCGCAGCGGCACATGCCTCAAATCGAGCAATGTGTAATAAGGAAGAGAAGATTAAGATTTGCCAGGATGACTATATCCATGGTGTCGAGGTCATTTGTCCTGCATCAGAAAATCTCATCCTTCAAACCCTTGAAAAATACAGGTAATACCATTAGCTTTTATTTTGGAAAAATTTGACACTTCAGATTTTAGTATCAATCCAATTGGCACATGAGAATATTTTCTATGCAGTGTATACTTTTTTCTAAAAAAACCATAAAAAATCAATCTTTAGTCACATTTATGTTGGTGCACATATTATGATACAAATTACACTATTATTTCAATAAATTGGGAACAAAATTGCTTTTCTAAAGAAAATATTCCCCTATAAAATTTGCAAATAGAATACAAACTAAATCTTATTTAATTATCTAACTTAGCATGTTAATCTAATCAAAATAATTTAAAAACTTACAGATTAGATGCCATCATGAAGTGGGACTCATTTGATGGAATTATCAACAGACTCGATACTAAGATAATTGAACAGAGCAAAGAGCGTCATTTAGTGACCTGCCTTTTATCTGGCCCAATTGGGTGGTAATTAATTTCCTTTGCTATATGTTGTTCGTTTTTGGTTCAGTGTATAACTTTATTACTAATTTCCTTAAATATTCATCCTTTAACAGCGGGAAAACAACTTTGGCTGCATTTATTCCCCGAAACAATTCATTTCAGCATGTAGACCTGGTATGTGAATTAACTTATGCAAACCTGGTATGTATTCAGTCTTAAGCCATTTGATTTTGCTCGATTCAAGCTATGCATTGTATTCACAAATGCAGGTCTCTCCTTATTCCATGATTAAATTCACAGAAAAAGAGAAAGTTGCAAAAATTGTACAGGTCTGTCTCTGGTTACATAATTCATAACATGCCTGAAATTTGTGAAATATTTACATTTTCCCCTGTAATCTTTTGTTCCAAAGGTTTAAAAGTCAGTAATATAAGAAAAATATCATAAAATTACTGTTCACTTACCTTCCTTTAACACCTTTTATGGGAATTTTTATAGGTTTTTGAAGAGGCTTATAGGTTTCAGTCAAGCTTCATAATACTTGATGACATAGAAAGGTATTTTGGTTTAGACTTAGAATCTGTTTATATATTGATTTTCTATTTTTTGATTTTGGTCTTCCTAAGCCTATGATTGCTAATGCCTAATATGTAGGTTGGTGGAATACAATGCCCTTGAACGCCGTTGTTCAAGTGTGATTGTTAATACTCTACTGATCCAACTAAAAGAACCTCCAAAGGTATCTCCTAAATTTTTGGGCCTCGAGTACAATCTTATTTTCACCTTTGAAGGAAACATAATTGGACTTTTTTTATCTTCTGATAGAGCACCAAAATGCTTGTTGTGGGAACCACTAGCAATAAGAATGCATTGGAAGAAATGGGATTCTGCAAGGTTTTCCAGCTTAACATAGATGTTCCGTTGTTGAGACCTGAAAAATCTCAGAAGGTTGGATAAGATTTGTTCTAGTATCAAACTAAATTTTTTCATAGAACTATGTGTCAACAAAGTTTAAACCCGGTTTATGTAATTATCTAAAATTATCATCATTAAGCAAACTATTAATCCTCGGTTTCTCATTCCTGCTAGAGTTGGTAATCTGTTAAATGGATTTAAATGTCCAAATAATTTTTGTCTCTTACTACTAATTTGGTATAAACTTGAAAAGGGCAGAAGGTTGCTTGGCAGATAAAATTTTGATGTTAGTTTCGCTTCTTTTTTCCTTGTAAGTAATCAAAGTTATACTAGTTGACATTTGATTTCTTGTTTGCACAGGTTGAGGAACTTGAGAACAAGTTGAAAGAGCGTGAGCAAACAGAGTCCGTGATTCTTAAAAACAAGGTTCCTGCATTTGAGAGACCCTTGTACATGTGTGAATAACTATGACTAAACAGCACTTCATATGATAGCATGCCCTATCACCACAGCTGCATATTAAGGTAAAGGGGTGCTGCCAAGAATGTTGCCATAAAGTGAATTTCGCAATGGAATTTTTGTATACGTCCTGATGTAGTGGCAGCACTTTCTGTACAGTGATATGGCTTGCTGTTGGTGACAGGTTATGACTACAGTGTCTAAAGAGCTGAGCGCTTACTAAGTTCTTGTACTTGGGAAAAAAGGAACAAAAAATCTTTCAGAAAAGAAGCTAATTCATTCCCATGTTCTTCTCAGGTCAGGGAGCTTGAACAAAAGGTGGTTGCGACTAATGAAGATATTGAATAACCTTAATGATTTTATATCATATGGTCACTGAGCCATTCTATTATTAAGAAATGCCAGCAGAACACCCTTCTCTTTCTGGATATCTTTGTTTTGCATACTTAATTCTCTTATTACGGTTTATTAATTGGTTAACCGACATTGTTTATATACGTAAGTTTTTATAATTTATTAGAATATGTTAGATATTTAATTTTTTAGTTTATTGTATCATATATTATATTATATTTAACATGTTATTAATATCAATATTAATTAATTAATTAATTTTTTAATCAGTCAATCGATCAAAATAATTAAAAAAAAATTAATTGTGAACCGATTAATTAATATATATTATATTTAATTAACTAATTTAATATCAATTTAATTGATTAACATAATTGTTTTATTTAAATAGTTTAAAACGATTTGGTTAATCGATTTTAGCTTTATTAACGAGCAACCCTAATACCGCTAACATTAGTACTATAATTTTTTTCCTGACGTGGTATTTTCAATGTCTGATAAGATAAGGAGATGGTAATTGGATTAGCAAATTAACACTGAATTAATTGCTTTTTTTTCTTCTCTTTTGACAAACAATGAATAGCCTTTCACTTCTTCATGACAAAACAATGAAATTAATAGTTGTAGGATCAAAATTGAAATTAAAAGAAAATTTGAGTTTTACCCAAGAATGGGTATATAGCTTATGTTGGCATACGCTGAGTTTTCTCAGATGGGAGGAGTTCACGCATGTTTTAATGCCATGAGTGATACATAACATAAAGTTTTATCTCATTATTAAATGGTGTGAGAAGAGAGAAAAAAAAATATTTTGTTTTCATTCGAGAGTGAGATAAACATTTGTGTCGTTTATTCTTCATGACACTGTACTAGCCAAGAATTTTTTTTAGACGAGCTTTATGTAATTTGATTGTTCTTTATCTTACGTTACGAATCGCGATTCCGAAGAAAGAAAAACAATAAAAAAAATAAACAAATAACCGAGCTTTAATGATTAGAACTTATAATTTTCAAAAAATTCTTGTTTGTATTGGTGTAAAATAAATTTTTTTATATTTGATTAATAATTTTTAATGAAATTATTAAAAATCTTTGTAGAGCGAGCACTTAAGGATTAGTAAAATCTTCTCAAGTAACAACGTCGATGACATTTCATTTTCATTTCAAAATCATTTTTTTTTAATATTAAGTGAAACATTGTACGTCGCATCATGTGTTTGTTCAAATGATTAAGAGAAAACAAAAGAAGAAGTCCAATCCAGTGATAGCTTTATGACAAAAGGGAGAACAGTAACAGGATACATATAAGAACCCTATAAGAACCCTAGATTGTTGAAAAAATAACAATGGGGTGCTCGTATAATTAACAAATAACTGAACAAAAACGATAACAAAAATTTACTTTCATAATTAAATACTAAATATATAAAATCGAGAGGAAAGCATTGAGACACGAAAATTAATCAATTTTCTTTAAGAATCGATTTCGTCTCATACCAGTGTAAATAGCTCAAACCACTATTCTCTATGATACAACAATAGCTTTGTTTATGTGTATACCTAAATCAAACTTCGAACTCGTAGAAAATACAGACTTAAACAAGATTACAAATTAACAACAAGTAGAAAGAAAAACATTATTTTTCTTTTGTCTATCCACTGTCAGTTACAAAGGAATTAAGAATATTCTTTGACTTTAATGTTAATTGATTTCATATAAATTCTGATTTATTCAAAATATAATTATCATAATGGAGCAAAGATTGGGAAGAATAAATAGAAGCAATGAGCTTTAACGGTGGAGATTAAATGAGAATTTTCCAAAAATATTTTGTGTACAATTTTCCAATAACCTGAGCTACCATGACTTCGTGCGACTGAGATAAAAGTTGTAAAAGTAAAAAAATACCTCAAAAACAGAGCCTACATGCATCGCTGCTTCATGCGAAAATCTACATTTATTCTCTAAATCAATGTAAATTATTGGATGGCATTTAATAGTCAACGAAATTTATCCATTATATTTCTTTTGATTGTTATGTTAATTGATTTCAAATAAATTTTAATTTATTCAAAATATAATTGTCATGATAGAACAAAGATTTTAAAAAATAAATAGGAGCGATGAACTTTTAATGATAGAAATTAAATGAAATCGAAGATACCTCATAAACAGACCTAATTGCTTCATGCGTGGAAATTAATATGTATTTTTCAAATCAATGTAAATTATTGAAAGACATGTAATGACCAACGAACATGTTAAATTTGTCTATTGTCGGTTACAAATGAATTAAGAATTTCCTTTCACTTTAATGTTAATTGATTTCACATAAACATTTATTCAAAAAAAAAATTGTAAACAATTTTCTAATAGGTTAACAGCAAGCTTCCATCTTTACCACTTCGGTTTATAAAAAAACCTCTTTCAACAACCTGAGCCATGGCAGCTTCAAGTCGTGCAAATGAGATGAAAGTGGTAAAAGTCGAAAAAGACCTAAAAAACAGAGCCTACATGCGTGGTGAGGAGTTGGAAGCCTTTCGTGTCCATGATGCAAAAAAGTTGCACTTTGCTCTGATAAATGGTCTGCTTGTTGTGAGACTATCATATCCTTTGTTTAGTTTGTTTTCCGTCAAGTTTAATTATAAAATGCAGTATTGAAATTAAATTCTACCCGTAAAATAAAATTTAAATTCGAATTAAACTTGTAAATCAATTCAAATAAATTTTTTAAATTGAATTTTTAAAATAAAAAATAAATATATATTATTTTAAAATAAAATAAATAAAAACATATATAATATTTATTTAATTTATTAATTAAATCATATTGACTCGTTCCTGCTCAAGTAGTTAAACTTCTCTGATTGAACCTTTCTTACAAATCGAACTACTCATCTCAGAAGCTGAATCCCTCGAACAAACCGAACTACTCCCTCAATTCCACCAGCTGCTGTTGAAGAGTATTGAAACCGCATGCCTCCCTTTCTTCTTAGTTCTCTCCCTAAGAAACTTTTTCTATTACAACCAAAAACCCTGTGGCTGTATATATATGCCTTTAAGCCCTTAACGAGACAAACTGAAGATAATAGCTTGAGAAAAGGTGAAATTGCTCTCAATGAACAGCACTGCGACTTTGCAAAGACTACAATGGGAGGGTCTGCTACAGTTAATTCGTAAGTGTTACTTATTAATTTTGGCTACTTTAATTCTTTTTCTTACATTTTGTGATTTCTTGTGGTAATGGTTTGCAGATTTGAGCTCCCTCGTAATTTTGAAATAGTTGAGTTGTATGTAGGGTTGGAAAGTCCCGATTCTAAGAGTATGGAGGTACACATTACTGTCAATCCTTTTTCTTCTTCTTCTAAATATTTTTTATTTTTTGAAAACGAATCCTCTACCGCTATAGATCTCTGTCTAATTTTTCTGTATCTATATCTGCAGATTAATGCTCCTGATTTGGAGAAAAAACTGAAAGACATGTGCAGCACACAGGTAGCAACATCTTCCTCTACTCCTGTATATTTGTTTGTGTATATTACAGAAACGCCAACATAAACATATGTATGTATATGGTATTTACATGTGTTGCATTCATTTCATAGTATGAGAGATATTATGAAGAGAGAGATTACATTGAAGGGAATAGTATCTAAGCAATCGATGGGGCTATTGTTCTTATTGAGGCAAAGAAGAAGGATGAGAGATAGAGCGAGAGCACATTTTGGAGAGTGAAGTTAGGCAATTGGTTGAAAATTATTGAGTAAAGCCAAAACATATGCTTTGACAAGTTGTATAATATTTGGAGGCACGTCCTTTGTAGGTGATATTATGAGAAAGAATAGCTAAAAGTGATCATGTTAAAAGATTGAGAAAGAAAAAACAAAAAGAGAACTTCCTTGTAGCATTTTGTCAGCATATATGTGAGGTTTTGGAATTAGCCAAAAAGGAAAATGCGAGCTTTTGGAGACCGAAAGAGCTCATTGGATGGTGGATGGATTCTAAACCCAGCACCCTTAAGTAGACTTAATGAGCTTGTATGTCCTCTTCTCTTGTTACATCACACAGTGGTGCTCATTCTATTAGAAAATCATAAACTCCAACCATCTCCTCCCACCTACCCCTCCCCTCCTGCACTACCAACCATTAGCGTCCATTTAGCTTAGATTTTGATAAGAACATACCAATTTGAACAGCAACCACAGGAAACCAGTGGTATTTCAAATTCAACGATCTAGCTTATAGTTTGGAAGTGCATCCTAAATTGGGCCTTTAGTTTGGTCAGGTAAAATACAAGGGGTTAAGAATTAATTAATATTCTCACAAATACCTTCTTTTCTTTAGCATCTATTAACATTTTAAAGCATTTTCCACTCTTATCCAATTTGGTCTCCTAGAAATAAGCAAAGGTAACGAGTGTATGCTTCAACTTCAAGACTCTAAAGAGAGGAAAGCTGGTATAACAATGTTTTTGTCTGTAAACTGACAATCGAGCGCTCAGGACATAAATGGTCTAGTGGGCAACATTAAGTAGCTTTTTTCCTTTTGAATTCATGCTTTCTCTTGATACAAGAATCTACGTACTCTTATAAAAAAAAGATACAACAATCTACATTCTTCTTCATTGAATAAACAGTCTCTCTACAATGAATGAAGGCTGAAATTCAAGTGTGGGCAGAGAGAAACTGGGGAGTTTTCAGGAATAGTTACATATATAGGGAATCTATTAAAGGCTAATAGAGAATGATATTAGATTGTAAACTGAAAATAAATAATTTTGGGCTGTGGGATATTGTGACTTCTTGGGGTTTTGTTCTTTTATATGTTTTCCTTTACATGTAATCTCACTTTCATTGATCATTCTCATTGCTGTATTCTCACTTCCCTTTCATATATAGCTAATGCAATCATTAATGTCATAACATACAGGTGATGTCTGTAGGTCAAAGAGTATTATTCGAGTATAAAGGAGTTCTTCTTACATTTATTGTTACTCGCCTTTTTACGGACAAAAAGAGTCCCTACACTAGGCAAGGATTGATCTCTAGAACAACTAAAATACTCTTTGACCCATCGAGCAAACATATCAAAGTAATGTCTTCTTTCTTTATTTTAATTTTGAAGTTTTACAAAGAAAGAAAATTCACTCAAAATTATTTAATTTTTCTTTTTTTTAATTTTTTTTTAATTTTTATAATTTGATATATGCAAGTAAACATCATATTTTATCAAATATTGTAGATAATGAAGCAAGATTCTGTACCCACGAGAATGTTCTGGAAAGAAATAAATTTGGAAAGAGTAGAACAGGAACTGATGTCCCTCGGAATTGGTGGCATGGGCAAAATTTTCACTACTATATATGAAATGGTTATCGCAACCAGAATCCATCATGAGTAAACCGTTCTTTCCTTCTTTCTTTTGCTTTTGCCAAGCAGCAAAGGAAAGTGCTGAGATAAAATACTTGATAATGGTGCTTTGACCTCTCAGATTGAAGTCTCATGTGAAAGGAATTCTCTTGCATGGACCACCAGGAACAGGAAAGACATTATTTGTTAGAAAACTTGCTGAACTTTTACATGCTAAGGAACCTAAGGTATTTCTCTCACAGACAGACCAGAGATCGGGATACAGGTCTTAGATTCAATATATACTTAACATTCTGGCAATGTATTGACAAAAACAAAACTTTGTTGTAGGTTGTGAATGGACGTGATCTGTTGGATCGCTGGACAGGTGGATCTGAGAGCAATGTGAGGAAATTATTTGTTGAAGCCATACAAGATTATAAAATTTATGGTATAATGGCTATTCAATTATTTTTATTTATGGTTTTATTTCATTTTTAAAAAGATCTAATTACAACCTTATTATTGATTACCTTTTTTCAGGAGACCATAGCCCGCTCCGTATTATAATTTTTGATGAAATCGATTCCATTGCACAGGTGGTTTTTCCCCTTTATTTTAATGATAGTTTACAAATCAAAGTCTAGTGTAGATGTATATAGCTTCTTAGCATAATGAAAATGAATTAGAAAGAAAAAAAGAACAAAAAACTATGAAACTATGCCTTGTATTAACAAATTATGCTTGTTTTGTGCAGAAAAGAGGGAGAAACCCTGCAGGTATCGGAAGTGAGAGGGTTGTCAATCAATTATCAACAATGGTAATGAAAACTGAATTCTCTTATGGGATTATTAACTGATACAGTAAAATGGAAAATCTAATGAACTATATATTTTCCAGATTGATGGTGTTAATGAATTGAACAACATTCTTATTGTGGGAACCACAAACAGAAAGGATCTAATAGATGATGCACTGCTAAGGTCTCTTTCTCATATCTTATTAGATATACTCTGTTACCATGTTCAATAATAGTCTAATGGCAGGTTGGTAAAATTTATATTTGGGAAACTTTTTCCGTTGTACAGTGAGTTGGTTTCCACCAAGTTTCCTAATTTTTATATGTTTGAAACACTTTTTTGGAAACAAATATAAGGTCAATTTCACAAACTTATTCCATCCTCCTTTTTTTGCTAGCTATTTTTTACAAAGTATTTGCACCAGTTCATCTTAGACACAATGTTTAAGTATAAACATTTAACTCGTTTTCTCCATAGATCCGGTCGGCTGGAACTTCACATTGAGGTAGGCCTTCCAGATGAGCCAAGTCGTCTAAAGATTTTGAAGGTCCATAATGATAAGTTGGCAAAAGATCTGGTTGCGCAACCAGATATAAACCTAGAAGAAATTGGTGAGTGACATACTCCTACTTTCTTTATTTCTCATTAAGTGCAACCATTTTCTTTTTAGTTGTTGCTTATTTTCTTCCTATGTTTGTGATGGTTGTTAATTGTGTTTATTATTGGTGCAGTTTTAAGGACAACTGGTAGGAGCGGGGCAGACCTTGCAGCCATTGTGAGAGCCGCAGCGGCACATGCCTCAAATCGAGCAATGAGTAATAGGGAAGAGAAGATTAAGGTTTGCCAGGATGACTATATCCATGGTGTCGAGGTCATTTGTCCTGCATCTGAAAATCTCGTCCTTCAAACCCTTGAAAAATACAGGTAATCCCATTAGCTTTTATTTTGGAAAAATTTGACACTTCAGATTTTAGTATCAATCTAATTGGCACACGAGAATATTTTCTATGCATTGTATACTTTTTTCTAAAAAAACTATAAAAAATCAATCTTTAGTCACATTTATGTTGGTGCACATATTATGATACAAATTACTCTATTATTTCAATAAATTGGAAACAAATTTGCTTTTTAAAGAAAATATTCCCCTATAAAATTTGCAAATAGAATGCAAACTAAATCTTATTTAATTTTCTAACTTAGCATGTTAATCTAATCAAAGTAATTTAAAAACCTACAGATTAGATGCCATCATGAAGTGGGACTCATTTGATGGAATTATCAACAGACTTGATCAAGCTACTAAGAAAATTGAACAGAGGAAAGACCATCATTTAGTGACCTGTCTTTTATATGGCCCAACTGGATGGTAATTAATGTCCTTAGCTATATGTTGTTTGTTTTTTGGTTCAGTGTATAACTTTATTATTAGTTTCCTTAAATATTCATCCTTCAACAGCGGGAAAACAACTTTGGCTGCATTTATTCCGCGAAACAATTCATTTCAGCGTGTAGACCTGGTATGTGAATTACCATATGCAAACTTGGTGTGTCTTCAGTCTTAAGCCATTTGATTTTGCTCGATTCAAGCTATGCATTGTATTCGCAAATGCAGGTCTCAGCTTATTCCATGATTAAATTCTCAGAAAAAGAGAGAGTTGCAAAAATTGTCCAGGTCTGTCTCTGGTTACATAATTTGTAACATGCATGAAATTTGTGAAATATTTACATTTTCCCCTGTAATCTTTTGTTCCAAAGGTTCAAAAGTCGGTAATATAAGAAAAATGTCATAACATTACTGTTCACTTACTACCTTAACACCCGGGATTTTATAGGTTTTTGAAGAGGCTCGTAGGTTTCAGTCAAGTTTCATTATACTTGATGACATAGAAAGGTATTTTGGTCTAGACTTAGAATCTGTTTATATATTGATTTTCTATTTTTGATTTTGGTCTTCCTAAGCCAGCGATCAATAATACCTAATATGTAGGTTGGTGGAATACAATCCACTTGAACGCTGTTGTTCAAGTGTGATTCTTAATACACTACTGATGCAACTAATAGAACCTCCAAAGGTATATCCTAAATTTTCGGGCCTCGAGTACAATCTTATTTTCACCTTTGAAGGAAACATAATTGGACTTTTTGTTTTTTTATTGATAGAGCACCAAAATGCTTGTGGTGGGAACTGCACGCAATATGAATGCATTGGAAGAAATGGGATTCTGTGAGGTTTTCTCACTTAATGTAGATGTTCCACTGTTGGGACCAGAAAATTCTCGGAAGGTAAGATGAGATTTGTTTTAGTCTCAAACTAATTTTTTTCATAAAACTATGAGTCGACGAAGTTTATCTCAATTCATCATCAGTAAGCAAGCAGCTAATCCGCAGTTTCTCATTCCTTCTTGAGTGTCAAATAATTTTTCCAGATTTTGAAGTACTTCGACGTTGCCAGCTCAGATCAACTTGAAAAGGCCGATAAGGAAATCCAAAATGTAAGTTAATATCATAACTCACGCTGAACCATTTTCTTGTCTCTTACCACTAATTTGGTATATACTGGAAAGGGCTACTTTCCCCATATATACAATAAATTGTACTCCTTTTAGATAACCATTGGGGATAATATGCTATGAATCTTATACGTACACATACCATACCATACCATACCATAATTCTTGAAAATTTCTCTTTTTCAGATGTCAATAAAAAAACTGCGCATGTTGATTGACATGACTTCAAATGGGGAGATCCTAGAGGTTTTAGCTGGGAGAAAGCGCATAGATATCAGTGATTTCCTTATGAATGTGATGACTTTTGAGAATTAGTACTAATATTATAGAGATTGTTAATCCTGTAAGCCTTGATTGAACTTGTAAGTGTTATTATAATTAGTCTTTGCTGTAAAATGACAATAAAGTTTTATAAGGAGATTATAGTTTGTACATAAAAACATATAAGAAAAAGTTATGTATTCCTTTGCGTCCAATTACTCTTTGCTGTAAAATGACAATAAAGTTTTTGAGTATTACATGCCAAATTCTCGTGTCTGTTTGGAATTAAATAAAAGTGGAGTTAATTAGAAATAAATTTTTATGTTTGAGTTTTTAATTTATTTTAAATTAAAAAATTTATTCTCATGTTTAAAATATTTGAAATAAATAAAAAAATCCAAAAAAGAGAGAGACAAGAAGGGAGGGAGAAGGAAAATAGAGAGTATAGGGGTTATTTATTATAGCTTTTTAATTTTCAATTTGTAGAATTCATTTGTAAATCTATCAATTTGTATTAAACCAATTCTTTTTCATAGTAAATTAATTTTAGTTTATAGCTTTTTTAATTTTCATTTTGTAGAATTTATTTGTAAATTCTATCAATTTGCAATAAACCAATTATTTTTCATAGTAAATTAATTTTAAGAGTTTTTTTAAACATAATAATTATAAAATTCGAAATGAATTTTATAAAAATCTACATGTATTTTATAAATCTATTTTAATTCTGTAATAATTGTAAATATACATTGTTATATTAAGCTGACTGAAAGATATTTTGATAACCATGAGCCCAAAAATCCTTGAGGAGACAATGAATGGTCAAATTATAGGTATTACTATAAAAACAAAACAAAAAGTAAAAACAAATGGAAGAGGGTTATTGCCTTCTATTTTTTTAAACAAACACTGAATTGTCTTTCAATTTCTCGTGAAAATACAATGAAATTAGCTTTGAGGCAAGTTATATTTTTTTACTTGAATTACCGTTTAATGGTCTCGACCACTTTATTTTTTTAATTTACACCTGCATAGTTAAAACAATTTTGAAGAGCCAATTCTAGGGATAATTTTGAAACTATTATGTTTAATTTAATTTTTAAAAAAATGTTACATGCAGCAGATATCCAAAAAAATCAAAAGTGACGCCACAATTTCTTTGGTCAAAGTGTAATATTAAAGAATATACAAAATTGAAAAATATTAGAAATAAAGTTACCTATGCTAATATTATTCAAAAATCCAATTATAGAAATTCTAATGATAATTTTGAAATTATTTTGTTTAATTTAATTTAAAAAGTTTTACATTGTGCAGACATCCCATCAAAGACTTTATGATCTTACCTATAAATTCATCTCAACACATTTTCATTTTTTAGGACAACATTCTCTCGGTTCTATTAAAAAAACTTATCTATCTTCCCTTGAAAAAGACTTCAAAAACAGAGCCCTACATGCGTGGCGAGGAGTTGGAAGCCTTTCGCGTCTATGGTGCAAAGAAGTTGTACCTTGCTCTGATAACCGACCTACTTCTTGTGAGGATGGAAGCTTTTCGCGTCTATGGTGAAAAGAAGTTGTGCCTCCCTGGTGCAAAGAAGTTGTACCTTGCTCTGATAAACGGCCTACTTGTTGTGAGAGTATCATATCCTTTCAGCTTTGTTTTTAAGCAGATTTTTTATTAGTTTACTTTTTTTTAAGTTGTGTTCTACGGTATGTTTTCCTTTTTTTCTTTTGATTTTGAATTTTATCCTATTTCTTACTGCATCTTTTTTATTGTTTTTTTTGGAACAAGACAAAGTCCTAAATTACCCTAGATCAAACCCATTATCCGTTGAAAGTAAGCATTATAAAAAGAAAAATACAGTCCAACTTAACTATTTCGTCTACAAACCATGTTAAAGAATAAAGAACCATTTTTTCAATGGCACTTGAGAATAGAAACTGAATAACAACAAATCTTTGATGTCACATTCTTTGGGGACTTGTCTTTTCTTTTTTTTTCTTTTTTTTTTGGTAGATAGGAATTTCACAATTTTGTTAAGCTGTTTCTATTACCACAAAAAACCTTGTAGCCCTTAAGATTCAGTGAAATTGCTCTCAATGAACTGTTGAGTAAAATTTAGAGTACACAACTTTAAATTTACTAATATTGGATCCAAACAAGTAAACAAATTACTTGTATTATACCCATAATAAAAAACACTACAACACTCTTCAACGACCACTCACAATTTGAAGAGAAATACAAATAGACACTTAATAGAAAGCTTACAACTCAAATACTCAAGACACCACACTCAAGTTAATGATACAAAGACTTATTTTTTTAGGATACCTTTCCGTAATGCAAAGGGGTATTTATTGTCCTCACCATACAATCTACACCATACAAATATTAAATTGAGAAGCAATCCTAACCACACATTATTACTACATTCTACACACTTCTCCTAAAAAATCTATTTTCTACATTTGTTGATAATCTTCTACACTTTTCTCCTAAAAATATCTTCCTTCCACATTTGTTGAGAAGTTTCCATTGTCTTGGGTTTAGATAAAATGGATTGGGCTTTTATTTTCCTTGGGCTGAAATGAAAAATAGATTGGGCTTTGTAATGGGCTGGGGTTGATCTTCAACACTCCCACTCAACACTAGCTCTCATTCTTTGCATTGTGCCGAGCTGACAACAAAACTTTTCGGTGCTCAAGCCTTTTGTGAACAAGTCCGCAACTTGATCATCTATCTTGATTTGCCTCGTCTCAATTTCTTCTTGCAAAACATTTTCTCTCATAAAATGATAGTGCACTTTAACATGTTTAGTTCTTGCATGAAAGACTGGATTCTCCACCAAACGAATTGCTGACTGGTTGTCACAATACACCAGAACTGCATAATCTACTGGATAATGTAGATTATTCATTAGTTGTATCAACCATGTACTCTCTTGAGTTGCTATTGCTGCTGCTCGATACTCAACTTTGGTGGTTGACAATAATACCGTCGGTTGTTTCTTGCTACACCAAGAAATCGTCCAGAACCAAGCCTAAACACATACCCAGTTATTGATCTTCTGGTGTCATGATCTCCCGTATAGTCAGCATCACAATAACCAACTAACTTGCAGTCTTCACCTTTATTGTACAGAAGACCATAGTCAATTGTGCTATTCACATATCTCAGTATTCGTCGAACTACTTCCAAATGAGGCTTCTTTGGATTTTGCATGTACCGACTCATAACACCAACTGCATAAGAAATGTCAAGTCGAGCCAAGATTAAGTAGATCAGACTACATACCAATTGTCGATACATCGTTGCATCTTCCAAGTCTTTGCCTTCATGTGCACACATCTTGGCATTTGGTTCTATCGGTGTCGAAATCGGCTTGCATTCGATCATTCTGAACCTTTTAAACAAATCTTTGGAATATTTTTGTTGACAAAGAAATATTTCTTCTTGTGTGCAATCAACCTCTAGACCAAGGAAGTGCTTGAGCTACCCAAGTTCCTTCATATGGAAACGAATTGATAAATTCTCCTTTGTCCGAAGAATTTTTGCTTCATCATCACCAGTTATGATTTAATCATCCACGTATATTAGTACAATAGATTCAAAACAAAATTGATTCACTTACTATCTTAACACCTGGGGATTTTATAGGTTTTTGAAGAGGCTCGTAGGTTTCACTAAGTTTCATTATACTCGATGACATAGAAAGGTATTTTGGTCTAGACTTAGAATCTGTTTATATATTGATTTTCTATTTTTGATTTTGGTCTTCCTAAACCAGCGATCAATAATGCCTAATATATAGGTTGGTGGAATACAATCCACTTTAACACTGTTGTTCAAGTGTGATTCTTAACACACTATTGATGCAACTAATAGAACCTCCAAAGGTGTCTCCTAAATTTTCGGGCCTTGAGTACAATCTTATTTTCACCTTTAAAGGAACCACAAGCAATAAGAATGCATTGGGATTTTGTAAGGTTTTCTCACTTAATGTAGATGTTCCATTGTTGGGACCAGAAAATTCTCGGAAGGTAAGATAAGATTTGTTTTAGTATCAAACTAAATTTTTTCATAAAACTATATGAGTCAATGAAGTTTAAACCCGGTTTATGTAATTATCTCAAATCATCATCAGTAAGCAGAAGCTAATACTCAGTTTCTCATTCATGCTTGAGTTGGCAATCCTTTAAATCGATTTAAATATCCAAATAATTTTTCCAGATTTTGAAGGGTACTTCAACGCTGCCGGCTCAGATCAACCAGAAAAGGCAGAAAAAGAACTCCAAAATGTAAGTTAATATCATAGGTAACGTTAAACCATTTTCATTTGTCTCTTACAATAAATTTGATGTAAACTTGAAAGGGCTACTTTACCCATATACACAATAAGTGTGCCATCAATCTTATATGTACACATACCACATCATAATCATTGAAAATTTCTCTTTTCAGATGTCAATAAAAAAACTGCGGACATGATTTCAAATGGGGAGATGCTGGAGGTTTTAGCTGGCAAAAATCGCATGGATGTTAGAGCTCCTAAGCAATGTCTAGGGATCGTTCAAAATGACCTAATAATAGAGGTGTATTGGGTTGCGATTTGTGTGACTTTTTCAAATCGGTAAACAGAATCTATATATTTGAATGATGTGATCGGTTTGACTTAGTTTTGATTTGGGTTTTTCTGAAAATAAAGATTTGGCTTACATTTTTAAAACAAACCGGTCCAACCTGAACCATATGTTTCCATAGCGTCCAATTCCACCTCATGTAACGTAGGCCCAAATATAAGGCCGAAGTAAGCCCATTTTAGAGGAGCTATAATTTTGCTCACGAACCCAAACGATCCTTGAACATCCCCATCCTCATGTTTCCCACCTAACAATTGTTTTTGGTACCTTATCTGCTTTTGTTTTGCATCACACATAAGATTGTACCAAATAGATCTGTCTCTGTCTCTCTATTCCTCTCTGGTTTTCTCTGTGGGTTTTTTTTTTGCGGCTGTTAATGGAGCCGGTTCCATCCTGAGTTTAGCCGCCATGGCTGGCTTGAGTAGTGGAACTGGATGACAGTCAGAGAAAAACACAACTTCACCAACATACGCTACATGCGTGGTAAGGATCTGGAGGTCAAGCAAAGAGTTTCATATCTTTTTTTTGCATTTTTATTTTGGGTGTGATATTCTGTTAGTTTGCTGATTATTCCGGTTCTGTTTCTTTATCTTGGTTGCTTATTGGTTTTATTCTTTGTGCTCTCGTGTTTTCTTCCTGTTTGGTTGTCTAGAAAATAAGTGGAATATATGTATATAAAATTTAAATAAAAATTATTTGAATAAAATTTCTTATATTTGTTTTTCCAGAAAAAAGAAGAAATAAATATGATTTTGAACTCTTGATCTGCATGCGAGAAACTGCAATAAAAGAAAACAAAACAAGTGATCACCCGGTGGTATTGAGTCGCTCGTTTCGATTTCCTTTGTTGATTTAGGTTTTATCTGCTTGGGCTGATAAAAGATATAGAAGTTTTTGAACTCTATTTTATACTAGCAGTTTTTCAATTTGCAGATCATTAATTATGTGCTTTTATATCAATAGTATTTTATTGCAATGAATATTTTTTTTTGATAAATAAAAGTTTATAGAAGGCACCAATACAAGAAAGAAAGTTTACAAAGTCAAGAAGATCAGTAGTGTTTACAAAAAAACTACCCTCTAGCCCAAAAATTGAGGGTGCTGACCCATCTATCTCTAATAATGGAAAATGTTCTTTCACTCCTTTAAAAGCTCTTCTATTCCTTTCTTTCCACACCAACCAAAAAATGGAATGCGTGACCATCAAATCAACTTTTTTGATCTCCTTTGGCGCCCTTAAACCCCTTCAGGTCCAAAGTTTGTGGCCATCACCCAGGAGACTCCCAAAATTCTATAGGTCATCTCCTATAACCTTCTAGCAAGAGGTGGAATATGGATTCAGCACAACCTTTGCAAATGTAGCACTTGTTTATGAGAATTGTTCCTCTTTTTTTAAGATTATCAATAGCGAGAATTTTCGGCCAGACTCTAGGACACCAAACAGATTTCCACGGGAAGTTCGGAGAACCAACCGAATGCGTTATATCCAGAAGGATCCTGTAGAAGGATTTTACCTCAAAATTTGCAATGAATATTCAGCATAGCATGTTAAACTAGAAGATATAGTGATATAAGAAGGGCAAAACTTTGAGGGAGAATTTTGTGTAAATCTTTTATGTTCTCTATTCTGTTTTCTAATCCGGCGACATGACATGAATATACCGACCTGCCACATGAATTTGTGCAAGTCTAAAATCCCCTTGAGGGTTGACCATATAAGCTTTTTCAATTGTGTGGAATTGTGGTGATATCTTTTCTCTCTTATTTGTGTATATCAAGTTCTTCTTTAGTTTTGATTAAATCCAGAAAATTTTAGTTTCTAGTAGAGACTGGACATAGTAGTAATGTAGTATTAAGATGTTTTATGGTAATATCTTGTAGATTTTAGCCCCCCTCCCTTGAAATGCTGGAGCTTAATAATCCATTTCAATATATGTACATAGCATGTACAGTTTATACGACTGAATGCACACATAAACATCTGTCTAGTCCAAACTATTTTATTTTTCTTGATTAAGATTTCAGACTATGCCTTGTTTTTGCAAATGCAGGTTTCTTCTCATTCCATGATTGGATACTCAAAAAATAAAGAAGTTTGTAAACTTGTCCAGGTTTTTCACTGATTACTTGTATCATAATTTGCATGATATTTAGAAAAACTAAGTTTTGCCTGTAATTTTCATTTGTACACGTCTGAAAATTGAATAATTTAAGAAAATATTGTGTACAAATGTTCCATTGCCTCTTGTTGACACCTATTTGGAAGTACTTATAGGATCTTGAAGATGCTCGGATGTTTGAACTTAGCCATGTTGTACTTAATGACATGGAGAGGTAAGTTTTGATTTTGCCTCAGAATCTTTTTCGCTTAATCTGTTTGCTTTCCTCTTAAACCACCTCTTGTGATATGCAGGCTGGTGGAATATAATGGCACTAACCTCATTGTTTAAACGTGTACATGGTATGGACAACCTATATTTAGTGTATACGCATAAGCCAATGTGTCAAAATGTTCTAGTTACATTTTAAGTATGCATAATCATGCTTTCTTTCTTTTCAGTTCACAGAGCATCAAAATGACTGTAGTACAAACACAAGCAAATGGAGAAGAAAATCGAATCTCAGTTTTTTTTTGGGCTCCAAATTGATGTTCCGTCATTGGAATTGAAAGATACTTTCAATGTAAGTTTTGGTCATTGAATTTTCATGTCTTTCAATTGTCCTCCTAAACTTTGCTCTTGCTGATTGATATGGTGTCTAATGGGTAGCTACAAGAGGTTTTAACGAGCAGAAAGGGGCTAGCTGTCAAGAATTTCCTTTGCTATGTGACTTACTTCTTACAACTAAACACTTTTTGCAACTAATCATTTATTATCATGAAATAAATGTTTAGTTGCAAAAAGTGTTTATTTGCTTGAAGTAAGTTTCATGGTAAAGGAAATTCATGACATCTATTCGCTTTCTGCCAGCTAAAACCTCTTGCAGCTTCCCCTAAGATGTCATATCAATCAACATGCACAAACATCTGGTAGACATTCGAAAGAGGAGAAAATTCTGGAATTAGAAGTTGTTTTAGATTTTATTTTTTAGTTTGCACTTTCTGGCTGATAGTAATGTGCAATAGAGTTGACAGTAATTGTGAGCATGGACTCGTTCCCATTTTGTTCCAAATTAATTGAAAATGGTGAAACATGGGCATGATGTCAATTAAATTATGGACTTCTTCAGCCTTTTATGATTCATTCTTGGTTGAAACATGGAAGTGTTACAGAATATGAATAGTATTGCTTGACATTCAGGCAGATATGAAAGATCATATGTTCAGTGAGAGAGAGAAGATTACATATATGTTGACTTGAGAGAGAGAGAGAGAGAGGGAATACTTGATTATCACTCATGGGTCCTGTTATTTCCGGTTGTAATGGTCCAAATTGATTTTCGGGAACCAAGATTTTTAACAAATCTGCGGTTAATATAGCAATCGGGTATTAAGGTTTTGGCCTTTTGGGTCTAATAGAGTACTAGTTCTTGCCGTCATTCATCACCATAACTCTGCTCTGTTCCTGTCTCGTATAATTCTGACTGGGAGATATTACAAATCTACATAAACAAGGTTTTGCAGTGGATCACCATCCTTGCAGCCATGTTGATGTTCAGAGAGAGAGAAGATTACCAATATGTTGACTTGTGTGAGAGAGAGAGAGAGATACTTGATTATAACCCCATGGGTCCTGTTCTTTCCTGTTTTAAAGGTTAGTCTGTTCCTGTCTCTTATAATTCTGTGACTGGGAGACAGACATAAACAAGCTTTTGCAGTGGATCACCATCCTTGTAGCCGGGTTGATGTTCACCTAACCTATTGATCTCGATCACCTAAAAAAATAGTCTATAGATCTCAGGAAAAGGGTGTCCTTTGAGGAGTTTTTCTTCATTGTGATTATTTTACTTGTATCCCATTGATTTAAGAGGGAAAAAAATTAGAAGGGAGGGCACTGAAGGTAAATTGAATTATCCTCTTGCAATAATTCTTTGGAAACTAAACATGTTGGATTTGTCTTTTGTCTTTTGTTTTTTGTTTTTCGTTTTAAACTAAAATTACGTTTATATAATTGTTACTCATTCATTGTGATATATTTTAATGAAAAAAAAAAAAAACTCATTAGCCTCTGTTTTCTTTTATTGAGAACAAAAACTTGTTTTCAAGAACAGCTGTCAAACATCTCATTGAAACAAGATCGGTGGACGATACTTGCTATTTTCCCATTAAGATTTTGGGATTCTCTGATCACAATAATCTTTTACTTTTCATCTGAAATTGTTAAAACTGTCATCAAAAGTGAAGGAGGCTACAGGTTGCAAATTTTATTTTATGTCTCAATACAGTCTTTTATTTGAAAAACTAAATTCTCTCTTATTTTCGGAGGTTTAGAAAGAATTTTGGCTTTACGAAGATATTTTTATAATTTGCCTTCGTTGTTGATTCTATCCATGTTGTGTCAATGGTGTTAACCAAAATGATTGAGACATAGAGCAAGTCTCTCTCTTCACCGAAGGGAAAACAATTGAGAAGAAAATTTTATGGCTACATGTTTCAGATGCGCTGCTTTAATAGTGAACCCAATTATTGATGGGTATAAATAAGTTGGGTATGGATAAATTCTAACCACTTGTCGTAGAACCTAGAAATGTATTGATAGGAATTTTAAGCATATGATATATATGTATATGTTGTTGAGCAATCCGTGATCTGAGCACTTCGTGACCTCAAACTACTTGAGATCCAAACCACTCGAGATCAGAGCGATCTGGGACCTAAATGACCTAAGCCTAAGTAGCTCGTGACCTGAGTGTCCCATGACTCGAGCGACTTGTGGCTCAAGTTATACGTGATTCGAGCGGTTTGTGACCAAAGCTATTGGAGAATCGTGTGACCCGTGATCCGAGTTGTATGTGACCTCAATGGCTCATGACTTGAACAATTTGATACCTCAGCGATTCAATTCTCGAGTGACAGATCTAAACGACTTGGGACATGAGCAACTCAGGCCACGATCGACCTACGAGCTAAGCGACCTAACACCCGAGTGTTCTGAGACCAGAGCAATCCAAGACTTGAGTGACCCAAAAACCATACAATTCGGAGCCCGAAGGATCTGGGATCTGAGCAACCTGAGACCTAAGCGACTAGGGACTCGAGCGGCCGGTGAATCGAGCAATCTGTGTTTAGAGTAGCTTGTGACCCAAGTATTACGTGCCCGACTGGCTCATAACCCAAACAGTCTATGAGAATGACCCATAACCCAAGTGACTTGTGATCTGACCCGTGATCGAGTGGCATGTGACACAAGCGACTTAAAACCTGAGCGACTTTTGACTTGAGCAACCAGTGACTCAAGTGACTAATATACATATTTATGTATACATATAAGTATAAATATTTTGCCAAATGAAAAAATTAACAAATGTTAAATTTTTATGTGTTGATGGATAGGTTAAATGTTATTCGGACTAGGTTGAGTATTGCTATTGTCATTTATATATAAATGGGTGATAAATGAGTAATAATTAACTCAATCCATTTATCACCTACTCATACCATCCATTTGCCACCCCTACCGATTAATTAAGATATTACATTTGTTTCTTTGCTACACGTTAATTTAGACATCAAAATCTCTTTGCTACTGATACGTTTCAATTTTCATAAAGTTTTCCTTTTGAAAATTTTCATGAAAGGAAATCAGTCATGCCATCTTGCTTCTCTTCCATAGATGTCCGTTGGCCTTTCAAAATATCGATGGTTGTAAAGGTTCAGCTTTTGCATTTTCCAAATGATGTACACCATATAATTTTTTATTTAATCTTCATAAATCGGGCCATGCAATTGCATCAAAAATCATGGAAACGAGCAAAAGAAAAATAAGAAATCAGACATAAGAGAAGAGAGTCAACCAGCCAAACAAAAGAGATTGAAAATATTTATTCCCTCCAAAAATAAATCATGAATCCTTCACTAGCTCACTTTTATTGCATTGCAGGTGATATATAAATTAAAAAAAAAATGGTTTAGCATAAACAAGCAACAACAAGTGATCATGATTCGTGAAACCATAATCTTTTCTTGTTGACGAGACCCTATAACACTACTCTATTAATATTGGCTGGCTAATGCTAATTATTATTTAGTACTATACTGTATGAGATAAGAAACTTGATTTATCATGTGGCTATGATGAAGAAAGAAAATATTTGCAATCGGTAGCTACTATGGGTCGTAGCAGTGATTCCCTGAGCTCGAACGTAGCAACTCTTAACACTTGGATGAGGTGGATCTGATGTCAAATCTCAACTACACTTGGTTTTAACGTCTGTCAGTTTGTGCACACAACTGATAGGGTATATCATTTTGATAGATCCTTGGCTAACCTGAATCTTCTTTGGCGATGGTGCTCTATGGAATCTGTCATATGGCGTGTGATTCCAAAGGAAAAAACAAAAAAAACAAAAAAATGTTAAAAACAAGGAATGAAGGATTAATGTTGGAAGTTTCTTCGAAACTACGTACGGACTTCACTTATAAACACCTTTCGTTCGAACATAATTCAGTTAAGAGCTGAAACTGAGCTTAGCCAATAGCCACCATGTCTGCCTCATCAGTGATGAGAGTGGTAAAAGCGAAGAAAGATCAAACACTCACCAACAGAGCCTACATGCGAAACCAGGATTTGGAAGCCTATCGTGTCCATGATGCTATCATCACGAAGCAGAATCTCTTCAGACCACATTCCAAATTGTACCTTGCTCTCATTAATCACAAACTTGTTGTCAGAGTATCATATCCTTTTGTTTTTAGCCTGCTATATGTCTGATTAGTTTGCTCTCCATTTTCAACTTTGATTATGTGTTTCCTTTGTTTTATCCTTCTTTTCTCTCCATGTCTTATTCTGTTAATTTTGAATTTTGATAGTACTATGATGTTTATCTTACACACTGATCTTTTCTCTCTCTAATGACTAATAGTCCCTGTTGTACATCAGTACATATGTTCTGTATTCATATCTGCTGTTTTGCTGTTTTCTTTCTTCCTATATTTACCCTTCTGTTGCTTTGATTCATAAACCACTTTATTTTAGATTATATGGATTGTATGTTTGAATTGAGGGAAATGGAGGGAAAGGAAAGGAAGGGATATGCACACCTCTTCATTAAATTTAAAATTTTGTGAAGAGGTACATGTTCCCATTCCTTTCATTTCCCTCAATTCCCCTCAATCCAAACATAATATGGTTGATTGTATTATTATGATGATAATACAATATTTGGGGATCGAATTCAAGACATTCTCTAGAAGAAGGGAGGTGTGATTGCTGGATTAAGCCTTTGGCCTTGGACTCGACATTGTTAAATAATAACAGGCATAATTTTGGTTAGAATCAGCATATAACCTGTACACTGTAGGGCAACTGTACTCTCAAAAAAGTATTTTTTTTTTCTTCTATATATTGCCACCAAAAGCCTTAACCATACAAACTGAAGATAATACCTTGATGAAAGGTGAAATTGCTCTCAATGAATCACACACCGACTATGCATATGCCACAATAGGAGGGCCTGCAGAAGTGAATTTGTAAGTTTTACTTATTAAGACTTTAATTTTGTATGCCTTGATCCACTTGATACTTTCTTTTTCTTACATTTGCAATGTCTCCTGGCAATGTTTTTTTACAGATTTAAGCTCTCTGCTGAGTTTCTAATGGTTGAGTTGTATGTACACTTAGAATTTCTCAATTGGTCTGAGAGTATGACAGAGGTACGTACACATCACAAGCTAGATGCTTATCCAAAGTATTGAATACATATTCAATCAAGTTTGTGCTAATGAAGCGGATCATCATGGAATTAAGGGACCCCATCCCTCCAAATTTCAAGTTAATTTCTTCATTTTAATCTACTAATAATTAAATCCACAAAATCATGTATTACTTATGTTCTAATTGCCTTCCAAATTTTCTTTCTTTTCTTGTCTTCTTAGTTCTTTTGTTCAAATATTCATTTCAAATTTGTCTAATCATAAGTACATATTTCAGTTCATACGGTGTACTTCATTCACAATCAAAATAAACACACCCCATTGCAGTGACGTGTATAGATATATATTTTGTAGATTAATGCTCTTGACTTGGAGAAAAAACTGAGAGAGAAATTCAATAGACAGGTTGCATCTCCCTTCCTTTCTATCTCCCTCAATGTATATATCTATTTATTTATTTATGTATTATTTATGTATGCACTTATATTCATTATCATGTTCTAACTTCATTTTCCTTGCAGATATGGAGTATAACTAATGCAATCATTATTGTCATAACTAATTAACATGCAGGTGATGTCTGTAGGTCAAAGAGTATCATTCGAATGTAAAGGATCTTCTGGTAAGTTTACTGTTATTCGCCTCTTTACGTCCAGAAGGAGTCCATACACTAGGCAAGGGTTGATTTCTGCAACAACCAAGATATTCTTTGACCCGTATAGTAATCGTAGTATCAAAGTAATTAATATGCCTCTTCTTTGTAATAAAGATTTTATTTTTTTTCTCTTCTAAATTTTGCAATTTGACAAACAAAATATTTGATCAATTTTTACAGGTAGCGAATCAAGAGTCTGTGCCAAGGAGAATGTTCTGGAGAGAAATAAACATAGAGAAAGTAGAGCAGGAATTGATGTCCCTTGGCATTGGTGGGATGGGATCAATCTTCACAACTATATTTGAAAGGGTGATTGCGACCAGAATCCATCAAGGGTAAACCATAAACTATTGTTACTTTCTTCTGTCTTTCTTTCCTGTTTCTGCATTTTTATTTCGGTTGCCAAAGTGAAAACAAGAAACAAAGCCGAAATAATTTATAGGTGATGATTAATGGGTGCTTTTCAAATTTCAGATCGAATTTGACACACGTGAAAGGAATTCTGTTACATGGACCACCGGGAACAGGGAAGACATTATTGGCTAAAATGCTTGCACAACTTTTACATGCTAAAGAACCTAAGGTAGTGAACGGACCTGAGCTGTTGGATCGATGGACAGGTGCATCTGAGTACAATGCGAGGATGCTATTTGAAGAAGCCATACAAGATTATAAAACTTATGGTGAGAGATACTTGCATATTTGCATTGCATTGTTTTCTCAATTCTTCATTTTTTATTTTTCTAAAGATCTGATTAGAAAAATATTATTGATTTTCTTTTTCAGGAGACCAAAGTCCCCTTCATTTTGTGATTTTTGATGAAATAGATTCCATTGCGCAGGTAAGAAAATATAAAAAGGAAACATTTTATTATAGTTACAAGCATACAGTAGTGCTTGTCGGTAAATAGCATGAATGAAAGTGAAATAGAAAGATGAAAACAAAAATCAAACTATGGTTTTAATTTATAACTTGATAAATATTTATGTTTGTTTCATGCAGAAAAGAGGAAGAAACCCTGCAGATACTGGAAGTGATAGGGTTGTTAACCAATTGCTAACGATGGTAATTTATAATGCTATTATACCTTTGGGAATACAGTATAATTAATGAAAAATATAATGAACTAATATATATTTTTAATTCAGATAGATGGTGTCAATGAAATGAACAACATTCTTATTGTGGGAACCACCAACAGAAAGAATCTGATAGATGATGCACTGTTAAGGTCTGTTTCTCATTTCCTTTTATTAGATTTACTGTCTTTAATTACCATATTTCAATAATATGTATATTTATAGGTTGGATAAAAGAAAATATATTTCAGAAAACCTCTTAAAGCCAACAAGAGCTTGGTTTAATTATAAGAGCTCCTCCACCTTGCTAGAAATGCTTCAGAATGAGTCTTCCCATAGGTGTTTGTTGGTGTTAAATCTAGGATTTCATCGTACAAAGTGCAGAGTGACCCTTAGCTTTGGCTCCGACATAAGTGCGGTGAGGACTACTTCATATTCACTTTATGTTTTGGACCCAATGCTCCCTTACCCATTTTAAATACAAAAAAAAAAAACCTCTTTAAGCTCAGTTTAATGGTTATGTGATTCCGTAGTGAAGCACTACAGGCTTCCATTAAATTTGTTTCGAATTAATATACAAATAAGAAGCCAATTTCAGAAACTTGTTCTGGCATTTTTCTTTCTTATATTTAGCCAGCTACTTCTTACTTGCAAGTACATATATTTTCTCATATGGTCCCATATATCCATCTTTGGCACAATGTCTAAAAATTAAAATTAAAATTATTTTCACCAAAGATCCGGACGGCTAGAGCTTCATATTGAGGTAGGCCTACCAGATGAGCTAAGTCGTCAAAAGATTTTGAAGGTCCATTCTGAGAAGGTGGAGCAAGATCCGATTACGCTCCAACCAAATGTAAACCTTGAAGAAATTGGTGAGTAATATATTTTCTTAGTGCTCATGAGATTTTTATTTCGAGTATATATTTTTCTCTCTATTTCTGTGATTAAATTTGCAATATTTGTGCAGCTTCAAGGACAACAGGAAGGAGTGGGGCAGACCTTGCGGCCATTGTTAGAGCTGCAGTTGCACATGCCTTAAGTCGAGCAACGTGTAATAGGGAAGAACAAATCAAGGTTAACCATAATGACTTTATCCACGGTATCGAGGCCGTATGCCCTGCATCTGAAGACCTTGTGCTTCAAACCCTTGAAGAATACAGGTTATACTACTAGTACTAGAATTCAAAGTATATTTTTCCCCCAAAAACTGTCAAAAAAATTATTGCTGGAAAATGGAGAAGCAAAGTTTGTTTTTGAAGAGATACTTACCTCTTTGAATTTTTTTTAACAGTAGTTATCAAACTTAGCATTTTTATCTAAACAAAAGAAAGTAAAAACCTGCAGGTCAAATGCCATCGTGAAACTGGACTCTTTTGATCGAACAATCGACACACTTACAGAAGCTGCTAAGCAAATTCAACAGAGCCAAAAGCATAATTTAGTGACCAGCCTTTTATCTGGCCCAAGTGGATGGTAATTAATTTTATATATTGTTTGTTTCAGATTCATTCAATGAATAGCTTACAAGTTTTTTATCCTTCAACAGTGGTAAAACAACTTTAGCTGCATTTATTCCCCAATACAATTCATTTCAGCATGTGGACCTGGTATGTGAATTCAAACATAAATATCTTTCCAATGCTCTTAAACTATTCCACTTTGCTCAATTCAAGCGCTTTATTTTTGCAAATGCAGGTGTCACTTTCTTCCATGATTAAACTCTCAGAAAATCAGAAAGTTGCAAACCTTGTACAGGTATTTGTGAATGATAACACAAATATGTAATTTATAAATCGGGGCAATGTAAGAAAAATATTACTCCATATAAACTAATATTCAGTCGCCTCACATTCCTAAACAACCTTTTCAAAAATGCTTATAGGTTTTTGAAAATGCGCGTAAGTTCCAATCAAGCTTCATTATACTCGATGATATAGAAAGGTATGTTTTGGTTTAGACTTCGTTAGAATCTCTTTCGCATTCTGATTTTTAGTCTCCAAAACCATCACTCGCTAATTATGCATAATATTTTAGGCTGGTGGAATACAATCCCCTTGAACGCCGTTGTTCTAGTGTGATTGTTAATACTCTACTTGTCCAACTAAAAACACTTCCTAAGGTATCTGCTAAAATATTTTGGTATCAAATACAATTTTATATATACTTTCCTTTGATGAACCAAAAAAAAATAATTGCAATTTTTCTTTTTCTCTGTTTCATTGGTAGAGCACCAAAATGCTTGTGGTAGGAACCACAAGCAATAAGAAAGTATTGGAGGAAATGGGATTCTTTGAGGTCTTTTCACTTCATGTAGATGTTCCATTGTTTGGACCAAATGATACTCAGAAGGTAAGCTCTCATCTCTCATCACTTCATGTACATAGTTCTCTCTCTCTCTTCTCTAAACATGTTCACCATTAAGATCAACTTCAATCTGCAAATAATGTTTCCAGATTTTGAAGTACTTTGACGTAGCTAGCCCGGATGAACTAGAAGAGGTAGAAGAAGAACTCCATAGTGTAAGTGAGCTAAACCATTTTCAATTCTCTTTTTACTACTTTGGGATAAAGGGAAAGGAGAATTGTGCCATCTATTCAATCAATTTTTAGAATATGCTATGAACCTAGCTATTATAGAAAATATAACACAATCCTTCAATTTTTGTCCTTTCAGATGCCAATAAAAAACCTGTGTATGTTGATTGACATGATATCAAATGGGGAGTTGGAGGAGGTTTTAACCGGTAGAAAACGCATCGATGTCGAGGAATTCCTTAAGAATGTGACGTACTTCAAATGAACGAGGGTTTATTTTAATTAATTTATGGAGATTGTTAAATCCTAGAATTTTTTGGTGAATTTCTAAGTGTAATTATTTGTCATATAGAAAACTGGATTGTCCGGCTTATAGGAATCTCTATCTATGTTATATTTGATGGTGATCTTTCGCGGTATTTTACCGACATGACACTGAATGTAATGAATATTTTGAATCTCTATTTTTTTTAAATTATTTTTTTTGTCAATAAACCATAATTATTAATTACAATCAAATCAAAAAATATTAATTATAAAACACTTATATAGATATATTTTAAAATTTACACCACCTTAACTCATGGACTCAGCTCCACTAGGGTAGATTATGTTCATCTCCATTTAAAAATTGAAATGTAGTTAAATTTATGATGAGATTGAATGTCACATCATCAAATAGAAATATTCAAATTCAAATTTGTCATGATATCCAATCTCATCATGAGCTTAACCTTCATTTAAATTCTCAAATAGATGAGAAATTTTTGGTTGTACCAGCTGAAAACTTGATTGGTATTTTTTGGGAACTTCACTAGTAATGTATGTACATACTCAATTAACATTACTAGTGAAGTTCTTAAAAATTACCAATCAAATTTTCAATTAGTGCAAATCACGGCACAGCCAAGATTCGTGATCCCACCAGCACAGGCCTATTACCAGGTCCTCACTCCCAGCCGCTTTTTCTTATAAGTACTAAACAACCAATATACACTCTTCCCCCGGGCAAAACTTCGGATGCAAATCTTGACTCCTAAGTTTTTGACTTAAAAAATTCCTTGGCTTTGGTATTTACGGTAATCACTCAACACCAAGGAAAGAAAACAGAGAAGAAAAGTAAGAAAATAAGAGTTTTCTTTCTTGTGTTTGGTAAAAATGATGAAAAACTAAAAAGAAAGAAAACATAATAGTATTTAATGAAAATAAAATCTATTTTTCAGTCTCTTCTCATGTTATTTAATGATGAGATAAACTCTTTATGCTATGTATCTTTTATTAAACTATTGTTGATGCCCAGGGAACGTTACTGACTCGGAGTTGACTTTTTGGGATCTGCACAAGTAAAGAGGGGTGAACTAGGAGACCCACGAAAGGAGGGGAGGGAGAGGCCTCCGAGGGCGCTCCGACACTCTAGTTAGGACGAGGGCTTAAGAAAGACCGAGGGCTAATTTTAAGTAGCAGATTAATGTGGATTTTTTCTCATGTGTTTGTGAAGCGAAAAAGAAGTGTCTTAAGCATACGTACCCCAGGCTATTTATAGTATTCTGAGTGGAGGTCGGCCACATGGGGAGGGATGGCTTCATCCCTGTGATTCTGGGCTTCTGAGGTTTGGTCTTAGTTGTGTGCTCAGAGGATCACGTGTTTGAGAAGGGGTTAGGTCCACTAATCGCGCTTTGACGTGGCGATGGCGTGATTTGCCCGTTCCACATGCGCCTTGTCATGTTGTAGATGCTGGACACGTGTCGACGTCCTAGTGGTGATGGAAGACCCCACGTGTCAACGTCTTATTGGATGAGGGTATTGCGAGCTCCATCACAGACCCCCCCACTTCTTCAGATACTTGTGTGCCTCGAGGAAGTAAGATGTGATGTTTGTGCCGTGGCCGAGCATTTATGCTTAAAGATATTGGGAAACGAATGGTTCACGCCCTCGGACTAGGGGATCTTGAGCGAGTCTAACTTTCATGCTCGGGTTTGGAGATTTTGGGCTAAACGTGTGAGGAGTAGCTCACATGCTCGGACTTGGAGATTCTGAGCCGAGTGTGTGAGGAGCAGCTCACATACTCGGACCTGGAGATTCTGGGCCGAGCGTGTGAGGAGCAGCTCACATGCTCGGACCTTGAGATTCTAGGCCGAGCAGATCACATGCTCAGTCTTGGAGATTCTGGGCTGAGCATCTCAGGAGCAGCTCACATGCTCAGACTTGGAGATTTTAGCCGAGCATATGACAAGCAGTCCATACGCTCGGGCTTGGAGATTTTAGGCAGAGTATGTGACAAGCAGCTCACATGCTCGATTTTTGGAGATTTTAGGCTGAACGTGTGACAAGCTGTCTATACGCTCGGACTTGGAGATTTTAGGCCGAGCATGTGACAAGCTGTCTTTGAAGATTTCAAGCCGAGCGTGTGACAAGCAGTCCATACGCTCGGGCTTGGAGATTTTAGGCCGAACGTGTGACAAGCTGTCCATACGCTCGGACTTATAGATTTTAGGCCGAGTATGTGACAAGCTCCTCACATGCTCGGTCTTTAGAGATTTCAGGCCTAGCGTGTGACAAGCAGTCCATACGCTCAGGCTTGGAGATTTTAGGCTGAGTGTGTGACAAGCTGTCCATACGCTCGGACTTGGAGATTTTAGGCCGAAAGTGTGACAAACAGTCCATATGCTCGAACTTGGAGATTTTAGGCCGAGCAAGTGACAAGTAGCTCACATGCTAGGTCTTTGGAGATTTCAGGCCGAGCATGTGACAAGTAGTCTATACACTCGAGCTTGGACATTTTAGGTCGAACATGTAACAAGCTGTCCATACGCTCGGACTTGGAGATTTTAGGCCAAACGTGTGACA
Organism: Bretschneidera sinensis; assembly: GCA_023935145.1. Taxonomy (NCBI): domain Eukaryota; kingdom Viridiplantae; phylum Streptophyta; class Magnoliopsida; order Brassicales; family Akaniaceae; genus Bretschneidera; species Bretschneidera sinensis. The sequence continues at coordinate 145,165,140 of CM043697.1, forward strand.
AGCAGTCCATACGCTCAAACTTGGAGATTTTAGGCTGAACATATGACAAACAGCTCACACGTTCGGTCTTTGGAGAATTTAGGCCGAACATGTGACAAACAGTCCATACGCTCTGACTTGAAGATTTTAGGCCGAGCATGTGACAAGTAGCTCACACACTCGGTCTTTGGAGATTTTCCTCTGGGCTCCTCTAGACTTCTTTTTCCTTGGGTTTTTGCTTTGGGTCCCATAGGTCTTATCTCCTTAGGCCGCATGGGCCTTCTCTCTCTAGGCCTCATGGGCCTTATCTCTTTGGGCCCCTTAGGCTTGATCTCCTTAGGTCCCATGGGCCTTATTCAAGACGCATTAAATATTGAGGCGGCTGCTTTTCGTATGGCGATGCCTAGGGCATGGGAAAGGTCGTACCTTCATGACAGTTGGTACCTCAGGGAGAGCGAATGGTGCTTGGGTGACATCAAAGCTCACGTCTTTTTAGCTGAAGGGAGATTAATGTCCTTCGTTCCCATTGTTTCAATCTTTGTATAAGGATGATTTCTCTCCCCCCCTATTTTCACCTGCATTTTTAGAGCTTTTGAGAGAAAGAAATTTTGAGAGCTATCGGAGTCGGTTTGAGGGTTCGAAGTTCATTCGATCAATAGCTCAGGGTTGCCTTGCGATTTCTGGAAGAGAGTTTGGTGGGTTGATCACAGTTCAAGTTGCTCGGGGTTAACTCGTCGGGAAGGTGCTTTTTCGAGAATGGACTGAGGTCGTACGTACAATCCACATCCATTCTCTTGGTGAGTCTCATGTCCCTTTTTACCATGTCCGAACATAGAGTAAGTAGTGGTAGCGAGGGAATTTGGAACTTGTCACGGGAGCTAGAGGAGGCCGTGAGTGTATCCTCCAATGAGGATGTATCCTCATTGGAGATCGTTCCTCGGGAGGGTAGCCTTACCTTGGTGCCCTTCATCTCTAGGGAGGATGATGGTGAAGAAATTGGGGAGGAGGCCTCTTTTGAAGAGGATGATGAGGCAGACCGTACATTGGTGGCGATCAGGGAGGATGCTTCGGTAGAGGAGAAGGAGGAATGGTCGTTCAAGGCCAACTTCATGCCTAGTGTAGTTGGAGAAGCGGAGCTTCGAGCGATGAGGAGGGTCTATTGCATTTCGATGGATTATGCATCCCGGGCACCAGAGGGTGGGGAGAGGGCTTATGATGCCCTCCCGAGTTACGCGCCTTATGAGTTATGCATCTATGAACAACACATGAAAGCCGAGCTCAGGTTTCCCCTCCACCCCTTCTTTTGCACGGTGCTGAGATACTTCGGTATAACACTGTGCCAACTGGTGCCTAACTCGGTGCTCCTCATTATGGCTTTCATAGCCGTGTGCTCAAAAGTGGGAGGCGTTATAAACATTAACGTCTTCAAGGCCCACTTCCAGATTAGCAAGCACAGGCAGACCGGGTGGGTTGTGGTCAGCTCGAGGGCTAAAAGAAGTGTGCTGAAGAAGAAGCCATCCTCCATCAAAAAGTGGAAGAAATCATTCTTCTTCATCTGGAGTGCCAAGAGCTTCAACATCCCACTCTGCTGGAGCTTAGACAGTGCTAGCAAGTGCAAGAAGCCGCACTTTCTGACAACGAAGGAGACGTTAAAGGTGATGCTGGCTGAGCCCTTGGATGTAGAGGTTCTTTGTGACAACGAAGAGCTTTCAAGGCACAGCCTCTGCCCTCCTTGCCCTGCGGCGGACATGGAGCATGGTAATTTTTTTGTTTTTAGTTACTTTTTATATGTTGTTTTCTTCATCTTGATTTACTAATGATTTTCCTTGTGCGGAGATGGAGTTGGTCTTGCAAGCAATGGAGAGGGCCAAGAGGATGGCCAAAGAGAGGAAGAGGGCCTCAGAGGGGAAGGGTTCGGCCCCGGCCCAGCCGCAGAAGAAGAAGGCCCGAGCATGTAGCCCTGTTCCTCTTGCAGTGGAGAGCCCTCTGAGGGCTCCTCTTCTAGAGCAGCGGGTCGCTCTAGTGGCACCACCCTCCGTCCTAAGGCCCTTCCTCGTCCAGGGAGGTGTTTGGGACATCTGCTCCCTTCTCACCCCGATGGGCGGTGAAAGTTGACAACTCGGTCTTCGTTCATCCTAGGGTTGCCCAAGAGCACCTCATCATGGGGATCCCTCACCATGATATGCTGGAGGTGTCTCGGGGGCTTTTCGAGGGGCTCTTCTCGGCTGTTGAGGCTATAACTTCCCAGGTACTATCATTCACCTTTTCCCCTAGTTTTGATTTTTATTTTCTAACTATTTTTCTGATATACTTTTACAATTGTTTCAGACCAGCATCCTTGTATGTGTCTTATCCTGGTGCAGCATAGATATGGCCGAGCAGCTGGAGAAATGAGAGCAACAGCTCGATGAGAGCCGGGAGCTCGTTTGGGCTCTGTCATCCTCCCTTGAGGCGACAGAAAGGGCTAGGGAGGAGTCCATCAGGGAGAGGGATTAACGGGGCCAGGCTGAGGATGCCTTTCGGGTCCAGAGGGACACGGCCCATGAGTCTGAGCGGTAGGCATAGGAGAAGGCTTCTAAGGCTACGCGGAAGGCCATGGAGGAGAAGTAGGCCTTGTTGGAGGAGGCTGGAGGGCAGTTTCTCGAGGGATTTTATGAGGCCAAGAGGAAGGTCGACTTCTCCGGCCTTGAGCTAGAGTCCTCCAGAGATGAGGGTGCTACTACATATGCCAAGGACGCCGAGGACACAGCCAGAGGCTAGCCACTAGTGACCCCCAAGGACGAGGCTCCTCTAGAGGAGTAGTGTAGTTTTATTTTCTTTTTTTGTATGTAGGGGCTAATAGCGCCCGTTTTGTAACTTGAACTTTTAAATGAAATATCAATCTTTCGCAAACTTGAGTTTTTATTTCTCCATTTCGTGCATTTACATTTTTTGTGAACTCGAGGACGGGATACTTCACTTTTTTCGGAGAATGAGGTCATGCAGCTTGAAGTTTCTGTTTCGAACTCATGAATTGTACGGGCGGTCCTCTGCTGGTATGTGGCCAAACGGATTTGGGCTTTGTCTCGAGCTTCATCAATCAAGTCAGTGTTCATTCGCATGCCTTCCTCGTTGTCACTTTGTTGGAAATATTGCACGTGCATCGATGTATCCCGACTTCAAGGGGGATGACAGCTTCCGAGCAGTATGCCTTGAAGAACAAGGTTTCTCCTGTTAGAGTATGAACGGTCGTTCGATATACCTAAAGGGCATTAGGGAGTTGGTCAGCCTATCGCTTATCCACTTCGTCAAGTCTCTTCTTGATACCTTGGAGAAGCTTTCTATTGGTTACCTTGGCTTGGCCATTAGCTTGCGGGTATCTAACGGATGAAAATCATTGCTCAATGCAGTGATCTTCACAGAATGCTTTGAATCGATTATTATCAAATTGCTTACCGTTGTCGATGATCAACACTCGAGGTATGCCGAACCAACATACGAGGGATTTCCAAACGAAGTTCCGAGTCTGATGATCTGTTATGCTGGCCAACGATTCTGCTTCGACCTATTTGGATTTCTCGGAGAGCGTAGTCAGCTTCAACCGAATTAAGGCACCTTAAGTAGGGCATAGTTAGAGCCTTTTTATACAGATGTCCATCTATGATTGTGTATCGGGATGCATGGGAGATTAGCTTCCTCACTTCGTTCCTCTGCTCGGGGAGTTCCTTATCTTTCAAGTATTGGAGGATTGGGTCTATCCATGTTTTTCCCTCCACCACTGGCAGAATCAGAGCTTCATCAATACTTAGGATAGTGAGGACCTCAAGATATACGGCTTGAGACGACTCAAGGTGCCGGGACGAGACCAGCCAAGCTAAGGTGTCTGCTTTTGAATTCTTCGCCCTTGGGACATGAGTTATTTGGAATGTTTTGAACCTAGTGGTGAGCTCCTTCGCCTTCTCAAGGTACCGGGCGATTTTTTCTCCTCGAGCCTCGAATTCCTCAGTTACTTGACTTACCACCAGTTGAGAGTCGCCGTATACATCCAGGATCTCAACGGCCAGTGTTTTTGCGAGTTTCAGACCCGCCAGTAGGGCTTCATACTCTGCCTCATTATTGGAGTCTTTGAAATCGAATCTTAAGGCATATTCGATGAGCCGTCTACATAAAGGGTCCATCTTGGAGGTGGCTCATTTGACCTCGATCCTATCCTCTCGTTTGGCTCTATGGGGAGAGTTGTTTCGACGATAAAGTCGGTTAAGACTTGGCCTTGATCGCCATGCGATAGTGGTACCGGATATCAAACTCCCCAAGCTCTACCGACCATTTAACCATTCTTTCAGAAACATCCGGGTTGTGTAGGACTTGTCTCAAGGACTATTCAGTCAGGAGGATGATAGTATGCGCTTAGAAATATGGCTGGAGCTTCCTTGCTGCTACTATGAGGGCGTAAGCTACCTTCTCTATCGGAGGATACCTCACATCTGCCTCATGAAGGATCTTGCTGATGTAATAGTTGGGTTTTCGAATGCCCTCCTATTCTCAAATCAGGATGGAAGCCACGATGTTTTGCCCAGCCAACAGGTACAGGAACAGTTCTTCACTTGGGAGCAGTTTGGTTAAGAGTGGGGACGAGCTTAGGTACTTCTTCAGCTCCTCAAACGCTTCCTGATAGTCCTCTATCCAGGCAAAATCCCTTACTTTCCTGATGGCCTTGAAGAAATGTAGGCATCTTTCTGCAGATTTTGACATGAAACGGTTCAGGGGTACTATTTGCCAGGTGAGCCGTTGTACTTCTTACACGGTCTTAAGAGGGGCCATATCAAGGATGGCCTTTTATCTTCTCTGAGCTAGCTTCTATCCCTCTCTGAGTGACCATGAAGCCTAAGAACTTCCCCCTTATTACTCTGAATGCACACTTCACCGGGTTCAACCTCATCTTATGTCTGCACAATACCCCAAAGGCATCTTCTAAGTTGGAGCCGTGGTTTCGTGCCTCGGTGCTTTTGACTAACATGTTATCCACGTAGACTTCCATGTTTTGCCCGATCTATTCCCTGAAGATCTTGTTCACCAACCTTTGATAGGTTGCGCCAGTGTTTTTTAGCACGAAAGGCATGACCTTATAGTAGTACAGTCCCTGATCGGTGACGAAAGCGGTCTTGTCTTGGTCGGGCTAGTACATAAGGATCTGGTTGTAGCCGAAATACGCATCCATAAAGGTGAAGAGTTCATGCCCCGAGGTAGCGTCTACCAGCTGGTCGATCCAAGGCAGGGGAAAACTGTCTTTTGGACAGGCCTTGTTCAGATTGGTGAAGTCGATGCAGATTCGCTACTTGCCACTGGCTTTTCGGACCATCACCATGTTGGACTCCTAGCCGGGGTTTTTCGCTTCTTGGATGAAGCCAGCCTCAAGCAACTTGTGTACTTTGTCTTAATGGCGACTTGTCATTTCGGGGCGAAAGTTCTCTTCTTCTGAATGACAGGCTTATGCTTTGGATCTATATTCAAACGATGTTCGATAGTTCTAGGGTCTATTCCAAACATGTCTGACGCAGACCAGGTGAACAAGTCTTGGTTCTTCTTGAGAAAGGAGAGGAGCGCCTCCAGTTGGCTTGCTGGGAGATTGGATCCGATCTGAATAGTCCGAGGGGGACCGAAGTTAGTTCTTCCATGGGTCGCCCCCTTGGAGTCTTTACCTCGTCCCGAAGGTCTTCCATCTCAAGAGGTAGGGCCTCGATCTTCTTTCCTTATTTGATGGCGTTAAGGTAACAGGACCGAGAGGCTCGTTGGTCCCCTCTGACCACTACTACTCCTTCCTCGGTGGGGAACTTGAGCTTCAAATGATAGGTGGAAACGACTGCCTTTAGTTTGTTGAGGGTGAGGTGATCGAGGATTATGTTGTAAGAAGATGGTTGCTTGACTACCAAGAAGGTAATTTGAATGGTGGTTGTTTGCAACGATGTTCTTGCAGTAACGGGGAGGACTATATTTCCTTTTGCGAACAGAGAGGTTCCACCAAAATTGTAATGAGGGGCAGGGGCCGGCTCTAAGCGCTCATCCTTTAGTTCCATACGTTGGAAAACATCATAGAACAGGATGTCCGCCGAACTTCCGTCGTCAACTAGGATATATCTTACTTCATGGTTTGACACCAAGAGAGAGACTACCACCGCGTCGTCATGTGGAGCCTGCACTCCTTCCAATCATCATCTGTGAAGGAGATTACCAAACTTGACTTTCTTCGCTTATGGGGACCGCTGACGAAGGCCACAATTCTGGCGTACGCTTTGTTGCTTTGTCCCGAGCTTTTTTCGGTTCCCAGGCCTCCACAGATTGTTTTGATAATCCTGGTGGTTGTTACCTCTTGGTTCTTTTGACTAGGCCTTTCCTGTGCTGGCCTGTGGTCTCTTCAAGGGTCTCACCGCTCTTGTTGGGGAGGCTGGGGGCATCCAGAATCCCCTCTTGGCTAGGCGGGCACTTCCTTTCCCCGAGACCCAGTGAACTCCTTTAGGTGCCCCCAGCTAATGAGGGCCTCAATCTGCATTTTCAGATTATGGCATTCCTTGGTGTCGTACCCGTGGTTCCTATGGAATTGGCACCACTTCCTTTGGTCTCCGCTGAGGTACATTGGCTTGGGCAGCCACTGGAGAGCTGTTTTCTTGTTTTGAAGCTGCATTAGGACGTTCGTCCTGGATGCATTGAGAGGGGTGAAACTGTCAAGCCGGGGATAGGGCTTATACCTACTTTCTTGGTGGGGCCTCTTGGCCGCTCCTCTCTGAGGGTCGAGGTTTTTTCTCTTCTTCTCTATTTCTCCTTCTCTTTCTCTTCTAAAGGCTTGATCGTCCTCTGCCAACATATACTTCTCAGCCCGAGCCGGGACCTCGTTCATATATTTAGGCGTCTGGTGAGCTTGGAACTAAAGACTCCGGACCTCAGCCCGTTCTTGAATGCTACGATCTGGACGTTTAGGTCGAGGACCGGGATCTCCAATGTAGTTGTGTTGAACCTGGATATGTAGGCTCGAAGTCTCTCTCCCCGATGTTGGACCATATTGAACAGGCTCTCCAAGGTCTTCTTCGACCCCTTACTGCTGAGAAAGTGAAAGGCAAAAGCGTAACTGAGCTCTCTAAAGTCGCTAATACTTCCCGGCTTCAAACACGAATACCACATACCCGCAGCTTTCTCAAGTGTTAGGGGGAAGGCGCAACACATGATTGGATCGAAATGCCGATGCAACATCATGGTCGTCTTGTAATGTTGTAGGTGATCCAGCGGGTCAGCCGAACCATCATACATTTTGATTTGCGGTATTCTGAAGTTGCGAGGGAGCGGGGTCTCGAGGATGTCTTCCGTGAAAGGAAGGTCTTGGACACTAAGTTCATCCAAGATACTGTGGCTTTTATGTTTGAGAGCTCTGTCGATATTTTCTTCCATTTCTTCGATTCGTTTGTCTAGGTTTGGGTTGCTCTTGGAGGAGGAACTTTCTTTAGACCGTCCTTAGGGCAACGAAGGCTTGGCGATGGAACGACTGTAGGCCGGGTCTTCTCTACCAGAGGATTCTGTTTGTCCGGGGGTTTGGTGAGGAGAAAAGGGTTGTCACCCCCCATTTCGAACTTCGACCGCCAAGTCGGGTATTAATCGGGAGAGCTCCTGGAATTGAGCTTGGGTTACCGAAGCGGTCAGGTGGCCCGTGGCCTCTCTTCTGGAATCATGGGAATCGGTTCTCAAGTGGCAAGGACGCTGCTTTCTATAGGGAGGCTGCCTGCTTGACCCCAGGGTCGCACGTTCGGGAATCACGGGGAATCTTGACCTGGATTGTTGACTCTAGGCGCTGCCCTGGATGGGGGCTCCTTTCCTGATTCTTTTTGTGGTGTTTCTGGGTGGCATTGAAATAGATGAGTTCTTGTATACTTCTTCACTTTTACTGTTAGCTGAGATGGTGGTTTCCCACAGACAGCCCCAATCTGTTGATGCCGAGGGAACGTTGCTGACTCAGAGTTGACTTTTTAAGATCTGCACAAGTAAACATGGGTGAACTAGGGGGCCCACAGAAAGAGGAGAAGGGGAGGCCTCCGAGAGCACTCTGACACTCTAGTTAGAACAATGGCTTAAGAAAGACCGATGGCTAATTTTAAGTAGTAGATTAATGCGGATTTTTTCTCATGTATTTGTGAAGAGAAAAAAAAAATGTCTTGAGCATACATACCTCAGGCTATTTATAGTATTCTAAGTGGAGGTCGACCACGTGGGGAGGGATGGCTTCGTCATCCATGTGATTCCGGGCTTCTGAAGTTAGATCTTAGTTGCGTGCTCATAGGATCGCGTGTTTCAGAGAGGATTAGGTCCGCTAATCGCTCTTTGATGTGGCGATGGCGTAATTTGCCCGTTCCACGTGTGCCTTGTCATGTTGCAAAGGCTGGACACATGTCGACGTCTTAGTGGTGATGGAAGACCCCACGTGTCGACATCTTATTGGATAAAGGTATTGTGGGCTCCATCAACTATGTTAGACAAGAACTTTGCAGTTGCAATGGAAATGATGGGATTTAATTAATGCACACTTTCATCAATGATAATAGCTTTAAGACTAATTTACCCTCACATAGGATTGAGAAACAGTGACCCCCTCTCCTATTTCTTCATTCTTTGTCAGGACGTCCTCTCGTGAAAGCAGAATCAGAGAAGAAACAATTCAGGGCATTCAAATATCTCGTAACGCACCACCTAATGCTTCCTCGGAAGGGAAACATACACAACATTCAATGCTTAAATGAGATTATGACCACCTTCTGATCATGGTCAGCGCAGTAAATCAGCAGACAGAAATCTGAATGTTACCCTTTTTTTAACGGCATCCCTGCTGACCCTAGAGTTTCCTTGTTTTTAGAAAATATCTTATTTCCCTTTGCAGGCTCCCATGGAGGAGGACCCATTCATTGGACTACCTAACTACGTGTTTCTCCTCTTACTCCACTTCAATAAAAGAATCTAATTGCAATGACCTCGCCTGAAATGAGTGATTCAGGCCTGAAACCTTTTCAGAGTAAACGTCCTACTTTTAAAATCTTTGAAGTAAAGATAACTACAAATAGGTGGAATACTTTGCTTTTGATCCTGAAAATATCCACTGTGACAACACACTTCTTTCTTTCAGGAGCACAGAATGACTGACAGAAGACATAACATTTGAATCTTTTGACCATTGACTAGAAAATATATTTTAGGCTTAATTATAAAAAAGAAACCTCTAGGATTACCCAGATTTCATTGTACTCCTTGAAGATTTTTTTGGTAACAAATCAACCCTCCACATTCGTATTTTGTATAAAAAACCTAAACTAAAATAATAATAAAAAAAATAGAGGATAGCGGTCTTTAGAAAAGAAATAGAGACAAGGAGAACCAAGGGCAGATTGGCAAATTTTAAAACTGCCAGAAGCATTTCCCATAGCCAATATACGACTGTACAATTTATAAACAAGTATCAACTCGACATCCCATACCCACCCCACCCTTCCTACCCCCATTCATTGCCTAAATAGCATTTCCCCACTCATATATTATCTACACGATTACACCAATTCCTCTTTATTTTTTATCAACCGAACCCAAATCCTTCATTGGCTTCGTGAATTGCAAGCAGCAGCCTCTCCTCTAGATGTTGTTTAGAAGGATACTCCGGTAAATCCAATTGATTGAAACTGAATGAACAAAGAGTTACATGAGTACATTACTAGACATGCACAAGCCAAACCATAAAGAAACAAAGACATGAATAAAGGACTACCATGTATGAGCAGAAGGTAAGTGATCAGGGCTGCCATATGCCTTGTGTATCTGAAATTTCTGAGAGCCTGAAATTCCTTGAAGTGCACTGAAGCCTTCTAAAGGAACCTGGAAATTGGACAACAGTAACAACCAGGATGACTAACATAACCAATATATATTTCAAGATCCACATACAGCTCCCATTTTAACAAGTTCCAAGGTCTACTGCAACAAAAAACAAAATACTCCAGGATCCACAAGACTTTGGATATCATTTGAAAACAAAGAGACAGTCCATCATCCAAGAAAGTTTAAAGTCGTTACAAGAATAAATCATTGAGGAACACTTACGAGATCACTAGAGTTCACAAATGGGTTTGCACCCACTACGTCCTCATAGTAGACAATATTTTTATTTACAAAAGACTTTTTCACAAAAATGCTTAATATTTGCACATGCTGACGGCAAAATGCTTTAAAAATCTCTTAAAAGTGAAAAAATAAGGGGGTAGGTCAGTTCAACTTTTTGCTTGGCATACATTTCAAAGCGCCAGCACGCTTTAACATGCAACAAATACCAGTTGTTTCAACAACATCAACTAAATTTAAATAATGCTCAGGAAATTTTGTTAACCCAGCCTTCGATCCAAACTGAGATGCAATCTTAAAAATTTAGTACTATTAGAATTTTCAAAGTCAAGTTTGTATCTAACACACAACAAAGTTTTTGTTCAATACACTTCAGACAATTTGGCATGTTATATGTGCATGTCAAGAACAAACATCCTTAAGTAGAGTATGCTCAAATTCATAGTTAACGTACAGCTGCCAAACCAAACTACCCACATATGAGGGATCAGCTATGGATCTTTTTATGCCATTCCGCTCTATTGAGGAACATTTTCTCAGTTAGATAATAAACGTAAAGTAAAATATAGAAAAATAAAGTGCATTACCTTCGAAGTTCCAGTCACAAACTGCAGAAGTCGAGCCTTGTCCTCCTTGCTGAACCCTTGAACAACCTCCCAGAACCACTGAATGATAGGAGATGCAGCACTGTATCCAGAATACTCTGTATTTGCCCTCATGTCATCCACTGAAAATTTTGATCCAGAACTAATTGTCAGAACCAAGTCACTTTTTCTTTCTCCCAATGTTTTAGATGAAAGAATCACAAATTTCATCACATTAGCTAGTAATTTTTTTACAATACTTACAATCAATATCCGGAAGACCACTTATCAATAATTCCAATTCCTTGTCGTGAAAAATAGATATTAAATCTTTAGGTATTAGCTCAGTGAATCCTTCCAAAAATGCATTTATTTGAGGACGAATAGCAGTTGTTAACCGATGCTCAGCAACCAGATCAACATATTGGTGCTTATTCTCTTCAGTAACTTTGATGTTCCGGCCACCAGGAATCAGTTCATGGTCAGTTACCTGCATTACGTTCATGGAACCCATTATAACAAGAACATATTTGTTACCATTGGAAGATGTCATGAAAGAACTGGAAGAAATATATCACCTCTGTCCTCTCATACAATATCAGCTTCTCCTCATCAGCATCAATACTAAACGTCAGATCTAGAATTTCACACTTATCATTCTGCTAAGACAAACAGACAAAACTTTAAATGCATTGGCACATATTTTATTATTTAAAAGTACAAAGGTAACAGAGCAAGACAAACAGACAAGAAGCAAAATTAGAGCAAATGAAAACTTGTGCACACACACACAATAGGTTTTTAACTTTTATTTTTCATGGATATAGTAGTAATATACTGTCAATGCTAGAAGCAATTTCCAGAACATCACTTAGAAAGTGGCGCACAGCATACCTCAAGCATCCACTTTAGATTTTTGAAGTAATCAGGATCAATGGCTTCAATATCATGATATGTAACTTTAACTCCCAGGATATGCTTGTAGAAAGATCGGGTAAAATGGACGTCCAAGAGTTGCCCATCAAAAAGCGCTTTTCCAACCTGAAGAAAATACCAAAGGATGAGGAAGACAAATATAATCAACCAAGTCAGTCCAACAAGAGCAACTAAAACTTGTACTACTTACAACACGCCCAACAAACTTGAAATATGAAAGGTGTTCTGTTTGGTAAACAGAGTTGGGATTTGGCTGGAACGTTGACTCATTGCCCACAGTTGTAAAAAGTAGTGCTCCTTTGTCAAAGATAACTCTGGACAACAGCTGATACCATTCCCTTGTAAGTCCACCAGCATCAATGCCTTCCTCTCCTTGAAAGTGAACAGTCAACCTGCCCTTCAATTCTTGAGTTGACCGCATGCGCAGTTGGTTATATGAATCCTCAAGAATATAAGCTCTTCTAACTGAAATTCTTAGAGGACTATGGTGATTATCATGTTGGTGCTTTACTTTTGATCTGAAGTGCGCACGCTTATTATCAAAATCAACAAAACGGGGAACCTTCAGCATAAGCGAAAAGGACTTCTCAAGCAACCCAGGATTTTGACGAATGAAAGCATTAAGCAGCTTCCTGTGCCTCTCTGAGAACTTAACAAATGCAGCATGCTTTTCATCCAATTTCGAAACAGGTCCCGAAGTTTTCTGCTGGCCAGAAGAGGTGCTGGCATCTTCAACCTCAGAAACTGCAACGATACCAAAGTCATGAACAGAACCCGGTTGTGCAGGATGCAACTTCTCACACATTACAAAGAAGGATTCTATATATGGTAAAATGTTTTGAGCACCCGCAGGGAGTGGTTGTGTTGCACCAGATTGTTTCAATGTTAAAGTTCTGGATGGATCTAACAAGTCGGGTGCAGAATCTGAATAGCTCTCTATTTTGCTTATGCAAGTGCTCAGCTCCAGCCACAAAGGATCCAAAGCTGCATTGATGTCCGATACCTGAGAAATAGCAGCAGAATAATCCTTTTCAGGAAGAACCAGCTGATCCTTCTCTTTCTCAATTAACGAGCCAATAAGAGAGCTCAGTGCCTGCAAAACCCTTAAAATTGCAGATCCATCAGAAGATGTTGTACTCAGGAGTGCTTTCACCGCTTCACCAAACATGTGCAGCTCATCCATAGCCGATCTCGTCAAATTTTGTATTGCACTTGCTAGCTCAGTAATAAACAAATGACAATGGCTTGGAGCAATTGCCACCAGCTTTTTCAATACCTCTGCCACAAGAGCGTATGCATTGTCTGACAAACTGGATAGAAAATGTGACATGTCAGACCAAACTTTTAAATAATAAAATATTACAAGAAAAATTACATTACATGCATTGGCAGACAAAACAGAAAAATTTAATCTGATAAAGGGTATGATCAAGTTTGTTCATAGATTCACTATATTTCACTCTTCAAACAGACACAAATGGAAGAAGCACAGCAACGATCCATCACCAGCCATTCGCATATGCATTTAAAAGATATTCTAATTCAAAACATTATTAACTCGCTGATTCGTCCATCTTTTGTTCAACAAGGCTGCATACACTAATAGGTCTACAAGATCAAAGTGCTAAGACAACACTACTTTACAATAATCATAATGCCACTAGAAAGAACAGAGCTCTTCCTGACTGGAAGCATAAAACATAAAATCTACTGAAAATAAATAAAACATTGTAACAGCACAAAAGAGAAATTCTGCAGGTATAAATGTCACCATACCCCTCCCGTGCAAGCAATGAGCACAGAAGTCGAAGTTCTGGTTGAGGCAGGTTAAGTAATACGCTTTGAACATCACATTCACTATCTACACCAGAAGTTGAATGTGTGGAAGAATCAACCATCTTAGATGATGAACCAGCAAGCCCGGAAGAAACATCATGATTTTCAGTATTAATTTCAGCTTCTGACACAGAAGGTTGAGGTGCAGATTGTTGTTCAATGGCAGATGCCTCAGATTTGTCAGATATATTAGACTTGCTTTCAGCATTATCAATGATGACCTCCAATAAGTTAAGCAACTAAAACAAGAAATAGAAGTTAATATAAAAGAGACCCCATGAATACTATAAAAATTACTAAGATGAGAGATCAAAACGCTAGAAAATGCAAAAAAGCATCACCTGTTCAAGATGTGCTATACTCCTCAAATACAGGGGCTGACTCAAGAGGCTCAAAAGCAAAGCAATGGATATATATCCCTCCTGATGCTGCTTTCTATCAATTTCATCATCTTCAACGGCTATCACAGCTTTTCCACGTGCCTGATCGGTATGCACTGGCTCTTGCAGGGAAGGAAGTGGTAGCTTAAACTGAAGTAAAATCTTTGCCACGTAAGGATGGTTTCGAGCCAAATAAGTCAGAGTTTCAAGAACACGCCGAGACACCAAAGGAGGAACTCCTATAATACAAATTGCTACAAGTCAAAACCGCAGACCACAGCTAAGGCAAATAAAAAGCTCATTAAAATCAATCAACTCTAACTTGATTTCTACGATTATGACTTGGTTATAAATTGTCAGAAATCAATTTGCACTGTGCATCAACAACCTTTCAAGTACCAAACATTCTCACTAGCAAACATGTTTGCCTCAAAAGGAACATGTAATACTAAGGTCAGCAACTAACACTTGCCCGTGTAAAAGATAAATCAAGATAGAGATTTACCATCTAAGTGTTGAGGACGAGAATAAGTCACATTACTCTGGCAAGCATAAAGTCGATACAATGGCCCAGTCACATTTGAATAATTGGCAGGCTTCCTCGTATCAAGCATCAGCATGTCCATCAGAATTTTAACTAGGGCAGTTCTGGTTTCACCATGAGCACATAAATTCAAGAGGAGCCTCTGCAGCGATCCCCTGTACAGTGGCTGCAACATTGGAAAACATAATAAATAGATCAGGATGGAGAATGCACAGTCAAAGGCAAAATCTATGTCACAATTGAGTACCTGAACTATGCGAAGCAGTCGAATCATTGCTTGGAGAGCTTCTGTGCTAACTAAAGGAGCTCCATCAGCTTCAACTAGCTTAGCAGCAATAGATCTACGTGAGACAATGCTTCCCCCAGCAGCTCTGTCCAGGCTAGATACAACGCCCTCACCCCGCCTAGAAGACTCACCTCTACGATTTCTAGGGTACATACCAAAAAGGGTGCGATTGTGGTAGCGATGTGCAAATCTTTCACGCAACATGTTAGCCTCCGCAACAAGAGCAGGTGTAAGATTCGCAAGAATAGCATCAGACGATGTTAAGAGAACCTGAGAATGAAAATAATATATAAAGTAAAGAAAGGAATTTAGACGCATTCCAATCCCATATAGACACACTACAATGGGCAATGTACCTCTTCGCGCAAATCTGAAGGAAATGTTGCAATTATTGAAACTGTGTCCATTTCAACGGGTTGACCTTCAAGTTCTTGAGATTGATGAAGCCTTTGAGCATGTTGCTGTGCTAGAACTTCAGCTCGGATTTCCGGGGGAAGGGCTGCAAGGAACTCGGGATCAATATCTCCAGCATTCTGCTGTTCAGCGTTTGAAGGCTGCGCCACTTGACCTTGTTGAGCTGAAAGAACTTCAGCACGTAACTCCTCCGGAAGAGCATCCAAGAATGCAGGATCAATGGATCCAGAACCAGCATCACCGTTTAGTTGCTGCTCCACTGCAGGACCATCCTGATCAGCCTCACGGCTAGAATTCTCTGAAACCTCAATTACACTGTGAAGTGATGCATCTCTCCCTGTTGCAGGGGTAGAATTCCCAAATGACACATTTGTTCTTCTTGTGCGAGTTGCCTGTGGGTCACCCAAAGGTATTCTATCAGTAGAACCATGCCTTTCTCCACCATCATCATGGCCATCAGCACTACCAATTTCAACATCTAGGCTCCGAAGGCTTTCCCCTAAGGTTGCCCCACTTCCACCACTTTCTTGGCTCACGGCTTCAACGTCTCTTATAGCTGCATCATTCTGTTCAAACTGCATTTCAACAGATTGTGAGTGTGCACTTGACGCATCTGTTACTTGTAGGGAATCACTAGGTGCAGGTATCATATCAGCGTTGACAGAGGTATCAATTGCTACTTGGGAGGACGGAGGCACATCAACATTTATATTGTTTATATTGTTTTCAACGGGAATTTCAGGCCTTGCACCTGTTTCCGATTCTTGAAACTGACTATCCTCAACCTGCGTTTGAGGTTCCACAGGTGATGTGTTCTGATCAGAAGGTTTCTCCGGGGTGGGTCGCCTCAACTGGGAAACAAGTAACTCTTCAAGGCCTTGAGGTACTGTAGTTGCAGTCGTTCCACCACTTTGATGATTATCATCCACCCACAAGTTCAAACGGTGTCCATGGTGTCCATGACGTCCATTTCTTAAAGACCGGAAAACAGCATCCAACTGCGATGAAGTACTACTCTCTGAGTTCCTATCTGGAAGGACCACATCATGGGCATTTTCTGGGGGAAATTCAGGGTTAATCAAAGATACATGATAGCACTTCAAAACAAATTTAACATAAAAAATGGAAATTACAACCAAACTTAGAAGTATCAGACCACAATAAGTGACATTATGAACTGAAATAAAATCGTCATAAAACATGGCGGAAAACAAAAGAACCAATTTCAGCAGAGGAGCTGACCTGATTGTCTCTGGGAGGTGGACTGCAGTAAGGATGAAGGTCCTGATAACAGAGGATGTTGTGTCGGAGCAGCACTGTCACCAGTTCTACCCAAAAGACTGTAAATGGATGTAGTTCGTCCTTGACGTCTAGAACCAAAAACTTCAACTGGCATCACATGGAGAGTTTCATTTGGGAAGTTATTATCTCTTCCAAAAAACTCAATGTGGTCAAAAACATTTAACCCATTGATGCCCTCTTCGAACCTAAGAATAACTCCATCCTCATCATCATCATCGTCTTCCTCGTCCTCCAACATTTCTTCATCAAATTCATCATCATCAATCTCATGATCGTCTTGATCTGTGTCATGATGAGGCAGGTGATGTACTTCATCTTCTTCCAGGTCGTTATGGTCCTCCTCCTCATCATCTTCTTCTTCTTCTTCTTCATCTTCATCGCCATCATCCCCAGACATCTCCTCATCTTCATCTTCATCAAGATTCTCTTGCACATGAGGCTGGATTTCAAATCGTATATCAATGCCATTCTCAAGACCCCTCGCATCCTCGGGAGTTTCTTGCATATAGTCATCCTCAGAAGCAGGAGTAAACCCTGCATCAAGATCTTGGTCGTGTTCCATGTCATCTGTCACAGCCTCGGATCCACCATAATTTTGGACAGTATTGAACGTCTCAACATGATCAGCTCCCATAGCATCATGATTGGACTGGGATGCCATTTCCACTGACTGGGACATATGAGCAACATTATCTACTCTTTCAGACTGATCATGATCGGGTTTGTTTGCATTCTCACCCTTCGCTACATTAGATTCAACAGAATGAACATGTTCCTTGGTTACCAACTCCAAAGCTTTGACAAGCCCTGTAACAGCCTTAGGCGAATCAGCGTGATCCAAATCCAACACTTCAAGAGTCCGAGTCAGTGACCTAACCAAACCAACATCTATAAAAGTTGCAGAAGCTTCTGCAGAGATATATGAACCAGTGGGTGTACGAGCAGCTAACACATCATTCAGCAGATCTATAAAAGTTTGTACATCATTGCCTGGTGGCCTACAACCATGGCATGAATCAACGAAGTCATTGAAAATACAACTTATCTCTGTGAAAATCCTTCTCCTCGCTTCTGCAGAGCGGACACAAGATGCCACTAAAAACTGGTTAGCTCTGGTTGCTAGTTTTTGCCTCCAGTCACCATCTGCTTTCTTTTCCTTTTTTGAATTCCGTGAATATGGAATAAACCTGTGAAGAATATGGTGAAATACTCCACCAGCCAAAACCTTTTGATGAGGACCCCTGCAGCTGCTAATTTCAGCATCTCTACGAAGCAGAATATGGATAGATGAAACATACATTAATAAGATCTCTGTTAAAAGTTTCAAAATAAATACAATCTTTGCAAGTGACGCGGAAGCATCCTGGCTGTTGGCTTCATTCTCTTCAGACACAGTGGCAATGGCTTTTCCTTTCCCCTTAATAGCAGTAACATCAATGTCCATGTCAGTTGATTGTGTATCGAGGATAGCATCTCTCACCACATCATCTCTCGAGGGAGGTATGAAAGTACTGACAGAGTCCAAGAGAAGCTCAATCACATTTATGAAGCTCTGGGGAGATTTTCGATGAACCTTGACAGCCTTAGAGTTGGAATCCTGAAATCTGCCATGTCCATTCCCAGGACCCACTTGGTTCGTATTACACAATGTAATCTTCCCATCATTATTGGTCTGATTTTTCTCTTTCTCTGATCCTTTCTCCTTCTCTTTTTCTTTATCTTTGCATTTATCCTTTTCACGGTCTTTCAGCAAGACAACATAAGGTCTGTCACTTACCATCTCAACTTGGCACACAGACCGAGCAGCCTGCATAAAAATCACTGGATCTCGAGAGATTACAGAACTTAAACTTAAAAGGAAATTGCGAGGAGTGACCCTTGAACTTGAGTGCCTGTTAGCAGCAGCCACAAGGCTGTGCCTTATCTCAGATTCCATTGCCTGCTGGAGAGTTTGGGGATCTTCAAGAACATGACGAATAATACTAGCAGCAATATTGTCAAATCCAGGAAACAGGCTACTCTTTGGCAACGAAAGAAGAGAACTTACACCCCCAGCATCGAGAAAACAAACAGCAACAGAATGAGTCCTGGTGAGAGTAGAGCATAGCTGCAGAACAGCATGCATCATGTCAGATGGAAGCTGGTTCCTGATACAGTTACAAGCAATCTCAACAAGTCTCTTATGCTCATTTATATCTATATGTTTTGGAGATCCAAATGCAGACTGCAACTTATTTTGCTTATCCTCGTCAATACTAATAGATGTCTGTTGGCTACTATCATCCCTTTTCAATTGTTCTACAATTTCAGAATTTAGTTTCTGATCCACCTGCAACAGCCTATCAATAGCAAGAAAAGCTGTTGTAACCCACTTTGGAACTTGGCGTTTCTCCCTGTCAACTATACCAGAATCCCACTGTGAAAGTAAATCAGACAAAAGTTTTACCATACCAGCCTTTGAGGCAACTTCTCGAGCCCCTTCATCTTCATGAAGAATTAAAGCAAGAACATGGAAAAGAGCAGAGAGCAGGGTACTAATTCTGCTGTCAGAAACTGGACTACACTCCTTCACTTGGTCAAGAATAAAAGATATAACATTAGACCTAAATTGACCGTCATTTTGGGAGCATATCAACACAAGCAGGTCCCGAACTGGGAATGCTAGGGGTTCCTTCATCTGCAGGAGCTTTGTACATGTTGATAACAACTCCTCAACAGGAGGAAGTTGAACCATCTCTTGTTCAAGTTGCTGACTACTGTCATTTGCCACATCTTCCTTTGTGTCTAATTCCGAATTCCCAAGGGACATGGCAAGGGCGCGGGCAAGTTCATCATCCTCTTGGATTTCTTCTTGATGGGAGAACAACCACTCCATTGCCAACTCAACACTATTTGATCCAACTTGTCTCAAAGCTTCTTCGGCCCTAGACCTGGAAAAACCCATCTCCACAATTGTAGAAATAGTTGATTCATTTGGAGGAGGGCCTGTAATTCGAGCACTGCTGCTGCTATTGACATTTTTCACTTCAACCCCCGAGTAAACGTGCCTAATGATGGAAATGACTGTAGTAATGAAATCATAACTGCAATCAGTGAACTGTGGGCGAGCCCAAACAGGAAGCACTGCCTTCAGCACCATGGACTGAAGCACCTTCACGAAAGACTCAGCATCTCGTGGGAAAGGAATATCTCCATTTGCGAGGGGTTGCACAAGTAAGTGTTTTGTAAATGGGGACAAAATGAAAGAAGACGTTACCAAGTGGTCCATAAGTTTACCATAACTAGCCAAGGGACCATAAATCCACGCACGATCTGCATCTTCCTTTTCATCTTGTTTTATATTCCCGTCATCAGTCTCCATGGGAGACGAGGGAGGCCTATTAACTGCAAACAGAAGTTGACTGGTAGCTTCAAATGTCGTCAAGACCGACTGAACAACTCCACGGCCATATAAGCAATTTAAGAGAATAGGATTACACGAATCAGGCCTGTCCAGTAGAATGCCATCAATAAAATCAATAACCTTACCATAGTACCGACACTTTGTTGATATGGATGCCTCAAGAGGATTTTCATGACCTCCAAAATTCATGTGATCCAACACAATGGAAGCAATCGTAGAAGCCACTGATTTTGAAGAAGGGGAAACATTTACAGTATCATCCCGTCGACGGGAAGGAAGCAACATTGCTTTTCCCAACTCTTGAAACAAATGAGTGATGTGAAAAGAAAGTGACCTCACCATATCACAGCAAGAGGTATAATATGTTCTATGCTTCTCATGTTCCTTTTTACTAGCAGGCCCAGCAGTATCAGATGAAACAGAATTACTAGCTCCAATTTGCAGGTTTGAAGGACCATCTGTACCAGGCCTCGGTTGAAAACCAGTAGCAGCACGTCCAAGATCACGGTACAGGTTTATAAGGTCAAAAAACTGGGATTCAATACTCCATCCTGATGTCCTTCTTCTCAGTAATGGATCAAGGAACTGTCTAAATGAGTTGAATCTTTGCTCTTCAGTTTCATGTGTACTCGATTCAGATTGCTGTGACTCGGAACCAGCCTCATCATCATCAAGTTTGGCATCTTCAAGGAGAGCTATCTGCCATAAAATTTCACGATGAACACGTCCAATTTCCTCCAAAACATCTTTACTACCATTTCCGAACTCTGAGAGCAATGCAGTTACCCAACGATTGTCTTTTGAAGCAGCAAGAAATAGAAGGAACTCAACAAGAAAAAGTGATGAGAAAATTCCAGCATCCGGTGTTACCTTGGGATCCAGCAAAAACGAACCTGAAGTCACACTGAATCCACCTAGAGCTTTCTTCAACTGATCTCGAAGAGAAGAACAAAAGGCACGGGCCAGAGAAGCAGAGTGATGTTGTGTAAAACCCTTGAAAACAATAGTGCTATGTAAGGCAATAGACATCCCATCAAACGACTGTGTAATACTAGGACGTAAGAGAAGCTTCAGTAAGGCTTCAATTCCTGACTTCTCTACATATAGCCGACAAGTTTCAGAATTCTCCATTGTTCTGTGAAGCAGAACCATCAAATGAAAGATGCATAGTTGGATGAACTGTTCATCGCCAATGCCCTCTGTTACTGAATCCACTGCACCAACAAGAGAGGAATGCCCTTCATTTTCCTTTTCTTCAGAATCCATGTCCATTGCCGTACTCCCATTAATTTTTCCTGATGACCCTGAACAGTCAAGAGTAGCAATTTTATCAACAATTTCAATGATTATATCAACACCAGTGCCTCTCAAAGAAGATGCATGACGCAAAAGCTCTTCCACTGCATTTGCCAAAGGAACAATAGCCTCATTCATTGCTACAACATATTTCTTGCTGGTAAATATGTCAACAAGGAATCGTAATGCTGAAGTTTCTTTCACTGCCTCCAATCCTTTGGCATTAAGACAAATAGCACCAAGCCCATTTGGAACACATGTAAGAGCCTTCGAAGAAGGAAGTATTCCAGCTACCACTGAAGACAAAAATGCATTTGGAAGACCCATTTCAAGAAGTGAGGGAAGACAAGTAGGGTCTTTGTGGATAATTTCACTCATAACAGTCACAGCGGAGTAATAAATGTCCCCTTCAAATTTATCTGCATTCCGGTATATCAGTGATAAAGTAGCAGGTAAAGAACTGTCATGGGATCCTTGGGGTCTGTTGGTGTTTGCAGGGGCATATGTAGCAGAGCCAAGTGCCTTCAGAAGAACCTTGATGAGTCTCTTCTGGGAGAACAACTGATCATCATTGTACCTTGAGCATTCACCAATAATCATCGCATTATCAATTCCCCCAGGCAAACCAATAACTTGATGTACTTCTATCTGTAGCCTCTGAGCCAGAACCTCTACTCCCCCCAGTTCTCTAAGCAGTGACACAGCTGAACTACTATAATCCATGAGCTTCTGTAAAGCTTTCACAGCCAAATAGACAAGTTGCATATGACTTGGGTCAGAATCCTCCAAAAGAGGTAGAAATGTGGGAACCATTCCTGACCCCCTAATAGTACTCCCTGAAGACGAGGATGACACGACGTGAAGCAAATAGAACTGAAGAAGTGCCTCAACAAAGGCAATAGATGACGGATCATTTGAGCTCTTCAATGACAAAACAGCCCTCTGGAGCACATTGAGGAGAATCATTCGGTTCCCTACAGCAAAACTGATACTTGATCCGCCCAATATCCGAGCACGATCATGAGATGCTGAATATGCAGCTAACTGAGCTCCTAAGGCAAGCATGGAAAGAGTTCTAATAGTTCCAGGAATAGTTTCTTCCGACCGCACAATCCTGATTAATTCATTTGTATACTCTGGGTCATTAGCAAAGAAGGATGTGAGTTCATCATGAGCATCACTCGATTGAACAAGAACAATGAACGCAAGAAGGCAAATCTTGCTGTACAGTCTGCATATTCTAGGAGAACGGAAAGCATGAGCATATCTTATTCTTGTAAGCAACGAAAACCGGAGCTCAGAAGGTACATTGTACTGCTCGATGCATTGCTTTATCAATAACAGATCATCCTCCTTTCGCAAATGCAGATCTGGCATGTCTATAACTCTCAAACTAGAACTTGAATTGCCACTATTTTCCGCTGTGTCTTGGGTATTGTGCCCATGCAATTCAAAATAGAGGGTAGAACCAATTCGATACTGAGATTTGATGCATTCGTTTTCTAGATCAGAGGGAAATAAGCACAGCCCTTCCTCCTGTGCCCTCTCATTTGCCACAACACATGAATATAAACCCAAGCCCTCCTCCTTGCTCCCCCATCCCTGAGCAAGAGAGAGGAGATAGCTGTTAACTGAGCCACATCCAATCAACTTCCCACTCCCATGGAGCTTAGAAGGACTTATTTTCACAAGCGCGGAAAGAGCTTCTAAGGTAGCTATAAGAATCTCAGGATCCGTAGATGCAAGGAGGAGCTTGAAGTGCTGAAGAGTAAGAACAGTCAAAAGGTATTAGACACATACAGTTGTCGATGCACACCAATGGCTAATATGAATTCACAGAGGAATTTTGTCAATAAAAATTCAATTTGCGACTCCAACAGCATACCTCTAAACCATCAAATGAACTTTTGTTATGGCAATTCTCTAAAATTATCTGCATCACTCGTAATATTTGAAGAACTGCATGCTTCGGAAAGGGACTATCATCTTCTAAAATTCTATCAGACAAGAGAAGGTCATTCCTAGAGGACAAGTATGTTTTGAAGTATGTATCGAAGTGAAGAAACAGTGGCCTCCAATGATGGAAATTTCCCTGGAGTCAAAGAAACATGTAAGTGAAAGAATAAAAAACTATATTGAAATAAGACGTGGCAAGCAACACGATATCACCTTACTGTACTCCCAACGAAAGCCAGAAAGAGGTATTGCTATATCTTGTAATGGACTCTGGATCACTTTGTCAATGAAGGCTTTAATTTTAGGAGGCTGCAAAGTAATCATAAAAGTCACATTTATCAACCAAGAAAAGATTAAAAAGCAAAAGAAGCATCACAATTTCAATTATATTTTTAAGAAATGCTAGAATAAATATATCATTATTTTTCTAACAAACAAGACCAATAAAAAAAGCTGGAAGTAGCTATTTTATTAGATTGTACTCGGCAAGCTATGCTAGCAATAAACCTGTTATTTTCTTAACAAACCAACCAACAAAGAAACAAAAAAAAGAACCAGCAATGGTTACAAATGCTTTTCCCCCTTGATTGCTCCAATCTAAACAACACATTTTTATCCATGTACATGATGAATTCACAAAGCATTTTTATCCATGCACATGGTTAAGGAAATAAGTTAACTTACACTATGGCTTTGTTTGGGTGGCTTAGTACAATTGAAATCACAACTTAAATCACTAAAACCTAAGTTTTTAGAGTTAGAAGCTCTAAAAACTTTAAGTTTTGGTGATTTAAGTTGTGTTTAAGCAACTATCAAACAAGGCATATGTATCATATACCGTTTTTTGAAGACTGAAAGGAATGCATCGGTCCATGTGAAAATCCATACAATTAAACTATAATGATGATAATGACAACATTTGGAAAGTCAGAAAGGATCCGTAGGTAAGTATGGCTTTAGACAGTAATGAATGGCATAGAGAAGGTTCTTCTAGCTGGTTCTGAGTGGCTCCAGTCCCTAGTCAAATCACCACATAGCATAATTCCATCTAAGATGGAAATATATTTCTAGATGGAGACATATGACTGCCTGACCACATCTGATGTCGGTATGCTGGTCAAGAAGCTACTGGGATACCAGGAAACTGGCAAACACGTAGGAAATAAATCAGAAGGCACCTATCCAGGAAATCATGCAGATGTTTTATTTTCTTTTTGATAAGTTTGCAGATGTTTTACTTTCAATCCTACATATCCTGCTCAGCCCACCCAAAAGCAGGTGAAAAAACGTCCTGAAGCATTGTTATTTAAATATTTAGACATTGTATTAAGTAACTTTGAAGGCACTACCAATCATCCACATTATGATATTGTGCCTGCTATCAAATTGCAGAATGCACATAATACAGCTACTTGAATTAATTTTAAAAAAAATACTTTTGTTAATTATCAAAAATGAAGAATGAGATCTTATGCTAACTTATTGGAACTCATCAATATAACAACTGAGATGTGTCTTCCTATCATTGCTGCTTTAGTTTCCTACAAAGATTAAGGTTAGAATAAGTTATATCAGTGCAATAACTTTTCACTCAAAGATGAATTTTGCAGGAGTTCAGTGAGATGCAACCCTTTTTTCCTAAAGGAGTTGGAGCACTAGTAGCTTACTAGTAGAAAAGATAAGACTGGCTTATTATTGTACTAAATAAAAATTGAAAGGTTGATTGCTTAATTCAATGCTTCCCACTGGGGCAACTATGTACCTTTTTCATAAAATACACTGATTCAAGCCCAAGCCAACTTCTTATGCTGATTATGAACCTTTTTATTATCTTTCATTTTTGGGACTTCCATCATTTTCCGGTGCACACACCACTTTTTCCTGTGATGTGTACATTCCTTGATCTGACCTGAGGACTGTCTGCACTTAGTTTAAACTATTCTCGACCCCTTCCCAACTAACTGAATTACTGTTGCTAAAGTGCCTCATCACACTAATCATGACTAGAGCTGAATTAACTTCCTCCACCTAAAATATAAAGAGACTGGTATTGTACCACATATCCTAATCCTAAAAATGACAGCTTGACCTAATTTTGTACAAAATCATACACCCAAGGAGATTCTATGCCCAGGCAAATAAGCAAGAACCTTTTTATTGCATATTACAATGCAAGATGACAAAGGTCTGGACGGATTTTTAATCTTTAGTCAGTCAATGAGAGCTAAATTAATTTATGTATCATATATAGTGGTGCATTGACTGTTGATTTTTACTCTACAAGACTGTATATTGCATATTAAATGCATTACTTCGAATACATGTACTTCAACAACCCTTAAAAGATGGTATTCCCCAGGAGTACAGTATCAACCTATTGAATGAAAAAGACGCCTAATTCTAGGGAAAAACAGTTAAACACCAAAAGGACTACTTAAGAGAATGTACACAACATATGAAATCACAACAAGCAACAAAATCATATCACAAGAATAACAACCAGTCATACTGATCACAAAAAAATACTATTAATTTGTGCAGAAAACGACTTCCAACATTTCAAAAATGAATGGAACACATGGCTTAATGAGCTTGAACTATATACTAATAGAAACAAAAATTACCAGCCACGTTAAACATTCAAGAAATGAAAGAAACAATCTCATTCAGATTAAATTTATACAGCCCAAAGGATCTATGCCCGGAGTTAAAAAGCATAACAATAATCTCAATCGCTAGATACTTAATCAATATAGCACCACCAGCCAAACGCTACCATATACCCATATCAATAGGAAAAGAAATATGAATTCACACAATAAGATCACATACAAGTAATTCTAAAACCAACCCTTATAACGGAATCTGCCTATTGAAACAGAAGGGTCAACAAAACCCTAATGGGACCAAATTGTACTCCAATCCGATAAAACCCTAGTCATGGAGCATTATAAAACAAACACAAAAATAAAAATCGCATATCACATATCACTGTCAATCAGAAGAAACTCACGGGCTCAGAGTCAAGTTTGATAGATGGACCCAGAGAGCCCTCGCCCGATAGAAGCTGCCGCAGCCTTGACGGCACACTCGATCTTATGGTCGCCATCTCACCTCAACTTCTCTTGCTTTCAACTACTGCACAAAGACAGACAAAAAAAAAATTAACACACCTAAAATAAAAGAAACATAAATCAGAAAACTACGAGAACAGAATCAAAACCCTATACCAAATTTTCCTTTCCCAATAACAAAATAACAAATCCCCAATTATCTTTTCGAGCACAGAAAAAATAATAACAGATCAGGTATATTTTTTATGTACAGATATGGACACATCGATATACAGAGGGAGAGAGAAGAGGGGACCTGAGAGAGGAGGGAGAGAGAAGCGATGTAAGCATACACATCCGAAGTAAAGAACATACAAAGGACGAACAGAGATTGTTTAGAGAGAGAGAAGCGAAACCCCGAAGCGAGAGAGAGAGAGAGAGAGGGAGAAAGAGAGAGAAAGAAGGAGAGAGAGGGTGATGGGTTATGTGGGTCGCTTCGTTTTTTGGTGTTTCGGTTGTTTATAAGAATATTTTGGGTGTGGCTTTTTAAAGTTTTAGCCTTTAGGATTAAAAATAAAATTAGGGCTATCAAACGAGAGCTTATATGTACTGATAGCTGACACAAAGTCCTTCCCAGTTTCAATGAGGCTGTCTTCTACTCTTCTTTGAAAGGCGGTTTTGAGTTACCAAAAAAAAAGAGCGGTTTTGAGTTACCAAAAAAAAAAGAGCGGTTTTGAGTTGTAGTACTAGTGCCTCTTGTTATGCCTATTTTTTCATTTTTTTCCTTTTTCCCTTTTGATGGAGTATGGATTAATTTTCTATATTTGTGTGGTTTTATTCTAATTTCAGTTTCCATTTCAATAATCTTTAATTTTTTTATTTTTCTAAAAAATTTAAAAATTATTTATCATCGTGTTATTTTGATTAAATTTTAATCAAAACTAAGCTATTCTCAAATGATTTTCAACTTATCGTATTTCATATAAATGATTAAATTATCAAAAATTATTAATTTTGATTTACATTTGACTAATTAATTTTTAATTTACTCTTAATGTATCTTTTTTCTTTTCTCGTTGTGTAATCAATTGTTGTTTTTTTAACAAAAATAGGTTATATTTGGACAATGAACTATAGTTAGATTCTCAAAATGATTTGTCAACTAATTTCAACGATATGGGAAAAAAATGTTTAATTTTATTAAACTAGCTATTGGGTCGTTTAATACCTCTACTTGAAAAAATAGTCAAACGCCTATAATGTGCTTTTTTTGAAAATTTATTAAAGGGCGAAATATAATGATAAAGAATAACAACATTTTTTTCAAACCTACTTGAGCTATTAAATTTTATATTTATTTACTAGTGTTAATTTTATACTCATTTGTTAGCAAGAGTAAGTAGTGAAAGTTAAAAGAAATCCATGCCTCTTTACCTGGTGATTATCTATGAAATTTTCATATAAAAAATGCGAATTCGATTTCTCTTTTTGCCTGTGTACTAAAAATAAAATAATCAATTTAATAGTTGAGTTATTTTTGTTTTTATTTTATTTTACTTTTTTACCAATTAAATGCCATGAGAAACTGAGGATTCAAATTTGAGACATACTTTTAAAATTAATATTAATTTTAATGAGTTAAGAGTGTGCATAATTACTTCTTGTGGCCAAAATAATAATGAAGTGATATGAGGCAAGAAAATAATATTAATTTTGAGAACGCATTGTTTGAAATTATAAACTTTAAAACTAAATAGCCAAAATTTGTTTGTTGGGAAGAAAAAAAAAATACTCATGTACAAAATCAAATAAGATATATTTGTTTAACACAATGCTAATACAATAACTTTCTCATCAATAGTTCTCTTACCAACCTTGAGCACTTGGCTGCAAGGGAAGAAAAAAAATAAATTGGCAAAATCAAATTACATAAGAAAAAACAGAGATGAATTGGTTGGAAAAAAATGGTGGCAAGCTTAACCTTTGAGGAAATGTTGATTAAGAATGTCAAATATTAAAGATGCTGGAAAAAAAAAAGTCTTATCCGCTTCGTTTGAAATGTTTGGGTTCGAATTTTTTCATATACATTTGTTGATGTTAAACTTAAGTTTTTATCGCAAAGAGTATGGAGTACTCATTAGCTTGGACCTTGACATAAGTACGGAGGAAACTATTCCAGATTCACTCTATTTGTTGGAGGCCCAATATTTCTTGACGGGTATGTGCGATAATTTATTTACTTACCAATTTTATGTATAAAGAAATTAAGAATGTTAAAACTATAGAAGTGAAAAATGAGAGTCAAATATTAAAGATGCTTGAAAAAAAAAAAAAAAAAAAGCAATGGTAGCCTTTAATATATTGAGATTTACCTTAGATACAAGTTTTAAAAAGAGAGAGAAAATATCATTTATAGAATTATGAATGTAGATTGTTGATTACATCTCTTGTTAATTTTCTTATTTGGGAAGTGTGAGGGGATTCAAGGGAGGGATCAACATCCTTTGTGTTTTGGCTCCTTGATTTGTTCATTGTTGGTGATGAACGGATGTTGCATGCTTTTAGTTCCTTAATTTCATGCTTTGATTCATCTTCTTTCTTTTCTATTTGCATCTGGAAAGAAAAAGCTATGTTTGCATGCTTTAGTTCTCTTTTTGACATTTTCGTATGAAATTTACGGTGAAATTCTTTGGAGGGTCAAACACAAAAAAAAATGTGTCATTAACATTTTCAACTATTGATAGATAAGAGAAATAAAAGTTATAACTTTCTCTCTCTTCATTGAAAATATTTGTAGTACATATCTTTTCTGTGCCTAGCACTTTAAAAAATTCATTGAAATTTACTTTGATGAAAATTTTGATTTTTTTATGCATTATTTGTTTATGGCTGTGTATCTGTTCCTTTTTTATAAAGATTTTTTTCATATTAATGAAAATTTTTGGTAACATGATTCTATAAATAAGGTCACATAAAATAAATAAAAAAATACATAACTAACACATCTCATAAAGTTTGCATCATAAAGGTCATGTAGACGAACTGCCAAATAGTTAGATGGTATATATAGATTGCATTAACATTGCATTAGTATTTAACAAAGACTCAATAAGTGATAACTTTCGTTCTACGAAAGAACATAACAGTACAAATTAAATAGAATATATGTATATGTTTATGAAAATAGACTCAATTTGGCTATATGAGCTCTTGTTTAAAGATAAATTAACTTTTTTGTGTTTGTTGTTATTTTTTTTAATGACAAACGTTATCTCATATACACCTTTCAAATTGTGATTAAAATCATTTTTTTTTTATTTTTTACTTTTATGTGTTTGTGCTATTTGTTAATGGATGATGAATTTTTGTATTAGAATATTTTTGTATTTAATATATTTGAATTAACTTTTAAGTAATATATATATATATTATATATATATATATATATATATATATTATACCGACAATTCAAACCGATTTGACCCAAAAAAAAATTGGATTAGATTGAGTTAAGATTTTTCTCAACTAAATATATCGTATTGGTTTGAGTTTTTAAATCAACCCGTTTTAAATAGACTCATACGTACGCCTAACTAGTTCAATTGATGGGTTTAATTTCACAAGTTTGTGAGTCTAAATTTAAGACTTAGTTGATGAAATTGCAATTGAACCAAATTTGAGGGACTAATTATATGGATTTAACCCATTCTAGTATTTTAGTAAAGCACGATCTTCCCATGGCCCCATGGCCTAGAACTTACCTAACAAACATGAGTATTATTGCACTTCTTTAGCTTTGGTTTTGTCGATCTTGGAAAATGTTGGAGACTTGCCCAACCTATGCTGAAATGGCATAATAATGCTCAGCTTTTGTGCACAAGTCCTCTATTAAGCACTAATCTTTGCTTGTGCAGTAAAAGTAAATAGACCAAGGATAACCATGAGAATTTTTATATCAATGCGTCAGTACAATAATATCACATTAACGCATATAGATAACATAATATTCACCAAATATTGCATTAATCCATTTTTTTTCCCTAACGAGTGAAAATGATCTTTACCCAAGTAATTTAAGCCAACGAGGCAATGATTCATAGAAAATGACAATACTTAGGTTATGTTTGAAAACAGTTTTTAAAAACTTTTTTTTATGTTTGATAAACAGTTTTTAAAAGTAATTTTTTAAAACAGTTTAAAAAAAAACCAGTTTTCAAAAATTGTTTTACGAAAACTTCAAATTGGTGTTTTTTAACATAATTTTCGAAAAATAGCCCTAAAATCAATGTTCACTTCATTGTTTCATTATTCTTCCATGGTATATAAAAAATATTAAAATTTTGAAAATAAAATAATATTAATTATTTTTAAATATTTAGTAAATATGAGAAATAAAATTAATATAGATTTTAAATTTAAACTCAAAACTAAAAACGATTACAAGATGTATTAAAACAGTTTTCAAAATAAGATTATCCAAACAACATTTCATTGTTTTATGTTTTGGAAACAGTTTTCGAGTTACACTTATCTAAACATGTTTTCTTCAGAAAACTATTTTCAATTTTCGTTTTCGAAAAACAGTTTTCGAACACTGTTACCCAAACATGGTCATAGCTTTTCTCATTTAACAGTGTTTTTGATACCCATAACTACTTTTAGAATTGATAGAAAGCAAAATGAAACAGGGTTTTGGAATAGAAGAATTGTATTCAGTTTATTTAATTTATAAATATACAACAATAAATATAGTGGTGCAAAAAAGTCATATAATAATTATAAATTAGGCAAGTCATCAAAACATAATTATAATAGGAATATAATTTCTTAAATATAATACGAATTATATTATAACATCTTTCAAACTCGAAAAATTATTGTCTAACACAATAATATGAGAGATACATAGTACAACGGTCCATCTCACGATTGAATGAAAATAAAATATAATTTTTCTCTCTTCCCATACCATTTAACGGTGAAATGAATCTTGTATCATGTATCTCTTATGACATTGTATTAGATAAAAACTTCTCATCAAACTCAATGCGATAAAACGCATATCAACTTGAGTTTGTTAACTAACTCGCGAAAGCAAGAAGGAATCTGAGCTTTTGTAAAAATATCAATTATATGATCAGTTTAACAAATAAAAACAAAGAGAATGATATCATAATCAATGTGTTAGCAATCAAAACGACAAGAATAAATAGTTTAATATCCAGAAACGTTGCCAAATGCCAAATGCTATAAGCAAAGGAGTGAGCAGGGAGATGACACATTAACAACTGCATGCTTACACAAATGCCATCATGGCATGTGATGGTAGTACCGATTGTGCACACACTGCTATAACTAGAATGGACCTGCCCCAATTTTGTGTCAATGCAACATAAAAAAGTGCTCCCTCTCAATTAGGATGCTAAACACAAATTATTACATAATTAAATCGTCCACACGTACGTGTAAAGACATGATATGACAAGTCAACAAGGACTTATTTTTGTTCTTTTGGTCACTCACGACTAGACTTACAAAGGAAGGAAGTATCTACCAATCTATATATATACTCTTATTAATTTTAAATCCTTTTGGCTGTCTTTAATTGTCTACACAACACATGACAATTTAAAAGTAATTTTTGTTGTTGATTACATTTTAATCTTAATTTTTTGTATTTTAAATAAATTTACTGTTTATAAAAATGATTTAGAATTAATTATTTTCTTTATAAATAACCCTATCAAGCTTCACTTTTATATATTCAAGTTTTTAATAAATTATTCGATGATCTAATTTAAATAAATTTTTTAATTACTTATTAATTGTTTTTAATCACAAATTTTTAAAATAAAACTACGTTAATTATATGAATACAATTTCATTGCATCTCACAAATTATAACAAAAATATTAATTATTTTGAATTGTGAAATTTCCATCGAATAGATTCATTATAACTCCAGCTTCAAATTCGACTGAATAAAAAATTTACATCACTTTTTAATAATATATCTTGAACAATAAAATATTGGAAACTAGTCAATATACTATCGTCACGTGATTATCAATTATAACCGGTGTATCTTTTTTATTTTAAATTTTATTACATCGACCTCCTTAATACAATTTAATCACCCATCGACATTATTAATACTATGTTCTATTGATAAAAAAAATTATTAATATATATTCTCCATACCTAAATCAACACTAAATAAGCTAATTTGTTAATTAAAAAGTTACATTCAAATTATATTTTTCTAAAAAAATTATATTTTTGCAGCTATAAAAAATCTTAACCAAACATTAAATAAAAAAATTATAAAACACATATTCAATTTTTTTTTTCTTTCAATGGATGAATGAAATTAAAATACAAAAAAAAAACTATATACTACACATGGAACATTGAACTGTCGTTCATTAATGGAAAATAAAAATAAAAATATAAAAAAATAATTTTACTTTTTTCAAATATAGTAGGTAAATAACATTATTTTACAAAAAAATATTTTTAAACCAAATTTATCTAAATAATAAATTAAAAATATAAGCAGATAAAAATTTATTTCACAAACCCGTAACACGGGCATTACACTAGTTTCAAATAAAAAGTTGAACAGCTTGCATTAACTTAACTATCAAGAAAGATGAAAAAAAAAAGGACATCTCTAGACCTACAAAACAATTATATGAAAGTTCAACAAATTACGATTAGAGCTTTACAGTGATTTAAGATTTTTATGAGAACCGATTTTTAGCGCACATATATTAGTGA
This sequence comes from Bretschneidera sinensis, assembly GCA_023935145.1. NCBI lineage: Eukaryota > Viridiplantae > Streptophyta > Magnoliopsida > Brassicales > Akaniaceae > Bretschneidera > Bretschneidera sinensis. Next base: position 145,198,008 of record CM043697.1, read on the forward strand.
TACTATGTGGCACATGCACTTAACAATAATGCAAGAAAACTAGGCTATGGGTAAAAAAATATTTGTTAGGCCTTGTTTGGCAACCGAGATACATGAAAAAAAATGCTTATTTAACCATTTTTTATAGGACTGAAGTTGAACATAAAGTTAAGTGCCACGTGGCATGCCTTGTTTGGCATGATCCAAGTGGATAGGGTCGAGTTAGGTATAGCTTTTGAAGCCTATGGCACGACACGAGACACGATACATAACATCTAATGAAATTCGAAATCACATACATTTTGATGCCACTAGAATGATAAGTCAAGAAGAATTAGATGGTGGAAGAAAAATGAACATTATTACTCTATTCTTAACATAATAGCACGTGATCTAGTAACTATTAATTCTAATATCTACCATAGCATCGGAACAAACTTTCAGTGTAAGTTCTAGAATTTTGGATGAATTGCAATCAAGACTGTTACTATAAATGTTGCAAATGATAGTATGCACAAAGGATTGGTTAGATGCAACGGACCGTATAGGCAATATATTAAAGAGAGATCAATATAACAGATCGAGTGACGATTGTAAAGATCAAAAATGAAGAAAAGTTTGTAACTCATTCCCCGCAAGAGTAAAAACGGTGAGAAGCTAAAAAATAATAATAATATTTTTTTTTCCTTTCTAATTTTAAAAATTTTTAAGTTGTTTTTTTTTGTATTTTACTCATTTGCAAGTCATTTCATTATCTTTGTTTATTTTATATATTGTTGTTTTTGTAAGTTATTTGGAACTTGTAAATTTTAAGTTATTTATTTATGTTATTGTTTTTATTCAATTTCTAAGTTATTTGTAATATTTAATTTTTTCAATAAAATGATTATTATTTTTATATAATTATAAGCATTAAATTCAATATTTACAAGTTTTTTTTTTACTATTTTCAACAAAAAATCAATATATGCCTATAAGATCCATGAGCCAACATGACCCAATAATTATGTAGATTTAAGACTATAATGTACTTACATTTTTAAAATTTAACACGACATAATACAATACGAAAAAAAAAAGAGACACGGCAAGAATGCATAATATACCGTTTTGTGTGGGCAGTTGGCAGGTACAGTATGGGCCAGTGCCACCCCTAAGGATAGGAGACTATACCAAAAGATAAACAATCGAATATTCCTTGATCCAACCAGCCCATTGAACACGATAAAATTAAGAGCTATCTTTCAATGCTTAACCCTTTATGCTTGCTTTGTTTTTTTTTCTTAAGGTCCCTCTCACTGGAAAGTGAATCCAAGAAAAAGTTCCACAGCCGAAAGAGAAAAGCAATTATTTAATCAATGGTAGTAAAGGTCAGTTGGAATAGGAGAAATAAAATCAGTGAATATTTCTGGGTTCTTTTTATATTGTCAAAGTCACCAAACACGTCATAAAAGCAGCTTCTATGAATGAAAAGGGAGATTCAATTATTCAAATCAATGTACTTTTATTATTTTATGTCACTAATATTATGAAGGCTGATAAACAGTAAGAATGGAAATAATAACCTGTTAGAAAAAAATGAAGACAGAAAAAGATTCATGATAACTATTTAAGCTCCAAACAAAAAAAAAGCATATTTTCAGATATCTTGCTTCCCAAAACTCGTGATTTTTTTTTTTTCGTTACTTCAATGCTGATTTCAAACTTTGTTTTCCCATATTTCCAGGACAAAGATAGCTCCCATCGTGTGGTAAATGAAAGGGGCAAAAAATAACTATTCAAAGGCTGCACAATTTGGTGAATAGATAATCTTGTTTTGATAAAAAAAAGGACTTAATTCCAAAAGTTCAATGAAGATAAACAGCTTCTTTGTCAATAGAATTGCAACAAAATACGTGCTTACTAAACTTGTGGCCTAGCTTGAACCACATATATTACTCCATCTTTTACAACACCTTCAATGTCCTGGGCCCAACCATAAAGGCTTTCGATAATTTTTCCAGCCTCTGCAATTTTTGAGAAGAGTGAGGTCTGGAAAGCTTTATCAACTATCATTCGATCACCGGAGTAGTCCAACACGACTTTCTCCTCTTCATCCAGGACTACACTGCAGTTTTATGTTCAGAGAGACGTTAGGCAGAAACATAGGAGGAAGGATATGTAAATCAAAGTATATTTTCATGACCTAACATCATTTCCTATTCTCTAGAATTGGCTTCCCTGTAGTTTATATCAAAGGAGCCGCACACCACACCATTGCATGGGCAAAATTTGTCATTTCATTAAGGCAAAATAAGGCAAAACTCAAATGATCAAATTAAACCTTTATATCATGCCATCCATCTACCCTAGCTGTGACAAGTTATTGGCACGATAAGGGTGAACCCTGAATGGTACCTGCCATAAAGACCATCTGGACCAAGCATAAATGAAATATATATATGAGGGATCTGAGTTTTCTACATTTAAGGCGCCAAACATAGAGAACAGTTGATATTATGAAAAGTAAACATAAATAAAGATGCTGGTTCAATTCTAATGAATTATGATCCTGAACCTACCACATAAATCTCTCTCTCTCTCTCTCTCTCTCTCTCCTCTCATATGGTATGGTGTGAAAACCATTCTTATCTCTTCTCACCTACTCGATAGGTTTTTATCTCATCTCTTCGTGGCTTCTAGATCTGTTTTTCGTAGTACCCAAAAGCTTAAATTTTTGTTCTATGGTGATAGTAACGATGCAAAACAAGAGATTATTAGAAATAACTTGAAAAATTTAAGAGTAGAAGAACCAAGATGAATGAAAAATAGATTGTTCACAAACTAATAAATTAAAAACTTTTGATTATTTCTTTGAAAAAGCTTGAAGTAGGTGATCATATTGGGTTGTTCCTTGGAACTGCAGTTAACAATTTGGGGCAGAGTTTGTACTTCTTCCCTGAATAATCTGGAGGTTAGGTTTACTAATCCAAAAAAATAAAATAGGAAAAAAAGGTAGAACAAAGTAAATTTTGGCGAAATGGTGGAAATAGTGCAATCTTTCCGATTATGATGCTGTCCAATAAAGCCAAGACTCTAAATATGACCAAGAAAGGGAGATTTAAGTGGAAAACGACATCGTCAATATCTCATATGATCTGCATCATCTATTTAGCAATATGCTGAAGTGGACTCACAGGATAGTGTGTACTGTTCTCTACTTTTGGGACCCACTTGTGTTTTTTCTGATTCTTATAGAAGCTGTGAGGCTGGTGGCATTTTTCTTCATATGAAATTTACTTCAGCACCAATTAAATTACAACATCAAAAAAAGACGTTGAAGATTTATATATATATATATATATATAACATTGAAGATATTATGAGAAGTTATACATTTACCCTATTCCCTTAGAATAATAGTATTATTACTCTATTTAGTTTTTATCAAAGTATGATATCTATTTCTATTATAGTGATGCATGAATATAACTATTGTGGGACATTCTAAGCTTTTAAAATGTGAAAATTGTTTTTTCATTATGATAAAACAATGCTGTTACTAGCATCAATATTGTCACTAGCATTAAAGTATTAAATCTCGTCATATGATATTTATTTTTTTTATTACATTAAAATCAAAATTTTAATACATAACTTAGCATTGCATGTGACAAGTATTTTAGTCAAACACGTGACAATGTTATGTTTTCTCATTATATCAAAATTATGCCATTTCTTCCATTTTTTTCTTAATATGTATAATTATTGTGGAAGCTCAGAGTTAAAACCTCTATATATGCTTCCACCACGTCTAATCTTTAGTAATTGTTAAAAATTTAATGTGGTAAGAATGAAGTTTGGTAAATAAATTAAACTCCTTTTGCCAGTCTAAAGTAATGTCTCATGTATCACTTAATTTTTTTTTTTTAGATAAGTAAAGAAATATTATTAAGAAAAACAGAGTACCAAGTGAGTGTAACTCAAAGCTAAAGGCTAATCACAAGAGAGGAAATCCACAAAATCCAAAAAGTCAAGATTATTTACAAAGAAATTTCTTTTAATCCAAAAATTAAGAGTATTTAGCCATCTATCTCTAATGGTGACAAAGCTTCTCTCACGATCATCGAAGGCTCTATGATTTCTTTCATTCCACACTTGCCAAAAAATCGAGTACAGAATCAAAGAATAAGCTTTTTTGACTTCCTTTGGCACTTGCAATCCACTCCAAGCCCAAACTTCATCATTGACAGTACCTGTTACTACCCAAGAAATCCCCAAAATCTTATAGGACATCTCCCACAAGCTTATAGCCAAAGAGCATTCCAATAAAAAATGAAAACTGGACTCGTTGCATCTCTTGCAAATAAAACATCTATTAAGCTCGATACTCAACAAAATGGTGATTGCCAATGAGGTGAACCCTCAACAAAATGCCTTTATAGAGGGAAGGCAAATCCAGGATGCAGTCTTGATTGCCAATGAGATCGTGGATACTCATCACAAAAATGGAGGGGGAGGGGTGATTTGTAAGGCGTACGTATGATCATGTTTGGTGGGATTTTGTTATCTATCTGATGAAAAGAATGGGGTTTGGAAAGAAATGGTGTAAGTGGATTCTCAAATGTATCTTTTCATCTTCCTTCTCCATACTTGTTAACGGTCGTCCCTATGTTTTTTTTCGAGCTTTTAGGGGCCTTAGACAAGGGGATCCATTGTCTCATTTCTTGTTTACTTTGGTGATGGAGGCTTTTAGCAAGATGCGGGTGAAAACGGTTGAGGGGGGATTGTTGTGTGACTTCAAAGTTGGGAGAAACAGGGGAAGTGTGAATGTCTCTCATCTACTTTTTGCCGATGACTCGATAGTGTTCTGTAGGGCAGAGATCTCTCAAATTTTGCATCTTCGATGCATTCTTCTTTGTTTTGAGGCGGTCTTAGGGCTTAAGGTCAATCTAGGCAAAAGTGATCTAATCCCGCTTGGAGTAGTCTCTAATAGTCCTCTCCTTGCAAAATTATTGGGGTGTAAGTTAGGCTCTCTCCTTTTTTCTTATCTTAGTCTTCCTCTTGGAGCAAAGTTTAAAAACAAAAATATTTGGAATCAAATTGTGGAAAAGCTTGAGAGGCGGTTGGCCGGATGGAAAAATCGTTATCTTTCTAAAAGAGGTAGACTTACTCTGATCAAGAGCACTCTCTCTAGTCTCCCCATCTACTGCATGTCTCTCTTTCCAATCCCTAGCTCAGTGGCCAATAGATTGGATAGCATTAAAAAAAGATTCTTTTGGGGTAACACGGGGGAGGAGTACAAGTATAGTTTGGTGAAGTGGGGTGTGGTGAAGCAACCTTTGGAAAGAGAGGGACTTGGCATCAAGTCTTTGTCGTTATTCAACAAGGCTCTTCTTAGCAAATGGTTTGTGGAGGTCTCTTGTTGAGAGATATCATCTATGGAGGCAAGTGGTGGAAGCTAAGTTTGAGTTGGAGGTGGATGGATGGATGTCTAAAGAATCAAGGGGCGTGGGGGTGTGGAAATGGATTTGGAAACGGTGGGGGGAGCTTCATCCATTTGTTGCGGTGTCAGTGGGTGACAGGGTAAGAACTCATCTTTGGTATGATGCTTGGTATGAGAATACTCCTTTGAAGGACTTATTTCCAGGTATCTTTGAGATTTTGAGAGATAAAGAAGTGAAAGTTAGTTTGTGTTTCAACTTGACTAATGGAGGAGTTTCTTGGGTTGCTTCTTTCATTCGTAATACTCATGATTGGGAAGTGGGGGAGATTGCAAGGTTTTTGGAGATCTTATATAATTTTAGGATTGAGGTGGGTAGAGAGGATTCAGTGAGATGGGGTCCATGCCCGGATCAAGGGTTCAAGGTGAAAAACTTTTATAAGATTCTTCTAGATAAAACCCCCTCGAATATCAATGTAAATTTTTCTTGGAAAGCTATTTGGTGCAACTGTACTCCCAATAAAGTTAGCTTTTTTGTTTGGGAGGTTTCGTGAGAGAAAATTCTTACTCTTGATAGTTTACAAAAGAGGGGCAAAGAGATTGTCAATAGATGTTTTATTTGCAAGGAGTGTGCTGAATCCGTATATCATCTTTTGATGGATTGTTTGTTAGCTATAAGCTTGTGAGAGATGGCGTATAAAATTTTGGAGATCTCTTGGGTCGTTGCGGGAACCATTAAAGATGAGATTTGGGCTTGGAGTGGTTTGAGGGTCTCGAAGGAGGTTAAGATAGCTTATTTGTTGATTACACACTCGATTTTTTGGTTAGTATGGAAGGAAAGGAACTTTAGAGCTTTTGAAGGTGTAGAAAGACCTACTGGAGTCAATAGAGATAATTGATTCAATATTCTATTATTTTGGTTTAAAAGGAATTTCCTTGTAAACAATGATATTTTCTTAGATTTTGTGAATTTCCTCTATTGTAAATAGCTTTTGGATTTGAGTTTCACTCTCTTGGTGCCTTTAATAAACTTGTTTATTCATAAAAAAAACATCTATTAACATTAACGAAGCTTCCCAAACAAAAAAAATTTATTTTCCTAGTAGTATGGGAGCACCAAATTGCATTCCACGGAAAATCACGAGATGCAACCGATTGATCCCCATTAGATAAAACCTTATAGAAACATATCACCTCAAAGCCCTTTTACGGATTAGGACCCCATCTAGCCATGTCTTCTTTACTCCCATCCATTCTAACATTGTATAAAGTATTAAGAAATCTAACAATGCTCCCAACTTCCCAATCATGGACGTTACGAATGAGCGGCACATCCCAAAGAACCCCATCAAAAGTAAAGAAAGCAACTGAGCTAATAAGAGCATCTTTTGTCCTCACAATATTAAAAATTTCAGGAAATTGATCTTTTAAAGAGGTGTTCCCAAACCAAATACCATACCAAAGTTGGGTTCTCTCACCATTGCTAACCAAAATCGAAAAATAAGGAATAAAAGCCTATCACCATTTTCGAATCTATTTCCAAACTCCCACCCCATAAGCCTCGCTCACCTCCTTATAATTCATGCACCCTTTACCTTACAAGTGACTTCTTATTTATTTAACAAATTTTTACTTTCAATTTCTATTATATTATAATCTTACTAAATATCATAAATTCATCTCTTTGATCTTTTTTATTTTTTTTTTGCTCCACTGCAAGATTTGTAACTTTTTTCTCTTTTGAGCATTAGAGACTTTATGTTTTATTATTTTATTGGAATGATTGTATATTAATTTTTTTTTTCCAGAAAAGCTATTGCATATTGAAGAATGGAACATCAATCTTTATAATTATTTTCATTCTAAACTATTGTTTAGAGTCTTCTAGGTATCAAATTAAATAATCATAATTTGTTCTCACGAATTTAAAAAAAGGTTAAGATTTGAATCAATAAATAATTGTGATATACTTAAAAATAAATAAAAAAACTAACCAAATCTAATAGTATACATATCTTCTATTAAAAAAAGTGTACACATCAAGATGCCTTTGCCATGTGACTTTTCCCTCCCAAAAAACGACGTTATTTTGGTGTTTGTTATTATGTGAGACATAAAAGTTCAACTTATAAAACTAGACCAAATCGAAAATAAAGAAAACAACAAACCTAAGCAGTAGACATGTCTAAATTAGATCTTTAATAAATTGAATTTATCTTTAAAAAACATGCGAGCTCCCATTTGTTACGGAGTTCTTGAATCCACCATGAGTAAAGTAAAAACATAAAGAGACAATAATTTAATTTTATGTTCGAAATTTAATCATTTGAATTATAATTTTCAATTCTTTATCATATCTATCATGACAAAAGAAAAGAAAAACATATAAACTTTCATATTTTCATTATATACTACCAACTCTCAACATTTATTTAAAATAATTTTTTCGAGCTATATAGGACATGTTCTTATTGTAAGCTAAAATGGTTGTGGAAAGATGAGAGGATATATTAGTTTCATTGAAACACAGGAGACAATAATTAAAAATTTAAAAATTATGAAAGAAATATAATCCCTCCGTCCCATAATAGATGTCTCCATTTTTATTTTGGGATGTCTTAAAATAAGTGTCCCAAATCAAAAGTCAAAGCCTTTTATCATCAATCTTACAATAATACCCTTTATTATTACTCCAACTACTTACGTGATTTGCATGCAGTTAACATACTTTCTTAATCTTTGAGCCTTTTCAAAGGGGACAGAAGGAGTAATACAACAATGAATTAGAAAGTGCAAAATAGAATAAAAGCATGAGACATTCAATTCTTTCATTTTAACTTTCATGTGTATCATAGATACATTGGGATTTTAAATTTGTTATCCTTAACATTTGTATTTACATTTATTACATGTACAAATTCACTTACTAGGAAAACTTTTTTTTTCAACTCTAATGTGAAAATATACTTAATTATTTGTTCGGGACCGTATGTTATTTTTATTATTTTATAAGAGATTTTTAGTTTTACTATTTCTTATAGCAAAAAGGCTTAATAGCAAACCCTAAGCTATAACCGTAATATATTATCTATGTATCTATCCATTTATTTATATATCTATATCTATTATTGATTTATTTATATAAAACAAATAATTAAAAAAAATATATATCCATGTTATTGTCTTGTGCATTGAATGGATACATAAGATTCTAATTATCACATATATTTCCATGAATAGCCATTGATAGATTGGGCAACAAGAACAAGGGTTGTTACTTAGGCAAGCTAACCCATACTTTGGGCTAGCTAGGGAGTCTAGATTAGCTAAGGTTGGGTTAGGTTTGAGAAATCCCAACCCTTTAAATTTGGGTTGGGCTAGAGTTAGAGTTTTTAACCCTAATTTAACCCATAACCCGTGGGCCCGAACAATATATATGTGTATATTCAATTTCGTATTATATTTAAGTATTCATTCATTTGGTGGTTGTAACTTAATTAAAATAGATCTAAGGCATTGGATAGCTTCAAAAGGAAAAAACAGAACACAACAAATAGAAAAAAGAACTTTGTATTTGACGTAGCATGATTAATTGATTATGTCTGGCCTTTGAAATGATAAAAAAATGAACTTAACTCGACAAGACTCAATCCAACCCAATTTAGACCTGATTTTGATTTCACAAGCAAACCCAAACCCAATCTGCTCGGTAAAGGTTTTTCTTTATGGAACCAGACATGGGTTGGGCTGGGTTGAGTTAAGAAAATAAGTTTTTATTTATGAAACCTTACATGGGTTAGGTTAGGTTAAAAAAATTATGTTTCAGGTTCAGCTGTAATTGACCTCTAACCTGACTTAATCCAACTCGTGCACACTCCTAGCCGACCTACTATAATGTGCCGATTTTAGCATATTTTACTCTCTTATGGAGGGACATGGAATTATGGAAGAATCTCTATTAAGGCTTGCAATTTAGGTATTATGGGTTGTTTTGATTATTGAGATAGTTATGTAAATGCAATAATATTATGGGTATTTAGAGTTTTAGGGAATTAATATATTTAAGTTTAGTAGTTAATTTCCTTAATTAAGTATTCTTTATTGGAGTGAGACGGTTTCTAAGAACTCTATATAAGAGGCACCCCTATGTTATTTTTAATTAGACATTGATGAATAAACAAACTACTATTGATAAATACTTGCAACTTTGTGATTGGGTTTGCTTCTTTACGTCCTGTGATTGGCTTGCTGCTTCTTTGGGTCCTGTGATTGGAAAAATCCATATGATCTTTTATTTTCTTATTATCTTGTTATTCTCTCTTACTGTTCTACATTACTCTCCCTCACGTGCAAGCCGGTATTCGATCAAGAAACGGGTTTTGCACGCGGACCCGAGTTTATGTTCGCCCATACTCTGCATAGGAAATTATATTTTGTTGTTGACAAAAGATTTTAACAAATGCCTCATAGGCATCACATATACACCTACATAATGTCTACGTGCCATCTCTCAGGTGATGTGGTTTAAAGGGCTAAAAGAGGTTCACTTAGTTGAAGATATTTGATCGGCAAGCCCAAAATGAGCTATTGCTTATGGGTTCATATAATACTCTTACTAAGTGGACTAGACAGATTATGATTGGATACATATCCACACTATTGACCACCATTTACAAATGTGAGTTACTCAATAAATAGTTAAATACTGTTTATATCTATGAGAGAAAGTTGTTTATGAGTTTTTTACTTTTTCCTTCTTCTTTTTTTCCTTTTAAAATATTATACTAATATATTATCATGTACTATACTGTTTATAATATTAATATTGTAATATATTGTACTGTAATCTAGAGTAGAAAGAGAACCTCTAGCTAGGCTACCGACTTCTTGTTTTCTTTAATTAATATTAAATTTCCTTTTCTTGTTTTGTTGGCTTAAAAAGTTAAAATACTACTCCCACATATGTTAGAACTATAAAACTATAAAGATAGTATTGATACGAAGTATATGCTTTGGTTTAGTTTTTCCTTTTCTTTAAATTTACTATTGAAATATATGTTTCTTATTTACTATATATATAACGGCCAGAATTAACATACCCCAAAGCACCACGATCCCAAATAGCGATTCAACTAAGCCTACCCTTCTGTACCGCGTACCGGGAAAAGTCCCATATCGCATATCATAGCCTACCGTGTTCCACGTAACTTTGAGCCTAACACTATATTTAAACTCTAACAGGACATTTCGGTAGTTTCAAGTCCAATCCTCTAAATTTTGCAACACATTGATGACTATAAAACAGTTCTCATTTTTTTACATTTCACAACATACTACCAAAATTCACTATAGAGCAGACCTGTCATAAAGCCCAGCACCAGCATATCCTTCAAGGTCCTCGCCGTTTGAGTCTGATCGGAATATGATAGATGGCTTACTGTATAACCCTATCAGCTTACTTGGATAACCAGTAACCTGAAAGTGAAATTCATAGTCAAATTTAGAAGGCAGAAGAAGTGTACACGGATTGCTTTAGCCTCCCAAGGATAAGGTAAGCTGGCATTGTTTGAAATAAAATCCAATTTCAGATTATTCTGGCATGTTTTTCCTGGTTAACAGAGCTTGTAATCAAAAGAAAGAATATGAAAAGAAGCTGGACTTACAATAGGAGATTTTAGGTTGGCTTTTTTGGTAATAAAGCTCATAGCTCGTCCAGGATATGCACCCACCAAGGTCTCTCCCAAACCCTTCACGATCTGCTTTCAAAAACCAAAATGAGGATGAAATTTATGCCACTGGCTCACTCCATTCATTTGGAACAGAAAAGAGCAAGGCTTACCTCTGCATATATCTCTGAGGAGTCCCCTGATAAGGGATTCTTTGTATGAATGACAAAAGCATAATCACCGCAAATGATTTCTTGAATTAGCACAGCCATGCACACATTATCATGATTCAATTTAGCTTTCCTGCAACTAATATATGCTCTTTCATTCCACTTCGAAGCCCAAACCTGCAGGAATAGTATAAATATGTTGTTACAAAATATCATCCATTTGTCCATATGAAATTTCCTTTCATCTCACCAAAAGCTTTTAGTAATACCAACCACTTGTAGAGCTACAGAAACATTCCAATAATATGTTCTTATCCAAATAGAAACTTGCAAATTTCATGTTTGCTCATTATCTGCAACCTACTTTTTAATTCAAAGCAGCTCAGAATTTCTTTTTTCAAAAACTTATGTAGCAGCCATCATTGATGACAGAAAGATGGAAACAAATTTGCAACAGAGCTCTGTTTAATGCTCGTAAAGAAATAGATTCTGCATGTGGTATAGAAAGAATAATATCATGCCTGCATAACTAGTTAGATCCCCAGTAGATAATAATTTTACATTTCACCAAAATGATGACAATGTTACAGTATTTTGGTTATTTGTTTTTGGATAAGCAGCATTTTGGCTATCTATTATCATTACTCGGTTATAAATTGATTTTGAAGTTTCGGAAACAGAAAAGGAAACAAAAAACACTTATGCATTGATAAAAAGCATATGATGAATGCATTTTCTCCAAATATAGAATGAGTTTTCAGAAGACTAATACCTTCTTTATTGCTAGCCAAGCGCGATTCCACGCCTCCCCTTCATCACCAGGCCAGGGCATTCTTGAACTTTTTATTTTGCTCTTTATTTCATATGTCTACAAGTGGTTCAAAAATCATAAATGAATGAAAAGTTGGAACATCTGTAAATAAAGTTCTTGGTAAAACTTCTCATGGGTATAAACTTGATTGTAGTTATGAACTCCACCCAGTTATATAACGGAGGTCAAGAGAGATTATAATTAATAGGATCCTTATACCCCCTCGGAACCACGATTTGGATCCTAAGTTACAGTTTGTTGTACATTCATGATCCCAAAATTGGCCATCCAATTTTTTTTTTAATAATTAGATAAAGGAGGGTTATTAGCTAAATATTTGTACAAAAAAATCGACTTCTAGAAACAAGAAAGGAAGAAGAGAATACTCATGAATTATTTTAAACTTCTATACATTCCAAAATTATGTCTATTGACTTTACTAACTGTCAAAACTCATGTCATCTTCTTAAGTATTATCGTAAATACAACTCTTTTTTAGAATTATACTCATATATACACCTAATATCTTAGTTTTATACATGTAGTTATACATAAACATCTAAGTCTACCTCTAGCTTACCGCATCCAGGGTGGGTGACGTACCACATACCCGTACCGCAAACCTGGACGTCCTCTGATAAAAAAAAGAGCCTGGACGTCCCAAGTTTATGACAACTATGAGAGAGACAGCTATTTCCTTGTTAGTACTCTCAATACGTTGTGACATCGATAAATTAATTTATCCAAAACAAAAAATAAACAACAATTAGGAAAGCACCATGAAAGGGAAAATTGGGGAAAACAATGCCTTTCTTCTTTACCTAGGTTAGTATAATTAAGTTTTGTTACAATGTAAATTTATATTTCAACATGTCAATAACCAAATGTCAGATGTCAACACCATCATTTAAAGTTACCAGGGACAAAGGAGGGCTCATATGTAGAATAGCTTCTTGAATTGCTTGAAGTTTTGAGAGGTCACCACCATGCACAGATTTTTTAAAAGAAGAAATCTTGTTTGCTATATCCTGAAAGAAAATGGAGAACAAAACTTAGTACGAGAGAGAAAAGTGTCTAAATCATTCAGAGTAGGACAATAAAGCTTAAGAATGTGGTTATTTGAGATACCAAAGAAATAATTCATATTGAAGGAGAAACCAAGGAAAATTTAAAAATAGCAAATTCCTGCCTAGTATTAGTATTTTCCCCTGTAGCACACTGGTTGCCAGATAACAAGAGTTACGAAAGAAAGACCTACCATGTTGGTGCAATTACAACTGTTTGATAGTCTCTCTTTTCCAGTTCATTTAGAAAAGCAAAAATCTCTACTTGCTGCAGTTGCCCATGTCAAAATGATGTGAGTACACATCTAGCTTAGTTATTGATTGCATTGCAGACATTCAGCTGAGGGGGTTTCCACTTGCCAGTGCTTGTATAACAGACTCAACTGCCTGCCAGAAATAATATCCTTTATATGGCTCCACTTGAGTAATCTCAGGCAGCAGCCATTCATTGTCTACTGGTGTGCTTGGGGGGGGGGGGGGGTGGTATTTGTACCAACTTTCCTTATTTTCTTTCTGTAATTCTAAGCCTTCAACACTAACCTTTTTGAATTAGATGAGCAACTAAACTCACAGAGTAATCACGGAAAGTCATACAAACTTGTTTTCTTTCTAGCTATCAATGTTCTAAGTTCTAACCATGGATACTTAACTGCAGAATGAAAAGACCAATAGCATAGCATCAGAACATTACTCTTCAGAACGTAAGTTTAAATAAGAATGCTTTGAGGAGTTATGAATTAGGAAGTTACTCCAAATGAGAAGTAATGATTCTTTTTCCCAGAAATATGTTGTGAAGAGAGCAGACATTTTTTGTTGCTTTTATTTTGATAAGTGAGAGTTAGAATTTTCGATCTTCTTATTCGAACCAAAAAGTATACATGTCAAGGTTTTTAGAGGAGGAATTATCTTATTCCTTAGATACACATACATACATATATGCGCACAAACGTACATACATACATACATACATATGCACATACATATATACATACATACGTAAATACATAAAAACACATGTACATACTTATATACATACATACAATGTTGGCTTTTTCTAATTGACATTACAAAATTATAATACCTCAAAGCATGAGAAAAGAATATCAAACAGTGAGTGCCAATTTTATAGGTTCCACAGATTACTGACTCAGACTCAATTCTTGTACCATGTGAAACGAATCTCAAGATTCTATTTCTGTATCAATAGTATTTTAGTCATCTTGTCCGAACCCTTCCAAGAAATCTTTCCTCTAAAAGAGTAGCACAACAATTTTCAGTTTTTCTTCAGCGGCAGCTTCTTCTTGCATCTTGATTTCCCTATATTCTATAACAATAGGAAAACCTGATAACTCCCAAGTCAAGGGACCTAACAATAATCACCTATCCCCAACATTACCATCGGGTAACCAAATCCTATTCATTAAATCCACATAAAAAAATTTAAATTTTGATCCAACTGAAATATGATTTTAAGACAGGAATAAACAAATCATGGATAAATCCAAGGAACTATTTCCTAAAACCAAGTGATATTTTCATAGGTGTTATCTCTCGATCCAATTAGGGGATTGAACTGATTATAGAAACATGAGCCGAATTTGCAGATTTGCTAGCGGAATAGGGTAAAATATAATCTAAGCGTAAATAGATTGACCTTAAATCAACAAGGATTAATTACTACAATTATTCATGTAAAACATTCTAAAGTCAAGATATGGGGGTGCAAAGACACATTTAGAATGCAATTCTAATGATGCTCATAATGGTGATATACTATCTCTATATCTTCTTTCTGCTTGTGGTCCAAGTAGTGATAGCATCTAGAGTTCTTTTAACTATGACCATCATAATATTGTAATTCCTCAGAAATTTATATCAGAGTAAAATGGTTAAAAATGAACTCATCTTTTATCCTTTCCCCAAAGCAATGGTACCACTATCTGACTGTCAGGTGTCTTGAAGATGACATTTTTTTTGTCATGATGACGTTTTGCAATTAAAGTTAATGGCATCACCTTCATCAACTACAATTAAAAATAAACAACGGGAAAAAAATCCTTAAATAAGTGCCTAAAAGAAACTGATCAGATATCTTCATATGCTAACTATGATTTTGCCAAACGCATGTGAAAAGTAATGCATTTATGGAAAAGTTTTTCTATTAATTTTAGTGAGAATTTTTTTTTTTGCTTCAGTCATAGATTTCATGGACATTGTTGAGATATTTCCTAATTACATATGTATTAGGTTTTCTAGTCTTTCTTGGTTTATGTTTCCTATTCCTATTAGGAGTTATATTCTTAGGTCTATATATATAGTTGTGTTAGTTTGTTCATTAGACACGACAACAATAATAATAAGAGTTCTACAATATTTCTATTCAATCTCTCATCTTCCTCTCTCTGTCCCTAACTTAAAGCTCAACATGGTATCAGAACCCATGGTTTGGGACCCTAGTGGTATTTGTAAACCCCTCTAAAAAAAAAATCTAGCTTTTAGCATCCGTTTTCTTTTTTACTGAAACCCTTTGTTTTTTGTTTACAGAAACCCATCTTCTTCTCCTCTGACGATCTTAACAAAACCCCTAACCCAATCGCAATCACACATACCCAGTCAACCATCTCTCTCTCCCTAACCTAAATTTCAATATACATCAAAAAAGAAAAAGAAAGAAAGAAAAAAGAAAAACTTGGGAAAGTGATCAGTACCTTATTAACATCTTCTGATAGAACAGTCTCAAAGGCTCCAAACGGTATAGCAACTGAAATTGGAATCTTGATCCATGATGGCACCTTTCCGCTTAAAAATTTAATATTGCAAGATTTTGCACCAACCTATTCAATAGATGATCATTAGACACACACGCATATAGATATGTATTAATAAGCTTGTCAGGTATGCTGCTTTAATCCAGTTTTCCACTGGGAACTCACTGCAGCTAAATGCAGCATCCGTA
This sequence comes from Bretschneidera sinensis, assembly GCA_023935145.1. Taxonomy (NCBI): domain Eukaryota; kingdom Viridiplantae; phylum Streptophyta; class Magnoliopsida; order Brassicales; family Akaniaceae; genus Bretschneidera; species Bretschneidera sinensis. The sequence continues at coordinate 145,214,076 of CM043697.1, forward strand.
ACTCAGTTGATTAATATCCAATAACTTTATTACGTATAAAAAAACCAAGAAATTTAATTTTGAACCAGAAATATGCGCATTACTGATTTTCAAGAATAAGAGAGCAGTGTAATGCTCTATTTTACATTCCGTTGCTTCCCACATGATTTCAGCAATCAATTTAAAATGTTAATTAACTTTCACAAGAAAAAAAAAAAATCTTTTTGATGGATGCATCTGCAATATCAAGATTTATAAAGGAACTTGAAGTGAAGCCTTTTCAGCAGAAAATCAAGTACATCTATTAATTAGGGGGCTACAAGCATACACACGTTGAGGCAGTAGAAAACTAAATGATTTATCCAATCCAGAGCAACAATTAAATACACCTCGTGAGCTTACCCTCTCTGTAGTGAACTCCTCAACCGAAACAGCATATTTGCCAAAGAAAGTTTTCCTTTTAAAGGTGACTCCTTGAGGAATGGATGAAGAGCTAAAGAAATTAACGGATAAACTGGAGCTACTGATGTCACTGCAAGTGAGGCAAAAAATAGTGTATTTTTCTGTTGAACATTAAACATTATGAATCAAACAATTACTTGAGCAGCCTACCTGATAATCAAATCTGTGGACTTCACCTTTATTGATATACCCTTTCCTTCCTTCAACTTGAGATTCCTGAGAATATTCTGATCGAAGCAAGTGGCAAAGCATACCTGCAGCATGCTAGACTTAATGTCATGTTGATTTTCTCAAACTAAGGATTTAGGCTAGACTTGAGTTTCATATTCAATGAAAGAATTCATATTTTTGGTTATAAAGTGTAGAAATCCCAGTTATTCTGTGTAATTAATGTTCTGATTAGTTAAGGATTCGATTGTGTGATTAGGAGAGTTTCTCTCCATGATAATCGTTTATTTCTTTTTTAGTTTTTCCTTTGTATTATATAACAAGCTGTAACCTTTGTAAATATACATTGAGAAATAATAAAAGAAGAAAATTGATTCTGTCTTCATGGTATCAGAGCCGACAACCTAAACGGTAATGTCGAGTGGTACGCCCTCTTCTGAAACCACCGACAACCGATCGGAGGCTATGTCTACCTTTGGTTCGAATGGAGCCGACAATTCATCCTTTCAACTCACAGTAGAAAAGTTGAATGGAAAGAATTATCTAGAATGGGCTCAATCGATCAAACTCGTAATCGACGGAAAGGGAAAGTTAGGATACCTTACCGGAGAAACAAAGAAGCCACCCTCGACCGACTCTTCTCTGCAAAAATGGCAGTCAGAAAACTCGTTGGTGACAGCGTGGCTGGTAAACTCTATGAAGCCTACCATTGGGAAGACGTACTTGTTCCTGCCAACGGCAAAGAATGTGTGGGACGCTGTTCGAGAAACATACTCGGATATGGAGAACTCCTCGCAGATTTACGAGATCAAAACTCGACTCTGGCAACTCCGACAAGGAGAGAGACAAGTGACAGAATACTACACAGAGATGAAATCTCTGTGGCAAGAGCTCGATCTGAGCTACGATAACAAATGGAAGTGCGCCGACGACCTGGTGATACACCAAAAACGGCAAGACAACGATCGAGTGTATGAATTTCTGACCGGACTTAATCGAGACCTTGATGAGGTTCGAGGTCGTATCCTAGGTCGAAGGCCGCTACCTTCCATCCGTGAAGTGTTTGCTGAAGTGAGGCGTGAACAGAATCGCAGAAGGGTGATGATGACGGAAACTGGGCTTAATGGGCTTAAAGAGCCTAATGGGTTCAGTGAGTCCTCAGCTTTAAATGTGAGGAGTGGACCAGGCCCAAAAAACCAAAGAGAAACAAGGGACAAAGTGTGGTGTGATCATTGCCACAAATCCCAACACACTAAAGAAACATGTTGGTATTTACATGGAAAGCCACCTGGGTGGAAACCTAGACAACTTGGAAAAAGTTGAGGATACCAGACTTCAATTGAAAATTAGACTGAGAAGAAGGTGGAAACGAGTAGCTGCAATCCATTCAATCAGGAGCAAATGGAGCATCTCCACAAACTTTTCTCTAATTTTCAGTCTTCAGGTCAAACCTCAAATTACATGTCTTCTGGTTCATTAGCCCACAGAGGTAATTATTTGACAGCCTTGAGTACTACCTCCAGAACAAAAATTCATTGGATTATTGACTCTGGGGCCTCTGATCATATGACTGGTACTTACCATATTTTTTCCAAATACTCACCATGTGCTGGCAATCTCAGAGTTAAAATTGCAGACGGTTCACTTTCACCTGTTGCAGGAAAATGAGATATTCAACTCTCTGATTCTTTAACTCTTGAATCTGTTCTCCATGTTCCAAATTTGTCTTGTAATTTGTTATCTATAAGCCAATTGACAAAAAATCAAAACTGCTCTGCTAAATTTCTTCCTTCTCACTGTGTTTTTCAGGACCTATTATCGGGGAAGACAATTGGCAGTGCTAAAGAATGTGGGGGGCTCTACTACTTTGATGATGTAAAATTGAGTAGACAGCCTCAAACTGCAATTTGTGATTCTGCATCTGTTTCAAGGGATAGTGAACTTATGTTATGGCATTTTAGAATGGGTCACCCCAGTTTCCAATATTTAAAACATTTGTGTCCTTCCATCTGTTCAAATAAAAGGATTTCTGATTTTCAGTGCGAAATTTGCCAACTTGCCAAACATCAACGTACTTCATTTCCCATGTCTAAATATCAACCATCTAAGCCGTTTGCTATGATCCATAGCGATGTTTGGGGACCTTCTCGTATCCATAACCGAAACCACACAAAATAGTTTGTCACATTTATTGATGACCACACTCGAGTTTGTTGGGTTTATCTTTTGAAAAAAAAATCTGATGTTCGTGTTGTGTTTAAATATTTCTATTCCATGATCCAAACACAGTTCCAAACCAAAATTCAAATTTTGCGAACAGATAATGGCAAGGAATATTTTAACTTTATTCTAGGGGACTATTTACAACAAAATGGCATTATCCACCAAAGTTCATGTGTCGACACTCCACAACAAAATGGGGTTGCCGAACGAAAAAACAGGCACTTACTTGAAGTAGCCTGTGCCTTGATGTTCACCACCAAAATGCCAAAAATGTTTTGGGGAGATACCATTCTCACAGCAACTTTCCTAAGTAATAGAATGCCCAGCAGAGTCCTTTCTTTCAAAACCCCCCTTCATACTTTACAAACTTTGTTCTCTACCTCCCACATATACTCTCATCTCCCTCTTAAGGTGTTCGGATGCACAACATTTGTTCATGTCCACTCACATAATCGAAGTAAATTAGATCCGAGGGCTATAAAGTGTGTTTTCATCGGATATTCCTCCACACAAAAAGGCTACAGGTGTTATGATCCTTCAAAAAAAAAGGTCTTTGTTAGTCTTGATGTTACATTCTTTGAAAATACACCTTTCTTCCAAAAAACTTCACCTCAGGGGGAGAATGACGATGAAGATGATCGTTTTTTGGACTTTGATGTTTCGTTCTCTGAATCTAGCCATCCCTCTCATTTTACTATGCCATGTACAGAAGAACACTTGAACTTAGGGGGAGATATGGAAAAACAAGGTGACAGGGAGATGCTTGTCTACTCAAGGAGACCAAAGTCAAAGCATAGGGAGAATCTCACACCTTAAGCACCGAAAGAGTCTGAAACAGTAATAGTTCCAAGTGTCCATGAGCCACCCACCATTACAGGTACTTCTGATATTGATTTACCCATCGCTCTCAGAAGACAACCTCGATCATGCACATTACATCCCATTTCTAGATTTGTATCTTACAATAATCTATCCACTGCTTTCAGTACTTTTACCTCTAGTCTCAACAATATCGAAATTCCAAAGAATGTACAGGATGCTTTGGTTGTCCCTGAATGGAGAAATGCTGTAATGGAAGAGATAAGTGCACTAGAAAAGAACAACACGTGGGATGTAACAGAACAACCGAAGGGAAAGAGACCAGTAGGCTGCAAGTGGGTATTCTCAGTGAAATATAAAGCTGATGGAACTCTAGACCGGTACAAAGCTCGTCTAGTTGCCAAAGGCTTCACACAGACGTTTGGTATTGATTATACAAAAACGTTTGCACCAGTAGCAAAGATGAATACAGTTCGAGTTCTCTTATCTTTGGCAGTAAACTTAGACTGGCTTCTCCAACAACTCGACATTAAAAATGCTTTTTTGAATGACGAGTTAGAAGAAGAGGTCTACATGGAAATTCCACCAGGTTTCAGTAGAGGACGTGAGGATAACAAAGTGTGCAAACTCAGAAAATCTCTATATGGCCTTAAGCAGTCTCCTAGAGCATGATTTGACAGATTTGCCAAAGTACTGAATAGTCAGGGATATCAACAAGGCCAATCGGATCATACTATGTTTTTCAAGGAAACTAAAAATAGAAGAAAAACAATTCTGATTGTATATGTCGACGATATAATCCTAACGGGGGATAATGTGGTTGAAATGGAGAGATTGAAAAATATTCTGGCCAAAGAGTTTGAAGTTAAAGATCTTGGACAAATGAAATACTTCCTGAGAATGGAGATTGCAAGATCCAAGAAAGGAATTAATGTTTCCCAAAGAAAATATGTCCTTGACCTACTGACAGAAACTGGCATGCTTGGTTGCAAGCCAAGTGATACTCCAATCGAAGCAGGAAAAATGGCAGAATATGGTGATCCAGTTGACAGAGACAGGTTTAAGAGACTAGTTGGGAAGCTGATCTATCTATCCCACACTAGACCTAATATCGCATTTGCAGCAAGTCTTGTGAGTCAGCACATGCATTCACCAAAGGAATCCTATATGAAAGCAGTATATAAGATACTCAAATATCTTAAGGGCTCACCAGGGAAAGGATTATTCTTCAAGAAGAGTGAAGGTAGAGATGTAGAAGTTTTCATAGATGCGGATTGGGCAGGGTCTGTTGAAGATAGAAGATCTACTACAGGTTATTGCACATTTGTATGGGGAAATTTGGTAACCTGGAGGAGTCAAAAACAGAATGTGGTGGCTAGGAGCAGTGCAGAAGCAGAGTTTAGAGCTGTTGCACAAGGAATGTGTGAAGTTTTGTGGTTAAAAAAACTCTTGGAAGAGTTGTTTGTCACAGTAAAGTTTCCTATCAAACTCTATTGTGATAATAAAGCAGCAACCAGTATATCGCTTAATCCAGTACAACATGACCGGACCAAACATGTAGAGGTGGACAGACATTTCATAAAAGAAAAGGTTGAGAAGGGTATTATCTGCATGACTTATGTTCCTACGAGAGATCAAATTGCAGATATCTTCACCAAAGGTTTTTCAAGACAAAGTTTCGATAATTTCATAGGCAAGCTGGACATGATCAACATATATGATCCAGCTTGAGGGGGAGTGTAGAAATCCCAGTTATTCTGTGTAATTAATGTTCTGATTAGTTAGGGATTCGCTTGTGTGATTAGGAGAGTTTCTCTCCATGATAATCGTTTATTTCCTTTTTTAGTTTTTCCTTTGTATTATATAACAAGCTGTAACCTCTGTAAATATACATTGAGAAATAATAAAAGAAGAAAATTGATTCTGTCTTCATAAAGAAATTTAAAATTTAAATGTGATAAATGAAGCAAATGTTACATGCCTTATTGTTTCTTGCTCTAATAGAGACATGGGACAGAACATCAGGCATATCAGGTGTCAGCACAGCAACAACCCCATCTGGAATCTCCTCCTCTCCATTTACTCTAGTTGCAATAATAACAGTTGGCTTTCGGTAAACTTTGTTCTGAGTTGTGATTAACTCACTGACAGAAACCACCAAACCACACACATCTGCTGGACAAATAACCTGCCAACTGCTCGACGGAAACCACATCGTTAAAGAGAAAAATCCAAAAGAACAAAAGGCATATTCTTAGAAAAAATTGGCCAAGATTCAAAATAAAACTTCACAGTGAATATTGGATCAACTCTATGTTTATTTAGCATACAATAAATGGGTTCCGTTGGAACATTACCAGCCTAAATTTGCAGTTTTTCTAAGAATGGGTTCGAAACGATTAATGAGTGTAGATAGAACAGCTGCTGATCCTGCCCTCATTAACTCCTCTGAGAAAACATCAATCTGACAAAAGAACGAAGGTTATGCAAATGAATTGATCAAAAGAATAACATCTTGAAAGACATGAAATGGAAAAGGCCAGTATCAGTTGAGTATCATTACTCAACATGGTTGATAAAGTTGAATACTGACGTACCACCCATTTGCCAACACCAAGCAAATTACCAAGATATCGGACACTAGGCTGTATCCTTTTGTGGTAATACTGACATCTATCAGCAAGTACTAGCTGCAATCGGTGAAGAATAGCTTTTGTTTGTAATGCCCACTGAACATCATTGGGTTTGTATGATTCACGGACACGGTACCAGTCCTATGAAAGAAGAATAAGACCAACAATTGGATTAACTCTATTAAGAGTTAGTTGTTGAGAGATAAAAGAATGTTAAAATTGATTTTCAGAAAATGATATAGCAGTAGGAGAATCAACGCCATTAGTTACTTGGCTAAACCTTAATTCTTAAGAATGCAAATCAGGAAAAGTTGAAGTTGCAGTGAAGTTTATAGGGAAAAAATACCTTTGTGCAGTAAATGAGATCTTCATTGTTGACTGATGAGAGGCATAAATTTTCAAGTACCAAGGTGATGAAAAACATGATTTCCTGTTTTGTAATAATATGAAACAATGAAAACAATCACAATTTTTTTTGCACAGGTTTGATATTAACCTGTTTGCAAAAATACCAAGGCACAATAATGAAAGATAAAAAAATACCGGTGTGTTCCCGGAGTTAATATCTTTGAGCCCCCTTTCAATAGTTGTTCTAACAGTTGACGTCAAAGCAAGATCAAGGAAGAGTAGATCTTTTGCTCTTGCATGGGGTGTGAGCAGAACAGGATGAAGCTCAATGCGACATTCGAGTAACTTCTGCATAAATAATTTCAAATCATGCAAAGGTATTCCTAATGATCTAGTCAACAAGTTCCAACCTCCTTTTCAGGAGAGAGAGAGAGAGAGAGAGAGAGAGAGAGAGAGAGAGCTTATGATGTAGAACAATTAACCTCCATTAGTGGACCGATATTCTCATCTCCAACGTGCGCTTTGACAAAGTTCAGGCAATCCTACCACAAAAGGATAGTAATAAAAAGTTATTCTCCCATTTTCCATCTTGAAATTTGTGGAAATACACACACAAAAGCACATGTCTATAGATACGAATAAACATGTCTACAAAGAAGAGAGAAGTGCCTGCAACTTTAGTGGCAAACCACCAACAGAATTAGCTCCTACTGCACATGTAAAATTGTGACCCTGAAACATCATCAGGGAATGAGGTGGTCTCAGTTATGAGCAACTAAATATTGCATGTGACGGCCAGAAAATGCAAAGGAAATAAAAAAAAAGATCCTTGAACGGGAACAATTACCTTGAAGGAGGAACCCAAACAAGTTTCAATAGAAGATTCAAGGTCTGCACCAGAATGAACAGCCTATTGAATGTTGATAGAAGTAATGAGAAACTTTTGGAATGATGTAAAAAGGACACTAAAAGAAGATCACAAAGTTATTTAAACATGAAAGTCTCTGGCTAAAATTGACTCCAAGAATGTTTCTGGTGTAGCCAGGCCTTGCCCCCCTTGTAAATCGGTTTGGTTTCCTTTGGGCTTGGTCCCCTTAACAACCCTCCCCCCCTCCAAGAAAAAGCGCCCACTCAAATACATAATTTTTTTATGCATGGCTAAATTGCAGCAAGGCATTCAGGCCTGCACATATAACTTAAGTCCATGAAAGGACACTATTTCGTTCCAAAAATTCACTCAAGACAGAGCCTCAGTGAAATGATATGAAGCTTTCAAGTATATATGAATAGAGGTTCCAAGTTCGAACCCCCATATTTTCGTCAAATGTTACTGACAGATAATGCAGATTATGAAAACCGATTATTGAGTCAGCTAACTTTTTGTTTTAAATTTCTAAATGTACAGAACACATAAATAAGTTCTTCACTCAGTAATGATAAGAATAACTATATATATATATATATACCATTAACAATCCTGAAGTATTGTGCACACTGACATTAATTGTTATCATACTTGTCCCCAAAATAAAATTACCTTTAAATTAGATTTATATGCAATGAGAAAATTAATGCATAAAGAAAAAAGAATTAAGAAAAAGTTTTTCACTACTAAATTGCTAATATCAATAACTTAAACAAAATGGATTATCTTTTCATTTTTTCTTGATAAGTAAACATTGTATAAAAAAGCACCAAGGGTGTGCCATCCAAGTATAAAATATTGGCGTTGTTTGGCTTTTATTTAAGATGTCTTTAAGCAATGCAGCTTAAATCAGGGCATGGTAGTTCAAGTTTGGCCGGGCGGGTAAAGTGGATTGGCTGCCACATTTGACTGTGAAATTACCAAAAACCTTTGGCCACTAAATTGGCGAAAATGACTACTGCAAATTTGTTAAACAGGTGAGCAACTGAAGGGCTGATTTGTAAAATGGACTGGTTCACTAAAAGACAAAATGAAGGGCTGATTTAATACAGAAGATTTAAGACATCTTAAATGGAAAGCCAAACAGTGCCATTATCTACAAGAAGTCTAACAAATATACTTCATTTACAAAAGATTGTCCATCAAACCAAAACCCAAAAGTATTAACAACCAGTCCTTGATGGAGGCAAAACGAATTTCAACTCCATCAAAGGCTCTCCTATTCCTTTCAATCCAAACCAACCAAAAACTAGAGAGTGGGATCAAGGAATAGGCATTCCTCATTGATCGCCTATCAAATGTGATATGCAGAATATAGTAATAGAACTTCCAGAAAATGGCAGCTGAAAGTCAGGTGGACAATCACACCAAAATATTGGTGCTATGTCCTGATTGTATTACATACCTTTAACGTCTTCAAGTACATTGTAAGGTCGCGGATGAGACCCTCTTTAACATCAGTCCTGAAACGAGGCTCTGACACAATTGGACGGTCATAACTTGCAAGCTTTTCTTTTGTGAGACCATTGGCATTTAGTGTTTGCCAATAAACATCAATTTTAAAATCATATCTAACATAATTTAAGAGTGCCTGTCATGAAAGAAAGCAATAAGTCACAGAAGTTGAAGGAACATTTTAATTCATTTTGAAATCCAACAGGATAGAACCCTATCTCTAGGCTGGATCTGACAACTCTGTCTTATAAAAAGAAAGCATTCAATCATACACCTCACAAATTATAACATCATCTGGGCTACTGTTATTATGCAACTTTTGGTGCCATTCCTCCATCATACCAGTCTTGCATTCATTATTTCTCTGATGATGAAAAAGCACATACAAATTACTTTTTGAAAGGATAATGCAACTCAGATTATTTATGCAAGATTTCAATTGAAATACCTGAAGAACAAGTATTTCATCACGAATTCTCTGCCCAACATCACCTTGACCTCCACGACCAACAGATGCCATTATTAGTCTCACAATTTCTCGATCATTTGGTTGGTTCAGATATATTCTTTGCAGTAAATTGGTGAATCTATCTTGAGCTTCACTAATTTCACTGCACAGGCGGTGTATAAAAGTGAATCAAAAATACTGCCAGGCAGTTCATTCTCAACAAGAAGCTTGATGGCAGGGATTGATGAAACAAATAGGAAGCATAATATTGTTAAGAACTAAGAAAGAAGGAAAGGTGCTGTGGTTGAGGTCAGACCATAGTAAATGACAACAATTTGACATAACCAAGCCCAAACATGGGCTTGTCACAAATAATTTAAGTATGGTCGCATTCACACTATTTTATTAATAATTGGCTTTGAGACAGGCTCGTGCTTACCCAAATGTTTCTGCTTAGCTTCTCCTCTCAACTTCAAGAATATAAAATATTAAAGTCCAGTTTCACCACAGAAGAGTGATTATTTCTATTAAAGGATACACATAATTTCCCAAAAGGCAAAAGATTGATTAGAAAAGAGCAACTCAATAACTCCTCATACGGAGATGATACTAACTTGAACAGAATATGCAAGTAAACAAAGAGGAGGACGGAAGCAGTCTTAGCAAGTTGTTAGGTAGAAGTCCCATTTTTCAAAGAATCCGCCTCTTGATAAAAGATCCAAAGACCCTAAGCAGAAAAAAAGTATAATTTTTGACATTGGCATTGCCATGGAGACTGACAGATCAGCTAGCCCATCTATTCATGAGTTAGACCGACTTGTAATTTTTTTAAAGAAGACACCTGATACAAATAAGCTTTGTATCAAGGCACCAATATAGGAGTGGGTGCACTACACAGAAGTATAGTTGTCTGACACAATCCAGAGAGAGAGAGCTGAAACATCTGTCTCCACCTAAATCAATGACTGACACTCTTAGATTCCGATGCGGCCAACATGAAAAACAAACTATTGTATCTAGTTGGAATTCAAGATTTAAAACGGAAGAAAGGTTTATCAGCAATTGATGCATGTAGAGTTACTCTTGGTGCAGGAAGGTGTAGGCAGCCTCAGAAGTGAAAATTGCGTCTAATAAAAGATTATACAGATTTATCATCTTGTTCTCCTTATTTTTTAGTTATGAAGTGAGACAGGACCAATTTTATACATAAGGTGGAGAAGAACATAGAGAACTAAAAAGGAGTTTGCACCTAATGCAACAGAGATTAACATGGTCTATATTTCCAGATATAAATAATTGGTTCCAATAGTACTCAACTCCAAAGTCAAAGGTAGGGATTGAAAGTGAAATTATACACTGAACATAATTTTCATGAACACGAGTTCTAGCTGGGGACAACCAGATTTTATAAAATGAAGACCTTTTTCCCACAGAAAACACTAAAAACAGAAAAATTATTTACATCTACGGAAAGAGCATAAGTATTTATGCTTCCATGGCTTTATACGAGGAAACAGTACTAACAGAACTGTAATCAGTAACAAACTAAGAGAAAATGGTAAAAACACCAATTATGCTATGCTCCAAGAATTTCTATACGTTACACTCCACCCCCTTCCCCAGCTACCCAGAACAAAAAGGAAACAAACAAGATATAGAATGCATGAGAACTCACTTAGAGTCGGGAACAAGCATGAGAGTTGTCAATTAAAGCAAGAGAAGACTATAATTTTTACCGAGGTTTCACATTATAATTCTTGTTCCAATTGAGATGCCTGCAGGCCATGAATCTCATCCAGACCATCATACCAATAAGCCCCAATTCCCCTTCAGCTTTACAACGTTCTGTCAACTCTGTTGCAATGTTGAACCTGTAACAGTTAAGTGGATAAGCAAAGATATTTGGTACCAAAACCATATATGTGGAACAACAGAGAATATGCCAAGAGATGGTCGAATGTGAATTTACTCAGAAATATTCAATATATTCATTTTTTTTATAACCTTAACCTCACCTGTGCATCAGTGACCTCTCAGCTTCTTTTTCTCTTTGAGATATTTCATTGAGTAACCACTTGAGAATACCATTCTCATCCCCATCAACCTGCACAAGAGGTGATAAAATTTTAATGATTAAAAATTTAACAAGCTAGAACAACAACTTCACAACAAATGACTGCATGTAATAGTTCCTTGTAACATTAAACAATGAAAAACCTAAACCTGTCTTCACAATAAGACATGATAATACATAATTAAAGCTTTGACATCCTTTATATTCATTGGACCCCATGTGATTAAAGAAGTCCAAATGAAGTGCCCTTAAATTCCATCTTTTTTTTTAAAGGAGACCCATTGGACCTATGGGCTACACAATAGGAAGTATCTCTCTTCCATCTCTTATCCCTCCCATCCTTGGTGGTGTGAGTGGGGTTTGAACTCTGATCTTTTGTGCAATGACAAGTGATGGTTTGAAGGAGAGCCACTGAGCCTATGGGCTACAAAATGGGAGGTAGCCATCTCCTATCCCTTATCCCTCCCATCAGTGGTACGGGTGGGGTTTGAACTCTGGTGCAATGACAAGTGACTCTACCAACTAAGCTAGTTGGCACTCACTTAAAGCCCATCTTCAGGCATAAGCAGATGTGTGTGACATGACTGGCAGCCTCCAGGAAAGAGACTGATGGGAATCTCATCCTTCATATGCATACAAAATATGGAAACCGATAGTGATAGAGAAACAATGCAATTTGTCTATTTATTTTGAGCAGTTCTATGACAAACTGTCAATGCAGTCTTGATGAGGGACAAACTTGGAAGGACATCAGTACAGCATAGTCTACAGCTAGGCATTCCATTCTAAAACAAGATTCATGTGAGGAAAGCTTTAAATTTCGAAGAGCAAAGGCAATTTATATATCCGTTTCTCTATTCAGAATAATTGCCACAGTGTAAAATGACTATCATTATTGAAGTGAAATTGCAAGAGCATAAGTAACATTCAAGGAGAATTATCGAATGTTACCTTCCCACTTGTACTCAATGGTTTCAGGCCGACAAAAAAGTTAGCTCCATTATTTTTTATCCAAGACCCGCCTGACCAGATCACAAATTGGATACCCACAAAATTTCTTTGCAGCAAATTAACATCTACAACCTTTTTATTCAGGCAGAGGGAGTTCAAGGGAAAGATTCAATTAATACAAAGCAGTAGTATGGAGAAATATTACAAGAAAGTGGATGGAAAATGAAAGAAAGCATACAAAATAAAGTCATGCAAAAACTGTATTGCATGAAGAACCTGATAGAATCCTTCTTTAGTCGATATGTTGGTAAAATAAGTCTGACATGCTCCAGAAACCATTTTTGATTTTTCAGGCAATATGTCTGGCGGAGGGGCCTGCCATCAGTGTTAAAAGAACACAATCTATAAGGTAAATTAATATTCACATGCTGTCAACAGCTAAACAGTTCCCATATTGAGTCTGTTTGGTTTGTAATGATGCACCTAATAAATCAAGGATCTCGGATCTCACCAACCATTCCCCAGGCGAAGACTTTGATACACCCCAGTGAAGAACTGTAGCACCTTTTGCGTTCACGGCGACTAATATGTGGTAATCACCTCTAACAACTTTTGAAAGGACCTGTAAACAAGAAAGATTGAACAGTAGTCTAACATAAATAAGTTTCCATCCAAAGTCAATCGAAGATGAATAGGTTTACATAGGTCGAAAGGAATCTTATCCAATAGGAAATCAACCATTTCCATCCAATTATCAAATAGAGCTCCAATCTTTCTGTTGCCGGATGCTACTACAAATCATTTCGAAGAAGTGTTGGGGTTCTGTAATGATGTTTCAAGCATATTTTACACCACTGCAGGGTAACATGCCTCTTACAAAAGTAGATAATTTATGAAATCCAAACTTCTAAATGAGCAGGCAGGAAAGTATCACGTTTTTTTTTGTTGTTCACAACAATGTCAGGTTCATCTTCATAGGGTAGAACAAGATCATTTCTGGAAGCATAAAAGAGCTATAGCATTAACTTTTTCCATCTATGCAAGAATATATGGATGGTAGCCAATACTCAGTAGTACAATAAGATAAGAACTATTGTATATTGGAACGTTATACCTACAACTTTTTCCAGCCAATATTCATAAAATCAAATAATCTGAAATCACCAACAAATCATCAGCTCAATGTCCCTAACTAAATTAAACAATAAATGAGTCAGCTTCATACTGCATTTCATTGACAGACATACATAAAAGTATGATTATGTTGGGCTTGACACTAGGTGAAGAAATTTCTATTTGAACATTTAATTTCATTCAAAATAGCACAGATTCTTATTACAAGAGTACTAACCACTATTTCATAGTTGCCAACACGATAACTTTGCCGCAAGACCGCATTATCTCCGCCAGTAGATTTCTCCACAAGATCCATCAAAGCTGAAGATGGTGGACTGCTGCTTTTATCATGCAGCTTAGAATGCTTTTGCAACCACTTCTCAATGTCATATCTCCTCTGGTAAGAAGATTGTAGTTTAAACCTTGATTGCTCTGTATTATTGACCACTGTTTTAGTACTTGTGGTCATATTATTGCTTTGCAACTCATTTAAGGATATTCCCCTTGACATCTGACTTTGGAGTTCTTTCAAAGCATCATCATAATTTTGCTGCACCAGAATACAAAAAAAAAACTTTATATTAAAACCAAGTTCTATATAAGCCGTTGTTGATCCCTCTACCCAATGGACGATCTTTCATTGCAGGTATACCCAGAAGGTGCAAAAGTTAAAGAACCATAACCAATGGCAACATTGGCAATTAAAGAAAACTTGGACTATAATACATAAAATTTCTATAGCTCTCAACAACTCTTTTTAGAAGTTATGTTTATAAATTTTCTTAACCCTTAGTATTACTCATCGGAACATGAAAACTGAAAAAGCAAATTCAGATAGCAGAAAGCATGTGAGGAATCCACCCTCTGTTTGCTTTCTAGTTACTACAAATTGAAAACACTAAGATGTTTGTCCAAAATTGAAGACATTACAAATATGACAATTTCCCTTTGGATTCATGGAGCTATTGGTACCATGCTTAATACAAACTGAGAAATAAGGTAAGATACAGGGACATAGCCAACTGTGATGAGCATTACCACCTGTTGTTGTTGTGGCGAGCAAAGGGGCCTGCCCTTACTTTCCCAAATTAGATATGCCTTGTGCTCTATCAAATCTTTCGGTATAGATGGATGAAAAGTGCTTGCATCTTTCTCAGGAATCTCGATTCGGAAATTTCCATGGTTTAACTTCAACCTAGAAATCAAGGAAAAGAGATTAATAGAAATTTAAAAATTCCTCAAAAAGCCTATTGTCGTAAAGGCTCAGAGAGAAAACCAACCATCGGTCATGGCAACCATCCTTCAAAACAAATTCAATAGCATGTATCTTAGGATCCCGCAACTCAATAATGATTACATATGTTTCCCCACTCTGAAATTTAAACAAAAACAATTATCAATTTGAAGTTCATAATGGAATCCCATGATGGGCCACACCACTAACATCCAAATAAAATAAAGAGCATAAAATGAAAAAGGAAGATAGACCTTCACAAATGGCGTTTGCAATGCTCCTGGCCTAGAAGATTTTGTCCCTGAAGGATGTTCAGAGGGGATAAACCAGTTCCTGCAGAAGATATATAAATCTAAGAAAATGATATATATATATATATATATATATATATATATATATATATAAACATATAGTGAATAGTTCACAGTTCTGGAGTTACGTGTTTCCACGGTAAATACAACCCCAGTGAAGAATCCAAGTCTTGATACAGTTCTTCAGCTGAAATTCAGCTCTCACGTTGCACCCGTTGGATGATCCAGACACATTAATCTAAGTTAACCCGAAAACAAAAATTAATCCATTATTGCAAATTATCAACAAAAAATCATAATCTTCCCATGAAAAATGGAAGCTACTACCTGAAGTTGCATCCCTTCAATGAGCTGAAAATGCTGAACTTTCGAGGTTGCCATAACAGCTGTTCCTAAATATGGTTAACTAAACTGGTTTCAAAGATCACACATGACAGGAAAAACATCTATTTTATAAGCATCTGTATCCAATCAAAGTTACATAAAGTTGAAGGTATTTTCAAAAGTAGAACCCAATTGATGTTCTAAAAAGAGAACATTGGTTTACCATCGCTGATAGCTCTTCAAAGTTTCTTAGCTGGTCTAACACAATCGAAGGCCACAGTGAAGGCCATCAACAACTCGTTTACAAGTAAAGCAACATGGATAAAGTTATGCACATTTCTACTTGAAGAATCTGAAAAGTCACACACATCACTTGTGTGGCCCATCTTCCACAATGCATTACAAAGAAAAGTTTGAGTTTCATAAAGATATGCCAAGGGAATATCCAGCAAGATTTTTTTTTTTGGGATTAGAAATTGAAAATATTATTTCAGTCATGAACCATATAGGTCACCACGACCAGAAGATAAGTTTCTTCTACACCAATATTAATTACCAAAGGCACCAATAAATTTGGAAGAGATAGGAGAGAGAGCAGCTTTTTACTAGTTAAAAACCTAAAAAAAGAAGATCATTAAAAAATAACAATTCACTAAAATTGAGCCTAAAACAATTTTTTAACTCCAACTAAGTGAATTCAATTTTTTTGTAGAACAAAAAAGATCGAATACTTTTTTCTTATGAGCCAACGAATAAAGATTCATAAGAGAAAAAGAAAGAAGCAGAGAGCTAGGGTATCTTACTACGGCTCATCCTGGAACTGAAATGCTATCCAGAGAAGGGAATTGATGGAAAGATGGTAGGGAATCAAATGCTGCTCGGTTTTCAAAGGGGAAAAAGTGATGCGAAAATTGATTCCCATTGAGAGTTAGTGCGCGATCTGAAACCACAATTGACGACATAAATTTGACAGAGAGACGGAGAGAGAACTGCAAAGTCTATCAAGAATCAACTGAATAACGGCTCAAATCCCCGCGCTTTGACGTGTGAAGGCATTAAACGGTGGACGGCCACGCCTACGTTAATACTCATGCGAACAGACGCACAGTTGATTAGTGTGGCTCGTGACCCTCTTGTGCTAATTTATAAATACTTTTTTCTCCATTTATTTCAGCTTTTATTGTACGCCAATTCTTAATTTGATTGATTTTCATCAATTTTAAAATAATATTTTAGCATTTAGATATTTGAATAAAATAAAAAGAATAATGCTTTGTTAAGGCGGAGCTGAAATTTTATATTTGGGGGTAAATGAAAATTGAGATTTAATGTGGAATTATTGTTAATATTTAACAACGTTTTTTTTTTTCAGAAAGCTTGAATATATATAAGAGTTTATATATTTTTTAAAATAAAATTAAAATTTTGGAGGGTAATTAAGCCTATTGATGTATGTTGCTCTGCCACTGTGCTTTATTAAAAATAAACGCTACTGTAGGAAGGAAAACATGAGTTTGAATTTCAATCAAAGATGTTGGCATAAATAGATACCGTGATTTTAATAAGTTGACTTCATTGGTAACTTTTTCACCAATCTCAATTACCCACTCACGAAGGAGTAGTTCGAAGAAAAATCATCTAATACGCATGTAGTATCCTCAATGTATCAGCAAATAACTTCAGTCATACAGCTTGGCTTTACAAGTTTTATGTTCAATCACAGCTTGTTCCCTGCTACCAGCCCTTCTATTACCAGACGACAAATTTTAAACATCTTATTGTGTGAGCAGCTTCGAGTCGCAGGCCACTATTTTCACCCTACCAACATTCTCCTGACATTCTTCGCTCTTAAACAATGCATCCTGTAAGATGAAGGTCCATACATTGTCACAGAACCTGTAGGTGTGCAGATGTCCCTGTAGAATTAACAATAAGAAGCATAAGAAATAGTCATCTTTCAAATAGCCAGAATCCTTTCAAACGGCAATAATCACAATAGAATTAGATAACAAAATTAAGTATATAAAGAATTAATAAGCAAAGATAGGTAGGTTTCATACTAACCTATCACCAGAAGAACCGAGTTTCTCTCGCCAAAAAGTATAAATACATACTATGTATGCATGTGTGTTTTGTGAGTCTACTGGAGGCAAAATCAAAGGAAAAAGATACCAAGTGCTAATAAACACAAATAAATGGATCACATGATGTGTAATCTTTTCATTGGACTTCATAGATACAACAAATCAA
Source organism: Bretschneidera sinensis (assembly GCA_023935145.1). Lineage (NCBI taxonomy): Eukaryota > Viridiplantae > Streptophyta > Magnoliopsida > Brassicales > Akaniaceae > Bretschneidera > Bretschneidera sinensis. Next base: position 145,231,796 of record CM043697.1, read on the forward strand.
TAAATAAATAAAAATCCAAAATAAGAAACTGCTAAAGACTCGAGAGTCGAGAACCCTGATTACAACATGTGATCAATAAGTTAAGAACACTCAAAAGGTAAGATGCATAATATAAACTACAGTCATCGAAAACAAAACAAGTTCCCCACAACCATCCTCCCTATTATCAAAGCAGAGGTATCTACCAGAAACAACAGTTTAATTAACAAGTTTATAAGATGGGAAGAATTTTATAAATACATGACATCAACAATGGAAAGATCTATTATTATAACTACTCTGATGATATTAAATTAGGACAATGAACACTCAGAGAAACATCAAAATAAAATATCCAGAAAATACCTTCAAATGATTCAATATAGAATGATGAGATTCAATTAAAATGCATAACTACAATAACTCTAATCATAACAAATATACACAGAAGCAACAATGTTGTTCACATGACAGCACTATTGTAAATTAGCGAAGATACTAAATTTCCAAGATTTTGTAATCAGTATCAGCCAAATTTACTACAAGTATTTTCAAGAATGAAGATTGATAAAATAAGTAATTACTTTAAGCAAGTGTTTACAGAATGTTATAAATTACAGAGGACCAAATCAGAATCCAGTGTTTTCGGAGGAAGAAAGAAAAAGGTAACCTTGATAATTGAAATATGCTCTGCTAGCTACCTTCCTTCCTTTCTTTCAAGTTCAACTCAATTAAACAATATTTGACTCAACAAAATGATACAAAAGGTGTCAGATTAAATAGACTACCAAGCTAGTATGGACACGGCAGAAGAAACTACCAGGCATCATTCCCACCCCAAAGCTCCAGAGCTAGTTCAAAAAATTATACAAGTCTAAAAAATCTAAATATTTGCAAATGCAGGTCAATAATCAAGCTGAAATGACATCAATGAACTATTTACACAACTTAAGTAAAAATATAACTCAATATAAAGGTTAGTCTCAACAGATGGCAACTAGCATACTAACATGAACAATCTAGGAGCGTCCAGTTAATTGCTACAGATGGTAAAGTACAACAAACTAGCCAGTCAGACACTGTTCTATGAAATTCTTAGCCACAACTTTATCTTTCCTCAACAATGAAAACATCACAGCACCATACCAAATTTGATAATAAAGAAGTGGGGCCCTCCCCCTTTCCAAATGTTTCCACAACCATGGGTGTTTCCTTTCTTTTCCATTCAAACGGGTGCCACTTCATCATAGATAAGAAATACTTGAATAGTAGACCCCAAACTCATCATTCAAGTTACTGCAATGGCTTCTAAAGTACTGAAATTCCTTCGAATGAAGTTCCTTCATATCCTACTTTAGAAAGCAACACTGTAGTTCTACCAATCCAGTATTACAAGTAATTTCCTAAAAACAAATACTTCCTCACACAAACGCTTGAAGGAGGATATTTTCCACTCTAAAGAAAGAGGTGTCCACCAAAAAGGCTTAATACGCCAGCTTCAGTTACAACTGCTTATATTTCAATATAAAATAGCTTGCTTGCTTATCTCTCAGTCTATCTGCCATGTAAACAAATAGCGGGAACATCATTCATCTTTCCTGACCTTCTTTTCCCATTCAAACAGAAATGAATAGGTAGATGGTAATCATAAACAAATCAATCCCCAAAGAAAAGAATAACATATATCTCTTCTATACGTAGGTGTCTGCGAGTGTATACATACATTCACAGACGCATGAGGAAATAAAAGTATAAACTGCAACGCTAACATGAGAAACCACCTCCTGAAACATAAATCACATCATCAATGGCCCTTAAAATTATAGGCATCAACTTATTCGATAACAATACATCTCTTAACATAAGCTACAATAGCAGTTGCCCCAAACATCACAAAGCAAATAATGCTATCAAGGATACATCAAACTTGCACTGACAAGTTTTCAGTTGCCAATATAATTGCTTGCATTTACAGTTAGCTTAAATGATCAGTAATTCACTTATAACTTCCAAACACAAGGACTTCCATAGAACAGCATATCCTCAAAATCTCAAGTGATTTCAAAAAAATATCACCTTAACCATAAAGGCATAAACTAACAAAAGAATAGAAATAACGGTTAACCAAAGCATTACCTTAATTGAGACCTTGCTCTTCACTTGAGTCTCCAGAGCTTCAGTCATAGACTACAAAGGAGATGAAAAAAAACAAATAAAAAAAAGAAACAAAATAAAAACCAAAGCACAGTGGATGATATGAAGCATACCTTATCGAACTGGACAAGGACTTGGATGGCAAGCTCGGGGCTTAGGGTACCGCTCTGGACCATCTCGTCGAGGGTCTCCGTCAGGCACATGCCGATTGTCGACCTCCTGTACAGCTCGAACGTCGCCATTGCTTGCGATCTGTCGATACATACACATATAAATACGCTGTTTGTCATCGAATTTCAAGATTCAAATGGAAACCCAAACACAATCATAGATTTAAAGAAATTTTATTTGAGATTGAAGAAACAGAAAAAAATTGAATTTGAGAGAAAAAGGGAGAAAAAGAATGAAATTAAAGAATCAACTAGAGAGAGAATACTACGAATTAAAGGCGACGTTGAGGAGATTAGTGTTGCTGTTGAGCTTCGGTTTAACGTTTGTGCTCGAAGAATTTTTTTTGAGCGGAGAGGTTTGGGGGCTTTATATACCCTAGATTTTGTAGACGAGGGTATATATAGCAGCGACAGATTTGGGAAATTTGAGAAATGACTGATTTACCCTCTAGTCTCTTGCGTGGGCATGGTCGTAGCGGCTTCACGTTTGTATCATCGTTTGGGTTCCGACACAAATCAAGACTTGTTGGCCCAACCCTGATGGGTAGGAACTTTTAATTAACTGAGCCCATTGATTTTCATTTGACAACCGATAGAACTAAACACGTAAGTGACTAAAGACCTGCCACGTAGAGCTAACTCCACTGACGTGTTAACCTTGATTGGTTTCTCATCAAAATTAACAAAAGGATACGCAACTTTTTAAATTTCTCAGTTTCTTTTCCTAATCCTCTCTACTTGGTACAGCCTCGAGAGAGAGAGAGGAGAGAGCCATGGAGGATACAAGGGCTTCACCACCAAAAACCACCACCGCAAAGAGAAAACAGGAAATGTCAGCGATGTCCCGCTTGAAGAAGGATTGCTTATCCTTCACCGTTTCATTGCAGGAGGGCTTTTCCTATGTCAAAGCGTTCTTCATTGGTCAGGTACTACTACAAAGTGACACCGTTTTATTATCTTTAAACGTAATCTTTTGTTTCTTCGGAGCAGTTTGTGTTATAATCAAAGGAAATTAAAGAAAAATTAAAATTGGGAGCAGGCAAAGAAGTTAACGGCGAGGAACGAGAAGGAAGCGACAGAAGCTTATCTACAGGCAGCCAAGATGCAGGTTGACGCTGCAGATGATGCTGAAAATGCCAAGAAGAGACTCGACACATCTATGTAATCCCTACATGTTGTGTTTCTTTTCTTATTTCTTTTTGTCAATTTGTAGTATTACTGATTGTTAAGAGAGAGAAAATGATCCAATCCGAATGCATTATTAAGGATTTTTCCAGCTTTATGGGCTGAAACAAAAGCATGAAACAGCTTGACCCAATGACACCATTCATTAACACAACCCTTTTAAATACAATTAGGTATCTTCTTCTAAAGGACCCAACATCATTAGTCCCACATGTAATTGGCCCCTACTAAAGTATGGTTTATATTAAGGTTTTTATATTTTTCACTTGGGTATCGTTTTTTTAATTCAAAAGCTGGAATTTCAAACCAAAGAGATTAGAAACACTTTTAGGTAGGTTGTAATACCCGTATTGATAAAGTAAAGATAAAAAAGTAATTTAATAAATATAATATGAAATTAAAATAAAGTTTATGCGAAAGGTTTATTAAGATTTGAATAAAGCAAATTAAAGAAAGAAAAATTTTTTTTAAAAAAAAGTGAACAGTGAAATGTGGAAACAGATGACAGCACCTGCTGTTAAGTGAAATGGGTGTTTTACAGGTAGCAAAACGTGTAAGCCTTAGGGGAAGTGAGCTGCCAAGTCAAGTGTATTTTTGCCAAGTGCAAAGTTGAAGGCTTGCATGCCTTCCACCTTGCAATTAGGTGGCAGCTTGTGAGTTTTCAAAACAAATGTGAGCTGTCGAGATTTTTATGGCAGCAAGCATATATATACACCATTACATATAAACATACATACACTTAACATATTTCGCTTAGTGCTCGCTTTCTTTAAACACTTGGGGACTCAAAGAAAAATTGAAATAGCAAAATTTTGAAGGGATTTAAAGTGAAATTTTATAGAGAGCTATTAGAAGCTATCGGAAAATAAAAGATAATAACGTAATATTTATTTTTGAATTTTTAGTATTCATGAAATTTCTCAAAAGTCAAAGTGAGAATTTTCAAAGGGTGTGGTTTATGAAGAATTTAAGAAATAATTAGAAATTTAATGCAAATATTATGTCAGGTGTTGACGAACAACAACTGGAGGAAATTCCTGAGAGGAACGGAAAGGGCAAGGAAGTGATCCACGGGTAGCTTTAAGTGCTACGTGGTGAGTTGAATTTACTTTAAGTAATCTAAATAAAAATCATATATTTAGTAATAATATTAAAATTAATTATTAGTTTATGCTAGGTGGTAGATAAAAATTAAATTGATATGTAAGATATGAATTTGGACACGTAAAAAATTAGTATGTGAAAAGAAATATTATTAAAATAATGAGTTGACTTACTAATTATGGTGATAAAGAGATTTTGACTAGTTGGTGAATAAATTAATGTGATATATGAAGAGAAGAAAAATTGAAATTTATTCAGCAGAAAGTTGATTTAAATATTTTGAATTCATGTGGTGTTTATATTACTATTCATATGCATATTTTATATTGTTGTTCATGTGCATATACATTTAATAATATAGCCGAATGAACCGGGAAGGGGTCGGTCTAATGGAACAACCGTGATAGTCAGTATATGCTGGAAATAAAAGGGACACCGTGACAGTCGGTATATGCTGGAAATAAATTCCGTTACAGCCGGGATAAGCTGTAAAGAACCGGGAAGGGACCGGTCTAAGATAATAATAATATGTCGACAGGTGGGAAGATGTTCCCATCATATGCATTCACGCATTGCATCTGTTTTATTATTGTTTGCATTATTGAAATGCTGATGTGTAGTATATTATTGTGAAATTATTTATAGATGGGTGAGTCTCCCCGGGGAGAGACAATCACAATGAGGAAAAGAGAAAAAGACATAGAAATATGATAATATGGTGATTATTTAAATGTTAGACATTATGCTATTATCCAGTTATAAGAGAAATAAATAATTAAATATTAAAGGGCTATTTATGAAATTTGAATACTTTTAGTAAATTTAATTCACTGAGCTTGTGAAGCTTATCCCTCATTGTACAATGATTTCAGGTAACAGACATGGCAAGTAGTATGGTGGGTCAAAAGTCAGACGGATTCATTTTCTGTAAGTCACGTACGTGTCAATATCCTCAGACTAGTGGGAAAATGAAATAAATATTTGTAAATATTCACGCATCTTACGTTGTATATTATATGTAAGTGAATATCATATTTATGTCCCTCCCCTATTGGGGGTTGAGAATTAAAATAAAAATTTCTGTTAGTATTATTTTATTGTTGCATATAGGTGTCGTGCTAAGATTCTCAAAATGTGATGACATCGTTTCGGGGGTGGCCAACCCAGGATGGGTCGTTACAATTTTGGTATCAGAGCATTAGATTTTAAGATTCTGTATACTACATGAGAACTTAAAAAGTGGAAGATCTAAATAAATTATATTTTAAGGAACAGTCTGAGGATGACACGTGGTCACACTAGAGCTAGAGTTAGAATTATTGATTTGAGAGGGCATGGTAGGCCCCAATAATTTTTGACAAATTGAGGTTTAGTCTGAATCTGTAGTTCCTAGAAGTGAATGTGTTAGTAGTATGATCGATATTGGTAATAAAATTGATATTAGTAAAGGTATGAGAGAATCTGAAGTTGAAAGAGATGGGCTAAGATGAGCTCTTGCACATGCTCTTGAGAAAATGAACATAACAGATCATAGAACTGATAGCTTATAGCATAGACTTGATGAACAGGCTAGAGCAGCGCCTGAGGTTGTTGTAAATCCAGTAATGATAGATGCTTAAAGGTGAAAAGGTGAGTTTATGTACGAGATACAGAGGGATTATTTTAAGTTGAATGCCTTGTTGTTTAAAGGATCTATGAATCCTTTTAAGCCTGAGTTTTGGGAAAAACATGTAGATAGAATTATTTGGTATTTTTACCAGCAACTGACAGGCAGATGGTTGCCTTTGCTTCGTTTGAGTTAGAAGGAGAAACTTTAGAATGATGAGAGAATATTCTTCACAGGGTAAGCGTAGATGTTGATAGACCTGTAACCTGGAATAGGTTTAAGGACATTTTCCTTGATAAATACTTTCCTTAGACTTTTAGAGCCCAACAAGATAGATATCTTATTTATTTGAGGCAAATGGGTTGACTATGACTCAGCATGATAATAAATTGTGGTTTTGACGAGGTTTGTATCAAAAATGGTAGACCTAGAGGAGAAAAAGTGTAAGAGGTTCATAGATGAACTATGTTTTAAGATTTAATCAAAACTATCTTACATAAGGTATATGAATTATGTCAGATTTGTGGATATAGCACTTCAGATTGAGAAGGATGGGATAAAATTGAGAGGAATGAGGAATTGGCGGAAGAAGTCTAGATTTGAGAACCCAGATGTGGTACTAGTATGAGTATGCAGGATAGGAGACCACCCAGATGAGGCATTCCTTGTCACAAGGAATTGAAGTACAGAGTCAAAGGCAAGCAGTATCTGTTACTTCTGTAGCTTGGAATACTATCGGTGGGACCCTTAGATTTGGGAGACAGGTTATGGGAACTGAGAGTCATGACAGAAAAAGTAAATATGCCACAAAGGGGAAGTGGTAATCTGGTGTATGATTGAAAGACAAAAGCTTTCATAGATATATTCAGATAAGACATTTATTCCATAATTGTTCTAATTTGAGGTGCTTGATAAATAGAAAAGGTGGACATAGCAATGTTGGGTGATCTTGGTGCAACCCATTCTTTGGCATCCAGTATTCATATGAAGTTTATTGAAGTATATATTAGTCCTTTGATGAAAAAATATTTCTATTGAAGTTCCCATTGGAAATAGAGAGATAATCATAAATGTTTATAAGGGTTGTGTGATTCGTATTAGTGATGGAGAATCAGAAGCTAATTTATTATCTTTGAATATGATATAATTTCATTTAATTTGGAGAATGAATAGGTTGTCGACGTATTACGCTTGGGTTGATTGTTCCAGAAGGATGACAGTATTCAAGGTATGGACATGAATAGCTTAACTTTCAAGGAAAACATAAGATACTCTCGAATAATCTTATTTTACTCTGACCACTAGAAGATGGTTGAAGAAGGGTTGTGAGGAGTATTTGGCATACATAATGGATTCTAGAAAGAAAAATAGGAAGTTAGAATAAATCTTAGTGGTGAAAGATTATTCTAATGTAATTCCTGATGAGTTATCTCAGTTGCCTCCAAGTAGGTAGATTTAATTATCTATTGATATGATACAAGGATCATCACATATAGTTAATAGCACCCTACAAAATGACGTCAGCTGAATTGTGAGAGTTGAACGTACCATTTTGAATTTTTTTTGATAAACAATATATCAGATCTAGTGTATTTCGGGAGCCCTGTGTTGTTCGTGAAGAAGGAAGATGAAATGATAAGAGTGTGTATGGACTACAGATAATTGAATAAGAACTAATACCTTCTTCCCAGGATAAATAAATTGTTTGAGCAGTGCAAGGAGTGAGAGTGTTTTCTAAGATAAACCTGAGATCAAGTTATCATCATTTGAGGATAGAGGAGGGAGACGTGCTTAAGATTGTTTTTAGGGCATGTTATGGTTATAAGTTTTTGTGATGCCATGTGGATTAACTAATGTTCCAGAAACATTCATGGACTGAAGAAAATAAATGTTCAAGCTATATCTTAACAAGTTTATGGTTGTATTTGACTTTCTGATATATTCTAAAAAGGAAAAATAACAGGTGAAACATTAGACAGTGTGTTGGAGATTTTGAGGAAAAAGAAATTATATGCGAAGTTCTCGAAGTGTGAGTTCTGGTTGAGCAAAATACCTTCTTGGGGTATGTTGTGTCTGAAAATGGTATAACAGTTGATCCACAAAAGATAGAGACAATGTTGAGTTGGGAGAGACTAACTAATGTGACTGAGATTCGAATCTTCTTGGCGTTAACTGGTTGTTATAGAAGACTCTTTTAAAAATTTTCTATTATTAAAGTACTGTTGAATAGACTGACCAGGAAAGAGGTAAGAGTTGTATGGTGAGGGAAGTGTGAGAAAAATTTCCAAATATTAAAGGAAAAATTGATTACAACTCCAGTATTGGTGCTTCCTTCTGGTGATGAAGGATTGGTGGTGTATAGTGATACATCCCATCAAGAGTTGGGATGCGTGTTAATGCAACAAGAGAAGGTAATGATATGTGCTTCTAGGCAATTGAGAAATCATGAGAGAAATTACCCTATACATGATTTAGAGTTAGCTGCTATAGTTTTGCTTGGCAGATTTGGGAGAAATCATATGTATGGAATTACTTGTGAAACATTTACTGATCACAATAATTTGACATACTTACCTACCTAGAGAGAGTTGAAATTGAGACAGAGAAAGTGTATGGAGTTGATTTGTGACTATGATTGTATAATTCGCTATCATCTAGAAAAGGTAAAGGTGGTAGTTGATGCATCAAGTAGAAAAGCTATAGGAAGATTAACTGCTATTGAGAGTCGTGATGTGAAATTGACGATAGATTTAAGAGAAATAAGAATGAAGTTGAATATCAGTAATAGATGATCATGGTCAGCAAATATTGTTGTATAGTTATCCATAGTAAAATGCTTATTAGAAATGCAAGGTAGAGATGAAGAGATAGAGAAGATTGAGCAGGAAGTGTGTAGTAGAAAGCGACATGAGTTCAAAATTGAAATGATGATATTTTGGTATTGGGACATAGAATTTGTGTTCCAATAATGCGGAAATAAGAAATAAGAAAAAAGATATGGAATGAAGCACATGATGATGTATATTCGATGCAACTGAGTAACAATAAGATGTACAGAGGATTGAGACAACATTACTAGTGGTTTGAATTAAAGATGGATGTAGCTTAATATAATTCTAGATGTTTGGTTTGTCAACGAGTGAAGTCATAAAACAAACATTTGGGAGGTTTACTATAGTCTCTTCCTGCGCCAGAATGACCCTAGAAAAATGGGAGTATGGATTTTGTTTTTGGATTTTTCCATCACTAGAAAGGTCACGATACAGGGTAAGTGATAGTAGATAGATTTTTTAAGTCATTTCAATTTCTTCAAATTAAAACTAATTGAAATCCTAAAAAGGTGGCTGAACAGTATATAGCTAAGATTATGAGGCTGTGTAGAGTACTATTGAGCATAGCATCAAATAGAGATGCTATAGTTACATATTGGTTTTGGAGAGGTTTTCAGAAAGCCACGAGTACGCCCTTACATATAAACATACATACACTTAACATATTTCGCTTAGTTTCCTTCATATCGCTCGTTTTCTTTAAATACTTGGGGACTCAAAGAAAAGTGGAAATAACAAAATTTTGAAAGGATTTACGGCGGAATTTTATAGAGAGCTATTAGAAGCTATCGGAAAAACAGAAAGTAATAATGTAATATTTATTTTTGAATTTTTAGCATTCATGAAATTTCCCGAAAGTCAAAGTGAGAATTTTCAAAAGGTGTGGTTTATGAAGAATTTAAGAAATAATTAGAAATTTAATATAAATATTCTGTCAGGTGTTGACGAACAGTGATCGGAGGAAATTCCTGAGAGGAACAGGAAGGGCAAGGAAGTGATCCACGGGTAGCTTTAAGTGCTATGTAGTGAGTTGAATTTACTTTAAGTAATCTAAATAAAAATCATATATTTAGTAATAATATTAAAATTAATTATTAGCTTATGTTGAGTGGTAGATAAAAATTAAATTGATATGTAGGATATGAATATTGGACACGTAGAAAATTAGTATGTGAAAAGAAATATTACTAGAATAATGAGTTGACTTACTAATGATGGTGATAAAGAGATTTTGACCAGTTGGTGAATAAATTGATGTGATATATGAAGAGAAGAAAAATTGAAATTTATTAAACAGAAAGTTGAGGAAAGACCGGAAAGTTGATTTAAATATTTTGAATTCATGTAGTGTTTATATTACTGTTCATATGCATATTTCATATTGTTGTTCATGTGCATATGCATTTAATAATATAACCGAAAGAACCGGGAATGGATCTGTCTAATGGAACAACCATGACAGCTGGTATATTCTGGAAAGAAAAAGGGACACCGTGACAGCCGGTATATGCTGAAAATAAATTCCGTGACAGCCGGGATAAGCTGTAAAAAACTGAGAAGGGGCTGGTCTAAGATAATAATAACCTGTCGACAGGTGGGAAGATGTTTCCATCGTATGCATTCATGCATTGCATCTATTTTAATTATTGCTTGCATTATTGAAATGCTGATGTGTGGTATATTATTGTGAAATTATTTATAGATGGGTGAGTCTCCCCGGGGAGAGACAATCACAATGAGGAAAAGAGAAAAAGACATAGAAATATGATAATATGGTGATTATTTAAATGTTAGACATTATGCTATTATCCAGTTATAAGAGAAATAAATGATTAAATATTAAAGGGCTATTTATGAAATTGGAATACTTTTAGTAAATTTAATTCACTGAGCTTGTGAAGCTCATCCCTCATTGTACAATGATTTCAGGTAGCAGACATGACATGTAGTCTGGTAGGTCAAAAGTCAGACAGATTCGTTTTCTGTAAGTCACGTACATGTCAATATCCTCAGACTAGTGGGAAAATGAAATAAATATTTGTAAATATTCATGTATTTTACGTTGTATATTATATGTAAGTGAATATTAGATTTATGTCCCTCCCCTGTTGGGGGTTAAGAATTAAAATAAAAATTTCTGTTAGTATTATTTTATTGTTGCATATAGGTAATGTGATGACACCGTCTCGGGGGTGGCCAACCAGATATGGGTCGTTACAGAGGCATCCCTCCATGAATCAAAAAGATAAACATCTATCCATAGGTGGGTCATAAAATACAAAACAGAAGGAGAAATGAGCTCAACTCCCTTTCTTGCAAGGCCATCAACACAACCATTAGCTTCCCTGAAATAGTGACCTGCATTCATCTATTCTTGATCAAATCGATCACCACTTGGACATCAAGCTCAATTTGAAGCTGTTGAACATTCAAGTTGATAGCTATTTTGAGACTTTCTCTGAGTCCCCAGAGTTCAGCGCAGAAATTGGAAGCTATGCCAGTAGATTACTCAAGTTTATACCAATTTAAATTTGGTGGGAACCATCTGATGTAATTAACAGTGTGTGGGACAGAGGATTTTTCCTTGTTAACCAGGCAGGCCAAGGGAGTTTTAGGTGATGGATAGCAGAGGAAACTGCATTAGAACTGAGCCAAATAACCAGATTTTGGGAGAAAAAGTTATTAATTTCAGGAGGAATAACATAAAGAACACCAGACTTCTTTAGCAACAAGCAGTCTCTAATAATGTTTGGTACTCTCAGTATACATTGAAAGGATTATAGAAACTACAACATGATGAATATTCTGTTTATACATTGAAAGGATTATGTAGTGATTTACATTTCAGTATCTTAGAAGAAGATTCAATGATATTTTATTTTTTGGAACTAGAAGATGGGGGCCCTTCTAAACGAATGTAGTCATACATGACTCCCTGTAAAGCGCTGGAATTCATCGTTTGAGTAAAAAATATGGTATTATCCCCTTCTACAATTTGAGCATTGGACAGTTGTATGTTGTATAGCCTGTATAGTCCATGAATTCCGTGTCTAGCAATTGTGTTGTCATGCCCGATTACGCCTGTTGTGAATAGAGGGGGATCTGCATTTGGATCATTGATCCTAACCTGTAACAAAGGTTCATCATGTAACTTAGTGTTAGTCAACATATATTTACACTTTGTTTCGAGTAAATTGAATTGAAAAAATAATTTATTTATAGATGAATTGAAATGAACTTTTAGGTTTAGGGACATGAATTCTCTACCGTTGAAATATGTCCTTTTGGTGATGTTGATGGTGCATTTAAAACCTAACTCATTAAATCCAACATTTGATTTTCAACCTTTGATGAGATGACTTTTAAATCCACTACCAATAAAACAGATTTCAACTACAAACCGTCATTTATCTATGTTTAGAATGTTTGAAATAAATAAGATTGCATATAATATTTGGATTCTAAACCCTTTCATTCAAGAAATTCTTACTTAGACCCGGTGCAAAACATCATTTTTGCACCGGATGAAAACTTTATTGGTAATTGTTGGGAGACTTCTTTTGGTAACATCCGTACAATCACTATTTATTTTACCATTGAAATTACCCAACAATTAATAGTGAAGTTTCCATCCGGTGCTAAAATGGTGTTTTACACCGGAGGTCAAAATTTCTCCTTTCATTGGATAACTTTACTATTTTTTGTCTAACTATATATAAGAGAGTTTTGGTCAACATAATTTATTCTTTTCATTTTGTAAAGTTTATTTGCAAGTTTTATCAATTTTGATAGGATTTGCAACCAATTCACTCAATTCCATAGTAACTTTATTTACAAATGAATTTCATTTTTTTTGTCTTTCCAAACATGTCAATTTATAGAATTTATCTGTTCCAAGCATACTCTTAATTAGACTACGAGTTATCAAAGGAAATGTCAGAACATCGAGTTAGATGTATATACGAACCTACATGTTTGCAATATTTGTTATTTTTGTTCAACTATATAAAAGAGAGTTTTAGTAAATGTAATTTACACTCTTCATTTTGTAAGATTTATTTGTAAATTCTATCAATTTTGATAAAATTTACAACATGAAAATGTCGAATCATTGAGTTATGAGTTATGTATATATACCTGCAGTTCTGCAACATATGCAGATGCTAGAGCCAATCGCAATATATAAGTTTGAGTTTGTTCCACGTTGTGTTGTTTAAACTTAATTTGCCACGTAGTTCCTTCATATGTGTTATCATCAACGTTTTTCCTATGAAATACCAGTAATGCTTAGTTATTCCATTAATCTTACTGCATCACAAACAATGTTTTTAAAAAATGAATTAACATTAATATGAGTAATCAAACCTTGTAACATGAGCAAAAAACCAATCTTTTTTGTAGTCGTTGATGCCAACAGTGTAAACTAAATCTCCACAAGGGTATGAATCTGTATATCTTTCCCACAGTCCATACTGCCTGAACCTGTTCCCATACAAAAAGATTACGAAGAGTTTGATTTTGTACTGATTAATTAGCCTCGAATTACAAGCATAAGTGTGCAAGTGATGTACCAAGAGCTTGTTTCATGTCAAATGTAGAAGATGCTTTAAGAAAAAAAATTCCACCATGTGAGATATTGCAATATATATTAGATGTTTTGAATAATTCTAACATGTCGACTTTTATGACTATTATATATATGGTTGGTAGCAGGGAGCATTTTTGTATTGTTTGGTAGAAAAAAATGTTGGGGAATCGATGTTTTTATTTTAGATGCACAAAACACTCACTCCAAATCGAAAGATCAAATAATAGAAATTAAAATAAGTTAATTTTTTTTAAATTTTTTTTTTGTTATTCTTTCTTCTTACTTTTTCCATCACTTTACCAAACATATGATAAAAAACTTTAATTCTCTCAATCTTCTTTTCTCTTTCTTTTCATTTATTTCATTTTTCTTCTCTATCAATCAGTACAAAATAAAGAGCTAATTAATTACTTGTCTGGATGATTGATGTAAAGTTTGTTAATGTACTTCGGATTAGGATCAGGAACAAAAAATTCTGCAGCAGAACGATCAGGGATGCCAATTTCCCACAATGTTGGCCCATCTCTTGGAGGTTCATATACAAGATCACCCACATCAATGTCACAACCTGTTTTTTACATATCGTTCAATTGAAATATTGGTGTTATAAAATTCACAAGAAGAGCTAATATCAATTAGATTGGTGAGTTAGGAGATGAGACCTGAAGTTATGGTAATCACATCATTGTACCGATAATCCCCTATAAAACCAGGAACCCATGCGTAAAGATTATAGTCACCAGTTCGTATATCATTGATCATGAAGTAACCATCTGCATCTGCATTTGTCCAGAATTGGTATCCCTGATAAGAAGGTGATCAGCACATGAGAGGTTTTGCAGGTAAGGATATATCAACCATATATGATCTTCAATTTGTTGTCTTCTCAAAATGGTAGAGATAATATTTATAATAGTCACCTTACATTCTGTTTGCCATGATCCAACATCTCCGGGTGGAGCCAATCCCACATAAGCACCATTTGCTTTTATATATTCATCACTAACGTACCTAGACAAGTGTAATTAGTCATCATAAGTTGGGTCAAATTTAATTCGATTCCATTTTTTTTATTATTTGGATAGTGAAAATATATTGGCTTGATTACAATATAAATCAATCCATATTATTTCATTAGTTATAATCCAATTAAAGGAGAAATAAACTATATATAAACCGAACAAATAATACACACTGTTAATCAAATTTGGGACTTTATAATCTCAGGGCCTTAACCTTAACCATAAGATCAAGTAAAAATTCTTGACTAGGTTGTGTTTAAGACTAATGTTTTAAACCTGTCCAAAACTTCATTGATAATTTTATGGAACTTTGCTGGTAATGCTAGTATAAGTGTGAGATCCAAAAAACAACATTACCAATAAAATTCTCTAGAATTACCAATAGAGTTTTGAATGGATCTAAAACATTGATTTTAGACATAATCTAATCAAGAATTGCTCCTAAACTAAGACCTCATGGGCAATTTTTGATTTTTAATTACGAACAATTACATTAAGATATTCCAAAATAGAAATGAGAACAATGGCTGATCAAGAGTTAGCCTCTTTTCAAGCTTAATCTTACAGGTTGTAAAATAGGCAGCAAGAAATTAAAGGGAAAAAATATATATGGTGTTTAAGCTCAAAGAACAAATACCTACCTGTCCCGTATTTGTAATCTACCACTAATATTACCACGTTGATCTGATAATGGAAAATCCTCTGAGGCTGGAAAATCATAGGGCCAACTTTGAACTTCAATTAACATCTACAATTTCAAATTTTGTTAGTCTTTGCCCATTATTGCGAGAACATTTAATTTTTTGATTGATTATTTAACGAATATTTAAACCTGTTCTTTAGCATCTTCCCATAGCCAAAGCGGGTCGGTGTTATCCACCAAAGTATTGAGATAGATAAAAACAGGCCCAAAGACTTTCTTCCATGGCTCTTCTGATTTTATTTTCATCACCATATCCTCTCCCGCATAATGAGCACTTTGGAACATCTGATTGTAGAATTTTCGTAAGAGCCACCGCAATATGATTTAATTAGTTGCGATTGTAAAAACTATTATTTTACCAAATTCTAAACAATTTTTAACTCTATAACTGTAATTTATCAAATATTATTTTGACGAAACGGTACGGTTGCAACACCGTTACAATTGTAGATGAAAATCACAACTAAAGGTGTATTTTCATGCACATCATGGATCTACTCGAGACCATGGAAAATATATAAAAGTGTTAATCTTAATTAATTTTATAATTAAGGTTTTGTGCAAACAACTTACAGCAAGAGTGATAGGACCGACATGAGAACTAAGGTTTTGTTTGAGAGGTCCACCAGATCGGAACTCATAGCTGGGTGTGATTTGCCAAAACCCTGTTGGCCGATCCATGCATATCCATCCATGCACTTGAAGATCTTTGTTTTCACATGAGTATTGGTACTTATCATCCACCTGCACATAATGTAACTGTTAGTACTTAAATACACAATGTTGGTAAAAGGATCCATTAAAATTACTAATTCTATGGTGATTATTTTGCTTCTTTATGTGTAAATATGGTTGATAACACTACTATCGGGAGTTTGGAGGAGAAGAGAGGGAGAGGTACAGGGATGGGAAGTTAGGTGTTGGATGTTAAAAAAGAACGAAAGAGTAAAATATATTCCTCTTGTTTGGTTAGAATGGAAGGGAAAACAATGTGGTAAATTAATATATTTCAATCCCTTTCCATTTCATACCCCCAAATTCGAAGGTATTAAAAATTAGGGATTGGATCAAGGGTCCCTTCCCCTCCTGTCCCCTCCCCTCCAATCTCCTTCGTTCCCAACACATTGTAAAGAGCGGAAAAATACCTCTCCTTTGAACTCGGGTTCCACAGGATGAACAAGTAGAACAGCTTCTGGGTAAGCCAGGGCTCTACCTCTTCTTGGCAACCGATCCTCTGGTAGGGGCATGTGTCTTTGCCTGTTATCTGCTATTGCCATATACTGAAACCTATTTGGCCAATCATACAAAATTAGTCAATAATGGACTCATCTGCTATTTTGAAGTTAGTTAGTATTAAATTAACAAAAATTATAATTAAGATGATGATCTTTCCATGCATTAATTCTGATTTTCACTTGCTAGCTAGCTATCAACATGGACAATCTAATTAATCAAAGAATATAGGATAAATTAGAAGCAGTTTGCTTACTTTTTCTTACTAAGCTTGAATACAATCCTGGTTTGTGGCATGTTAAAAGCAGGCCACTCCTTGAGGTGCTCATAGATAGCGTAGGAATAGAAACCGGAGGAGTTTCGAAGCATTATAAACCTGAAAAATCATCATGTATTTACTTTCTAATTATATTGAGCTAAAACATATATATACATATCTTAAGGACTTATTCCATTTTCCATGTTTAGGCAATAACACCTCTTGTCTACGTTTAGGGGAGCAAGCTTGCCCGCAAGGGAGGGATTCCATTCTCTTGAGAAGGAGACTTCTACTTGCTCCTCAGTTTCCACTATAACTCTAAAACTTGTCCCTTTGATCCTGCATAGTGATAAGTTTTTGGTTCAGATCGATGGTAGCTTTTTTAATTATATACAAACATGTAAATATATTGGTTAACTTGGAAGAATAATTTGATGTAACAAACTAAAGACATATGTAATGAAAATTAATTAAATGGTATCAATCAAAATGTAATTAGAGCAGATATTTCTCATACACGTAGAATGTTCCTGTTGTTCCCGTTGTTCCTTCTTCACTCCAAACAAGGTCCCAGTACCTATGTGTAAATCCACCCGAATTAGAGCCAATCCTAGTACTTTATAAGGACAAACTATTAAAAAATTATTTATAATCTGAAAAAATATAAAGACAATTTCACAAAAAGCGTCCTTGATTTTTTGTTTTGTTTTTGTAATTTCACAAAAAGTGTACAATTGCCATTATTTATTTCATCCAAATGAAATAAAGTTTTTGAGCATAAAAAGCTTAATGAAAAAAAGAAATAAAACTTTATAATTTATTTGTTATTGTTCCTTAAACTTGAAAGATAACAAAATTTATATCCATTTTTATCAAACTTTTTATTTATTTATTTTAAAATTTAAATTTATTGTGAAAGGGTTGAAGGTTAGAGATATCTTTTCCCCTTTTTAAAGACTATTAGTGAAGGCACATATATTAGAATTGCTAGTAGGAGCAACTCGTTAGTGTTATAAAGGTCTGATTACAGTTGCCCTAGAAATATTAATAATTTATTTGATGATCATAGGCAGCCAGGAAGAGGAGAGTCTATGTTCAGTTTTCTAGCTCATGTTTGTACCATTTGGACTGCAAGAAACAAAGAAGCTATTCAAGGGGTGGTTGTGGAATCCGTCGAGGCTGAGCTTCACCAAGCCTTCTCTCTGGATAATGTTAACATCATATAAGGAGCTCATTATTGGCCGGCTCCAGTGCTAGGTTGGCTAAACCTGAACTCGGATGGAGTATTGAGAGGTTTGCGAGGTAGTCTTTGGGGGATTTTTCGTGATACAAATGGTGGTTGGATTTTGGGTATCCTGGCAGCATGTATACATCTACTGTGCTTGAGGCAGAATTGATGGGCATCAGGAACGGTCTAGAGATAGCGCGACTAAGGGTTATACCAGATTGCTAGTTGAGTCAGATAATCAAGAAGTCGTGGAGAGACTCTCGTCCTCGGTGGAGGGTTCCGGTGCGCTGGACGATTTAGTCCAGGACTGCAAGAACCTATGGTCTCGTTTGAAAGAAGGAAGCATGATCCGTCTTATTCCACGCGACTGCAACCGCATGCTGTGTTGATGCTTTAGTGAAGCTGAGCAGAGAGATAACGAACACAATTGTAGAGTTAAGCTCTCCCCCAACGGAGCTTAAGGATCTTCTCCTGAGAGACTCGGGCGGAGTTTAATATGTTCTCTTTTAAGTGAAAAGAAAAACCAGTAACAAATGTTTAGATAAAAACATTGAGATTTTAAAATTATTTAAATTTAATTTTCGTTTTTATTTATGAGTTTGTAAGAAAATTATTTATAAAGATATATTTATAAATTCAAATCATACTTTACATTAATTGTAATATAATTACCGTATGTAATGAAGTAATTTTTAACAAGTACCCAAAAAACACCGGTTAATATATTGATTTTGGAATTTGAATTGGCTAGATATCCTGACTATGCACATGTGTGCGCAGTGTGTGCACAGATTACGCATTATGTTTGTTAAAAAGCCTCAGTTTGGATAGTGGGTGCACAAATTGCGTAATGTGTATGCAATATACCTGCTAAAAGGTCTTAGTGTGCGCAGTTTGCATAATGCGTACTTGTACGCATAGTAAATATAATTTATAGATTTAACGTTATTAAATTTGGTACCATATTTTTTGCCAATTTAGAAAAAAGAATATGTCATATAAAAAAGTTGAAAAGATATACAATAAGGGATTGTAATGAGATGTACCCTCTATTATCTTTCTCATTACTAGCTTCAAGCAAATTGTCGATGCCATTATATTGTACTCGAGTAACAATGCCCTCTGGTTTTGATATTGTCACTTGGAGTATGCCGTTATCCATCACCAGCTGTGCATTTTCCATATGGCTTAAGTAAATCTAGATTAACCTTCAATAGGTATCTACTTATATTATATAAAATCTTTTATGATTTCTAGCATAGACTAAATATTTTAAAAGAAAAATCATGTAAAAAAATAAACAGAAAGCTAGGAAACTATATATTATATGCAAATATATATAATTTTTACATGATCATCTTCGATTTGCAATTGTACCCCTTGTGTTGACATAGTGGTAGTAAGAATTATATATTTTGGAGACGTAAGTCTTGATTGATCTCTGCCTCTGCAATCTGAAGATGGAATGTAGAATTAATAATACGAAGGCTTATTATAAAGAATCCATTTGCCTTAATTTGTTTACTTGAACTAGAGACCAAGCATTCTATTCCACCTTTTTTCTTGTGATTTCTTTACTCAATCGCCACCACTGCTTTAATTTACCGCACAAGGTAGAGCCGTGCAAGAGTCGCTTTGTACACTAGTACTGACGTTTCTCAAAAGTAAAAATATAAACAAAACTCAATTATAAGTCTTGACAAGTGCTCTAGTTGCATAAAAATGATTTTAGTTTTTAAAAACTAAAATCAGTTTTCGAAAATTCATTTTTATATTTGATAAATAATTTTCAAAAGTAATTTTTTAAAACAGTTTTTAAAAAACCAGTTTTCAAAAACTGTTTTATGAAAACCCTAAATTTGTGTTTTCTGACATAATTTTTGAAAAATAACCTTAAAATCAGTGTTCACTTCTCTGTTTTATTCTTCCTCCATGGTATATAAAAAATATTAAAATTTTAAAAATAAAATAATATTAATTATTTTAAAGTATTTAGTAAATATGAGAAATAAAATTAATATATATTTTAAATTTAAACTCAAAATTAAAAATAATTATAAGGTTTATCAAAACAGTTTTCAAAATAAGATTATCCAAACAACATTTCACTGTTTTCTGTTTTGAAAACAGTTTTCGAGCTACAGTTATCCAAACACATTTTCTTCATAAAACATCATAAAACTGTTTTCAATTTTTATTTTCAAAAAGAGTTTTAAAAAACTGAAAATGTAAAACTGCTACCCAAACATGCTCTAAATGGTTAGCACACTTATAACTGAAACACAAGTTTTCTTTATGTGAAAACATTTATTGGTCTACCTTAACTTTTACTCATATGAGCAAATTTAAAGTAAAAAATTTCACTCAAGTAGGCTGCTGAAATGTGAAAGAAAACATTCACAGAAAATTGGACTTTTAACCAAGCTAGTAAGACATCGAATGCCATGGGAAAAATGAGTGTTGAGATTTTGGCTTAAATCTTAAAAAAAAAAAAAAAAACTTCTAATTAGTTAGGAAAAATAATTTTATATTTTATAGTTATTTGTTCAAATAGGAGTATAAGTGGTTTCTTATGTTGTTTTTTTTTCTAATAGTATTAAAAAAATATTCTCTATATAAATGGGGTTTTAGAGAAGTTTTGAGCCACATTCAGAATTTCAATATACATCATAAATCAGAGAGGTTTACTACTAGAGTTAAGATGAGAGCTTTGAGTGTATTAAGGTTTTGAATTGTCAAGTAAAGAGCAATTGCAACTAAAGCTAGGTTGAAAACTTTAGTTGTATTGTTGTGAGGTAACGAGAGTTTAACAACTTTGCTATTTTTAAAGTTATAATTAAAGATTAATAAAGCAGTGAGTTTGTTGGTGGATATAGGTAAAAGACATTGTCGAGTTTCCTGATATCTTACTCTTTCTTTATTTTGCCTATTTGATTATTGTGACTAAGTTTTTTTGCTTAAAATTTGAGTAAATGATTTTAGAGATAAAATCCAACAAGTGGTATCATCTACCAACATACTACTCAACAAAACAGAATTGAAAAAGACTAATATACATACCATCATCCATCTTCTTTCATCAAATCACTCAATATTAATTTTGTGTCTTTTTTGTATTTTTGTCATTACAACCATAACCTTGATACCATTTGCTGAGATTTTTTCACAAAAAATTCACTAATTCAAATTTTAAGCAAAAAATACAACCACAACAATTAAATAAGTAAAATAAATATAGAATAAAAACATCAAAAATTAATATGATTTGACAATGTATTTACCTAAATTTACTAATAAACTCACTGTTTTGATATTTTCGATTACAATATTAAAAAAAAAAAACAAAATTACTAGCAGACTCAAAACATTTGTCGGCCTACCTTAACTTTAGCTCGCAAGCAAATTTAAAATCAAAATTCAGTCAAGTTGGCTGCTGAAATTGAAAGAAAACATACACCGAAAATTGGATTTTTAACCGAGCTAGTACACACGTCTCTGGCCAAGTGGATTAGTAATAATGAATCAGCCATATCGCCCCTGAAATCTAATACGCACTATAAAACAAAATCCAATTAATAAGAGATTGACAACCAATTTTGTTGAATCCAGCTGGTATAATTAATTAAAAGCATTTAAGATTGATATCTTCTGTGATTGAATCTTGGGCTCCAATAAGAAGCTGTTGATTCGTCTGTCGCCTGTAGTACTTGTAATTATACGCATCAAATAAATAAAAGTATTTTAAAATTTTTTTAATAAAAAATATTTTGTGATTGTTTATATTTTTTAAAGATATCTTGAGTTTGTTTTAAATTTTTTTTTATACCGTATGTTTTTATTACCAAAAAATATTTTGTGATATGTTTTTATCAATAAAAAATATCATGTATTATGTTTTTTTAATCAATCGTAAAGAATTTTTTGACACAAAAAATCTTCAAAGTATTTTTAAAATTTAAATCAATTATAAAGTATTTTTTATTAAAAAAGTTTTAAAATATTTTTTAAAAATATTTATATTTTTATAATCAAACCTAAATAAAATGATTTTTTGTCGACTTTGCTTTCTCTTCTCGTTGATTTTCTTGACAACCGTCCACTTTTCGGATGGAGCAACCGAAACTATATACATGATAATGAAAAAAATTTATAAACAAACACGATGCTCTTTTAGTTCCAACGAGACACAATATATTGTATCATTATTAGCGGTGGTAGATTCCTTTCTTTCGATATGTGAGACTGCATATTATTTGAACAAAGATTAAAGGAAATTATATGATAAAGTTAATTTCTGTTTTTTAATGAGAGAAGAATATACTCCATGATGCTCTTTTCTTGAAGGTTCATTAGGCAATTCTCCATCGTACACATGGCGTAATGTATGGGAAAGTATGTAGGTGTTGGCAAAAGGAAATCGTTGGAGGGTGGGTACTGGGGAGCGGATCAAGTTGTGGCATGACCCTTGGATAGCAGACCAGTGCCTTGGTCGTTCAAGTTAGTATCGCCGTGAATTGCTGTCCAAAAGTGCAATAGTGTCAATCCTTATTGATGTGCTAGACTTGGTTCTTTAAGCTGGTTGCATGAGGAATGGGAGGAAGAGGAAGTTGGGTTATAGCCTTATAGGCCATTGTCTCGTGGGTGATTTGGAATGATAGGAACCAGTTATTTTTGGAGAAAGCATGTCTCCAGCTGAGTTGGTTATTTTTGCCAAGGAATACAAAGAGGAAGTGTACGAAGTTTTTTCCCGGCAAAAGGGATGCTCAAGTTGAAAGAAGCCAATCTGGTGTGAAATGACAACCTCCTCAATACCCGTGCGTGAAAATACACTGATGGGGCCATTTTCAAAGAAGATCTATCTGGTGGTGTTGGTGTTCTAATTCGTGATGAGCAGGGAAATTTTCTAGCAGGCCTAACAGTAAGAGCGAAGAATGTAACAGACCCTTTTATTAGTGAAACCATGGCAGCAAGGCAAGCGCTAACCTTTGAGCATGATTGTGGGTTCCAGGAGATCATTTTGGAATGGGACTCGCTCCGTTTAGTGCAAGCTGTTGCACCGAAAGATGAGGACCTCTCTGCTGAAGGACATCGTTGATTAAGCTGTTAGCATCAAAATTTTGTGTTTAAACACCGCTATGTGCCGCGTCAAGCAAAAGCGGCTCCGTATTTGATGGCAAGGGAAGCACAGTACTGTAATGATGTTAGTATTTGGCTGAATGATGCACCTGTATCTTCAGTTTTAGGCTGATGCTATGTTTGTTGGTTTTTGAATTATTTTGAAGTTATTTTCTTTTCCTTAAAAAAAAAAAGAGTAAGCTTTCTTTGATAACACTGCACCCACATTTGCACGAGATACAATTACCTGATTTTCTGACAAAGAATATAAAAAAAATAGTAGAGTATATTTTAGCATCCATTTTTCAGGAATATATGCATTGATCTAGTTCTAATGAAAATAAGGTATAAGTTGGCACCATCTTTTTTCACGATCATTTAATTTGTTTTTACGGTATTTATTAATATTAAAAGAAACATTTGGATGGTTTTTTATCAAAAAATTTACCTATAAGTTTCTAATTGGAATAAGAAGATCCTTCTAAACGAATGTAATCATACATGATCCCTTGGAAGGGGCTGGTGCTTAGTGGTTGCGTAAGAAAAATGGTACTATTGTCTTCCGAAAGCAGAGAGCCTGGCGCATCCACATTATAAACCCAGTACAGCCCATGAATTCCATGCCTTGCAATCGTGTTGTCCTTTCCAATTTGCCCACTTGAAAATTGAGAGTTTGCTAAAGGATCATTGACCCGAACCTTTAGGTAACAAATTAAGATTAGTTATTGTAAATCTGCTTGCAGTGGAATCACAAGAAAATGAATCATATCCATATATGTAGCCTCTTTTTCACTCACTCTGCATGAGGTTCTTTATATACCTGTAATTCAGCAACATACGCAGTAGCCATTGCCAATCGCAGTTTATAGCTTCCACTTTTATCTATATAATCAAGATTAAACTTGATTTGCCATGTTGTTCCTTCATATGAGTTATCTTCTTTCTTCCTACATTGCAGCAGAAGCCATTGTTTTTTGATAAGTAGCAGCAAAAGCAATTGTTAATAGGTCTTGCGAGAAATTCTAGCTCAACATCAATTAGCCAATCCTAATGTGTTAATGGAAAATCCAACAGAGAGGAGAGAAAAACAAGCTAAGAAAGAGCCTTTCCACACATACTATCTTAGGTTTGTAAGCTAGTCATGCTAAAAATTGTAAACATCATTATTGTACAAAAAATTGACTTGAAGAACTCTTACATATTAAACATTTTACCAATTCTTTAAATTAATTAGTTATATGTTATATGACAACTACTAAAATTCTTTAAACATTTTCCCAATCCTCTCTATTGGGTACAACCTCGAGAGAGAGAGAAAAGAGAGCCATGGAGGATACAAGGGCTTCACCACCAAAAACCACCACCGCAAAGAGAAAACAGGAAATATCAGTGATGTCCCGCTTGACGAAGGATTGGTTATCCTTCTTTCTTTTTGTCAATTTGTAGTATTACGATTGTTAAGAGAGAGAAAATTCCAATCCGAATGCATTATTAAGGACTTTTTTCCAGATTTTATGGGCTGAAACAAAAGCATGAAACTGAGCTTGATCCAGTGACACCATTCATCAACACAACCCTTTTATATACAATTAGGTATCTTCTTCTAAAGTATGGTTTTATCTTATTTTTAAGGGGTTTTTATATTTTTCACTTGGGTATCGTTTTTTTAATTCAAAAGCTGGAATTTCAAACCGAAGAGGTTACAAACACTTCTAGGGAGGTATCCCTCCATGAATCAAAAAGATAAACGTCTATCCATAGGTGGGTCATAAAATAGAGAACAGAAGGAGAAATGAGCTCAACTCCCTTTCTTGCAAGGCCATCAACACAACCATTAGCTTCCCTGAAATAGTGACATGCATTCTGTTAAGAAAAATTACCGGATCGAAGCTAACACACAACTAAAGTGAAATGAGAAAAATAAAGATAAAATGGACACAAATATTTTATGTGGAAAAACCCCGAACAAATTGGGGTAAAAAACCACGGGTAAATGTAGGAGGATTTCACTATTGTAAAATATAGATTACAACATCTTCTCTCTAATTACAATGAGATAACAATTGTCTAATCTCTATTGTAATAGAAAAAAGAACTCTCTCACAAAATTGAGAAAATATTACTTATAAAGAATGAGTGCTCCATTAACCCTTTTTAATTGCCTTCCACTTTGTCTTGTGGTAGACAAGTCTCTATGTTTCTCTCCAAAATGAATGGTCAAGAGATTAGTGCTCCATTAACTTTGTCCCAATGAATGGTTCTCTCCAAAAAGAATGGTAGACAAGTCACTTGAAGAACTTGTGGTAGACAAGTCTCCATGTTTCTCTCAAAAAAGAATGGTAAAGAGATTAGTGCTCCATTAACCCTTTTTAATTGCCTTCCACTTTTCTTGTGGTAGACAAGTCTCCATGTTTCTCTCCAAAATGAATGGTTCCACTTTGTCTTGTGGTAGACAAGTCTCCATGTTTCTCTCCAAAATGAATGGTCAAGAGATTAATGCTCCATTAACTTTGTCCCAATGCTGCAACCATTATTAATCAGGGTGGAGAAAGTGGCTTTACCACTAAAAAGGCCACCTCTTATCACATTCTCCCATTTAAAGTCACTTTCGTAATCCTTCCATCCTTCCTTACTTGCCAAATCCATGTTTGCTTACATTTCCGCTAGACCACATAAGGATCTACACCATTTAAACTTGTCAGTGGTGATCGGCTTGGTTATAACATCTGCTAGGTTCTCGTCGGTGTGAATCTTCTGCATATCCACACTACCTTCTTCCACTACTTCTCGAACGAAGTGATACTAAACCCTTATGTGCTTTGTCCGTGAATGAAAAGCTGGATTCCTTTCAATGTGCAAGGCACTCTGACTGTCACAAAACAGAACAATCTTATCCTGTTTGTGCCCGAGCTCCTCCAATAACCTTTGTATCCAAACTGCTTCCTTGCAAGCTTGTGTAGCCGCTATGTATTCTGCTTTCGTTGTAGATAGAGCCACAACCGTCTGCAGTTTAGAAACCCAGCTTACAGCTCCTCCTACAAGTGTAAACACATAACCTGTAGTAGACTTGCTTTTATTGAGATCCCCTGCAAAATTTGAATCAATATAGCCTCTAACAGTAAAATCTGATCCTCTGTAACATAATGCAGCATCTGAGGTTCCTCTGATGTATTCTCAGAACCCTCTTCAAAGTATTCCAATTCTCTCCACCAGGATTCGCCATAAATCGACTAACCACTTCCACTGCTTGTGCAATGTCTGGTTTTGTACAAATCATAACAAACATCAAACTTCCCACTGCTAATGCATACGGTACTCGAGACATCTCCCTCCTCTCTCCTTCATTGCTAGGACACATACTTGAGGATAACTTGAAATTAATAGGAAGTGGGGTAGAAATTGGCTTACTATCTTGCATGTTAAAGCATCACAAGATCTTGTTGAAGTAGTTCTTCTGGGAAAGCCAAATCTTCATGTTATTTCTATCTCGGTGAATCTGCGTCCCTAGAATCTTGTTTGCTGGTCCCAAGTCTTTCATATCAAACTCCCTAGCCAACTGTGCTTTTAATTCTTAGATTTGATCTCTGTTGGGGCCTACTACCAACATGTCATCCACATACAACAACAAGATAATAAAATCATTATCACTATCAAACCTTTTGAAGTACGTACAATGGTCTGAACTGAGTCTGTTGTATTTAAAGCTAATAATGAAGGAATCAAATCTCTTGTACCAACACCTCGGCGCCTGTTTGAGACCATATAGAGATTTGTTCAACCTACAAACCAAGTTCTCATATCTTGTTTCAGCAAAACCTTCTGGTTGGAGCATATAGATTTCTTCTTCAAGTTCTCCATGAAGAAATGCAGTTTTCACACCCAACTGCTCCAGATGTAAGTCAAACGTAGCACATATAGCAAGGACTACTCTGATTGATGTAAGCCAAACCACTAGGGAAAATATCTCATTGAAATCAATACCTTCTTTCTGAGCGAATCCCTTTGCCACCAATCTTGCACGAAACCGTTCCACTTGATCATTACTATCCCGCTTGATCTTGTAAACCCATTTGTTACCTATGGCTTTTCTCCCATGTGGCAATGGTACCAGTTCCCAATTCTTGTTCTTATGTAGAGCTTTAATTTCTTCTTGCATTGCTGCCATCCACAAAGACACATCTGAGCTACTTGTAGCTTTTTGGAAAGTTGATGGCTCTCCATCCTCCTTTAAAAGACAGTATGCAACATTGCTCTCAGTAACATACTCCGAATGCCAAGCTGGTGGCCTTCTCTCACGAGTTGACTGGCGAACTTCTAGAGCCTCGGACTCGACTGGTTCTTGTACCTAGTGCTCTGGTGCTGCTTCAGTAGAAACTGGAGTTTTTTGTACCGAATTATTTTCCACCTATATTGTTGTAGTCTCTGAAACCTCTTTCGATGTGCTATCGTCTCCATCGTTTTGTAGTAGTTGATCTTCTGCAAAGATCACATCCCTACTGACAACAACCTTGCGGGTAGTGGGATCCCACAGGCGATACCCATTTTACTCCGTCAGCATACCCCAAAAATATACACCTCCTAGATTTCGGATTTAACTTCGTTCTTTCTTGGGCATTGTACATCACATACGCAGGACATCTAAAAGAATGTAAATTAGAGTAGTCCGCTGGCTTACCAGTCCACATCTCTATCGGTGTCTTTAAATCAATTGATGTTGATGGCGATCGATTTATCATATAACAGGTGGTTTTGGCTGCTTTTGCCTAAAAAGAGTTGGGTTGACCTACAGTCCTCAACATAGCTCTCATCCTTTCTGTAAGAGTTCTATTCATCCGCTCTGCCACTCCATTTTGCTGAGGCGTGTATGTGACTGTGAACTATCGTTTGACACCTTCCCTCTTTGTCGCCATCTATGTGCTCTCTTCCATTATCTGTCCTCAAGCACTTGATCTTTTTCCCAGATTCAAGTTCCACCTGCGCTATGAAGTCTTTGAATACCGAAAATACATCTGACTTCTTGATTGGATACACCCAACATCTCCTAGAGTAATAATTAATAAAAGATACAAAGTACTTTGCTCCTCCTAGGGACATTTCTGGAGACTCCCATACATCATAATGAATTAAGTCTAGAATGCATTTACTCCTAGCATCAGATCTGCTAAAATTCAATCTATGCTGCTTACTTGTAACACAATGCTCACAGAAAGATATATTTATCGATTTGAGCCCTGGAAGCAGCTTTCTGTCGGAGAGAATCTTCAAACCTCGTTCTGACATGTGACTTAGTTTGAGATGCCACATCATCGTCGACTCTTCTCCCTTGTTGATTGATGCGACACACGCATCAGCTTCCTTCTTTCCTCTTTTAGCATGAATAGATTTGTTGTGATCTTTTCTGCCTTCATAACTACAAGTGCACCTTTGACAATCTTCATGATCCCATTTTCGATATGGGTCTTGCATCCAAGACTATCTATTTGCCCCAAAGACAATAGATTCTTCCTCAGGCCCTTCACGTGTCGTACATCCTGAATAGTGCGAACTATACCATCAAACATCTTTATCATGATAGTACCAATACCAGCAATCTCCAAAGTATGATCATCACCCATGTGTACAGAACCTCCTGAGACTGGTTCATATTTGTGAAACCATTCTCTCCGAGATGTCATGCGCCATATTGCTCCTGAGTCTAGTAACCAGATGTCAGCGAACTGCTTTCTGCCTCTAACTGTCGTTGTTGACTCGCTGTATAGAACTTCACCACCATCTGAGGCACTTGCCACATTCCCTTGAGCATTTGATGACTCAGGGACTTCGCTCTTCTTTTTGTACCAACAATCCTTCTTGACATGCCCTTTCTTGCCACAGTTGTAGCACTTGAAATTCTTCTTATTTCTTGATTTCAATCTACCATGATTCCGACTCCCACTGGGGCCACGTTCCGTTGATCTTCCTCTCGTCATCGTCAAAGCTTCCACTTGCTGCGAACCTATAACAACCCATCCCAGGTTGGCCATCTTCGAAACGGTGTCATCACATTTTGAGAATCCCAGCACGACACATATATACAATATAAATCTGATGAATATTTACAAATATTTATTTCATTTTCTCACTAGTCTGAGGATGTTGACACATACGTGGCTTACAGAAATTGAATCCGTCTAACTTTGGACCCAGTAAACTATTTGTCCTGTCTGCTACCAGAAATCATTGTACAATGAAGGGTGAGCTTCACAAGTTCAGTGAATTAAATTTACTAAAAGTATTCCAAATTCCATAAATAGTATTTTAATATTTAATCTTTTATTTTTCATATAACCTGATGACAAATTTCTATTATCATTACACATATCGTAAGATTTATTCTCTATCAATCTTTTCTTCTCAATCATTGGTCCACCTTAAGACCATCAATTATCTCATAATTACCTCGTAATGAGGTTCACATCATAAAGTCTACCATTTAGATAAGTCTTATCACCATACTGTCTTTTTCTATGAGACTAAACTATCTATAATTAAATTCACAATAATATCCCACATATCAGCATTTCAAGAATCTCATCAGCATAGCTGTCTCTTTTTATGATACTCAGCCATCTATAATTAAATTCACAATAATATCCCACATCTCAGCATTTCGAGAATCTCATCATCATAGTTGTCTCTTTTTATGAGACTCAGCCATCATACACGACAATATACCACATCTCAACATTTCAATAATGTAGCAATAATTAAAACAAATGCAAATACATGAATGATTATGATGGGAATATCTTCCCACCTCTCGACAGGTTGTTATTATCTTAGACCGGCCCCTTCCCGGTTCTTTACTTTGCAACTTGTCCCGGTTGCCATGGAATTTTTTCAGCATATACCGGTTGTCACAGTGTTCTTTTTATTTCTAGCCCATATTGGCTGTCACTGTTTTTTAATTAGACCGACTGCATTCCTGGTTCTTTTCTCTTTATTTAATGCATATGTATATGAGCAATAATATGAAATATGCATATAAACAGCAATATAAAAACAACAGATAAATTTAAAACACTTAAATTGGCTATCTTGATTATTCTAAAAAATTCCTCTCATCCCAAATCACATCAAATAATCCATTAAAGCTTGTCAAGATTCACCCAAACTTCATCCCAAATCATATCAATTCATCCATCAAAGTTTGTTAAGATCCACTAAAATTTATCTCCTCAAAAATTAATATCAACATCTCAACCATAGCTCATCAAGAATTTCACTTCTCACTTCTATTATTAAATCAACTCATTTTTCTAATAATATTTCTTCTCACATAATAATTTTCTACAATTCTAACATTTATATCATATCTATTCACCCAAAAATTTATCCACCACCCAATCATACTATAATAATTAAATTTAATAATATCACCAAATAATTGATTTTTTTTATTTAGACTACTTAAAGTAAATCCAACTCACCTTGTAGCATTTAAAGCTACTCGTTGGTGACCTTCTTGCCTTTCCCATTATTCTCAAAAATTTCTCCCGTTGTAGATAGTCAACACCTGACATAATATTTGTATTAAATTTCTAATTATTTCTTAAATTCATCATAAACCACTCCCTTTGAAAATTTCCACTTTGATTTCCTGAGAATTTCATAAATGCTGAAATTTTAAAATAAACATTACCTTAGTACCTTCTGTTATTCTGATAACTTCCCGAAATTCGCTATAAAATATTTCTAAAAATCTCTTCAAAATTTTGCTCTCTCTTTGAACTCCCAAATATTTAAAGAAAACAGATAAATTATATGAAACTAACCAAAATTCTTTTGCGTAACTTGCCTGAACTTATCGTACCTATTTATATGAGAGAGCTTGGGCTCAGTAGCCCCTCTCTTATTCTCTCCACGATTTGGAGAGTTTTAGAGGTAAGGCATAATTACCTTACCGACATAATCATTTAATTTTTTTTTTACTTTTGTTTTTATATACTTTTATTTTACTTTTACTATTCTTTTACTTTTTGAGTTAAATTTTTATTTATTTATTATTATTATTTTTTTTTCTTCTTCTAATCTCACACTTACGTGAGATGAATTTTTTTTTCTTTTCTTCTAATGACATCTATGTCCCAAAAATCTTTTAATGACGTCTACGTCCCAAAAATCTTTTAATGACATCTATGTCCCAAAAATCCTTTAATGATGTCCACGTCCCAAAAATCCTTTAATGACGTCCAGGTCCTAGAAATCCTTTAATGATGTTCATGTCCCAAAAATCTTTTAATGACGTCCACGTCCCAAAAATCCTTTAATAACATCCACGTCCCAGAATTTTTTTTTGAATTATTTAATTCAATACTAAATCATTCACGTAACTTCATGTCATATTTATTAAATTACTTATTTACCCTTACTTTACAAATACGAGTATTACAATTCTACCTACCTTACAAAAATTTCATCCTCAAAATTTCTTTACTTTGCTCCAGAAACAATTGTGAATAATACTTCTTCATAATTGTCTCACACTTTTGCGTAATCTCTTCAACATCCTTATTCCACTACAGTACTTGAACTAATGCAATTTCCTTTATTATACAAAACTTGTTCTTTTCTCCAAAATCCTTATTGATACTTATATGTACACCCAATCTTTTTGAATTTTTATAACTTAGCTCGAAATATCATGTAAACACTAAGTGAAACATCAAATATAAATGTTCTAATTCTGGAGGCAAATCCAAGCTATTCACAACTAGTCCAACTTTCTCAACCACCTCACAGGGTCCCACAAATCTCTAGCTCAACTTTCATTTTCTGTTTAAATCTCAATACACTTTTTCATTGAGATATTTTTCAATACACCCAATTACCTACTTGAAATTTAAGAGATCTCATTTTATTATTAGTATAGCTATTCGATCTACTCTATGCTACTTTACGGTTCTTTCTAACCAATTTGATCATTTTAGCTGTTAACTCAATGATTGATGGACCAAATATATTCCTCTCTCATTTCTTCCAAATATATAAGAGTTCTACACCTCTTACCATACAATGTCTCAATCGATGTCATCCAATACAAATTTGATACTATGCTTAATGGTGCTCCGTACAATCGTACAATCTCAGCTACATCATTCTTCAATCCTGACCACCAGAAATTTCGTCTCTATCCTCTATACATCTTATTGTTACTTAATTGCATCAAATCTACATAATTATGTGCCTCTCTCCTTATATCTTTTCTCAACTCTGCGTTATTGAAGACACTATTTTTATCCAGAATACCATCATTTCAAATTTTGAACTTATGTTATACTCAATACTTAATCTTTTCTATCTCTCCATCTATACCTTGCATCTCTAAAGCATTTTACTATGGATGACTGTATAACTATATTCTTTATCCATGATCCTCTACTACTGGTATTCTACTTTATTCTCAATTTTATAAATCCTTCATCAATTTCACATTAAGGCTCCCACTAGCAGTTAACTTTCTTGTAAACTTTCTACTCAATGTATCAACTATCACCTTCGCATTTTTTTCTAGATGATAGTGAATTGTACAATCATCGTTACTTATTAACTCAATCCACCATATTTGCCTCTAATTCAACTTCCTATGGATAGGTAAGTATGTTCAACTTTTATAACACATGACTATCCCACAAGTATCTCCATACTGATGATGTCTCCAATCTTTAAAGTAAACGCTATAAAGGTCCATTCTAAGCATGATTGTGGAAACTTCTATCATGAATCCTTAATTTCTTATAAGTATGGCCCACAACGTTCCTATGCTACACATATCCCAATCATTGATGTAACATATCACTATACACCACAAATCCTTCATTACCAGAAGGAAAACACCAATACTGGAGTTGTAGTCAATATCTCCAATTGGAATTTTTTTTCTCACACTTCCCTCACCATACAAATCCCACTTTTTCCCTGGTCAGTCTCTTCAACTGTATTTCAAAAATAAAAATTTCTGAAAGGATCTTCTATAATAACCAGTTAACCCCAAGAAGATTTTGATCTCAGTCACATTAGTTGTTCTCTCCCAACTTAACATTGTTTCTAACTTTTGTAAATCCACTGCTATCCATTTCCTGATATTACATTTCCAAGGAAGTTGTTTCATTAAATCAACACCCACACTTAGAGAACTTTGTATATAATTTCTCTTTTCTCAGAATCTTCAACACACTGTCTAATTGTTTCATATGTTGTTCTTCCTCCTTAAAATACATAAGGAAATCAAATACAACCATAAACTTGTTAAGATATGGTTTAAACACTCGATTCATCAAGTTCATGAATGTTTCTGGAACATTAGTCAACCCAAATAGCATCACCAGAAACTTATGACCATCACTTGTCATAAAAGCAATCTTAGACATATCTCTTTTTATTATCAAATGGGTGATAACCTAATCTCAAATATATCTTAGAAAATACTTTCACTCCTTGCACTGCTCAAACAATTTATTTATCTTGAGTAAAAGATCTTTGTTCTTATTAAACTATCTGTAGTCTACACATACTCTTATCATTCTATCTTCCTTCTTTACTAACAATATCTGACTCCTCAAATACATTAGGTCAGATAAATTGTTTGTCCACAAATTCTTAAAATGATACATTCAACTCTCTCAATTCAGCTGACGTCATTCTATAGGGGGTTATTAAATATATGTGATGATCCTGGTATCACATCAATTAGATAAATTAATCTCCTTACTTGGAGGCAACCTAGGCAACTCATCAAGAATTTCATTAGAATAATCTTTCACCATTAAGATTTATTCTAACTTCCTATTTTCTTTTTTAGAATCTATTTTGTATGTCAAATACTCCTCACAACCCTTCTTCAACCATCTACTAGTAATCAAAGTTAAATAAGATAATTCGAGAGTATGTTATGTTCTTTCTAAAAGTTAAACTTTTCATATCCATATTTTGAACACTACATTCTTTCTAAAACAATTAACCATATTCAAAAATAATAAATCAGCTTCAGATTTCTATCACTGATACGTATCACACAACCCTTGTAAACATGTATGATTATCATTCTATCTTTAGTGGGAACTTCAAAAAATATATTTTGTATCAAAGGATTAATACATACTTTGATAAACTTTATATGAACACTGAATGCAAAAGAATGAGTTGTATCAACATCAGCCAACATTGATATGTCCACCTTCTCTACCCAGAAAGCACTTCAAATTTTGAAAATTCTAAGATAAATATCTTATCTGAATATATCTATAACAAACTTTTGTCTCTTTATCCCACATCAGATTACCACTTTCCTTTGGTGGCATACTTAATTCCTCTGCCATTACTCCCAGTTCCCATAACCTGTCTCCAAAATCTAAGGGTCCCACCAATAGTATTATGAGATAAAGAAGTAATAGATTCTGTTTGTCTCTGATTCTGTACTTCAGTTCCCTGTAACAAGGAATGCCTCCTCTGGGGTGGTCTCTCATACTATTACTACCTTTATAACCTTCATGTCTAAGCCTTTTTAACCATTTTTTTCCCTTAAACTCCATCACATCTCTCTCAATCTGAAAGGGTATATCCATATATCTGACATAATTAATATCCCTCATGTATGATAGTATTTATCAAACCTTAAAACATAATTCCTCTATGAACTTCTTACACTTTTTCTCCTTTGGGTATACCATTTTCGGTTCAAACCTCGATAAAGCCACAAATCTTCCTTCATACTGAGCCACAGTCAACACACTTACCCAAAATAAATAAAATCTCTATCTTGTTGGGTTCTAAAGGTCTAAGGAAAGTCTCTATCAAGAAAAAATTCCTTAAACCTATTCCAGGTTAAGAGTCTAAAAACATCTGCACTTACATTGGGAAGAATATTCTTTCATTATTCTAAAACTTCTCCTTCTAACTCGAATGAAACAAAAGTGACCATCTGTCCATCAGTCACTGGTAAAGTACCAAATAATCTCTCTACATGTTTCTCCCAAAACTTAGGCTTGAAAGAATTTATAGATCCTTTAAACAACAAGGCATTCAGCTTAAAATATTCCCTTTGTATTTCGTACATAAACTCACTTTTTCACATTCGAGCATCTACTATTATTAGATTTATAACAACCTCAGGCCATGCTCTAGCCTGTTCATCAAGTCTATGCAATCAGCTATCAATTCTGTTATCTGATACATTCATTTTCTCAAAAGCATGTGCAAGAGCTTATTTTAGCCTATCCCTTTCAACTTCAGATTCTCTCATACCTTTACTAATATCAATTCTATTACTAATATCCATCATACTATTTACACGTTCACTTCTGGGAATCACAGATTCAGACTCAACCCCGACTTGTCAAAAATATTGTGGGCCTACCATGCCTTCTCAAATCAACAACTCTAACTCTAACTCTAACGCGTCCACGTGTCATCCTCAGACTGTTTATTATAATTTACTTTAATCTTCCACTTTCTTACTTTTTATGTAGTCTACAAAATCATAAAACCTAATGCTCTTATACCAAAATTGTAACGACCCATCCCAGGTTGGCCACCCCCGAAATGGTGTTATTACATTTTGAGAATCCCAGCACGATGCATATATACAATATAAATCTGATGAATATTTACAAATATTTATTTCCTTTTCTCACTAGTCTGAGGATGTTGACACATACGTGGCTTACAGAAATTGAATCCGTCTGAGTTTGGACCCACCAAACTACTTGTCATGACTGCTACCTGAAATCATTGTACAATGAAGGGTGAGCTTCACAAGTTCAGTGAATTAAATTTACTAAAAGTATTCCAAATTCCATAAATAGTATTTTAATATTTAATCTTTTATTTTTCATATAACCTGATGACAAATTTCTATTATCATTACACATATCGTAAGATTTATTCTCTATCAATCTCTTCTTCTCAATCATTGGTCCACCTTAAGACCATCAATTATCTCATAATTACCTCGTAATGAGGTTCACATCATAAAGTCTACCATTTAGATAAGTCTTATCACCATACTGTCTTTTTCTATGAGACTAAACTATCTATAATTAAATTCACAATAATATCCCACATATCAGCATTTCAAGAATCTCATCAACATAGCTGTCTCTTTTTATGATACTCAGCCATCTATAATTAAATTCACAATAATATCCCACATCTCAGCATTTCGAGAATCTCATCATCATAGTTGTCTCTTTTTATGAGACTCAGCCATCATACACGACAATATACCACATCTCAACATTTCAATAATGTAGCAATAATTAAAACAAATGCAAATACATGAATGATTATGATGGGAATGTCTTCCCACCTCTCGACAGGTTGTTATTATCTTAGACCGGCCCCTTCCCGGTTCTTTACTTTGCAACTTGTCCCGGTTGCCATGGAATTTTTTCAGCATATACCGGTTGTCACAGTGTTCTTTTTATTTCTAGCCCATATTGGCTGTCACTGTTTTTTAATTAGACCGACTGTATTCCTGGTTCTTTTCTCTTTATTTAATGCATATGTATATGAGCAATAATATGAAATATGCATATAAACAGCAATATAAAAACAACAGATAAATTTAAAACACTTAAATTGGCTATCTTGATTATTCTAAAAAATTACTCTCATCCCAAATCACATCAAATAATCCATTAAAACTTGTCAAGATTCACCCAAATTTCATCCCAAATCATATCAATTCATCCATCAAAGTTTGTTAAGATCCACTAAAATTTATCTCCTCAAAAATTAATATCAACATCTCAACCATAGCTCATCAAGAATTTCACTTCTCACTTCTATTATTAAATCAACTCATTTTTCTAATAATATTTCTTCTCACATAATAATTTTATACAATTCCAACATTTATATCATATCTATTCACCCAAAGATTTATCCACCACCTAATCATACTATAATAATTAAATTTAATATTATCACCAAATAATTGATTTTTTTATTTAGATTACTTAAAGTAAATCCAACTCACCCCATAACATTTAAAGCTACCCGTGGGTCACCTTTTTGCTTTTTCCGTTCTTCTCAGAAATTTCTCCCGTTGTAGATAGTCAACACCTGACATAATATTTGTATTAAATTTCTAATTATTTCTTAAATTCATCATAAACCACTTCCTTTGAAAATTCCTACTTTGATTTCCTGAGAATTTTATAAATGCTGAAATTTTAAAATAAACATTGTATTAGTACCTTCTGCTATTCTGATAACTTCCCGAAATTCTCTATAAAATATTTTCAAAAATCTTTTCAAAATTTTGCTCCCTCTTTGAACTCTCAAATGGTTAAAGAAAACAGATGAATTATATGAAACTAACCAAAATTCTTTCGTGTAACTTGCCTGAACTTATAGTACCTATTTATATGAGAGAGCTTGGGCTCAGCAGCTCATCTCTTATTCTCTCCACGATTTGGAGAGTTTGAGAGGTAAGGCATAATTGCCTTACCGACATAATCATTTAATTTTTTTTTTTACTTTTGTTTTATATACTTTTGTTTTTATATATTTTTATTTTTATATACTTTTATTTTATTTTTAGTATTCTTTTTCTTTTTTACTTTTTGACTTAAATTTTTATTTATTTATTATATTATTTTTTTTCTCTTCTGATCTCACAATTACGTGGGATCATTTTTTTTTCCTTCTAATGACATCCATGTCCCAAAAATCTTTTAATGACGTCTATGTCCCAAAAATCCTTTAATGACGTCCACGTCCCAAAAATCCTTTAATGATGTCCATGTCCCAAAAATCATTTAATGACATCCATGTCCCAGAAATCTTTTAATGACATCTACGTCCCAAAAATCCTTTAATGACGTCCACATCCCAGAAATTTTTTTTTGAATTATTTCATTCAATACTAAATCATTCACATAACTTCATGTCATACCTTGTTAACCAGGCAGACCAAGGGGGTTTTAGGTGATGGATAGCAGAGGAAACTGCATTAGAGCTGAGTCAAATAACCAAATTTTGGGAGAAAAAGTTATTTATCTCACGAGGAATAACATAAAGAACAGACTTCTTTAGCAACAAGCAGTCTCTAATAATGTTTGGTACTCTCAGGGGATTATAGAAACTACAACATGATGAATATTCTGTTTATACATTGAAAGGATTATGTAGTGATTTACATTTCAGTATCTTAGAGGAAGATTCAATGATATTTTATTTTTTGGAATTAGAAGATGGGGGCCCTTCTAAACGGATGTAGTCATACATGACTCCCTGCAAAGCGCTGGAATTCATTGTTTGAGTAAAAAATATGGTATTATCCCCTTCTACAATTTGAGCATTGGACAGTTGTATGTTGTATAGCCTGTATAGTCCATGAATTCCATGTCTAGCAATTGTGTTGTCTTGCCCGATTACGCCTGTTGTGAATAGAGGAAGATCTTCATTTGGATAATTGATCCTAACCTATAACAAAGGTTCATCATGTAACTTAGTGTTAATCAACATATATTTACATTTTGTTTCGAGTAAATTGAATTGAAAAAATAATTTATTTATCGATGAATTAAAATGAATTTTTATGTTTAGAGACATGAATTCTCTACCATTGAAACATGTCTTTTTGGTGATGTTGATGGTGGATTTAAAACCTAACTCATTAAATCCAACATTTGATTTTCAACGTTCGATGAGGTAACTTTTAAATCCACTACCAATAAAACAGATCTTAACCGCAAAAAGTATGTTTAGAACATTGGAAATAAATGAGATTGCATCTAATGTTTGGATTCTGAACCCTTTCATTCGAGAAATTCATACTTGGACCCGATGTAAAACATCATTTTTGCATCGAATGAAAACTTTATTGGTAATTGTTGAGTAACTTTTTTGGTAACATCCGTACAATTACTATTCATGTTACGGTGAAATTACCTAACAATTATCAGTGAAGTTTCCATCCGGTGATAAAATAGTGTTTTATACCGAATGCATACAAGAATTTCTCTTTTCATTGGATAACTTTGCTATTTTTGTCCAACTATATAAAAGAGAATTTTGGTCAACATAATTTATTCTTTTCATTTTGTAAAGTTTATTTGCAAATTCTATCATTTTTGATAGGATTTGCAACCAGTTCACTCAATTCAATAGTGACTTTATTTACAAATAAATTTCGTGTTCTTTTTGTCTTTACAAATATGTCAATTTATAGAATTTATTTGTTTCAAGCATAATCTTAATTAGACTATGTGTTATCAATGGAAATGTCAGAACATCGAGTTAGTTGTATATACGTACCTGCACTTTTGCAACATTTGTTATTTTTGTTCAACTATATAAAAGAGAGTTTTAATAAACATAATTTACACTCTTCATTTTGTAAGGCTCTTTTTTTTTTTTTGTAAATTCTATCAATTTTGATAAGATTTACAACAAGTTAATTCAATTCAATAGTGAACTCACAAATAAATTCTATTGTTTTTATTTTTGTTTTTTCAAACATAATAATTATAGAATTATAAATAAATTTCATAAAATTTATAGAGTATATTTGTTTTAAACATACTCTTAGACGACATAGAAATGTCGGATCATTGAGTCATATATATATATATATATATATATATATATATATATATATACACACACATATATACCTGCAGTTCTGCGACATATGCAGTTGCTAGTTCCAATCGCAACATATAAGTTTGAGTTTGCTCCAAATTGTGTTGTTTAAACTTAATTTGCCACGTAGTTCCTTCATATGTGTTATCATCAATGTTTTTCCTACGAAATACCAGTAATGCTTAGTTATTCCATTAATCTTACTGCATCACAAACAACATCTTTAAAAAATGAATTAACATTAATATGAATAATCAAACCTTGTAGCATGAGCAAAAAACCAATCTTTTTTGTAGTCGTTGATGCCAACAGTGTAAACTAAATCTCCATTAGGATATAAATCTGCATATCTTTCCCATAGTCCATACTGCCTGAACTTGTTCCCATACAAAAAGATAACGAAGAGTTTGAATTTGCATTGATTAATTAGCCTCGAATTACAAGCATAGGTGTTCAAGTGATGTACCAAGAGCTTGTTTCATGTCAAATGTAGAAGATGCTTTAAGAAAAAAAATTCCACCATGTGAGGTATTGCAATATATATTATATGTTTTGAATAATTCTAACATGTCGACTATTATATATATAGATAGGAAAAGTAGAGAGAAAAAAAAAGAGAAAAAAGAGGTGCGGAGAGCATTTTTGTATTGTTTGGCAGAAAAAAAGGTTGGGGAATCGATGTTTTCTTCTTAGATGCACAAAACACTAATTCCAAATCGAAAAATATTAAAAAGTGTTGAATAATTGCCTTGAATTAGTGGTAGGCCAAATTGAGTCAAAAGTTGAGTCCACTTTATTGCATTATTTGTGGCTCAATTTGTGGCTTAATTTGTGGGTCAAAAACATATTCTACTTTCAGCCATGGTGGAAGACAAAGCCTTCATCATTCTTCTTGCAATTGGGTAACATAATTATTAGCATCCATTGGCTTTGTCCTTTGGAGTCTTTTTGTGAGCATATAAAAGACATTCCAACATGAAGTATTCACATCAAGAAGAAAGAGAAGTTAAGAGAGAAATTGTGAGATTGTATGTATTGACTAAAGCCAATTTTGTAAACACTGTTTGTATATTCTCTCACTATAGTGAAATTTTTTGTCTCTACCCATGAATATAAGCTTTAAGTTGAACCACGTAAATTTGCTGT
The DNA here is from genome assembly GCA_023935145.1 of Bretschneidera sinensis. Classification (NCBI taxonomy): domain Eukaryota; kingdom Viridiplantae; phylum Streptophyta; class Magnoliopsida; order Brassicales; family Akaniaceae; genus Bretschneidera; species Bretschneidera sinensis. The sequence goes on from CM043697.1 coordinate 145,272,748, forward strand.
CTCTCTTTTTATCTTACTTTATTATTTTATGGCTATTAGTCAATCAACCTACGATCCTGTCTCGATCTATTCTAACAAACTGGTATCAGAGCTAAGTTTTGTCTATTTTTCTGTGAGGTTACTGTTCACATGAATAGTGAATTTTATGAATAGTAACATTTTGTTCAGGATCATTTTGTTAGATCGAGATGTCGAAAATGAAGTTTGATATTGAGAAGTTTGATGGAAACAACAGTTTTAGCCTATGGCAAGTTCGTATGTTTGCCATTCTAACCCAAAATGACTTGAAGAAAGCACTACTGGGGAAAGTGAAGAAGCCTACCGGCGTGAGTGATGAAGATTGGGATGACCTGGATGACAAGGCTCTATCCGCAATCCAACTGAGTCTTTCAAATGATGTCTTACAGCAAGTTCTCTTAGAGAAGACTTCTGCAGCCTTATGGGCCAAGCTAGAGGAGCTATACTTGACTAAATCCTTGGCCAACAGATTGGTTATGCAGCAGCGCCTTTATAGTCTCCGTATGACAGAAGGTTCCTCTCTCAAGTCCCATATCAGTGAGTTTATCTCAATTATTAATGATTTGAAAAATCTTGAAGTTATTATTGGGTATGAAGATCAAGCTCTCTTGTTATTATGTTCATTACCACTCTCATACAAAAATTGTAGAGACACAATAATTTATGGTAGGGAAGAATTAAATTTTGATGATGTGATATCTTACTTTATGAGTAAGGAGAAATTGGATAATGAACTTTTGTCTAGTAAGTCTGATGATCAGGGTTCCAGTTTTGTTGCAAGAGGCAGATCCAATGATAAAGGCTTTGATGGTGGTAAGAATAGAAGAAGATCAAAGTCAAGAGGAAAGCACACAAATTTGACTTGCAATTATTGCAAGAAGAAGGGACACATCGTAGCGGAATGCTACAAGCTGCAGAACAAAAAGAAGAATGAATGGCAAAATGACAAGGGAAAGTAGAAGGAAGAAACAACTGATGCTGATATAGCAGAAGAAAAAGGTGATGATGTTCTATTTGCAACTGACAAGTCCAGATCCAATGACGAGTGGATTCTTGATTCTAGATGTTCTTATCATATGTGCCCCAATAGAGATTGGTTCTCCACACATGATTTTGTTGAAGGTGGAGTTGTTCTAATGGGAAATAATGCAACTTGCAAAACTGTTGGTGTAGGCACAGTAAAAATCAAGATGCATGATGGAATTGTCAGGACATTGACTGATATCAGACATGTACCTGATTTGAAGAAAAATCTTGTTTCTTTGGGCATTCTGGATGCCAATGGCTGCAAATCTGTGATTGAGTATGGGAACATAAAGATTGGTCGTGGTGCTCTTGTTCTCATGAAAGGAAAGAAGTCTGGCAATCTATACACCTTATTGGGTTCAATAGTTACAGGCTCTGCAGTAGTTTCCTTATCCATGTCAGATTCAGACTTTACCAAGTTGTGGCATATGCGCCTTGGGCATATGAGTGAGCAGGGATTAGCTGTAGTCAGTAAAAGAGGTCTTTTACTTGAAAGAAAGATTGAGAAACTGGATTTTTGTGAGCATTGTGTCTTTGGAAAGTAGAAAAGAGTCAGCTTCAACAATGCAATTCATAGAACCAAAGGTACTCTTGATTACATTCATTCTGATATATGGGGGTCTTCCAGTGAAATTTCCAAAGGAGGAGCCAGATACTTGCTAACGATTATTGATGATTTTTCTAGAAAGACTTGGGTCTATTTTCTCAGGCACAAGAATGAAGTATTTGGCATTTTCAAGCAATGGAAGACCTTATTGGAGAAGCAGACTGCGAAGCAAGTCAAGAGACTCAGAACAGATAACGGTCTTGAGTTTTGTGATTCAGAGCTTAATCAATTCTGCAAAGATGAAGGCATCGTCAGACATCGGACTGTGAGAAAGACACCACAGCAGAATGGTGTCGCAGAGAGGATGAATCAAACACTGTTAGAAAGAACTCGATGTATGCTTTCTAACGCAGGTCTTGGCAAGGAATTTTGGGCAGAAGCAGTCAATTTAGCATGTCATTTGGTGAACTGCTCTCCTCACAGATCATTTGAACTTAAGACACCTGAAGAAGTATGGTCAGGTAGCCCTTCTGATTACTCTAACTTAAGAATATTTGGTTGCCCTGCATATGCTCATGTGAATGAAGGAAAATTGGAGCCTAGGGCGAAAAAATGCATTTTTCTTGGTTATACTTCTGGTGTTAAGGGTTTTCGCTTATGGTGTCCTGATACTCATAAGTTTATGATTAGCATAGATGTTACTTTTGATGAATCTACTATGCTTCACCCTAGAAAAGAATTGTCTGTTCAGTGTGATACAGGGAAGGAGAATGAACAAGAGAAGGTGGAGCTTGAGGTTGGTACCTCATCATCTGCAAATCCTAATCCTATTCAATTTGGAAGTTCGTCTGCAGGTGGAGAGACACACCATGAAGCTGAGCATCACACTCTAGCTGGTGGAAGACAAAGGAGACAGATAAAGCCACCTCAACAGTATGGTTTTGAAGATATGTTGGCCTATGCATTAAATGTTGCAGAAACCATTGATGTTGTCGATCCAACCTCATACTTTGAGGCCATCAGTTCATCTGATGCAGACAAATGGCTCGTTGCAATGCATGAAGAGATGGAATCTATAAAGAAAAATGACACCTGGAAATTGGTCGAACCACCTAATGGTAAGAAAATTATCGGGTGTAAATGGATATTTAAGAAGAAGGAAAGAGTCACAGGTGTTGAAAACACCAAGTATAAGGCATGATTAGTAGCGAAAGGCTACAGCCAGGTGGAGGGAGTTGATTTTAATGATGTTTTCTCTCCAGTTGTTAGACATACTTCTATTCGTGTCTTACTTGCTTTAGTTGCAATGCATAATTTGGAGTTGGAGTAACTTGATGTGAAAACAGCCTTTCTTCATGGTGATCTTGATGAACAAATCTATATATAGCAACCAGAAGGTTTTGAAGTTGAAGCCAAGGAAGATCATGTTTGTCTTCTAAAGAAATCCTTGTATGGACTCAAGCAGTCTCCACGCCTGTGGTATTGAAGGTTTGACTCTTTTATGCTGAGTATTGGATTTTCTAGATGCAAGTATGATAGTTGTGTCTACTATCAAAGACTTGATGATGGTACTTTCATATATTTGTTGCTATATGTTGATGACATGTTGATTGCAGCAAAAAACATATATGAAATTAATAGATTGAAATCTCAGCTAAATGATGAATTTGAGATGAAAGACCTAGGTACAGCAAAGAAAATTTTGGGAATGGAGATCAACAGAGACAGAGGTGCAGGTAGATTATTTCTGTCACAACAGAAATATATTGAGAAAGTCCTGAAACGTTTTGGTATGCATGATGCTAAACCTGTGAGTACTCTTTTAGCTTCTCACTTTAGATTATCAGCATCCATGTCACCACAGTCAGAAGATGAGATAATGTATATGTCTAGAGTTCCTTATTCTAGTGCAGTGAGAAGTATTATGTATGCAATGGTTTGCACTCGACTAGATATCTCACATGCTGTCAATGTAGTTAGCAGATATTTGTCGTGTCTAGGAAAAACTCATTGACAAGCTGTCAAGTAGATTTTGAGATATTTGAAGGGTACTTCTATTGCTTGTTTGGAATTCGGTAAAACTTCTGACAATCTAGCTGGATATATTGATTCAGATTTTGCAGGTGATTTGGACAGGAGAAGATCAATTACAGGTTATGTATTTACTATTGGGACTTGTGCAATCAGTTGGAAAGCTACCTTGTAGCCGACAGTTACATTGTCTACTACAGAGGAAAAATTTATGGCTGCTACAGAAGCTGCCAAAGAAGCTATTTGGTTAAGAGGTATACTTAATGAACTCAGTTTGGAAACAAATAAAACTATAGTTTATTATGACAGTCAGAGTGCTATACATTTGACGAAGGATCATATGCGTCATGAGAGAACTAAACACATTGATGTGAAGTATCACTTTATTCGGGATATTGTGGCTCAAGGTGATGTTATCGTAAGAAAGATTGTCACTCTGAATAATCCTACTGATATGTTGACAAAATCTTTTCCCATTGCCAAGTTCACTCACTGCATGGACTTGGTTGGTGTTACACAGCATTTGCATTAGACCCTTCGGGGTTGTTTGGCAAAGGTTGAAGCTTTTATTTTCACTATTGTCAAATTTAAGTCAAGGTGGAGATTTGTTGAATAATTGTCTTGAATTAGTAGTAGGCCAAATTGAGTCAAATGTTGAGTCCACTTTGTTGCATTATTTGTGGCTCAATTTATGGTTTAATTTGTGGGTCAAAAGCATCTTATACTTTCGGCTATGGTGGAAGACAAAGCCTTCATCATTCTTCTTGCAATTGGGTAACATAATTATTAGCATCCATTGGCTTTATCCTTTGGAGTCTTTTTGTGAGCCTATAAAAGGCATTCCAACATGAAGTATTCACATCAAGAAGAAAGAGAAGTTAAGAGAGAAATCGTGAGATTGTGTGTATTGGCTAAAGCCAATTTTGTAAACACTCTTTGCATATTTTTTCACTATAGTGAAATTTTTTGTCTCTGCCCGTAGATGTAGGCTTTAAGTTGAACCACGTAAATTTGTTGTCTCCCTTTTTATCTTACTTTATTGTTTTGTGGCTATTACTCGATCAACCTACGATCCTGTCTCGATCAATTCTAACAAAAAATATAAGCTAAAATAAGTTAATATTTTTTTTTCGTTATTCTTTCTTCTTATTTTTTCCATCACTTTACCAAAGACATGATAAAAAACTTTAATTCCCTCAATCTTCTTTCCTCATTCATTCCATTTTTCTTCTTAATTAATCAGTACAAAATGGAGAGCTAATTAATTACCTGTTTGGACGATTGATGTAAAGTTTGTTAATGTACTTTGGATTAGGATCAGGAACAAAAAATTCTGCAGCAGAACGATCAGAGATGCCAATTTCCCACAATGTTGGTCCATCTCTTGGAGGTTCATATACAAGATCACCCACATCAATGTCACACAACCTGTTTTTAACATATCGTTCAATTGAAATATTGGTGTTACAAAATTCACAAGAATAGCTAATATCAATTAGATTGGTGATCGAGTTAGGAGATGAGACCTGAAGTTATGGTAATCACATCATTGTACCGATAATCCCCAATAAAATCAGGGACCCATGCGTAAAGATTATAGTCACCAGTTCGTATATCATTGATCATGAAGTAACCATCTGCATCTGCATTTGTCCAGAATTGGTATCCCTGATAAGAAGGTGATCAGCACATTAAGTTTTGCAGGTAAGGATATATCAACTTGATATGATCTTCAATTTGTTCTTCTCAAAATGGTAAAGATAATATTTATAATAGTCACCTTACATTCTGTTTGCCATGATCCAACATCTCCGGGTGGAGCCAATCCCACATAAGCACCATTTGCTTTTATATATTCATCACTAACATACCTAGACAAGTGTAATTAGTCATCATAAGTTTGGTCAAATTTAATTCAATTTCTTTTATTTATTTATTTGGGTAATAAAAATATATTAGTTTGATTACAATATAAACTCGTATTATTTCATTAGTCGTACAGAAACTCACAATACTATCATAATCTAAATAAAGGAGAAGTAACCGACATATAAAACGGACAAATAACTCATACACCGTATGAATTGAACTTAAGACCTTGCAATCTCAAGGCCTCAACCTTGACCATAAGACCAAATAAAAATTCTTGACTAGATTGTGTCTAAAACCAATGTTTTAGACCTGTCCAAAACTCCATTGATAATTTAAAAAAATTTACTGGTAACGTTAGAATAAGTGTGGGATCCAAAAAACAATGTTACCAATAAAATTCTTTAAAATTATCAATAGAGTTTTGAATGGATCTAAAACATTGGTTTTAGACCTGATCTAATCAAGAATTGCTCCTAAGCCAAGATCTCCTGGGCAATTTTTGACTTTTAATTATGAACAATTACATTATGAACAATGGCTGATCAAGAGTTAGCCTCTTTTAAAGCTTAATCTCACAGGTTCTAAAATAGGCAGCAAGAAATTAAAGGGGAAAATATACCTACCTGTCCCGTACTTGTAAACTACCACTAATATTACCACGTTGATCTGATAATGGAAAATCCTCTGAGGCTGGAAAATCATAGGGCCAACTTTGAACTTCAATTAACATTTACAATTTCAAATTTTGTTAGTCTTTGCCCATTATTGCGAGAACATTTAATTTTTTGATTGATTATTTTTACAAATATTTAAACCTGTTCTTTGGCATCTTCCCATAGCCAAAGCGGGTCGTTGTTATCCACCAAAGTATTGAGATGGATAAAAACAGGCCCAAAGACTTTCTTCCATGGCTCTTCTGATTTTATTTTCATCACCATATCCTCTCCCGCATAATGAGCACTTTGAAACATCTGATAGTAGAATTTTCGTAAGAGCCACCGTAATATGATTTAATTAGTTGCGATTGTAAAAATACTATCCTCGAAAAAGCATTTTTAAGTACTGTTTGACCTAACTTTTCAAAGCATTTTAGTTTTCAAGAAACAAAATTGGTACAAGAGAAAAAAGGTTTTAGGAAAAATGTGAAACCGAATTTTTACCAATTTTATTTTAGCCTTTTTTTAACACATTTTTTTTTTTTACAAAAATCTAAATGCTTTTTAACTCCAGAGTTATTTTATAAAAAATGGTTTTAAAATTACTTACTTTTTTTTTAAGCAAAACGGTTTTTGAAATACATTTTGATAAAATAGTTATGAAGTTAAAAGTTATTTAATATTTTATAAAACAACAACAAACTGATTTTAAGTTAAATTCAGTTTCTTAAAAACATAAAATATTAGGTAGCTAAGTTAAACAAAAAAAAAAAAAGTTTATTTGAAGAATCCAAAACTGAAAAACAGTTTCAGAAGTTAAATTTATCTAAGCTCAACTATTATTTTATCAAATTCTAAACAATTTTTAACACTACAAATGTAATTTATCAAATACTATTTTGACGAAACGGTACAGTTGCAACACCGTTACAATTGGAGATGAAAATCAGAACTAAAAATGCATTTTCATGCACATCATGGATCTACTCGAGACCATGGAGAATATATAAAAGTGTTAATCTTAATTAATTTTATAATTACGGTTTTGTGCACACAACTTACAGCAAGAGTGAAAGGACCGACATGAGAACTAAGGTTTTGTTTGAGAGGTCCACCAGATCGGAACTCATAGCTGGGTGTGATTTGCCAAAACCCTGTTGGCCGATCCATGCATATCCATCCGTGCACTTGAAGATCTTTGTTTTCGCATGAGTATTGGTACTTATCATCCACCTGCATATAATGTAACTGTTAGTACTTAAATACACAATGTTGGTTAAAAGATCCATTAAAATTACTAATTCTATGGTGATTATTTTGCTTCTTTATGTGGAAATATGGTTGATAACACTACTATGGGAGTTTGGAGGAGAAGAGAGGGAGAGGTACAGGGATGGGAAGTTAGGTATTGGACGTTAAAAAAGAAGGAAAGGGTAAAATATATTCCTCTTGTTTGGTTAGAATGGAAGGGAAAGCGATGTGGTAAATTAATATATTTCAATCACCTTTCATTTCATTCCCCTTTCATTTCATTCCCCCATATTCGAAGGTATTAAAAATTAGGGATTGGATCAAGGGTCCCTTCCCTTCCCCTCCCCTCCAATCCCCTTCGTTCCCAACACATTGTAAAGAGCAGAAAAATACCTCTCCTTTGAACTCTGGTTCCACAGGATGAATAAGTAGAACAGCTTCTGGGTAAGCCAGGGCTCTACCTCTTCTTGGCAACCGATCCTCTGGTAGGGGCATGTGTCTTTGCCTGTTATCTGCTATTGCCATATACTGAAACCTATTTTGCAAATCATACAAAATTAGTCAATAATGGACTCATCTGCTAGTTTGAAGCTAGTTAGTATTAAATTAACAAAAATTATAATTAAGATGATAATCTTTCCATGCATTAATTCTGATTTTCACTTGCTAGCTAGCTATCAACATGGACAATCTAATTAATCAAAGAATATAGGATAAATTAGAAGCAGTTTGCTTACTTTTTCTTACTAAGCTTGAATACAATCCTGGTTTGTGGCATGTTAAAAGCAGGCCACTCCTTGAGGTGCTCATAGATAGCGTAGGAATAGAAACTGGAGGAGTCTCGAAGCATTATAAACCTGAAAAATCATCATGTATTTACATTCTAATTATATTGAGCTAAAACATATATATACATATCTTAAGGACTTATTCCATTTTCCATGTTTAGGCAATAACACCTCTTGTCTATGTTTAAGGGAGCAAGCTTGCCCGCAAGTGAGGGATTCCGTTCTCTTGAGAAGGAGACTTCTACTTGCTCCTCAGTTTCCACTATAACTCTAAAACTTGTGCTAGCAGAAGAAAGAACAAGGAAGAAAAACTGTGTCTCAATCCTCAATAAGCTTTCACGAAGAGAAAAAAACCATAATTTTATTCAATAATAATAATAATAATAATAATAATAATAATAATCCCTAATATTACATGACCTCCTTATTTATAAGGTTAAAGTAAAAAGAAAAGGAAAATCGAAATTAGGCAAGTACAAAATAGGAAATTCCCCAAAAACTGAAAACTGCTAAATTGGAGGCCTAAACGTCGTTTTTTTGGCTAAAATCCTTCCACACTGATTGTAAAACAATCAAGTTTTGCTTAGTGGCCCGTTTCCAATCAGATTAGGGTTTCCAGGGCCCGATCCGGTATGGTATGTAAAATGATGTAACCCGTACCCTTAGATTTGGAGCGATCCAACCGTTCTAGGTAGTCTAGGGCCATCTGTTCTGCTTTGTCTACCTGTTCTGCATCATCCCCCCTTACTTCAAAAGAACTCGACCCCGAGTTACTGTCAGGATAAAGTGGTTCTTCCGGTGGATGATATTCAAACAAATCTACCACCTTATTCAACTGCCCAGACTTGTGTTTGAGTACAAAACTGAATTTCTGGAGGAAGGTTGTCCACCGAGCATGCATTCGATTCAGGGTGGTTTGTGTGTTGATAAATTTCAGGGCTTGGTGATCACTATAGAGAACAAACTCACGCTGGATCAGGTAGTGCTCCTAATGCGTCAAAGCTCGGATGACTGCATAAAATTCCAGCTCATATGTGGTCCACTTTTGGCGAGCAATGTTGAGCTTCTCGCTGAAAAATTCTACTGGCCGTCCCTTCTGTGACAGAACAGCACCAATACCTATGCCTGAAGCATCACACTCAAATTCAAACAGCTTGTCAAAACTTGGCAGGGCAAGTACCGGGGCTGTAGAAAGCTTTTCCTTGATCACTGCGAAGGCTGTATCTTGTGCATCTCCCTACTGGAATTGGCCTTTTTTCATTCACTCTGTGATTGGTGCTACTATACTGCTGAAGTTCCGAATAAACCTGCGGTAGAAAGTGGCCAGTCCATGAAAACTACGAACATGGTGCACTATTGTTGGGGTTGGCCACTCCCAAATTGCACATACCTTCTCTTCATCAACCTGAATACCATCTGCACCCACGATATATCCCAAAAACAGTAGCTTGGTAGTGAGAAAATTGCACTTCTTCAGGTTCACATGAAGTTTACTCGTGCGCAAAACCAGCAATATTTCCCTCAAGTAGTCCAAGTGCTCCACCTCATCCTGGCTATAGATTAAGATATCGTCAAAATAAACAACCACAAATTTACTAATGAAGGGTTTTAAAACCTGGTTTATTATACGCATGAAGGTGCTGGGAGCATTTGATAAACCGAAGGACATCACCATCCACTCATAAAGCCCCTCTTTGGTCTTAAAGGCTGTTTTCCATTCATCACCTGGCCTGACCCGAATCTGATGGTAACCACTATGCAAATCTAACTTGGAGAAGATCTTGGCACCCTCTAACATGTCCAGCATATCACTTAGTCGTGGAATGGGAAAGCAGTACTTGACTGTTATCTTGTTTATGGCCCGACTGTCAATGTACATGCGCCAGCTTCCATCCTTCTTCGGTGTCAACAAAGCAGGTATAGCACAGGGACTCAAACTCTCTCTGATCAGCCATTTTTTAATCAACTCCTCAACCTGACATTGTAGAATTTCATGCTCTTGAGGACTCATTCGGTGGTGTGGCAGATTCAGCAAACTAGCCCCAGGAACCAAGTCAATACGGTGCTGAATATCTCTCATGGGAGGCAGACCTTCAGGTAATTCCACTGGTATGACATCTTGAAATTCAGCCATTAATGGCTTTAACTCCTCAAGAATCTATTGATACTCGGCTGGTGGTTCTCCTTTTACTACCAATGCATAGAACTCCCCTGTTGCTTTCACATCCTCAACGAACTCCATCTCAGGAACTGTAAGAAAGGTCTTTCCCTCTACTATAGGGGTTTCGACAGCTGGTTCACATTCACTTGCAGGAACTAGTACAATCTTTTTGTCAAACCACTAGAAAACATAAGTATTATCCCGACCCTTATGCATAGCATCTACATCAAACTGCCATGGCCTCCCCAATAATAAATGACATGCATCCATATCAACAACATCACACACAATCTCATCCTTATAAAATTTTCCAATAGAAAAAAGAACACGACAGATATCAGTTACCTGAGTTTCAGCACCCTTTTTGATCCAGGCAATCTTGTAAAGAGAGGGATACTTTTCTGTTTTTAGGTTCAATGCTGCGACAAGGGCCTTCGATACGATATTCTCACTGTTGGCACTGTCAATAATCACCTTGCACACTTTCTGGTTGATAGTGCATCGCGTCTTGAAAATACAGTGTCGTTGGTTGTCATCCTTCTACCTTAGTGTAAATAACAGATGCTGAACCACACAGTTAACATATACACCCTCATCTGCATCTGCTACTTCACCACCAGCATAATCATAGACCTCCATAGAATAACCTTCATCTGCGCTAAAAGGATTCTCCTCATCCTTTGCTGTTTCAACCATGTTAACCTGCCGACGGTTGGGACATTCATTGGAACGATGACCAGGTTGACCACACCTATAACACTTTCCTGGAATGGGATAGGCATAGGGATTGCTGGGTACTCCTCTGCTTTGGGCTGAGGCACCAGTTGTGGGGGCTGTTGGTTTGGTGGGGTTGGTGGTACCAGTACCGGAAACTTTGCTGGTTGACGGCTGTGGTGAAGTTTGTGGCACTGAAACCTGTGATGACTACGATCGATATGGTTGGGGATGTGATGAGTGCCTGGACTATTGTGACTCCACTTTCATGACTAGGTTGACTGCCTCGGATAGGGACTATATAGTATAGAGGGATACCTGTTCTTGAATGGACACTTGTAACCCTCCGATATACCTAACCACTTACTGTCCCTCTGTTTCCTGCAGGTCATTGCGCGAGTTCAACCTATAAAACTCCTCCGTATAATCACTGATGGTACGCACCCCTTGCTTGCAATTCTGATATTGCTGGTACAACATCTGTTCATAGTCAGGAGAAAGGAACCTTGCTCGCAGTAGCTGCTTCATCTTAGACTAGGAGCGAACAGGCTGCTTACCCTATCGTCAGTCAATGAAGTTTTCGACGTGGAGGTGGCCATTGAAACACGACAGATCTACGTTAACCCGAAAATCATGATTGTTTTGTTCATACCTGTTCTGGTTATAACAGTTCTGACTAACACGATTCTGATTACGATAATGCTGACCATCATCATTGTTCTCGATGCCCAGCACTTCGAATTCATCATCACTAGATAAAGCAGCATAGGCTTGGGGCCTACGCTGCGGAGCAGGAACGCGTCCAGCAACCGATTGGTCGCGAGTAAGGCCTTCGACATGATCCGGGTTGCGTTCTTCACCCCTAGTGCCATTGATTCTCAGACCAGTCATAGTTTGTTGTATCTCCTGTAACATGCGTTCGATATGATCAAACCGTTGATTATGATCATCAAACTACTAATTGTGATTATCTATGGCTGCCCATAGGACCTGCACCCCACGATCAACGTCGTCAAGGTGGTTGCTTTCGTTTCCATAACCTACCATCAGACCAGGGTAGAAGAAGGCTCTGATACCAATTGATGTAAAACGTTAGTGGAAGAAAGAACAAGTAAGAAGAACTGTGTCTCAATCCTCAATAAGCTCTCACGAAGAGAAAAGAAACCCTAATTTTATTCAATAATAATAATAATAATCCCTAATATTACATGACCTCCTTATTTATAAGGTTAAAGTAAAAAGAAAAGGAAAATCGAAATTAGGCAAGTACAAAATAGGAAATTCCCCAAAAACTGAAAACTGCTAAATTGGAGGCCTAAACGTCGTTTTTTTGGCTAAAATCCTTCCACGATGATTGCAAAGCAATCTGGTTTTGCTCAGTGGCCCGTTTCCAATCAGACTAGGGTCTCCGGGGCCTGATCCAGGCCGGTATGTAAAATAATGTAACCCGTACCCTTAGATTTAGAGCGATCCAACCGTTCTAGGTAGTCTAGGGCCATCTGTTCTGCTTTGTCTACCTGTTCTGCATCACTTGTCCCTTTGATCCTTCATATTGATAAGTTTTTGGCTCAGATCGATGGTAGCTTTTTTAATTATATACAAACATGTAAATATATTGGTTAACTTGGAAGAATAATTTTATGTAACAAACTAAAGACATATGTAATGAAAATTAATTAAATGGTATCAATCAAAATGTAATTAGAGCAGATATTTCTCATACACGTAGAATGTTCCTGTTGTTCCCGTTGTTCCTTCTTCACTCCAAACAAGGTCCCAGAACATATGTGTAAATCCACCCGAATTAGAGCCAATCCTAGTACTTTATAAGGACAAACTATTAAAAAATTATTTATAATATGAGAAAAATATAAAGACAATTTCACAAAAAGCATGCTTGATTTTTTTTTTTTGGTAATATCATTAATATATATGAATATTTTCATGTAAAAAGATTTAGATAAAAAATCAACTCAATCATAAGAAAAAAATTACCTTTTGTTTATAAGTACAATTGCCATTATTTATTTCATCCAAATGAAATAAAGTTTTTGAGCATAGAAAGCTTAATGAAAGAAAGAAATAAAACTTTATAATTTATTTGTTATTGTTCCTTAAACTTGAAAGATAACAAAATTTATATCCATTTTTATCAAACTTTTTATTTATTTATTTTAAGGGTTGAAGGTTAGAGATAACTTTTCCCCTTTTTAAAGACTATTAGTGAAGGCACATATATTGGAATTGCTAGTAAGAGCAACTCGTTAGTGTTAGAAAGGTCTGAATACAGTTGCCCTAGAAATATTAATAATTTGTTTGATGATCCTAGGCAGCCAGGAAGAGGAGAGTCTATGTTCAGTTTTCTAGCTCATGTTTGTACCATTTGGACTGCAAGAAACAAAGAAGCTATTCAAGGGGTGGTTGTGGAATCCGTGGAGGAAAGCCTCTGGCTGATTTAGTGTCTCGAGGCTGAGCTTCACCAAGCCTTCTCTCTGGATAATGTTAACATCAGATAAGGAGCTCATTATTGGCAGGCTCCAGTGCTAGGTTGGCTAAACCTGGACTTAGATGGAGTATTGAGAGGTTTGCGAGGTAGTCTTTATTGATTTATGTTTAGTGTATTGTTTAAGTGGTCAGTTATTACCACGTATGTATTTTCCTTTTATGTTGGGATGTTTGTTACTTGTTGATTTAGTCTTCCTACCACGTTTGTAGCAGTTATTAAATGTGGGCTATTTTATTGCATTCAGTTCTCTGTAAGGTTATTTAACAGCCAAGTTTGTTATTAAAACATTTTTGGAAGATGATTTCCTCCATTTTATCTATGCAATCTCTTCAATCAATATTTCCTTACAATTGGTATCAGGGCCTGATTATTTAGAAGTAGCAGTCTTCTATGAGTGGTTTTAGTTGAAGGATGATGACAGAAGGTTCATTTGTACAACCAGCAGTTCCAAAGTTTGATGGCTACTATGATCACTAGGCAATGCTCATGGAAAATTTCTTGCGATCAAAGGAGTATTGGGACCTGGTGGAGAATGGCGTTCCTGCAACAATAGCAAGTGTTGTTCTCACTGATGCATAGAAGAAGCCCTTTGAAGATCAACAGTTGAAAGATTTGAAAGCTAAGAACTATCTATTTCAGGCATTAGATCGTTCTATTCTGGAGACAATTCTCAACAAGAAATCTTCCAAGAATATTTGGGACTCCATGAAGCAGAAATATCAAGGTGCAACGCGAGTGAAACATGGAAACTTGTAAGCTCTTAGAAAGGAATTCGAAGTTCTTCACATGAAGACTAGAGAAACTGTGAATGAATATTTCGCTCGCACTCTTACCATAGCCAACAAGATGAAAACAAATGGAGAGGATAAGGGAAATACTATTTTTGTTGAAAAGATTTTAAGATCCATGACTCCAAAATTTGATTATGTTGTATGTTCTATTGAGAAGTCTAAAGATATCAATATTTTAATTATTGATGAGTTACAGAGCAGTCTGATTGTACATGAACAACGCATGAGTTCACATGTTGAAGAAGAGCAGGCTTTGAAGATCACTCATGGAGATTCCTCATGAGGAAAAGGTCGTGGTCATGGCAACTACAGAGGAAGAGGAAGAGGACGCAATAACAGGTTTTTTAATAAAGCCATAGTGTAGTGTTACAACTGTCACATGCTAGGAAACTTTGCATGGGAATGTCCAAAAAAGAACACAGAAGCAAATTATGCAGAGAATCGGGAAGAAATGTTGCTGATGGCATATGTGGATACTAACGAGTCAGTCGGGAAGACATGTGGTTTCTTGATTCTGGTTGCAGCAATCACATGTGTGGCAACAAAGAGTATTTCTTAGACTTTGATGGTATTTTCCGAGACTCTGTGAAGCTTGGCAACAACACAAGCATGGTTGTGTTGGGAAAGGGCAATGTCAGGTTGCAAGTAAATGGTCTAATACAAATCATTACAGGTGTGTTTTATGTACCTGAATTGAAGAATAATTTGCTAAGTATTGGACAGTTGCAAGAAAAGGGACTTACTGTTTTGTTTCAGTGTGGCAAATGTAAAGTGTTTCATTCTCATAAAGGTTTGATTATGGATACTAAAATGACTTCCAATAGAATGTTTGTCCTATATGCTATATCCTAGCCTATTGCATCCACTTGTTTTAAGTTTATAGCTTCCACTTGTTTTAAAACAATAACTAAAGAAATTGAACAGCTTTGGCACTGTCGATATGGACACTTGAGTTTTAAAAGGTTAAAGACTCTTCAACAACGAGAGATGGTGAATGGCTTGCCGAATTTTCAACCTCCCTCGAAGTTGTGCAAAGATTGTTTGGCAAAGAAACAACACAAGAACTCATTTCCTAAGAAGACCACCTGGCGAGCTGCAGAAATTCTTCAATTGGTGCATGCAGACATTTGTGGACCAATTAAGCCCATCTCTAACAACAAGAAAAGGTACCTGCTAACTTTCACTGATGATTTTAGTAGAAAAAAATGGGTTTATTTTTTGGTGGAAAAATCAGAAGCTTTTGGCTTTTTCGAAAGTTTTAAGACTCATGTTGAGAAAGATACAAACTGTTTTTGAGAAGTCTACGCACTGATCGAGGAGGCGAGTTTACATCCCAGGAATTTGTCAATTTTTGTGATAAAAATGGTATACGGTGATAGTTAACAGCTGCATATACGCCACAACAGAATGAAGTTGCAGAACGAAAGAATAGAACAATTATGAACATGGTTCGAAGTATGCTTTCAGCAAAGAAAATTCCAAAGTCCTTCTGACCTGAAGCAATTAACTGGACTGTACATGTTTTGAATCGAAGTCCCACTTTTGCGGTGCCAAACAAAACTCCAGAAGAAGCTTGGAGTAAAATTAAGCCTTCATTTGATTATTTTAGAGTGTTTGGATGTATTTCTCATGTCCATGTGCCTGACAATAAAAGAACTAAACTCGATGATAAGAGTTTCAGTTGTGTTTTATTGGGAGTTAGTGAAGAATCAAAGGCCTATAGATTGTATGATCCTATTTCACAAAAGATCATAATTAGTAGGGATGTTTTATTCGAGGAAAACAAGAACTGGGACTGGGATAAGAAATATGAGGAAGTCACTATATGTGATTTAGAATGGGGTGATTGTGAAGAAGAAGTAACTGAGAATGAGGAAAGAAGTGAAACTTATTCTGATCCTGATATAGAAGACAATGCAGTAGACAGTACAGGTACAGTTGATGTTATTGCTAAAGCTACTGGGACAGGTTCTTTAATTCAGAATATAGACAACCTTCAAAACTCGAGTGCAACTAGAAATCAGAGAGCACCTGTTTGGATGAGAAATTATGAAACATGATAGGGACTTTCTGATGAAGAAAATGGAAGGGAACTTGCCATGTTTACAGCTGCTGATCTTATTCATTTATAGTAAGCTGTAAAAAGTGAAAAATGGAGAACAATCATGGATGTGGAAATGGAAGCAATAAACAAAAATGGGACTTGGGAATTAATAGAATTACCTAAGGGAGGAAAGACAATTGGAGCAAAGTGGGTGTATAAGACTAAGTTGAATGAAAATGGAAAAATAGAAAAGCACAAAGCTCAACTTGTAGCAAAGAGCTATGCATAGCAATATGGAGTAGACTATACTGAAGTTTTTTCACCTGTGGCACGAATGAAGACAATTCGTTTGGTAGTAGCACTTGCAGCTCAAAGAGGGTGGTCCATTTATCAACTAGATGTGAAATCTGCCTTTTTACATGGTGAATTGAATGAAGAAGTTATTTTTGAACAGCCTTGCAGTTATGTACAGAAAGGAAGTGACGAAAAAGTTTACAAGCTAAGGAAGGCACTTTATGGACTTAAACAAGCACCCCGTGCTTTGTACAGTCGTATAGAAGCTTATTTCATGAAAGAAGTTTTTGAGAAATGTGATTATGAGCACACTTTGTTCATCAAGATTAAAAAAGGAAGGTAAAGTCTTGATCGGGAGCTTGTATGTGCAAGATCTAATCTTTACTGGAAATGATGAATCAATGTTTGAAGAATTTAAACATTCAATGAAGCATGAGTTTGATATGATTGATCTTGGAAAGATGAAGTATTTCCTTGGTCTTGAGGTGTTGCAAAAGTCTGATGGTATTTTTATTAGTCAAAAGAAATATGTCTTGGAGCTACTGCACAGGTTTGGAATGGATAAGAGCAACTCTGTTTTCAATCCTATTGTTCCTGGTTGTAAACTTGTGAAAGATGAAGAAGGAGTTAAAGTAGATAAGACTTACAATAAGCAGATTATAGGGAGTCTCATGTATCTCACTGCTACACGACCAGACCTAATGTTTATAGTAAGTATGATTAGTAGGTATATGGAGAATCCTACTGAATTACACTTGCAAGCAGCAAAAAGAGTGATGCGATATCTGAAAGGAACTTTTGATTTTGGTACTTTCTATAGGAAGGGAGGAGATGATGAACTTATTGCTTATATTGACAGTGATTATGCTGGAGATTTGGAAGATCGAAAGAGCACTTCAGGTTATGTTTTCTTATTGAGTTCAGGGGCAATTTCTTGGTCATAAAAAAAACAACCTGTAGTGAGTTTATCCACCACAGAGGCATAATTCATTGCTGCAACCTCATGTGCATGTCAGGCAGTTTGATTAAAAAGGGTGTTAAGAAAACTGGATCAAAATCAAGGCAAAACATGTATTATTCAGTGTGATAGCAGCTCTGCAATCAAGCTCTCAAAGAATCCGGTGATGCATGGTCGCAGCAAACACATTGATGTGCGTTTTCATTTTCTTCCAGATCTTACAAAGGATGGAACTGTGGAATTAGTACACTGTGATACACAAGATAAGTTGGCTGACATAATGACAAAGCCACTCAAGCGAAACACTTTTGTCAAGTTGCGAGAACACTTGGGAATCTGTTCTGAAATTGATGTAAACTGAAGCTTGCAGCATTCAGTTTAAGGGAGGAAATGTTGTTTTATGTTTAGTGTATTGTTTAATTGGTGAGTTACTACCACGTATATATTTTCCTTTTATGTTGGGATGTTTATTACTTGTTGATTTAGTCTTCCTACCACGTTTGTAGCAGTTATTAAACGTGGGCTATGTTATTGCTTTCAGTTTTTATTTTAGTTCTCTGTAAGGCTATTAACAGCCAAGTTTGTTATTAAAACATTTTTGGAAGACGATTTCCTCTATCTTATCTGTGCAACCTCTTCAATCTATATTTCCTTACAGTTTTTGGAGGATTTTTGGTGATACAAATGGTGGTTGGATTTTGGGTATGCTGGCAGCATGTATACATCTACTGTGCTTGAGGCAGAATTGATGGGCATCAGGAACGGTCTAGAGATAGCGCGACTAAGGGTTATACCAGATTGCTAGTTGAGTCAGATAATCAAGAAGTCGTGGAGAGACTCTCGTCCTCGGTGGAGGGTTCCAGTGCGCTGGACGATTTAGTCCAGGACTGCAAGAACCTATGGTCTCGTTTGAAAGAAGGAAGCATGATCTGTCTTATTCCACGCGACAGCAACTGCATGCTGTGTAGATACTTTAGTGAAGCTGAGCAGAGAGATAATGAACACAATTGTAGAGTTAAGGTCTCCCCCAACGGAGCTTAAGGATCTTCTCCTGAGAGACTCGGGCGGAGTTTAATATGTTCTCTTTTAAGTGAAAAGAAAATCCAGTAACAAATGTTTAGATAAAAACATTAAGATTTTAAAATTATTTAAATTTAATTTTCATTCCAAATTTATCATTTATTTATGAGTTTGTAGGAAAATTATATATAAAGATATATTTATAAATTCAAATCATACTTTACATTAATTGTAATATAATTACCGTATGTAATGAAGTAATTTTTAACAAGTACTTTAAAAACACTAGTTAACATATTGATTTTGGAATTTGAGTTGGGCTAGATATCCTGACTATGCACACGTGTGTGTGCACAGATTACACAGTTTGTTTGTTAAAAAAACCTTAGTTTAGATAGTGTGTGTAGATTGCGTAATGTGTGCGTAATGTATACGCATAGTAAATATAATTTATGGATTTAACGTTATTAAATTTAGTACCATATTTTTTGGCAATTTAGAAAAATGAATATGTTATATAAAAAAATTGAAAAGATATACAATAAGGGATTGTAATGAGATGTACCCTCCATCTTCTTCCTCATTACGAGCTTCAAGCAAATTGTCGATGCCATTATATTGTACTCGAGTAACAATGCCCTCTGGTTTTGATATTGTCACTTGGAGTATGCCGTTATCCATCACCACCTGTGCATTCCATATAGCTTAAGTAAATCTAGATTAACCTTCAATGTATCTACTTATATTATATAAAATCTTTTATGATTTCTAGCATAGACTAAATATTAAAAAAGAAAAATCATGTAAAAAAAATAAACAGAAAGCTAGGAAACTATATATTATATGCAAATATGTATAATTTTTACATGATCATCTTCGATTTGCAATTGTACCCCTTGCGTTGACATAGTAGTAGTAAGAATTATATATTTTGGAGACTTGATCTCTGCCTCTGCAATCTGAAGATGGAATGTAGAATTAATAATACGAAGGCTTATTATAAAGAAACCATTTGCCTTAATTTGTTTACTTGAACTAGAGACCAAGCATTCTATTCCACCTTTTTTCTTGTGATTTCTTTACTCAATCGCCACCATTGCTTTAATTTACAGCACAAGGTAGAGCCGTGCAAAAGTCTCTTTGTACACTTGTACTCTTTGTGACGTTTCTCAAAAGTAAAAAAATAAACAAAACTCAATTATAAGTCTTGACAAGTGCTCTGGCTGCATAAAAATGTTTTCTATAGCAGAGAATTTCAAGCACGCAAGAATTTTCCCCTCGTGTATATTGGTAAGTATTTTATTTTAAAATATTTTATATTATTTATTTATTTTAAAAAATCAAAATTCAATTTTAATTAAGTTATTTTTAAAGAACTTGTGAGATCAATACATAGGAAATCCTCTGTTTCCTCCAAATCTTTGGTACATATATGATTACTAAATTAGAAGAAACAAAACTTTATAAGGTGCTCAATTTATACTTTTGAGATTAGAAATACCAATTGTTTGTTTTGTTATCAAATTGTTGGGTAAAATAGATACAAATGATGGACTAATACTAAGCTGTATAACAAACCAAAAATAATGATCAGTTTAATAACTATTTATAATGAGTGCCACACACACTAACACTACAGTAACATTTTGTATATTTCTGCCAAAAAACTCACCACACGTCACGTACAAACTTTATTAAAGTATTTCTCACTTTACTAGAATTCAACACACGCTGTATTTCTTGACACGTAAGACACGAGCATATTTGGATTGAATTTTTAAAAATTATTTTCAGTTTTTAAAAATTCATTTTTATGTTTGACAAATAGTTTTCAAAAATAATTTTTAAAACAGTTTTTAAAAACTATTTTTTGACGTAATTTTTGAAAAATAGACTTAAAATTAATGTTCATTTTTCTGTTTCATTCTTCTTTCATGGTATATAAAAAATATTAAAATTTTAAAAATAAAATAATATTAATTATTTTAAAATATTTAGTAAATATGAGAAATAAAATTAATATATAATTTAAATTTAAACTCAAAACTACAAATAATTACAAGGTGTATCAAAACAGTTTTCAAAATAAGATTATCCAAACAACATTTCACTGTTTTCTGTTTTGGAAACAGTTTTCGAACTATAGTTATCTAAACAGATTTTCTCTAAAAAATATCATAAAACTGTTTTCAATTTTTATTTTCGAAAACTGTTTTAAAAAACTGAAAATATAAAACTGTCACCCAAACATACTCTAAATAGTTGGCACACTTACAACTGAAACACAAGTTTTCTTTAAGTGAGAACATTTATTGGCCTACCTTAACTTTTACTCACATGAGCAAATTTAAAGTAAAAAAATTCACTCAAGTAGGCTGCTGAAATGTGAAAGAAAACATTCACAGAAAATTGGACTTTTAACCCAGCAAGTAAGACGTCGAATGCCATGTGAAAAATGAGTTTTGGGATTTTGACTTAAATTTTTTTTAAAAAAAAAAAAACTTCTAATTAGTTTAGAAAAATGATTTTTATATTTTATAGTTATTTGTTCAAATAAGAGTAGGAGTGATTTTTTATTTTGTTTTTTTTTCTAATGGTATTAAGAAATTATTCTCTATGTAAATGAGGTTTTAGAGAAGTTTTGAGCCATATTCATAATTTCAATATACATCATAAATCAGAGAGGTTTACTATTAAAGTTATGATGAGAGTTTGAGTGTATTAAGGTTTTGAATTGTCAAGTAGAGAACAATTGCAACTAAAGTTAGGTTGAAAGCTTTAGTTGTATTAAGGTTTTTGGGTTGTGAGGTAACGAGAGTTTAACAACTTTGTTTTTTTTAAAGTTATAATTAAAGATTAATAAAGTAGTGAGTTTGTTGGTGGATGTAGGTAAAAGAGGTTGTCAAGATTCCTGGTATCTTATTCTTTCTTTATTTTGCCTATTTGATTGTTGTAACTAAGTTTTTTTACTTAAAATTTGAGTAAATAATTTTAGAGATAAAATCCAACAAGTGGTATCCTCTACCAACATACTACTAAACAAAACAGAATTGAAAAAGACTAATATACATACCATCATCCACCTTCTTTCATCAAGCCACTCAATATTAATTTTGTTTATTTTTAGTATTTTCGTCATTACAACCATAACCTTGATACCACTTGTTGAGATTTTTTCACAAAAAAAAATTACTAATTCAAATTTTATGCAAAAGAATACAACCACAATAATTAAATAAATTAAATAAATAAAGAAGAAAAAAATCAAAAATTAATATGATTGGACAATGTATTTACCTAAATTTACTAATAAACTCACTGTTTTGATATTTTCGATTACAATATTTTTTTTAAAAAAAACCAAAATTAATAGACTCAAAACATTTGTCGGCCTACCTTAACTTTAGCTCGCAAGCAAATTTAAAGTCAAAATTCACTCAAGTTTGCTGCTGAAATTGAAAGAAAACATCCACCAAAAATTGGACTTTTAACCAAGCTATTACACACGTCTCTGGCCAAGTGGATTAGTAATAATGAATCAGCCATATCGCCCCTGAAATCCAATATGCGCTATAAAACAAAATCCAATTAATAAAAGAGATTGACTACCAATTTTGTTGAATCCAGCTGGTATAATTAATTACGCATTTAAGATTGATATCTTCTGTGATAGAGTCTTGGGCTCCAATAAGAAGCTGTTGATTCATCTTTCGCCTGTAGTACTTGTAATTATACGCATCAAATAAATAAAAATATTTTAAATTTTTTTAATAAAAAATATTTTGAGATTGTCTACATTTTTTAAAGATATTTTGAGTTTGTTTTAGTAAAAAATATTATGTCGTATATTTTTTTAGTAAAAAATATTTTGTGGTATATTTTTGTTAATAAAAATTATCATGTGATATGTTTTTTTTAATCAATCGTAAGGTATTTTTTGATACAAAAAATCTTCTAGGTATTTTTAAAATTAGAGTCAATTACAATATTTTTTATCAAAAAAATTTTAAAATATTTTTTAAAAATACATATTTTTTTATAATTAAACATAAATAAAATGATTTTTTATCGTCTTGATGGCTTTCTCTTCTTGTTGATTTTCTTGACAATCGTCCACTTTTCGGATGGAGCAACCGAAACTATATACATGATAATGAAAAAATCTTATAAACATACACGATGCTCTTTTAGTTCCAACGAGACACAATATAATATATCATTATTAGTGGTGGTAGATTCCTTTCTTTCGATATGTGAGACTGCAATTTATTTGAACAAAGATTAAAGGAAATTATATGATAAAGTTAATTTCTTTTTTTAATGAGAGAAGAATATACTCCATGTTGCTCTTTTCTTGAAGGTTCATTAGGCAATTCTCCATCGTACACATGGCGTAATGTATGGGAAAGTCTGTAGGCGTTGGCAAAAGGAAATCGTTGGAGGGTGGGTACTGGGGAGCGGATCAAGTTGTGGCATGACCCTTGGATAGCAGACGAGTGCCTTGGTCGTTCAAGTTAGTATCGCCGTGAATTGCTGTCCAAAAGTGCAATAGTGTCAAGCCTTATTGATGTGCTAGACTTGGTTCTTTAAGCTGGTTGCATTTGGAATGGGAGGAAGAGGAAGTTGGGTTATAGCCTTATAGGCCATTGTCTCGTGGGTGATTTGGAATGATAGGAACCAGTTATTTTTGGAGAAAGCATGTCTCCAGCTGAGTTGGTTACTTTTGCCAAGGAATATAAAGAGGAAGTGTACGAAGTTTTTTCCCGGCAAAAGGGATGCTCAAGTTGAAAGAAGCCAATCTGGTGTGAAATGACAACCTCCTCAATACCCGTGCGTGAAAATACACTGATGGGGCCATTTTCAAAGAAGATCTATCTGGTGGTGTTGGTGTTCTAATTCGTGATGAGCAGGGAAATTTTCTAGCAGGCCTAACAGTAAGAGCGAAGAATGTAACAGACCCTTTTATTAGTGAAACCATGGCAGCAAGTTAAGCGCTAATCTTTGAGCATGATTGTGGGTTCCAGGAGATCATTTTGGAATGGGACTCGCTCCGTTTAGTGCAAGCTGTTGCACCGGAAGATGAGGACCTCTCTGCTGAAGGACATCGTTGATTAAGCTGTTAGCATCAAAATTTTGTGTTTAAACACCGGTATGTGCCGCGTCAAGCAAAAGCGGCTCCGCATTTGATGGCAAGGGAAGCACAGTATTGTAATGTGTTAGTACTTGGCTGAATGATGCACCTGAATCTTCAGTTTTATGCTGATGCTATGTTTGCTGGTTTTTGAATTATTTTGAAGTTATTTTCTTTTCTTTAAAAAGAAAAGAAAAGAAAAAGAGTAAGCTTTCTTTGATAACACTGCACCCACATTTGCACGATATACAATTACTTGATTTTCTGACAAAGAACATAAAAAAAATAGTAGGAGTATATGTTGTATATATTTGTAAATAATGGACTAGCATTACATTTAGTCATTGAGCCCATAATGAGATAGGTCATACTAATAGACACATATGGAGGCCCCTACTCTCACCCACTTGAAAAAGGAACTGACCCATTGAATTTCTGTTAAGGTCATGGTTCAGCTGACTCTTTCTTTCTCCAAGAAGAAGAACGAAATTACAAAGGCAGAGAGTAGTTCTCTCCATAGAAGAAAATTTTCGTCCTTTTGCAGGAACCCTAAAGCTACATAGAAAATCCATCACAAGTTATTGGAGGTATGAATTCTCAACATTATGGAACACATACTTTGATTATAATAAGAGATTATCACATATTATGAATTCTAACAATTGGTATCAGAGCATACCTTCTTATTTTCATGGCTGTTTTTTTTTTTTTTTTTGCCATTGTAATTTGTTATTTGGAGGAGAGAGGCGTGAGTTTTCAGTCCATGCTTGTCTCCATCATCGAAAGGCATCTGTTTTTTTTCTTTGGATATTTGTTGTTCTTGGTCTTCAAATTGAATTTCTTGGTTTTGGACTTGCCTAATATTATATCACTTGTGGTTTCTTTGCTTCTGGTCAAGCTTTTTGTTTAATTTTGACTTTTAACAATTTATACCCATTTAATTATTTATTGTTTGATTAGGTAATTATTTAAACTTTGAACATTGACCAGAGTTTATGGTCTTGATTAATGATCGGTTGTTTTGATACAATCTTGTTTTGCAAAATTTCTCATTTTATGTGTTAATGAATTTTGTGATATTGCTCCATTTTTTTTAATGGAGAAAAGAAACGAATAATTCTTTTTGAGATAAATAAATATTTTGTTCATGTGGGTGATGTCATTTTGTTATAATACCGATTGTTTGGAGTGGCTATGTACCCACCTCTCGTGGGACTAGTCATGATAAATTATCGGAATTGTTATTATTGATCATATTTTCGCTTAATGATATTATACTAAGATCCATACATATGGTGAATTTGCCCCGTCGACAAACTATTATTTGGTAGGATGCTTAAGACGATAAAGATAATAGTTAAGTGCTTGGCACTTGGTGGCCTAGTCCTATCCTCTCGGTAGCGGGTCATTTTAAGTCCTTGTATTTAATTATTTTACTTTATCATGCGTAAGAGCCTTTTTGTATCTTGGGCACTAGCATAGTGCGTAAGAGTCTATTTTGAATAAGATTCTAACATGGATTTAAGATTGCCTAATGGAGACATTTATGGGTGCATGTTTCTTGTTCCACATGCATAATAAATTTTATTATATTCTCCTCAGCTTATGGCAATGCTGCTTTGTCTCTCTCTTTTTCTACCATTAAGAGTCTAACTGGAACCAATTATGAGGATTGGTATGAGTCTCTCACTATTAATTTGGCTATCATGAATTTGGACTTGGCTTTGAGGGTCGATGCACCTGTTGAGCCCACTAGTGAAAGTTCTGCAACTGAAAAGACTCGTTATGAGCAATGAGTGCATTCTAATAGGACTTGTCTCATGATTATGAAGTATACTATTGACAAGTCTATCAGGCAAAGCATAGTTGACACTGATAGTGCTAAAGAATATCTTGATGCCGTTGGGAAGAAATTTATTAAGTTTGATAAGGCAAAAAAAAAGAACTTTGATGAAACTTCTTACTACCACAACCTATGATGGGGTTAGTGGAGTCCGAGAGCACATCATGAAGCTTAGTCATTTCTTTAACAAGCTCAAAGGAATGAAATTTGAGTTAGCATATAGCTTTCTTGTATGGCAAGTGCTTGAATCTTTGCCACCTCAGTTTGATGCACTCAAGACCACTTATAATGCTCAGAAAGATGAATGGAGCTCAAGTGAAATGACTGCTATTGTAACTCAAGAAGAGGAGATGATGAAAAAGACCAAGTCTCGTGCTGCTTTCATGGTAACTGTTGATAAAGGGAAGAAGAAAATGTTCTTTAAGGGTAATAGTAGCAACTCTCTCAAGATGAAGAAATCTGGGAGGCTCTTCAACAAGCTAATGTGAGTGTTCCAAATGGGCCTAAGAAGGAATTTTTTAAGGGAATGTGCAACTTTTGTCATTTGTTTGGGCACTAGAGGGTTGATTGTAGGAAATTTAAAGCTTAGTTAGACAAAAAAGGTACACGTTCGCTACTAGTGTGTTTTGAGTCTAATCTAGTTGATGTGCCATCTGATACTTGGTGGCTAGATACTTGTGCAACTATTCATACTACAAATTCTTTGCAGGAATTAAGGAACCGTAGAAGACCAGTTGATACAGAGTTAGTAATAAATATGGGCAATGGGGTGAAGGTTAAAGTTGAACACATTGGTACAATCAGACTTATTTTGACTTCTAAACATGTTTTGAACTTGTCTGATACTGCTTTTATACTTTCCATCAGAAGAAATCTTATCTCTGTTTCTGTTTTGGACAAATGTGGATATGTTTTTCATTTTGGAAATAGAAAAGCTATAATCTTTTATGACTTTGTTATGGTTGGTGCTGCTACTTTATATG
Source organism: Bretschneidera sinensis (assembly GCA_023935145.1). Classification (NCBI taxonomy): domain Eukaryota; kingdom Viridiplantae; phylum Streptophyta; class Magnoliopsida; order Brassicales; family Akaniaceae; genus Bretschneidera; species Bretschneidera sinensis. Next base: position 145,299,382 of record CM043697.1, read on the forward strand.
ATGGTTTATATAAAATTGACTTGCTTCTTGTTTTAGATCCTACTTCTTCTAGTGTCTCTGTTGTGAATGCTGTAGTTGGTTCTAAATGTACTAGATCCAATAAAAACTCTTCCATGTTATGGCACAAAAGGTTGGGTCATATTTCTAGAGAAAGAATGGAGAGGTTGATTAATTCTAGTTGACTTGGATTTTTCTGATTTTGAAACTTGTGTTTCTTGTATAAAAGGGAAACTTCTAGCGAAAACCAGAAAACAAAAGATTAATAGAAGCCAGGATGTTCTAGATTTAATCCATACTGATAATTGTGGTCCTTTTTCACCTGCTGCTTTGGGAAATTATAGATACTTTATTACCTTTATTGATGATTATTCTCGCTATGGTTGTATTAAGCTCATTCAAGAAAAATCAGACTCATTGGAAGCTTTTAAGGCTTTCAAGGCTGTGGAACTCCAGAAAAATAAGAAAATCAAAGTGGTAAGATTGGATAAAGGAGGTGAGTTTTATGGGAGATATGATGAAACTAGTAGAAATCCTAGACCTTTTGCTAGATTTCTCGAGGTATGTGGTATCGAGGCTCAGTATACAATGCTTGGAACTCCTGAACATAATGATATTGTAGAAAGAAGAAATCGTACTCTGATGGATATGGTGCGATGTATGCTTAGTCATTCCACTTTGCTTGAATTTTTGTGGGTGAGGCTTTGAAAACTGCTGCATATGTTTTGAATCGAGTACCAAGTAAGTCAATTCCTAAAACTCGTTATGAGTTATGGTCAGGAAAGAGGCCTAGTTTGCATCATTTCCGTGTTTGGAGATGTAAAACGAAAATAAGGCCTTATAATCCTCAGCAAAAAAAACTTGATCCTAAGACCATTACTGGTTATTTTGTTAGCTATTGTGTGGGATCAAGAGGCTTTAGATTCTGTTGCCCTTCTAATTTTACTAGAGTTATTGAATCTAATCGAGCCATCTTCTTTGAGGATGCTAGTGACAGTGGGAGTTCAGCACCACGTGAAGTTATATTTAGGGAGGAGCGTGTTGTTATACTTGTTCAGGTTACTTCCCCTTCAGTGACTGCACTACCATTGACAGAGGGAACCAATACTGTTGTCCAAGACCAGGTTGTTGATACTATAGCTGATGTTGATGTGGGAACTAATGATATTGTTTTGAGGAGATCACAGAGAAGTCGTAGACCAGCAATTTCTGATGATTATCTTGTTTATTTGCAGGAGCATGAGTTTAATACTGGTATGTCTCTTGATCCAGCCTCTTTTAAGGAGGCCATTGATAGTCCTCAATCTTCATATTGGATAGATGTTTTGCATGATGAGATGGCATCGATGTGTCGAAACGGTGTATGAGACTTAGTTGAACTACCATGTGGCTATAGGCCAATTGGTTGCAAATGGGTTTTTAAGACCAAGTATAATTCTAAAGGTCAAGTAGAAAGGTATAAAGCTAGGCTTGTTGCTAAGGGCTTTAACCAAAGAGAAGGCATTGATTATAAGGACACTTTCTCGCCTATTTCTACCAAAGATTCTTTTTGGGTTATTATGACATTGGTGGCTCATTTTGATCTTGAGCTACATCAAATGGATGTCAAGACAGCTTTTCTTAATGGACATCTATTTGAGGATGTGTACATGATGCAACCAAATGGTTTCCAAGTGGTAGGAAATGAACATATGGTGTGTAAGCTTAACAAGTCCATTTAAGGGCTTAAGCAGGCATCGAGACAATGGTACCTGAAGTTTGATGAGATTGTTACCTCTTACGGTTTCAAATAGAATCTTGTTGATCAATGCATATATTTAAGGGCCAGTGGGAGTAAATATATCTTTCTTGTTCATTATGTTGATGATATATTACTCACCGCAAATGATATTGAGCTTCTGTTTGAGACAAAACGCATGTTGTCATCTCATTTTGATATGAAAGATCTTGGTGAGGCCTTTTATGTTTTGGGCATCCAAATTTTTCGTGAGAGAACTAGAGACATTCTTGGATTGTCTCAGAAAACCTACATTGATCGAGTTCTAAGTTGGTTTAATATGCATTTTTGTTCTCCTGGGAAAGCACCTATTGTAAAAGGTGATAAGTTATCTAAGTCCCAATGCCTTCAGAATGATAGTGAGAGGACTCAAATGCAATCGGTTCCCTCTTCGTCATTTGTGGGTAGTTTGATGTATGCTAATGTATGTATACGACCTGATATTGCTTATGTTGTTAGTGTACTTGGAAGATACTTAAGTGATCCTGGTTTGACTCACTGGAAGGCTGCAAAAAAAGTACTTAGATATTTGCAAGGCACTAAAGATCTAGTGCTTACATATCGACGATTTGACATTCTTGATGTAGTTGGATATTCTGATGTCGATTTTGCAAGTTGTTCAGATGACAGGAGATCCACTTTTGGTTATGTTTTTATGATGACAGGAGAAGCTGCTTCTTAGAAGAGTGTCAAACAGAAACTTACAGCTTCCTCTACAATGCAGGCAGAATATATAGCTTGTTATGAGGCTATATATCAGGCTATATGGTTACGGAACTTTATCTTGGGGCTAAGTGTTGTGAACACCATTTCGAGGCCGCTGAAGATATTTTGTGACAATTCTACAGCAGTTGCTTTCTCTCGAAACACTAGGAGCTCTTCTCACTCCAAGCATATTGACATTAAGTTTTTGATTGTAAGAGAGAAAATAGCCGAGTCTTGTATTTGTGTTGAACATATTTCCACAGAGCATATGTTAGCTGACCCACTAACTAAAGATTTAGCTCAAAAACTGTTTCAGGAGCATGTGACTCATTTGGGATTGTTAAAGTCTTCTGTTGTATTTAGTTAGTGGGAGTTTTGTGATCATTGATTGTTTGACTATATTGTTTATGCTCATATTTTGTTTTAAATATAACAATGTCAATGTATGCCTGAGACTCCCGTGATCATTGACTGTTTGACTATATTGTTTATACTCATATTTTGTTTTAAATATAGCAATGTTAATGTATGTCTGAGTCACGTGCATTTTGGACAGGATGTACTTTATGTATTGAGACATTTTGATTAGTCTCGTACCTGGGTCACGCGCATTTTGGACAAGGCAATTGTTTATGTAATGTGACATTATGTTTGGTCTCATGCCTGAGTCATGTGCATTTTGGACAAGACGTACTTTATGTATTGAGACAATCTATTTTAGTTTTATGCCTGAGTCACGCACATTATGGACAAGGCTTATTACCTACCAGAGACAATCTATTTTAGTCTATGCCTGAGTCACGTGGTTGTGAGTATAAGTTTGGTGCCATATATCCTGTCAATATAATCACTAAACTAGGTGTTGCAACTGTATTTTGGACAAGACCTATTGCTTTAAAGACATTCAAATTTGTCTTTAGGGCTTCTTGTGGAAATGAGTGTTCGTCACTCTTTTGATTATTTTCATACTGCACTTGCATCTCATATGCCATGTCGGTGTATCGTTCACTAGCTTGTAATTGAAGGCACATTTTGAACAAGGCTTTTGGTTTAGGGTTGCTTGTTTGTGTTTATGTTGAGATTAAATGTAATGCTGTCAAAGTGGGAGATTGTTGTATATATTTGTAAATAATGGACTAGCATTACATTTAGTCATTGAGCCTATTATGGGAAGGGCCATACTAATAGACACATATGGAGGCCCCTACTCTCACCCCCTTGAAAAGAGAACTGGCCCATTGAGTTCATTTTAAGGTCATGGTTCAACTAGCTCTTTCTTTTTCTTTCTCTAAGGGGAAGAACGAAATTACAAGGGCAGAAAGTAGTTATCTCCATAGAAGAAAATTTTCATCCTTTTGCAGGAACCCTAAAGCTACATGGAAAATCCATTACAAGTCATTAGAGGTATGAATTCTCAACATTATAAAACACGTGCTTTGATTCTAATAAGAGATTATCACATATTATGAATTCTAACAGTATATTTTAGCATCCATTTTTCAGGAATATATGCATTGATCTAGTTCCAATGAAAACAAGGTATAAGTTGGGCACCATCTTTTTTCACGGTCATTCAGTTTGTTTTCACAGCATTTACTAATAATAAAGGAAACATTCAGATGGTTTTTTATCAAAAAAATTACCTATTAGTTTCTAATTGGAATAAGAAGATCCTTCTAAACGAATGTAATCATACATGATCCCTTGGAAGGGGCTGGTGCTTAGTGGTTGAGTAAGAAAAATGGTATTATTGCCTTCCAAAAGCAGAGAGCCTTGCACATCCACATTATAAACCCAGTACAGCCCATGAATTCCATGCCTTGCAATCGTATTGTCCTTTCCAATTTGCCCACTTGAAAATAGAGAGTTTGCTAAAGGATCATTGACCCGAACCTTTAGTAACAAATTAAGATTAGTTAGTGTAAATCTACTTGCAGTGGAATCACAAGAAAATGAATCAGATCCATATATGTAGCCTCTTTTTCACTCACTCTGCATGAGGTTCCTTATATACCTGTAATTCAGCAACATGCGCAGTAGCCAGTGCCAATCGCAGTTTATAGCTTCCAGTTTCATCTACATAATCAAGATTAAACTTGATTTGCCATGTTGTTCCTTCATATGAGTTATCTTCTTTCTTCCTACATTGCAGCAGAAGCCATTGTTTTTTGATAAGTAGCAGCCAAAGCAATTGTTAATAGGTCTCGTGAGGAATTCTAGCTAAACATCAATTAGCCAATCCTAATGTGTTAATGGAAAAATCCAACAGAAAGGAGAGAAAAAACAAGCTAAGAAAGAGCCTTTCCGCGCATACCATCTTAGGTTTGTAAATTAGTCATGATAAAAATTGTAAACATCATTATTGTACAAAAAATTGACTTGAAGAACTCTTACATATTAAACATTTTACCAATTCTTTAAATTAATTAGTTTTATGTTATATGACAACTACTAATTTTTTTTTAAATCCTTAAAATAAATTTAGGTTAATCTCGACAATCATATACTAATGTCAAGAAAAAACAATTGTTCAAGGAACTAAACCTGGTAACCTGTGCAAAAAACCAGTCTTTTCTATAGTCATCAATACCGATAGTGTAGACCAAATCATCATCAGGATACAACTCCGCATATCTTGCCCATAATCCATATTGTCTAAACCTGCCAATTAACAGAAGAAGATGATCAAAAGATTTTGTTGCGCAAACACATAAATAATCCCGAGAATCTTGTAAAAATAATCTTAATTCCTAGTATTGCATCAGATATTCATGATCAAGAAACAACTAATGGACAGGCCTCAAATATGAGACTGTCCAATTGAAGATCAGAACTAGTGACAATTCTAGCACTCATGTGTGATAATATTACCAATATATCTCCCACTATATCATAATTCTCTACCGACATTTGAAGGGAAAAAATTGGATGGTCCTACTCATCAAGAAAGGACAAAAAAATTGGAAACTTCTCATTACTTTGTAAGTTAATTAAGTTAAATAGAAAGTGCAGGGAAAGCAAACCTGTCAGTGTGATTAACATATAGTTTGTTTATATACATTGGATTAGGATCAGGAACATAGAACTCTGCAGCAGAACGGTCAGGGATGCCAATTTCCCACAACGTAGGGCCATCTCTAGGAGGCTCATATATAAGATCATCCAAACAAGTCTCTGACCCTGCTTTAATTTCCATGGTAAACTTGTTTATAATGATGTGGATGCTATGAAATAAATTAAGACTTGTAAACAAAATTAAAAAGTGTGACCTGTGGTTATATTAATGACAACATCGTAATGATAATCTCCAATGAAACCAGGGATCCATGCATAAAGATTATAGTTGCCTGTTCTTATATCATTGATGGAGAAATAACCATCTTCATCTGTTCTGGTCCAAAACTGATAACCCTGATAAGAAATAATGTGCAAGATTTTGTTGATTCCGTACGAAGAGTATGTTTTAACTTGACATAATCCACACTGTTATCATATTTTATTAAAATTTGGATGCATTAATAGAAAATTAAAAGTACCTTGCATTCTCTTTGCCATGATCCAACCTTTCCAGGGGGTGCTAACCCCACATAACCACCCTTTGCAGGTATGTCCTCATCATTAACAAACCTAGTAAAGTATAGATATGAAAATTATCATCACATTTAGTTACACACAATAAAAGAACTCGACCATTTACAGCAAAATCTTACCAACCTGAAATCAACACTGTAATGAAAATAGTACTAATTTAACTAGAAGGATATTAATTAACAAAGCTAAGAAATAGACAAGTACCAATCTCGGACCAGTAATCTACCACTAACATAACCCCGTTGATCTGATGGTGGGAAATCCTCTGAAGCTGGGAAGCTGTAAGGCCAACTTTGAGCTTCAATCATCATCTAAACATTTTTTTAGTATTAGCTCTTGTTTAGTAAATGTAAGAAATCCAATTAATATATATTGATAAATTAATTGTGGGTTTTTGTTCTAGTTGAAATTACCTGGTCTTTAGCATCCTCCCAAAGCTGAAGAGGATCATCACATTCCAACAATGAATTCAGATAAATAAAAATAGGGCCGAAAACTTTCTTCCACGGCTCACCATCTCCAAATTTTATTATTAGATCTGCTCCTGAATAATGAACGCTGTGAAATATCTGATCATACCATAATTAATCAAAATTAATGCTATTAGAAATCATATATAATGGTAGTCATTATTGGAATACCCTTGCAATTTCATAGTGTGCATGTCATCCTCATTTCATATGTCAATAAAGTAAAACAGTGAGAATCATATGTATATAGAAAGAAGAAAGAAAACAAAAAATTATAAAAAAAAAGTATACCGCGAGGTTCGTCGGTCCCACATGGGAGGTGAGGAACTGTTTGAGGGGTCCAGCTGAGCGGAACTCATTGCTAGGAGTGATTTGCCAAAATCCAATGGCAGGATCAGTGCTTATCCACCCATGAACCTTAATATCTTTGCTTTCACATGAGTATTGGTATTTGTCATCCACCTACAAATGAAAAAGAAAAAAAGAAAATCAAAGAAGTAGAGGTATTTTTTTGGTTTTTTCTAGCAACCGAAATTTTAACAATAGTTTTTACTGTCAAGTAGTAGAAGTTAGCCAAACGCCTATTTCAAATTTTAATTTGTTTATTTTAACCCGAATGCAGAAGATAGATTTTGTAACTTTTGACCAAGAAACTAAAAAAACTGTGATATATAGTGTTATTTTGAAAATTTAAGGTTTTTTCTAATATTCTTGTGTTTTTTTTGTACATGATGTTATATATAAATAATATAATGATTGATTTAATTACAATATAAACTCGTATTATCACATGAGAATGAGAAGCCCATAAATCGGACAAATGCGAGAATTAAACAGGAGCTTGTAGTCCCAAAGCCTCAGTCTTGACCATTAAACCAAGACCTTCTCGGATCATGCATTCAAATTCTAAACTTTTGGTAAGTAGTAAGTACTCCAATAAAGACTATGGAAGACGCACCTCTCCTTGAAACTCTGGCTCCACGGGGTTGACTAGTAAAACTGCTTCTGGATAGGCGAGGGCTTGGCCTCTGCTGGGTAATCGGTCATCAGGTAGGGGCATGTATCTTTGCCTGTTATCAGCTATAGCCATGTAGTGGAACCTGCGAGTATGTTAAGTTTTCATTTTCTATCCTTTCAACTTGTAACTAAATATATTGGGATTGAATTTTATAAGCAAATCGAAATATTCTCTCATATGGGTTTTTTTAGAAGAAAAAAAAATCATGGTATAATATCATCAAAATCAAAGATTAATTTGATAATGAAAGAATCCAGAAGTAATGTTTTTACCTGTCCTTATCGAGCTTGAATACGATCCTGATATTGTCAATGTCGAAAGCGGGCCACCCTTCTAAGCGCTCAAAAATGGCATAGGTGTAGAATCCCGAGGAACCACGAAGCATTACAAACCTAGAAAATCATCATCCCCTCATCATTCTTTTTGATTAAATTAGAATTGAAATTCCTTGAAATTAATTACGTATAGGATAATCAGATTGATCGATCAAATATGTACCTTTTGTCAATGTTTAAGGGAACAACCTTTCCCTCCAAAGAGGGATCCCACGTCCTGGTGAAAGAGAGCTCTAATTGTTCCTCATTTTCCACTACTACCCGAAAGTTTGTCGCCTCAATCCTGCATAGATTTTATCTTAAATAAATATAAAAATTGCAGCATCTCGATGGTGAACTAACGTATGAACCGTGACTGTTAAAAGATGACAGAGTACATACCTATCTAATTTGCCTTTTGTTCCTTTGGTTCCTGCCACATTCCAAACGAGGTCCCAGTAACTACATATTAAGAAATCAGGATAACAAGAGAGAGAAATAAAAGAGTCAGTTTAATTATTCAATTTCTAGCCATTTAAAGTAGTACATAATTGCATCCTAATTGCCAGTTGGTGATTTAAATCTTCTCTATGCAAAAAGAAACCATGAAAAAATATTATCATTGAGCTTTCTTCAAGAAAAAATAAATAAAGAAAAGATATCATTGAGCTGAAAGGGCTACGCAGCCCAAAAGGAGCATCTTGGCCCAAAGACAGGAGAAATAAAAAAAAAATGATGAAATTAAGGGGTGCATCATGGCGGGAGACCCAACAGCCCACAATATTGGATGCGGTACCATTGTGTGGCCCATGAGAGTACAAACTAAAAGGCACATGCAACAAAAACAAATAGACAGGTGGTTGCTAGTGAGAAAGTGCGTTGGAAGTGGACAAAAATCTCACATAAAAAATATTAATATTTTTTTATTGAAACAATATTATATAAGTAGTATAATAATTAATTCTAATATTTAAAATAAAAAATTAAGATAAATAACAGAGACATGATAAGACTCAAACTTAACTTTACAGCCCCAAAAGTCAAGAATGGACAATACAATTCAAAATGGAGGTTAGGTTGAATGCCATTTTAGATGGAAACTCAACAATTGGAAAAAAAGAAAAAGAAAAACATATCTAAGCCCATTCATGCTCAACCAGACATGTATGTCTGCTAAGGTATTAATTTTGTTTCTGTGCATATATCGATGAAGTGTTTCTGCATTATAAAAGAATCGTGTTCCTTAAAAAAAACAAAAGGATTGTTCTTTTTGTTTATAGAAAAGAGGAGATATACCCTCTATCATATTCCTCTTTTCCATGTTGAAGCAAATTGTCGATTCCCTTGTATCGTATTCCAGTGACAAATCCCTCTGGATTTGACATTGTTACCTGGAGGATACCATTATCCATCACCACCTGCATGTCCATTTATTATTAATACAATCAAGAAGAAATTAAGCCATGATATCAAACTGAAACAGAACAGAGAACACAAATCTAATTAAATTACTGTTACGTCCGGCCGGTCAGTTATTTTTTCTTTCCAAGTTAATTAATTAACATATATGCCCAGGCCAGGAAAAAGAGAAAGAAAACTGATCAAATATTAATTTAATTAAAGCTGACTGAGTAGTTTACATGTTGATCTTGGGTAAGCAATTGCATCCCTGATGTTGATGTTGGCAGGCCTGTTGCAATCTCTAATGACACCTTAAGCATAATAAAAACCTTAATCCAGCTTCTAAGGCACCCCTTACTTCCTGAAAAAATATGGGTAAAAGTACAAGAGAATAACATTATTAATATGGGCTTTTAGATGTGAAAAAGAAAAACAAGAACAGAGATGCACTCTGGCCAAAGGAGTGTAGGCATGTGAACCTGTAAAGTTGCCAAAAATTAATGATGATATATGTACGAATATGTTGCCCATTTCAATCACCACCTTGCCAAACTGGACAAAGAAAAATGCACACGTGAACTTATAAAGTCAAATGAGAAAGAGATGCAAGACAACTTTTATGTACTTTTCTTAGCTTGTAATCAGGATTATGTGAGCAGAACTTTGTAAAAAGGTTGAACTAAAAGAATCTTTCTTGTCTACTTTCCTTCACCTTGAAACTAAGCATTCTTTCTTTCTTCTTTCAACTTTACAGAATATTATTTTTGGTTTATTATCTCTCTTTACTTTGTCGTCACAACTGTTGGATGAATGAATCGGTGGACAACTGAAGAAGCAAAAGCATATAAAATGGATTGATGAAAAGGCGCTTTAAGCAAAATATTTGTACCTGGAAACGTTTTGCCTTATGGTGATGGCTGTTAAACATTAGACAAGTTAAATATTGTCTTGATCGATGAAGATCGCTTTCTGTAATACAGGAACATTAATTTATAATTAAGGCTTTAAACTCCAATCAAGGAGTGATTAAATACAGCATAAATGCAGGGTATATGCTTTTTTTTTTTTTTGTATGGAGGTTTATAATTAATATATTTGATTTCCCTTCACACCAAATTCATGATGTTAGGTAGTAAATTAGTGTATCTTTTATCTCTATGTGGAGTAGTTCAGTTGAAAGTTAGCATGTCAAGCGACCCATCACTTTTCATCAACGTCAGTTTTTTGTAGGGCGGTTTGTTTCCAAAATGTTTAGCCCAATTTATTAATATCTTATCACACGTATTTTGTGTTAATATTCTGGGTTCTATATGCAAATTCAAACACTATCGATGCTTTGGAGTTTGGATGCACCAGTGAATCCAAACTCCAAAGCATCTAAGGAAAGAAATTCTCTCTAACATGGATACATGGATGCACGAGATGCATCAAGTGCATCCAAAAGTTTCTTCTCGTTAATAAATAAGTTTTTCTATTTGTCTAATGTTTATGGCCAACTTGTTAAAAAAAAATAAATCTGTGAGTGAGTTTACATTAATTGTGAGTTTGAATTTTGTCACAACGAGTAAAGTAATTGATTTATTAATGAAACTTGAAAAAAAAACATAAATAGAGTGACCTATTTGAGTTGGGCCGATCTCCTATTATGTTGAATGTGGATTTTAGTAATCCGTTAAGCTTTATGGGGAGCCTAATAAGATACTATATAAAGGTTAGTTAAGTCTTCTCCTCCTACTCTGTTGCATAATTGTAAAGTCTTACCCGTTAAGGAAGGGAAGTTCCTTGTCCACCATTTACTTGCCATCTTACATTCTTGATCGTTGAGGCTACATGCTGATTTGTTGATTTCACTCCATCACGAAAACAAAATTAATCTTCTCTAATTCTAAGGCTAATCTCTCTCTCTCTCCTTCTCCACGTAGCCACTACCTATTGATATTTGCATCACCCAACCACTGCCAATCCCATCGATGATGGCTTGCTCTTTGTTTTCAACACTTGCTTTGACATTTGAAGCTTTATTTTTTTTTCTCCTTTTTTGACTATTTTTTTTTTATAAACATATTCTTGATTTTAGCTAACTGAACACGGGGGATTGAAATTGCTTTTTGTCATTATTGTTTCAATTGGTTAATTGGGTATTCAAATATCATTTTGTATTATTTTATTGTATTTTTCTGTGTCAGTGTATTGGATTTTTATTTTACTCCAATATGCTTAGCTGAGATTTAAAAAAAAAAAATCCAAAAGAAAAAGGGTATATAGTCCTTCTGTTCTTGTGATATTCTATTTGGAGGATTAAACGCCCGTAAGAAATAAAACAAAAAAGATAATAAGATAAAAAATATTATTAAAAAATGAATCGAATTAAATATAAAATTTATTTTAATTTTAAAGTTAAAAATATCAAATATTTATATCAGTTCATTTATAAATGAATTTTAGATTTAGTTCGTTTTAAAAATAAAATATGAATTTATTTACAAATGAATTTTAATTTTAATTTATTTGAAAATAAATTGAATTCCATTCTTGAAATAATATCAAACTGAGTGTAAATCTAACAAAAAAATTCAAAAGGAGCAGTCCTCTATGAAGGCTCTGTTTTGTAACCCAACCAACAAAGATTCCAACCCAATCAACGTTTTTCCATCAAAACAATAGAGACCCGACGGTCCTTTAATCAACCAATGTACCCCTTGTACACTATCCCTTCTAATCCTTTTAATTTTGAAGGAATTTAAAAGATGTGGGTAATTTGGAGGGGAATGCCGGACTAGAGCGACACATGTTCTCTCGAAATTTCCTTTCTTGTCATTTAATAGTCCCCCCAAGCAAGGAAACCCTGAAACATTGATGCAATAGCACGTTGAGAAAATTTGACAAACACACTCACGCGCAATCCTTTAAACAGCTATATCTTCATTATGCTAACCATGCTCTCGAGTCCCAACCAATTAATAACATCGACACAATCATGGCCACTTCACATACTTACATTATCACACCGAGGGCTTAATCATGGCCGAGGGAGCACAACAAAGACAACTGTGCGCAAGCTCTAGTCTGATCAAGTATTTCATTCATGGCTAAGCAAATAATGCATCTTATGATATATTTAATTAACTCATTTCTTGAGTTTAAAAAGCAGAAAGCAATTCAGTTTCTTGTGTTGGTTGTGTGTGGGGTATTTTGTTTTCTGTATGTAACCTAAGATGCACAATAAGAACGGCATGTATACATTTGGTTCTTTCTTGATCTATACAAGTAAACATTTCAAGCTGTGATGATTATCCAATCAAAAGGGCTGTTGCTTCTTGGTTGTGTCAAGAAGATTGTATTATCACCTTCAACAAGTCGATCACCTGGAACATCTACATCGAACAGCCAGAATAGCCCATGAATTCCATTTCTCGCGATTGAGTTGTCCCTCCCTATCAATCCACTTGAAAACAAAGGACCATCTTTTCGGTCGTGAAACTATACCTTCAACAATAGCAAATTTATTTACAGTGGAAGAATTTAATTATTTGCATTCAAGATAAAGTGAAAGGGCTTTTAGTTAGTCAATAACCAATGTTACCTGCAATTCAGATATAATGTACGTGGTAGATGCAATAGCCATTCTTAATTTTTAGGTGTTGCTCTGACCCGCATTATCTAGTTTAAATTTGATTTGCCATGTAGTTTCTTGATGTGTTGTTATCTTTTTTCCTGCAAAGAAAGAAAGTCTTGTAAGTAGAGATATTACACTTATTTCATTCTATCCAAATAGTTGATAACAATTGATCATGCTTTTGGCATTCTAAACTCAGATTAATAATTTTAATGGCGAGTCACTCCACTGGAAAGATCGATAAGCAAAACCAATTTTGAAAGCAATGCCTACCAATTTTATTTTATTTTTGAAAACATTGAATACAAATTAAGTATTCAATGGTGAAAGCTCCAAAACAAAACTGAACTATTATAGAAAACGACTAGAGGCATGCATGAGAAGGTGAATGGGGAGAATCTCTTCAAGTTTAGTTTTGAGAGTATCAAGGACAAGCAGAGGCTATGGGCATCATGATTGTTCTGATGTAGAGGGGAAGGTGACTAATGAAGAGAATTAGATCTTTCACTATGGTATATGGCTCAAGGCTTCTCCCATGAAAAGGAGTGAAAGGAGGGCTGAAGGTTCACAAGGGAGAGGAATGGATGGAAAGTCTGAGAAAGTGAGTGCTATAGGTGAAGGTAGTGCATCAAAAAAAAAAATTGGGAACAAGAGGGAGTATTTCACAAAGTAATAATAGATAGCACAGATTTGGGGAGAGGGAGGAGATTAGGGAGAGGAGCATTAGGAGGAGTATTGCTGAGGAGCTTAAAAGTCTAGTTCTTGATACTCCAGTTCACAAGCCAGTAGCAGAGGAATAGCTCGTACAGGAGTGTGAGGTGCAAAGTAGGGTTGTGACTGATGATATTGGAATAGATACGCAAAATGTGGGAGAAGAGCCGTTACAATTTCATTTAGGAACAGGTGGGGGAAGGAAACACTAGTTGATTCCTCCAAAGGCAAATGAATGGCTTTGAAGAAATTGGCACATTCAAAGGAGGATTCAACAACGGTAGAGAGTAAGCGGAAAGTTAGGAAGGGCAATGGAGGATTGGATACAGAGGATATGGATATTGATGGAGTTAAATAAAAAGGAAGGGAGATACAAGGGCTCTTGTGGTGCAACAACAAACGAATTTAGGGTGTGATCCTACACTTACACCTATAATAATAATGTAGGCACACTAATTATATCCATCAAATGCTTTAGACAGCCTAACATTCAAAGGTAAAAACTAATGATTAATTATGATTTTTTTTTTATCATTAGCAATATTTGGGGGTTCAAATCCTTGCTCCGAAAAATGTCCTTCTTATCAGACTAGTCACATATAATTTTTTTATTTTCATGATCCACGTATCGTCCCTTTTCCTTCGCTTTATAGAAAAACAATTACTACACTGCATATTATTTGCAGGCTTAAAAAATACAAAATATTTTAACATTATATTTGAAACTTTTGTTTCAAATCAGCATAAAATTCCTTCATGATAAACATTTTATGATGGGTCTAAAATCTACTTCAATCTAAATTTCAATCTTCTTACTTTTTTCCTTTTTGTTATTTGAAAGATCTTCTATTTAATTTAGTTTCTAGACAACTTAGTAATAGAAGGAATACATCCATTCTAATTAAAACTGACTATAGGTGTTAACAATACAAAAAGCAATGGTTATGACCATCAAAAAGTAAATATGATTTATAATAAGTACAAAAAAAATTAAGTATAAAAAACAGCATTTATGTCAACTATTATACAAAATTTAAAACCGCTGCACTCCCAAAAAATTGCAAACAAATTTAGCACGTAAAGGTACAAATTAGTAAATATGTTTGTACTTGCACATATATAAATATGCTTTCTAGATGCACAAGTTACGAGGTATATATACATGTAATGATGGCACAAAAATAATTACTTATGCCATTTTTGGCAGAATTACAATATCATTTTGAGAATTTCTTATTAAAATAAAACAAATTTAGTTAGCATGTTGCTTCTATTATGGATTCTAGGCTTGTAACTTATGGAACGGATCTTTCGATTGATATATATGCTTCTTGATCACAATTTAAAAGTAGAAATGGAGAATCCATTTTATTTTAGTTTAATTTTATCACCATTTTTTTGGTTTACCAAATGCTTCCTTGATAAAAATAAATATATATTATATCGTTGAAAAATAAGTATACCTTTATCTACCTATACTATCTTGCAATTCTAATCTTCCACTGCCATCAATGAAAGTAAAAGAGTGGCTTAGCACAAATTCAAGCCATTAAAATCTAATATTAATTCAAATATAGTTTCAAATGTCACTATTGACAAATAATGAAATGATTTACTATATCCAGCAAAGAAAATAAATTTTCTTACTAAATAATTACGACCTTCAGAATCCTAACAAATACATTTTTTAATCTGTATACATTAAACACTTTTAATATTCAAAATTAAATTGATATCGTCCTTAAGTACACATTTCTAGTTTTGCCCCAAACTAACTAGCATTCAAAAACTTTATAAAAGATACTTAGATTCTGTAGCATTTATTTACTATATGGAAGCCCCAATGAATCCAATGGTAGATTAAGTTCCATAGTAATTTAGCTAGTTAAAGACAATCACAACCACATCAAAGGAGAACAACAAGATTTAAGCGTTAAACAGATATAGATAAATAATCACAATATACCAGGAAAGATTTTATATCACTAGCATATCATCCTTTCAAAACAGCAACTTTACAGTCATATTGCACTCCATTATTGTTGATTTTATAGCTACATTCAAGTCTGTGTTTTGGTTTATTTTTAAGGTCTTGATCTGTCGAATATATCTTAACATCATCACTCAAGATATCAGTGTATATACTTTGTAATTAATTTACCACCTCCATAGAGCTTCATCAATGTCTCTCTCATTTTAATTTTAAATTTAGTTTTCCGTTTTCGGCCAGGAAAAGGACATTAGAGGTGAGATTTAAGATAAGGTCAAATATTCATCAAGTAAGCAGGCCTCACAATGGGTTCAATAATCATATATATATATATATATAAAAGAGTATATATTATTATAATTAATAGGAGTAATATTTATATGATTCAGTTATTGAGTAATAAAAGGAGACAACAATAATGAGTATATTCCACACTTGAATAGACAAGCTATTTGAACTAGTACTATATTCTAAAAACATTAGCATAACAACAATAATGATACTGATTTATAATATAATTAATTTTGATTTCACAGTTTGCATGCATGTGAAAAATCAGACTGAGAGTGAAATTTTTTACAAAGTGATCAAAGGGTCACCGCATCAGATTGAAGATAATGCAAAACAAAATCTATATCAAATTGTAATGTATCTCAAGATCAATAGCCAAAAAATCATTACCCATAAAGCATTATTTGGACATGATTGCACAAGAACACAGATGCACTGTCACGCAAAACAAAGAGGAAATTTGTGTTTTTCCGCAAAGAGGACATCCAAATCATGTAAAGCATAGAGGACATAAACTCTTCAGTATACACAAAGCACAGATAGCAGGAATGAAGATAATATTATTTAAGCCAAATTGGAATAAGAAAACTATTAACTCGGTGGTATTAGCCATGGATGCATGGTTTAACTCCCAACCTTATCTTCTTTTTTTTTTCTAAATCAAAATATCAAATTCAACCCTTTTTGATATATGTAAATATATATAATATATACTTATTGACCATTTAACTTTCTTTTTATCATTCTATTATAATGATTTTTTCCATCATAATTATTATTATTATTTTTACTTACGCAATATCAATCTCTTTAATAAAAAATACACTATAATTTCACCACCAAAATTTGTCTAGAAGCATGGATCAAAAATCAAAATGTATGCATGTGATGTATGATGGAATGACTAAAATACCACTATATTAATGTGTGGGTTTTACATATGGAGCTTAGGTCGCAACCTTATGGTAATATCAATAATGGAGGCAATAGCAAAATTGGGGGAATTCATGATATGGGGTTTAGGTTGCAACCTCATGGGAATTTAGGAGGAGGAGACAACATTATTGTGAGTGATCTTAGGTTGCCTTTTGGGTTTTTCAGAGATGGTAGAAGTGACATTGATCTACCATATGATGTTACCAAACCATGGCCTCTCTCCATATATAATTTGTTGTTGTTATGGATCTTTTTATTTGTGTTGTCTTTGTTATCTTATGTTTTGTTGTTGTATAAAGGCCTTTTTTGGCTATCATTGTGATATTATGTTAATTTCTCCATTGATTTAATGTTATTCCCTTGACATCTTTTGTTCTAAGTATACAACATTACTCCAAACTTGAACCAAATTCTCTAGGGTTTTTTTTCCACCAAATTTTTCGTTAATAGTACAGAAAATAGTCAATGTTTCAAAGTTGCATGGATGCACAAAGTAATTGTGTAACATTATATGAATGCCTTGTTTGGTTGACCATAAGACAATAAGTTTAAGAAAAAAACAATATTATTTGAAAACCAAATTTAATTTAGTCTATATATTTTTTATAAAATCATAAAATTTCCTTTTTTTGGGAAAAATCCTTCAATTTCAATCTTTTACCAATTACGTGTGTCAATAGCTAGAATTTTATTAATGATGGTATCTAATACTACTCCCTGATTGCATAATAATAGTAATTGTCTCTTTTGTTATAATTCTAAAACAATATACGCATCACATCATTGTTTTTATTATATTAGATCGATCCCATTATTAAAGGAAATAAGACCAAAAATATAGTTTGATTAAAAATGATCACTCTATCAAGTCAAATCAGAAAATTATTAATAAAGCACTAACTAAACTATGTGTTCGTTAACCTTAAAATGGTAAATACTATCTAGTACAAGACATCAAAAACATTGCATTTTACAATTAAGATAGTTATACCGTCAGAGCATTTTTTTAACGCCGGAATGATATTACCTAAAATGACAAAGTTATCTTTGTATTACCTTAGTAACACAAGAAATCTACATTCATTCTAATTTAAACTAACTATCGGTGTTAACAATAAAAAATAAAAAAAAAAACACTAGTTATAGCTATGAAAAAGTAAATGTGATCTATGTAATGTACAAAAAATGTATATAAAAATATATCATATATGTCAACAATTATACAAAGTTTATATTGTTGTATTACCCAAAAAATAACAAACAAATTTTTCATATAACCAATCTCAAGATGTACAAGATTAGTACATATGTACTTAAAGGAATTTGTACTTGCGTATATAAATATGCTTTCGAGATGCACAAGTTATTTGATATGTATATAGCTAATGATGACACGAAACATAATTACCTCTGCTTTTTTCAGTTGAATTAAAATCTCATTATGAGACCTATTTATTAAAAAAATGTAGTTGAGCATGTACATAATTGTTTAGGCTCTAATTTTTTTAATATGTTCTTATCTATGGTAAAGGTGGCACGCTGTAGCACCTATTATGGAATCTAAAATCCAAACTTATGAAATTGATGGATATATATATATATATATATATATATATATATATACACTGTTTTATCACAATTTAAAAATAGAAATGGAGAATGCATATCAATTTTATTATAATGTTTTCACCATTTCTTTAGTCTACTAAATGATTCCTCGATATAAAATTACAAAATATTTGTGAAAGATAAGTACATTCTTATCTACCTACTACCTTGCGGTTTCTAATCTCGAAATCATTTCAATCAATGAAAGTAAAAGAGTGACTTAGCACAAATTCAAGCCATTAAAATCCAATATTAGTCCAAAAATAGTTTCAAATGTCACTAATGAATAAAAATGAAATGACATACCATATCCAGCAAAGAAATTAAATTCTCTTTCCAAATAACATTAAGAATCCTGACAAATATATTTCTTGACCTATATACATTGAACACTTCTACTATTCAAAAGGAAATTGACATCATCCTTTAAGTACATCCAATTTTGCCCCAAATAGCTTTCTTTTATGAGCATATAAACCCCTCATTGGATAGTGTTTACAGCAAAAAATTCAGAGATAAGCAACAAAAACAATAGCCATGGCAAGAAAGAAAATCAAACTTGCGTGGATAGTGAATGGTTGTGCTAGAAAAACCAGCCTCAAGAAAAGGAGACTAAGTTTATTGAAAAAAGTGAGTGAGTTGAACACTTTATGTGATGTGAGTACTTGTGTTATCATATACAACCCAGATGATAACGAACCTGCAGTGTGGCCTTCACCATTTTTGGTGCAACAAATGCTTGCAAGGTTCTACGACTTGCCAGACATGGAGCGGCAAAAAAAAATGCTAGACTACGAGACCTACCTGAGAGAAAAGGTAGACAAATTACAAGAGAAGACAATTAAGAACCAGAGGAAGAACAACAAGGCTGAGATGTCATATCTCATGCACAAAATCTCTGGAAACGAAGGTTTTGATGAGTTAAGCGAAAATGAACTTTATCGCTTAACTTGGTTTGTAGATGAGAAAATGGAGGAGATTGGGAAGATGTACGAATTTCTCCAACAGATTTCTCTCTCTCTACAACCAGGAACTCCTCATCTTCTTCTTCCTCCTCCTAATCAAGGTATACAAAATGAAGACTTACAAAATAAAGGCATGCATGTGGCATATATTGATTCTAGAGGGGTTAATCCTAGTGGAGGAGAAGAAACGAGGATTATCTTTAAAAATCCACCTAATCAGTTGGATCCGTGGCTCGAAATATTAAATAATAATGAAAAGTATGGTGAAGGTAGCAACTCTAGTGTGGGGATGGGATTGCCTCTTCTTCATGGGGGAAATTCTAGGCTCCCTAGTCATGACATGGGGTTATTGCCTCCTCATGGGAGTTTCAGAGGCTATAATGACATAAGGCACCTACCTCCTTATGGGAATGTCAATGTTGGGCAAGGCAACAATAATGCTGGTGGAATACATGAAATTGAGCTTAGGCCGCAACCATATAGTAATATCAATTATGTGGGAGAAAGTAGTAGAATTGGTGGAATTCAAGATATGGGGTTTGGGATGCAACCTTATGGTCATATAGGAAAAGAAGGCAATAGTAGTATTGGTGGAATTCTTGATATGGGGTTTGACCTGCAACCTCATGGGAATTGGGGAGAACAAAACAATAGTAATATTGGTGGAATTGGTGATATGGGGTTTAGGCTACAGCCTCATGGGAATTTGGGAGGAGGAGACAACATATGGAGTGATGTAGGGAAACCTTTTGGGCATTTCAGAGATGGTAACAGTGGTGGAAGTATATGATGTTACTAAACCATAGCCAAAGTATTATTTCTCTCAATAATTTGTTATTCTTGTTTTTTTTTTTCGTTGTTTGTGTTCTCTTATGTTATCTTTTCGTTTAATGTCAGTGCTAAATGTTTCTTCAATTAGGATATTTATGTAATTTATGATTTATGTATGGCCTTTAGGCCTTTTTTTTGCTATCATTATGATATTATATCAATTTATTTTATTATTTAATGTTATTCTCTTTGCATTTTATTTTTTGTTATAAGTATGCAACATTAGTCCAAACTCGAACAAAATTCTCAGGGTTTTTTCCATCGAATTTTTCTTTATTAGTGCCAAAAATAATCGATATTGCCAGTTGCATGGATGCACAAAGTAATTGTGTAACAATAAATGAAAGCCTTGTTTGGTTAACCTTAACCATGAGACAATAAGTTTAAGAAATTCAATATTGGTTAAATTCCGAAATTAATTTAGTCTATATAATTTTTATGAAATCCTACCATTTCTTTTTTTTAAAGAAAAAATCTAACCATTTCAATCTTTTACCAATTATGTGTGTCAATAGCTAGAATTTGATTAATGATGGTATCTAATATTACTCCATGATCGCATAATGATGGTAATTGTCTCTTTTATTATAATTCTACAACGATATACGCATCCCATCATGATGTTTATTATATCAAATCGATCACATTATTAAAATAAATAAGACCAAAAAGGTTTGATTAAAAAACAACTACGTTATAAACGTAAAACAGAAAAATAGTGATAAAGTAATTGCTAAACTATGTGCAGGTTAACCTTAAAATGATAAATACTAGCAAGACAAGACCTCATAAATATTGTAATTTACATTAAGATAGTTATGAGTATTTTTTTATTTCCAGGATGATGTTACCTAAAAAGACAAAGTACCTTTTTTTTTCTTCCTTTTTCTCTTTTATTTGGGGGTAATTTTTTCAGTTCAAGAAATACCAGTGTAACATCAACAAATGATACCCTGGTAATATTGGCACCCTCTAGATAAATGTACGTGTATGAATATTTTTGTTTGAGTAAAATTTTTCCGAATAAGTTCTTCTAGAGATTTTTCCAAATAAGATCTTCATTCAAATAGTTATAATAAATTATTTTTCATATCTAAGCATCATTAATCTAGAGAACCTCAATTATTATATGACAAAAATGATTTTGTTGTATCATTTCTTAATTCGATGTTGGTTTTTTCCTAATTACTTTGCTAAAAATACAAAACATTCTAACATTATTGTTAAACCTTTTTTTTTCTTCAAACGTGCATAAAATTCCTTCATGTCAACATTTTATGATGGGTTTAAAATCTAATTCGATCTAAATTTCCATTTTATTGGTTTTTGTTAAATGAAAGATCTATTTCGTTAATTATTTTTTAGATAATTTGGTAACACATGGAATGCATCCATTTTAATTTAAACTATTGGTGTTTACAATTAAAAAAAACACTAGTTATAGCTATGAAAAAGTAAATGTGATTTATGTCAAGTACCAAAAAATTAAGAATAAAAATATAGCATAAATGTCAACAATTATACTAAGCTTAAAACTGTTGCACTCTACAGAAAATGACAAACAAATTTTGCACATAACCAATCACAAGATGTACAAAATTAGTACATATGCACTTAGAAGGAATTTGTGCTTGTGCATATATAAATATGTTTTCTAGATGCACAAGCTTTTTGGAATATATATATATATATATATATATATATATATATATATATATATATATATATATATATATATATAATGCTGACACAAAACATAATTATCTAAGCAGTTTTCGACTGAATTAAAAACATAATTATCTAAGCAGTTTTCGACTGAATTAAAATTTCATTATGAGAACTATTTATTAAAATAAAACAAATGTAGTTGAGTATGTACGCAATTTTTTAGGATCTAGTTTTTTAATATGGTCTTATATATGGTAAAAATATGGATTCTAGGCTTTTAACTTATGGAATCTTTCGATCAATTGATTGGCATTTTTTTATCACAATTTAAAAATAGTAATGGAGCTTTAGTTTAATTTTTTCACCAATTCTTAAGTCTACCAAATACTTCCTCGATATAAAATTACATAATATTTGTGAAAGATAAGTATCTTCTTATCTAGTTACTACTTTGTAGTTTCTAATCTCTCATTGCCATCAATGAAGGTAAAAGAGTGACTTAGAACAAATTCAAGCCATTAAAATCCTAGATTAGTCTAAATATATTTTCAAATGTCACTATTGAATAATAATGAAATATCTTACCATATCCACCAAAGAATTAAATTCTCTTATAAAATATTATAACCTTCAGATGTCAAATACATTTCTTAACCTATATGCATTAAGCACTTTTAATATTTGAAATGAAATTGATATCGTCCTTAAGTACATCTAGTTTTGCCCCAAATAGATTTCCTTTATAAGCATATAAACCCCTCATTGGCTAGTGTTTAGAGCGCACAATTAATTAGGGGATAATCAACAAAAACAGTAGCCATGACAAGAAAGAAAGTCAAACTTGCAAAAAAAGTGAATGAGTTGGCCACTTTATGTGATGTGAGTGCATGTGTTATCATATACATCCGAGATGATAACGAGGTAACAATGTGGCCCTCGCCTATTTTGGTGCAACAAATACTTGTAAGGTTCTATGATTTTCCAAACATGGAGTGGCAAAAGAAGATGACAAACCATGAGACCTACCTGAGAGAAATTTTAGGCAAAGCACTAGAGCAGATGAAGAAGAACCAAAGGAAGAACCATGAGGTTGAGATGTCAAATTTCATGCACCAAAATCTCTAAAAACAGAGGTTTTAATGAGTTAAGCATAAGTGAACTTTGTCTGTTGACTTGGTTGGTGGAAGAGAAAACCAGAGAGATCTGAAAGATATAAGGAAGAGTTATGAACTTGTCCAACAAATTCCTCTCCTACAACCAGGGTCTCTTCCTCTTCATCCTTCTAATCAAGGCCTAAAGTATGAAGGCTTGAAAGCGGAATAGATTGAATCCTATGGGTTTAATCATAGTAGTGGATATCAATGGAGGATTATCACTTTAAATTCGCCTAATTTGTTCGATAAATGGTTCAAAATATTAAATAATAATGAAAAGTGTGGTGAAGATAGCAACCCTAGGACTAAAATGAGGGTATCATCACACAAAGCATATGTTGGTAGCTTTAGTTGAATTGTTGCTAATGATATGGGGATGGGGAGGCCTCCTCTTCATGGAGTCAATTTTAGGCTCCCTACTTATGACATGGGACTACTGCTTCCTAATGGAAGTTTCATGGGCCATAGTGAAAAGAGGTTGCTACCTTGTCATGGGAATGTCAATGTTGGGGGAGGCAACAATAGTACTGGTGGAATACATGATATGGGGCTGACGCCGCAGCCTTATATGAATATCAATAATGGAGGAGGCAGTGGTAGAATTGATGAAATTCAAGATATGGGGTTTGCGCTGAAACCTCGTGGGAATTTAGAAAGAGGAGATAATAGTAGACCTAGTAGAATTCATAATATAGGGTTTGGGCTGCAACCTCATGGGAATTTTGCAGAAAAAGGCAATCATGGTATTGTATTCATGATATGGAGTTTTGGCTGCAATTTCATGGGATTTTAGGATGAGGAGATGTCATTGATGGGAGTGATCTAGGGTTGCCTTTTGGGGTTTTCGGAGATGGTAGTAGTTGCGGAAGTAACATTGGTCTGCCATATGATGTTATTAAACCATGGCTAAAGTAAAATTTCTTTCCATAATTTGTTTTTCTTATGGTTTTTCATTGTTTGTGTTGTCCTTGTTATATATCTTATGCTATGTTGTTGATTATTGTCACAATGCATATGGTGCTATATGTTTCTTCAGTTATGATATACATGTAATTTATGATTTATGCATGGCATTTAAGATTCTTTTTGCTATCATTATGATATTATGTCAATTCGTCTATTGATTTAATGTTATTCCTTTTGCATATTTTGTTCTAAGTATATAACATTACTCCAAACTCGAACTAAATTCTCTAAAGTTTTTTTCACCGAATTTTCCTTTAATAACACAAAAATTTGTTGGTGTTTTGAAGTTGCATGGAGGCATAAAGTAATTGTGTAACATTATATGAAAGCCTTGTTTGGTTGACCATAAGACAGTAACTGAAAAAAATATATTAGTTGAATACCAAAATTAATTTATTCTATATAAATTTTTTTAAATCCTACCACTTTTTTTTGGGAAAAATGTTACCACTTCAATCTTTTTACCAGTTACGTGCGTTGATAGCCAGAATTTTAATCTTTTACCAATTACGTGCATCAATAGCTAGAATTTTATTAATAATGGTATCTAATATTACTCCATGATCACATAATAACAGTAATTGTATCTTTTTTATAATTCTAAAACGTTATACGCATCATGCCATTATGTTTATTATATTAGACTGATCCCATTATTAAAAGAAATAAAACCAAAAACATGGTTTGATTAAAAACAATTGCGCTATCAAGTCAAAACAGAAAATTATTAATAAAGCACCAACTAAACTAGGATTAAGTTCTCTCAATTTTGTGTGGGAAACGTAGGGACAATTTGCATACATCTCAGCCATTCTATTAAATCTAATTGTCATTAGTATGCCACATCAACAATATCACTTAAAAAAAATAAAACTGCTATTTTTATGTAGCTTCAACCTTTTCGATTTCCATTCTTTCTAATAATAAATTTCTTCACTTTCCTTATTTTCTCTCTCTTTGTTCTTTTTATATAGCTTCATACTTTTCTATTTCCATTCTTTCCAATAATAAATTTCTTCATTTTCCCCTTTTTCTCTCTCTTTGTTCTAGATTCTAACAACGAATAAGAGGTGCATAAAATTACTATTTTTTTCCAAAAAAAATTAATCGAGAGCTATTGTTTTAATTTTTAATATTTTTTGGGATGTCTTTTTTCAAATTTTAGGGTTTGTTATATTCGAATTATTAGAAACTTCCTAATTATCTTTTAAAAAAATAAGTTTTTTATTCCATATATTTTCAAAATTTTTGAAAGTCATTAGCTAAAAGAGTTTAGTTTAGTTTAGTTTTTTTTTTTTTTTTTTTTTGGGGGGGGGGGGGGGGGGGGATGGATTATTGTATTTGAATGTTAGCACAACACTAAAATTGCTAAATGTTTGAAAATTATGTTGAAAATTGTTTTGAAGAACAAGTTAAATTAAATTAATTTAAATTTCACCATTTAACAAAAAAATTGAGATTTCAAGAACGTATGTTATATTTTACTTTGGTCAGGTAAGTGGGAAAAAAAATTGCATTTTATGCTTGATAAAAATGGTGTTTACACGCTACATGGTAGCAGTTAAGGAATAAAATTCTTAAAAAAAAAAAAGTAATTAAAGCAAAGCAATAAATAAGGAAATAATATTTTCAAAGAGATTTTATATGATGTGGCACAATCTTAGCCTTAAGATGAGATTTCATGGTTGAGATGTTGGTAACTTGTCAATACGTTTCTCATAGAACCACAATCCAACTAAAGTAGTGAAGGTTAACCAAGACATCATATACATTGTATTTTAAATTAAGATAGTTATACTTCCAGAGCATTTTATTAATGCCAAAATGATATTACCTAAAATGGTAAAATTATCTTTATATAACCTTTTTTTTTCTATTTTATTTGGGGTAATTTTTTCAGTTCAAGCGATATGACTTTGGCATCAACAAATGAAGCTCTAGTAATATTGGCACCATCTGGATAAATGTATATGGAGATTTTTGTTTGAGTGAAAATTTTCCAAATATATTCTTCTTTCAAATAGTTATCATACATTATTTTTCTTATCTAAGCATCATTAATATAGAGAACCCCGATTATTATATGAAAAAAAATGATATTGTTGTATCATTTCCCGATTCAATGTTAGTTTTGTCCTAACTCCTTATAAAAAAAGGTAAAATATTCAAACATCATAGTTAGAGCTTTTTGTTTCAAATGTACATAAAATTCCTTCATGACAACATTTTAGTATGGGTTTAAAATATACTTCAATCTAAATTTCCATCTTATTGGTTTTATCGTTTTTTGTTAAATGAAATATCTCCAATATACTACTTGATTAACTTTCTAGACAACTTAGTAACACAAGAAATACATTCATTCTAATTTAAACTAACTACCGGTGTTAACAATAAAAAAACACCGGTTATAGCTATGAAAAAGTAAATGTGATCTATGTAAAGTACAAAAAATATATATATAAAAATATAGCATATATGTCAACAATTATACAAAGTTTAATATTGTTGCATTACCCAAAAAAATAACAAACAAATTTTGCACACAACCAATCTCAAGATGTACAAAATTAGTACATGTGTACTTAAAGGAATTTGTACATGTGTATATATAAATATGCTTTCGAGATGCACAAGTTATTTGATATATATAGCTAATGATGACACGAAACATATGCATTTTTCAGCTGACTTAAAATCTCATTATGAGAACTATTTATTAAAAAAAACAAATGTAGTTGAGCATATACGTAATTGTTTAGGATCTAATTTTTTTAATATTGTCTTATCTATGGTAAAGGTGGCAGGTTGTAGCAGCTATTATGGATTCTAGGATCTGAACTTACGAAATTGATCGATCGATTGATATATATACTGTTTTATCACAATTTAAAAATAGAAATGAAGAATGCATCTCAGTTTTATTTTAACATTTTCACCAATTCTTTAGGCTACTAAATGATTCCTCAATATAAAATTACATAATATTTGTGAAAGATAAGTATCTTCTTATCTACCTACTACCTTGCGATTTCTAATCTTTCATTTCCATTAAAAAAAAAGTGACTTAGCACAAATTCAAGTCATTAAAATCCAATATTAGTCCAAATATGGTTTCAAATGTCACTAATGAATAAAAATGAAATGACCTACCATATCCAACAAAGAAATTAAATTCTCTTACCATATATTATAACATTCAGAATCCTGAAAAATACATTTCTTAACCTATATACATTGAACACTATTACTATTCAAAAAGAAATTGACATCATCCTTTAAGTACATCCGATTTTGCCCCAAATAGCTATCTTTTATTAGCATATAAACCCCTTCTTGGCTAGTGTTTAGAGCACAAAATTCAGAGATAAGAAACAAAAACAGTAGCCATGGCAAGAAAGAAAATCAAACTTGCATGGATAGTGAACAGTTCTGCTAGGAGAACCAGCCTCAAGAAAAGGAGACTTGGTTTATTGAAAAAAGTGAGTGAGTTAAACACTTTATGTGATGTGAGTACTTGTGTTATCATATACATACCAGATGATAACGAGCCAACAGTGTGGCCTTCACCATTTTTGGTGCAACAAATGCTTGGAAGGTTCTACGACTTGCCAGGCATGGAGCGGCAAAAAAAGATGCTAGACCACGAGACCTACCTGAGAGAAAGGGTAGACAAATTACAAGAGAAGACGATGAAGAACCAGAGGAAGAACAACAAGGCTGAGATGTCATATCTCATGCACAAAATCTCTGAAAATGAAGGTTTTGATGAGTTAAGCGAAAATGAACTTTATCGCTTAACTTGGTTGGTGAATGAGAGAATGGAGGAGATCGGGAAGATGTACGAATTTCTCCAACAGATTCCCCTCTCTCTACAACCAGGAGCTCTTCCTCTTCTTCTTTCTCCTCCTAATCAAGGCCTACAGAATGACAGACTACAAAATGAAGGCATGCAGGTGGTACAGATTGATTCTAGAGGGGCTGATCCTAGTGGAGGAAAAGAAACGAGGATTATCTTTAAAAACCCTCCTAATCAGTTGGATTCGTGGCTCGAAATATTAAATAATAATGAAAAGTTTGGTGAAGGTAGCAGCTCTAATGTGACGACTGAAATGGAGGTATCATCACACCATGCATATGTTGGTAGCTCTAGTGGAATTGTTGCTAATAACATGGGGATGGGATTGTCTCTTCTTCATGGGGGCAATTCTAGGCTCCCTAGTCATGACATGGCATTACTGCCTCCTCATGGGAGTTTCAGAGGCTATAATGACATGTGGCACCTACCTCCTTATGGGAATGTCAATGTTGGGCTAGGCAACAATAGTGCTGGTGGAATACACGATATGGAGCTTAGGCCGCAACCATATGGTAATATGAATTATGTAGGAGAAAGTAGTAGAATTGGTGGAATTCAAGATATGGGGTTTGGGATGCAACCTCATGGCCATAAAGGAGAAGAAGGTAATAATAGTATTGGTGGAATTCCTGATATGGGGTTTGACCTGCAATCTCATGGGAATTGGGGAGAACAAAACAATAGTAATATTGGTGGAATTCGTGATATGGGGTTTGGGCTACAACCTCATGGGAATTTGGGAGGAGGGGACAACATGTGGAGTGATGTAGGGAAACCTTTTGGGTATTTCAAAGATGGTAACAGTGGTGGAAGTATATGATCTTACTAGACCATGGCCAAAGTATAATTTCTCTCAATAATTTGTTATTCTTGTTTTTTTCATTGTTTGTGTTATCTTTGTTTTCTTATGTTATCTTTTCGTTTAATGTCAGTGCTATATGTTTCTTCAATTATGATATTTATGTAATTTATGATTTATGTATGGCCTCTAAGTCTCTTTTTGCTATCATTATGATATTATGTCAATTTATTTTATTATTTAATGTTATTCTCTTTGCATTTTTTGGTTATAAGTATACAACATTAGTCCAAACTCGAACAAAATTCTCAGGGTTTTTTCCACCGAATATTTATTTAGTAGTGCCAAAAATAATCGATATTGCCAGTTGCATGGATGCACAAAGTAATTGTGTAACAATAAATGAAAGCCTTGTTTGGTTAACCATGAGACAATAAGTTTAAGAAAATTCAATATTGGTTAAATTCCGAAATTAATTTGTGCTTGAATGTTAAGACCACACTAAAATTGCTAAATGTTTGAAAATTATGTTTGAAAATTATGTTGAAAATTGTTTTGAAGAACAAGTTAAATTAAATTAATTTAAATTTCACCCATTAAAAAAAATTGGGATTTCAAGAACGTGTGTTATATTTTACTTTGGTCAGGTATGTGGAGAAAAAATTGCATTTTATGCTTGATAAAAATAGTGTTTACATGCTACATGGTAGTAATTAAGGAATAAAATTCTAAAAAAAAAGAAAGTAATTAAAGCAAAAGCAATAAGGAAATAATATTTTCAAACAGATTTTATATGATTTGGCACAATCTTAGCCTTAAGATGAGACTTCATGGTTGAAATGTTGATAACTTATCAATGCGTTTCTCATAGAACCACAATCCAACTAAAGTAGTGAACGTTAACCAAGACATCATACACGTGTTTTAAATTAAGATAGTTATACTTCTAGAGCATTTAATGTCATAATGATATTACCTAAAATGATAAAATTATCTTTGTATAACCTTTTTTTTCTATTTTATTTGGGGTAATTTTTTCAGTTCAAGCGATACGACTTTGGCATCAACAAATGAAGCTCTAGTAAAACTGGCACCATCCGGATAAATGTTTATGGAGATTTTTGTTTGAGTGAAAATTTTCCAAACATATTCTTCTTTCAAGTAGTTATCATACATTATTTTTCTTATCTAAGCATCGTTAATATAGAGAGCCCCAATTATTATATGGAAAAAAAAAGATTTTGCTGTATCATTTCCTGATTCAATGTTAGTTTTGTCCTAAATCCTTAGCAAAAAATACAAAATATTCAAACATCATAGTTAGACCTTTTTGTTTCAAATGTGCATAAAATTCCTTATTGGCAACATTTTAGTATGGGTTTAAAATATACTTCAATCTAAATTTCCATCTTATTGGTTTTATTTTTTTTTGTTAAATGAAATATCTCCAATATACTACTTGATTTACTTTCTAGACAACTTAGTAACACAAGAAATACATTCATTCTAATTTAAACTAACTACCGGTGTTAACAATAAAAAAAACACCGGTTATAGCTACGAAAAAGTAAATGTAATATATGTAAAGTACAAAAAATATATATATAAAAATATAGCATATATGTCAACAATTATACAAAGTTTAATATTGTTGCATTACCCAAAAAAAATGACAAACAAATTTTGCACATAACCAATCTCAAGATGTACAAAATTAGTACATATGTACTTAATGGAATTTGTACTTGTGTATATATAAATATACATTCGAGATGCACAAGTTATTTGATATATATAGCTAATGATGATACAAAACGTAATTACATGTGTTTTTCAGCTGAATTAAAATCTCATTATGAGAACTATTTATTAAAAAAAAAAACAATGTAGTTGAGTATATACGTAATTGTTTATGATTTAGTTTTTTTTAATATGGTTTTATCTATGGTAAAGGTGGCAGGTTGAAGCAGCTATTATGGATTCTAGGATCGAACTTACGAAATTGATCGATCGATTGATATATATACTGTTTTATCACAATTTAAATTTAGAAATGGAATGCATCTCAGTTTTATTTTAACGTTTTCACCAATTCTTTAGGCTACTAAATGATTCCTCAATATAAAATTACATAATATTTGTGAAAGATAAGTATCTTCTTACCTACCTATTACCTTGCGGTTTCTAATCTTTCATTTCCATAAAAAAAAAAAAAAAAAATGACTTAGCACAAATTCAAGCCATTAAAATCCCATATTAGTCCAAATATAGTTTCAAATGTCACTAATGAATAAAAATGAAATGACCTACCATATCCAGCAAAGAAATTAAATTATCTTACCAAATATTATAATATTCAGAATTCTGACAAATATATTTCTTAACCTATATACATTGAACACTTTTACTATTCAAAAGGAAATTGACATCATCCTTTAAGTACATCCGATTTTGCCCCAAATAACTATCTTTTATTAGCATATATACCCCTGCTTGGCTAGTGTTTAGAGCACAAAATTAAGAGATAATAAACAAAAACAGTAGCCATGGCAAGAAAGAAAATCAAACTTGCATGGATAGTGAACAGTTCTGCTAGGAAAACCAGCCTCAAGAAAAGGAGACTTGGTTTATTGAAAAAAGTGAGTGAGTTAAACACTTTATGTGATGTGAGTACTTGTGTTATTATATACATTCCAGATGATAACGAGCCAACAGTGTGGCCTTCACCATTTTTGGTGCGACAAATGCTTGCAAGGTTCTATGACTTGCCAGGCATGGAGCGGCAAAAAAAGATGCTAGACTACGAGACCTACCTGAAAGAATGGGTAGACAAATTACAAGAGAAGATGATGAAGAACCAGAGGAAGAACAACAAGGCTGAGATGTCATATCTCATGCACAAAATCTTTGAAAATGAAGGTTTTGATGAGTTAAGCGAAAATGAACTTTATCGCTTAACTTGGTTGGTGAATGAGAGAATGGAGGAGATTGGGAAGATGTACGAATTTCTCCAACAGATTCCCCTCACTCTACAACAAGGAGCTCTTCCTCTTCTTCTTCCTCCTCCTAATGAAGGCCTACAGAATGAAGGCATGCAGGTGGTACATATTGATTTTAGAGGGGTTAATCCTAGTGGAGGAGAAAAAACGAGGATTATCTTTAAAAACCCACCTAATCAGTTGGATTCGTGGCTCGAAATATTAAATAATAATGAAAAGTTTGGTGAAGGTAGCAGCTCTAATGTGAGGACTGAAATGGAGGTATCATCACACGATGCATATGTTGGTAGCCCTAGTGGAATTGTTGATAATAACATGGGGATGGGATTACCTCTTCTTCATGGGGGCAATTCTAGGCTCCCTAGTCATGACATGGCATTACTGCCTCCTCATGGGAGTTTCAGAGGCTATAATGACATGTGGCACCTACCTCCTTATGGGAATGTCAATGTTGGGCTAGGCTACAATATTGCTGGTGGAATACATGATATGGAGCTTAGGCCGCAACCATATGGTAATATCAATTATGTAGGAGAAAGTAGTAGAATTGGTGGAATTCAAGATATGGGGTTTGGGATGCAACCTCATGGCCATAAAGGAGAAGAAGGCAATAGTAGTATTGGTGGAATTCCTGATATGGGGTTTGAACTGCAACCTCATGGGAATTGGGGAGAACAAAACAATAGTAATATTGGTGGAATTCATGATATTGGGTTTGGGCCTCTTGGGAATTTGGGAGGAGGAGACAACATATGGAGTGATGTAGGGAAACCTTTTGGGTATTTCAGAGATGGTAATAGTGGTGGAAGTATATGATGTTACGAAACCATGGCCAAAGTATAATTTCTCTCAATAATTTGTTATTCTTGTTTTTTTTTCATTGTTTATGTTATCTTTGTTTTCTTATGTTATCTTTTCGTTTAACGTCAGTGCTACATGTTTCTTCAATTATGATATTTATGTAATTTATGATTTATGTATGGCCTTTAGGCCTCTTTTTGCTATCATTATGATATTATGTCAATTTATTTTATTATTTAATGTTATTCTCTTTGCATTTTTTTGTTATAAGTATTTAACATTAGTCTAAACTCGAACAAAATTCTCAGGGTTTTTTCCACCGATCTTTTCTTTAATAGTGCCAAAAATAATTGATATTGCTAGTTGCATGGATGCACAAAGTAATTGTGTAACAAAAAATGAAAGTCTTGTTTGGTTAACCATGAGACAATAAGTTTAAGAAAATTCAATATTGGTTAAATTTCGAAATTAATTTATTGTATATATTTTTTTTGAAATCCTACCATTTATTTTTTTTAAAAGGAAAAATCCAATCATTTCAATATTTTACCAATTATGCATGTCAATTGCTAGAATTTTATTAATGATGGTATCTAATATTACTCCCTGATCGCATAACGATGGTAATTGTCTCTTTTATTATAATTCTACAATGACATACGCATCCCATCATGATGTTTATTATATTAGATAGATCTCATTATTAAAATAAATAAGACCAAAAAGGTTTGATTAAAAAAACGACTGCGTTATCAACGTAAAACAGAAAAATAGTAATAAAGTAATTACTAAACTATGTGCAGGTTAACCTTAAAATGATAAATACTAGCAAGACAAAACCTCGTAAATATTGTATTTTACCTTAAGATAGTTATGAGCATTTTTTTAATTCTAGAATGATATTACCTAAAAAGACAAAGGTTTCTTTGTACGTAGTACCCTTTTTTTTTCTTCCTTTTTTCTCTTTTTTTGGGGGGTAATTTTTTCATTTCAAGAAATACCGGTCCGACATCAACAAATGATACTCTGGTAATATTGGCACCCTCTAGATAAATGTATGTGTATGAATATTTTTGTTTGAGTAAGATTTTTCTAAATAAGTTCTTCTAGAGATTTTTCCTAATAAGATCTTCATTCAAATAGTTATAATAAATTATTTTTCATATCTAAGCATCATTAATGTAGAGAACCCCAATTATTATATGACAAAAATGATTTTGTTGTATCATTTCTCAATTCGATGTTGGTTTTTTCCTAATTACTTCGCTAAATATACAAAATATTCCAACATTATTGTTAAACCTCTTTTTTTTTTTCAAATGTGCATAAAACTCCTTCATGTCAACATTTTGTGATGGGTTTAAAATCTAATTCAATCTAAATTTCCATCTTATTGGTTTTTTCTTTTTTGTTAAATGATCTATTTTGTTAATTTCGTTTTAGATAATTTGGTAACACATGTAATGCATCCATTTTAAGTTAAACTATTGGTGTTTACAATTAAAAAAACACTAGTTATAGCTATGAAAAAGTAAATGTGATTTATGTCAAGTACAAAAAAATTAAGAATAAAAATATAGCATAAATGTCACCAATTATACGAAGCTTAAAACTGTTGCACTCTCCAGCAAATGACAAACTAATTTTGCACATAACCAATCACAAGATGTACAAAATTAGTACATATGTACTTAAAAGGAATTTGTACCTGCATATATAAATATGCTTTCTAGATGCACAAGCTTTTTGGAATATATATAGCTAATGCTAACACAAAACATAATTATCTAAGCTGTTTTTGACTGAATTAAAATTTCATTATGAGAGTTATTTATTAAAATAAAACAAATGTAGTTGAGTATATACGCAACTTTTTAGGATCTAGTTTTTAAATATTGTCTTATATATGGTAAAAATATGGATTCTAGGCTTTTAACTTATGGAATCTATCGATCAATTGATTGGCATTTTTTTATCGCAATTTAAAAATAATAATGGAGCTTTAGTTTAATTTTTTCACCAATTCTTAAGTCTACCAAATACTTCTTCGATATAAAATTACATAATATTTGTGAAAGATAAACATCTTCTTATCTAGTAACTACTTTGTAGTTTCTAATCTCTCATTGTCATCAATGAAAGTAAAAGAGTGACTTAGAACAAATTCAAGCCATTAAAAATCCTAGATTAGTCTAAATATATTTTCAAATGTCACTATTGAATAATAATGAAATAACTTACCATATCCACCAAACAATTAAATTCTCTTACAAAATATTATAACCTTCAGAATCTGTCAAATACATTTATTAAGCTGCATGCATTAAGCACTTTTAATATTCAAAATGAAATTGATATCGTCCTTAAGTACATCTGGTTTTGCCCCAAATAGATTTCCTTTGTAAGCATATAAACCCCTCCTTGGCTAGTGTTTAGAGCACACAATTAATTAGGGGATAAGCAACAAAAACAGTAGCCATGACAAGAAAGAAAGTCAAACTTGCAAAAAAATGAATGAGTTGGCCACTTTATGTGATGTGAGTGCACGTGTTATCATATACATCCGAGATGATAACGAGATAACAATGTGGCCCTCGCCTCTTTTGGTGCAACAAATGCTTGTAAGGTTCTATGATTTTCCAAACATGGAGTGGCAAAAGAAGATGACAAACCATGAGACCTACCTGAGAGAAAGTTTAGGCAAAGCATTAGAGCAGATGAAGAAGAACCAGCAGAAGAACAATGAAGTTGAGATGTCAAATTTCATGCACCAAAATCTCTAAAAATGGAGATTTTAATGTGTTAAGTGAACTTTGTCTGTTGACTTGATTGTTGGAAGAGAAAACCAAAGAGATCTGAAAGACATAAGGAATAGTTATGAATTTGTCCAACAAATTCCTCTCCTACAACCAGGGTCTCTTCCTCTTCATCCTTCTAATCAAGGCCTAAAGGATGAAGGCTTGAAAGCGGTATAGATTGAATCCTGTGGGTTTAATTCTAGTAGTGGATATCAATGGAGGATTATCACTTTAAATTCGCCTAATATGTTGGATCCATGGTTCAAAATATTAAATAATAATGAAAAGTGTGGTGAAGGTAGCAAGCCTAGGACTAAAATGGGGGCATCAGCTGTAGGTGAATTGTTGCTAATGACATGGGCATGGGGATGGGGATGGCTCCTCTTCATGGAGTCAATTTTAGGCTCCCTAGTCATGACATGGGACTACTACTTCCTCATGGAAGTTTCAAGGGCCATAGCGAAAAGAGGCTGCTACCTCGTTATGGGAATGTCAATGTTGGGGGAGGCAACAATAGTATTTGTGGAATACATTATATGGGGATGAGGCCACAACCTTATAGGAATATCAATAATGGAGAAGGCAATAGTAGAATTGATGAAATTCATGATATGGGGTTTGAGCTTCAACCTCGTGGGAATTTAGAAAGAGGACATAATAATAGTATTAGCCGAATTCAGGATGTGGGATTTGGGCTGCAATCTCATGGGAATTTAGTAGAAGTAGGTAATAGTAGTATTGGAAGAATTCATGATATAGAGTTTGGGCTGCAATTTCATGGCATTCTAGGAGGAGGAGACGTCAATGATGGGAGTGATCTAGGGCTGCCTTTTGGGGTTTTCGGAGATGATAACAGTGGTGGAAGTGACATTGGTTTGCTATATGATGTTATCAAACCATGGCTAAAGCAAAATTTCTCTTCATAATTTGTTTTTGTTATCATTTTTCATTGTTTGTGTTTTCCTAGTTATCTTATGTTATGTTGCTGATTAATGTCACAATGCATATGGTGCTATATGTTTCTTCAGTTATGATGTTTATATAATTTATGATTTTTGCAAGCATATTTTGTTCTAAGTTTACAACATTACTCCAAACGCGAACCAAATTCTCTAGGGTTTTTTTCACCAATTTTTCCTTTAATAGCACAAAAATTTGTTGGTGTTTCGAAGTTGCATGGATGCACAAAGTAATTGTGTAACATTATATGAAAGCCTTGTTTGGTTGACCATAAGACAATAATTGAAAAAATATATATATTAGTTGAATACCAAAATTAATTTATTCTATATTTTTTTTAAAATTCTACCATTCTTTTTTAGGAAAAATCTTACCATTTAAATCTTTTTACCAATTCAGTGCGTCAATAGCCAGAATTTTAATCTTTTACCAATTACGCACGCCAAAAGCTAGAATTTTATCAATGATGGTGTCTAATATTACTCCATGATCGCATAATAACAATAATTGTATCTTTTGTTATAGTTCTA
The DNA here is from genome assembly GCA_023935145.1 of Bretschneidera sinensis. Taxonomy (NCBI): domain Eukaryota; kingdom Viridiplantae; phylum Streptophyta; class Magnoliopsida; order Brassicales; family Akaniaceae; genus Bretschneidera; species Bretschneidera sinensis. The sequence goes on from CM043697.1 coordinate 145,336,137, forward strand.
AAACGATATACGCATCATGTCATTATGTTTATTATATTAGATTGATCCCATTATTAAAAGGAATAAAACCAAAAACATGGTTTGATTAAAAATGAATGGGTATCAAGTCAAAACAGAAAATTATTAATAAAGCACCGACTCAACTAGGATTCCGGTTCTTTCAATTTTGTGGGGGACACGTAGAGGCAATTTGCTTACATCTCAACCATTCTATTAAATCCAATTTTTATTGGTATGTCACATCAACAATGTTACTTAAAAATAAATAAAACTGCTATTTTTATGTAGCTTCAACCTTTTTGATTTCCATTTTTTCCAATAAAAAATTTGTTCACTTTCCTTCTTTTCTCTCTATTTGTTATGGATTCTAATAATGAAGAAAAAGTGCATAAAATTACTATTTTTTCCACAAAAAAAATAATCTAGTGCTATTGTTTTAATTTTTAATATTTTTGGGATTTTTTTTTCAAATTTTAGGGTTTGTTATATTCGGATTATTAGAAACTTCCTAATTATCTTTTAAAAAATAAAAGTTTTTTGTTCCAACTATTTTCATAAATTTTGAAAGTCATGAGCTAAATGAGTTTAGGTTTTCGTCATTGAATTCTAGTTAGGAGGAAAAAATTATTGTATTTGAATGTCAAGATAACACTAAAATTGCTGAATGTTTGAAAATTATGATGAAAATTGTTTTGAAGAACTAGTTAAATTAAATTAATTTAAATTTCACCCATTAAACCAAAAAAAAAAAATGAGATTTCAAGAATATGTGTTATATTTTACTTTAGTCAGGTAAGTGGAGATACAAATTTATTTTTATGCTTGATAAAAATGGTGTTTACTTTCTACATGGTAGTAATTAGGGAATAAAATTCTAAAAAAAAGAAGGTAATTAAAGCATAAGCAATAAGAAAATAATATTTTCAAAGAGATTTTATATAATGTGGCACAATCTTAACCTTAGGATGAGATTTCATGGTTGAGATGTTCGTAACTTGTCAATAAGTTTCTCATAGAACCGCAATCCGACTAAAGTAGTGAAGGTTAATCAAGACAACATAAACATTGTATTTTACATTAATATAGTTATACTTCCAGAGTATTTTATTGATGCCAAAATGATATTACCTAAAATGGTAAAATTATCTTGTATTACCTTTTTTTTCTATTTTATTTGGGGTAATTTTTTCAGTTCAAGCGATACAACTGTGGCATCGTTAATGTAGAAAAACCCAATTATTATATGCAAAAATGATTTTGTTGTACCATGTCTCAATTCAATGTTGGTTCTTGGGAGGATAGATTTTGTATGCATAGTTTTTATTCTAAAGAGAATGGTTAGGTAACACGGAAGATGATCTAGAGGATAGATGGGATCAATATCGATAAGAGAGGAAAAAGGGATGATCATTTGTGGAAAACATGCGCTAGTGGGAAATGCATTACTAGGAACAATGAACTGTTATGGAAAACGACCAGAAGCACGCATGGGAAGAATCTCTTCCACTTCAATTTTGAGATTATCACAGAAAAATAGAGAGTTATGGAAGTGGCTCCATGGCTATTTGATGACAGTCTAGTGTTGTTAAAGGAAAACAATGTTAGCTTCCAACCAATGGAGATTCAATTCACCAATATCTCTATTAAGTGTGCATGTTAATAATATTCCCTTGGGGAGTATGAATTGTCGAATGGTAGAGGAGATTGGGAAAAAAAAGTAGGTGTTTTGAGAAGGAAACCATTGATGGAGATTAATAGGGATAGGGAAGGTTTCTTAGAGTTTGGGTTTGGGTTGACGTGAACAAACTTCTGCGAAGGGGAATTATGCTTATGTTCAAAAGATAAGGGAAAGCCTGCTGGATTAATTCAGAGTATGAGAGACTACCTATGTTTTGTTTTGGGTGCGTGAAGCTATGGTATGTGAATCGTGATTATTGTGATGAAGAAGGGAAGGTAAGTAATGAATGGAATTAGGTCTTTCAATATGGCATAGGGCTCAAGGCTTCACCTATGAAAAGGAGTGAAAGGAAGTCTGATGGCTCACAAGGGAGCGGGATGGGTGGAAAGGTTGAGAGAGTGAATGTTTTTCTTCATTTTATCTCCTCATAGATTTATATGCACAAATATGCATCAAAAGATGAATATGTAGTAGTTTTTTTTCCTCCACTTTAGAAATAATTAATTAGGTATATAATTGTCAAAGTAAAAGTGTAAATATTGAAATTAGTGCCACACAAGAAAACCAAACTCACACACTTAATTGAATGACTAGTTAGCATCACTCTTCAACCGCAACAACTCATTTGAGATAAGTTTATTTTAATGATATATGATGCTATTGATTAGACAAAAACATGAGTAATCCTCTGAGTGCCCTGTTTTGTCGCCTAACTAAAATTGATTCCAACGTAATCAATGTTTATTCATCTAAACAGTACAGACCCAACGTTTCTCCAATAAATCCATGTACCACTTGTCTGGATTTGTGCTCTCTCTCTCCAAACATTTTTAATTTTAAAGGAATTTAAAAGATGTGAGTTTGGAAGGGAAAGCAAACGGAACGATAAATGTTCTCCCAAAATTTCCTTCATCTTCATTTGAGAATCTCCCAAACAAGGAAACAGATCGTGGTTTGCTTCTCTCTCATTCGTTTCCCTTAATCCAATGGGTAACTGAAACAGAGATGCAATAGTACAATGAGGAAATTAGAGAAACACCTCACCTGCAATCCTTTAAACAACTATATCTTTACCTTGCTAATCATGCTCCTACGTCCAAACCAACTAATAACATCCACAAAATCAGTATTCAGGCAACACTGCAATTTGAATAAGCAAGGCCATACTCAACCCGTCTTTACACAATTGAATCGTAACAAATTTGTTAGAATTTTGGCTCAATTCCTTATAAGAAGGACTTTTAATTTATTTGGAAAAAATAATTTCCTATTTTATAATTATTTGTTCTAATAAAAGTAGTTGTAATTTCCTATTGAATTGTTTCTTTTTCTAATAGAAGTAAAAGTAGTTTCTTATATTGTTGTTCTTTTTTTATTAGTGTTAGGAAAACATCATCTATATAAAGGGGGTTTTGAGATGCACTCATAATTCCAATATATATTGTAAATCATAGGGGTTTACTACAAAAACTATGATGAGAGCTTTGTGTATATTGGGGTTTTGAGTTGCCAATTAGAGAGAGTATTTACAACTAGAGCTAGGTTGAGAGCTTTGGGTATATTTGGGCTTTCGGATCGTCAATTAGAGAGAACATTTACAACTATAGCTAAATTAGAGCTTTGAGTGTATTGGAGCTTTCGAGTTATGAGGTTATGAGAGCTTAATAACTTTGCTCTTCCTAAAGTTATAATTGAAAATTAATAAATTGGTAGAGTTAGTTGGTGATTGTAGGCAAGGAGGCCACATTAATTGTTGTGTTCTTGATCTTTATTTATTTTGCCTATTTGATTGTTGTGGTTTTATTTTTTATCTAAAATTTGAATAGATGAATTTTAGAGATAAAATCCTGACAAAACTAAACCCAATTTATGCGATAATATTAGCACACAACAAAACAATCACACTTCAATACCACCTAAAAATGAAATTAAGGTGAGGACATAGATCTTAAGGTCAACTGAAGCTACATGGACACCTCACATATTTATGTATTTTCCCATCAAGGGCTTAATCATGGCCGGGGGAGCACAACAAAGGTAGTTGTGCCCAAGCCCAAGTCTGACCAAGCATTTCATCCATGGCTAAGCAAATATTGGATCTTATGGTATGTTAAATTAGATCATTTCTCAAGTTTTAAACGCAGAAAGCAATTCAGTTTCTTGTGTTGTGTGTGTGGTCTTGTTTGCTAGAGTATGTAATCTAAGATGCATAATTAGAAGGGTATGTATACATTTGGTTCTTCAGTCCAAAATAGCAAACTACTAAAAGAAAGAAAAAAAAGTTGCATCCCTCTTTAAATTGATTAATTAAATGTTGATCTATACGAGTAAACATTTTGTTGTAATTAACCAAAAAAAATTTTGTACTAAAATGAACTCAAAATTTCTTTTCTTGAAGTTGAAGCTGGGGACCTTCCAATCGAATATAATCATACATGATTCCTTGGAAAGGGCTGCTGCTTCTTGGCTGTGTCAAGAAGATGGTATTATCACCTTCAATAAGCCGAGCACCTGGTACTTCTACATTGAACAGCCAGTATAGCCCATGAATTCCATGTCTTGCAATTGAGTTGTCCCTCCCTATCAATCCACTCGAAAACAAAGGACTAGCTTTTCGATCATTGACCCGTACCTTCAACAATCAGGAATTTATTACCATAGTAGTATTTAATTTGCATTCAAGATAAAAGGCTTTAGATAATCAATAATCAATGTTACCTGCAATTCAGATAATGTGGCAGATGCAATTGCCACTCTCAATTTATAGGTGCTGTTCTGATCCACATTGTCAATTTTAAATTTGATTTGCCATGTAGTTCCTTGATATGTTTTATCTTTTTTCCTGCAATGAAAGAAAGCCATGTAAGTAGAGATATGTGTTTTTAGCATTTTAAACTCGGATTAAAAATTTAATGGTGAGTCAATTAATCCATTGAAAAGATAAGCAAAACCAATTTTGAAAGCATTGCACCTTGTAACCTGAACGAAGAGCCAATCTTTTTTATAGTCACTAGTTTCGACTGTGTACACCAAGTCTCCATCAGGATATAGTTCTGCATATCTTTCCCATAATCCGTATTGTCTAAACCTGCCAGCAGAAAAAAGATGATAAACATTTATGCTGTCTGCTGAATTATAGTATTAACCCTTAAAATGTAAAAATTTAAGGAAGTATTTTTCACAGTTCAAAAAATTGTGTCATGGAAAGCTTATAACCTGTCCGGATGATTAACATAAAGTTTATTGATATACTTTGGATTAGGATCAGGAACATAGAATTCTGCAGCGGAACGATCAGGAATGCCTATCTCCCACAATGTTGGTCCATTCCTCGGAGGCTCATAAACAAGATCACCCATATCAACATAACAACCTATGTTACATGTTTTATCAAACCATTTAATAGAATACTTAACTATGATTAACAAAATATTACATGTTTTTTAACAATTCATACAATTTAAGGAAATAATACCTGAGGTTATGTTGATGGCAACATCATATTTGTAATCTCCAATAAAACCAGGAACCCATGCATAAAGGTTATAGTCACCGGTATGTATGTCATTGATGGAAAAATACCCATCTTCATCAGCTCTAGTCCAAAATTGGTAGTCCTGAAAAGAAAAAATAAAAATAATCCTTTTCTGATATGTATATTTTTAGGATTACCATCAATATATATATAAGAGGGATTAACTAAACAAATTCACCTTGCATTCTCTTTGCCATGATCCAACGTCTCCTGGTGGAGCTAACCCAACATAAGCACCATTTGCGGATATGTAGTCATTATTAACATACCTATAGACATTGTAATTAAGAAAAAGAATTGAGTATTTTTACCTGTATAAAATGAGATTAACACTATCAATTTTGACAACAAAAAAAAGAGTGAAATTAATGACTTTGCTTTCAGACCAACCTGTCTTGTACTAACAGTCTACCACTAACATTACCCCGTTGGTCTGACTTTGGGAAATCATCTGAAGCTGGGAAAGTATAAGGCCAGCTTTGGACTTCAATGATCATCTGAATTGTAATTAGTTTTTTACCATTAAAAGTAAATATTTTGATAATAAGTTTCTCATTTTGTGAATTGATCAAACCTGTTCTTTAGCATCCTCCCATAGGGAAAGCGGGTCATCATCAATACCTTCCACAGCAGAATTAAGATAGATAAAAACGGGACCAAAAACTTTCTTCCATGCTTCACCAGTACTGAATTTTGGCACTAGATCCTCCCCAGAATAGTGAGCACTAAGAAACACCTGATCATAGATACCATTTTCATCAAGGTTAAAGTCATTTAGTCATCCCATAAAAATCCTTGATGAAAATGAGCATTCTACAAAAAAAAAAAAAAAAAAAAGTTTTATAATTACATCAAATTCCAAAAGTAAAACAAAGATGTTCATCAACTTACAGCAAGGGTAGTGGGGCCCACGTGGGAGGTCAAGTTTTGTTTGAGAGGCCCACCGGACTTAAACTCATAGCTGGGTGTGATTTGCCAGAACCCTACAGGTGGGTCATCCATGCATATCCATCCATGGACCTTGATATTTTTGTTCTCACATGAATATTGGTACTTATCATCCACCTGAACCATAACAAGAATAATTCAGTTAATATTCAAGAAAGAAGTGGAGAGAGGAAAAGAACATTAACTCCAAAAGAGTACCAAATTTAATTATATGGCACAAGGGATTTAACCAAAAGTTTCCCTCCAATCCCTAAGATTGATTTTCTTTTTTTATTTTCCTGGCGGAAGTGTACATCTTTGGGTGCATATTATCTGATCTCCTTTTCTTTTTAGCTAGTGTTACATTTTTCTCCTTTAATAGGAATATATTTTGTTCCTCTTGAACCAAAAAAATAAAGGGTTTGTTTACAATATATAATAAATATGTTATAAATTGAGTGTGGAAGAAGTACATACCTCTCCCTTGAGCTGAGGCTCAACAGGGTTAACAAGAAGGACTGCTTCTGGGTAAGCCAAGGCTTGACCTCTACCAGGCAACCGATCATCAGGTAAGGGCATGTATCTCTGCCTATTGTCTGCTATAGCCATATAGTGAAACCTATTCACCAAAATAAGTAATTAGTCAATTTATGCTTTCAGTTTCCATTATTTTCCTGAAGACTATGTACGACAAGAATTTGTAACAGAGAAAACTCTGATATCCACCATTGTAGATGAAAAAATCTGTTAGTAGACAGTAATTTCTTGAATTATTCAGTTGAATAATAGTTGGTATAAGAAAATGGAGGAAATTTTTATGTACTTGTCTTTTCTGAGCTTGAATGCAATTCTAGTTTCGTCAAGGTTGAAAGCAGGCCATTCTTTCAAATGCTCATATATAGCATAAGAGTAGAAGCCTGAGGAACCACGAAGCATTATAAACCTACAAAGATTTTATCATCAATGTTATAATTTTAAACATATTTGAAACGAAATGGAGTACTAAGTAGTTAAATAAATGAATAGGATAAGGATTTGTTGGAAGGACCTTTTGTCTATATTTAGTGGAACGACCTTTCCCTCAAGGGAGGGATCCCATGTTCTCGTGAATGAAACCTCAACCTGTTCTTCATTTTCCACTATAACATTAAAACTTGTTCCTTTTATCCTGCGAATGCGTATGCAACAATCAAATTCTAGATTCAAAAATTTGTTTCGGTTTTAAATTATAATTAACTGAATATATATTACCATAATTCAAAAGTTCCCACGAAAAAACAATGGAGTTTTCATTCGAGGTGGAAAGGAATTTGAAGCACATTTCTGTCTTCTTTTTTTTCTAAAAAAAATGGAAAAATAAAAAAGATCTTACACATCAAATGTTCCTGTTGTTCCTGTGCTTCCTGGTACACTCCAAACAAGGTCCCAGTACCTACATATTCCATTTAAAGTTAATTAGTTTTCAGTCTTAGGTGAACTAAAAAACAAAAAGATTTCAGCTTTAGGCTTCACAAAATGTACTATCAATGCACCCTCTATTAGATTCATCATTAAGGACTTCAAGCAAGTTGTCGATGCCATTATATCGTATTCCAGTGACAATTCCCTCTGGATTTGATAATGTGACTTGAAGAATTCCATTGTCTATCATCACCTTCACACATACAGATATTGCATGAAAATATTGAAACTGAATTACGCACCGGAACTTATTTGTTTATGACACAAAAAAAGAAAATGAGAGAAGAAAAACAAAGTTTCTATATTAAGCATTGTTGAGAGAAAGCTGAATTACATGGCTATACTGAAGATGGAGTTGCACCCCTAGAGGCGGCATGGCTATTCTGTTAATAGAGTGATTATCTTTCTCCGCCGTATGCGTACAGAGGTTTTACAAGGTTTTAAAAGGCTTGTAAAAGACCGTTTGGCGTAGTTTCCTTTGAACTTCAGATGAAGCATTCTTTTTCTATTTGCCACTTTTTATCTTTACTTGGTCGCCAACACTTTGGTGGCATTAGATAAAGGCGTGCAAGAGTCGTTATGTGGAGCAGTCATGAACAAATCATGAAATTTGTTTGTTGATGGATATATTTAATTCTCGATAGTGATAGCACGGATCCGGTTTTGTGAGAGTTATCATGGAATCGTGAAAATCTATTGATAATCACAAAAAAATTGAATAATAATTTTAGTATTTAAATTTTTTCTTTTAAATTTTTTTGAAACAATTACTATGATTACTAGTGGATTTTTTCGGTTTCATGGTAACTCCAATGGAATCGAGTCTGTGGGATGTTCACTCTTAATTCTCTACTAATTAATTACTTCATTTATTTCTTTAATTTTTTTTGAAGGACCTTATCAGCTAGAGCAAAGTACATGGCTGATATTGAAACATTGCATTTGCAACAACTCTTTGCCATTTTATGTTAGTGTTGGTTTCGAACGTTCCATTGAATAGAGAAATGTTTAACAAATTGATAAGGATAACTAATGCAAGAAAATATGTCTTTAGTACCTCTAAATTTGCAATACTGCCGATGATTATGATGCAATAGTAAGCCTAGCTGAAAACCAGAGTTAGAGATGCGATGACCTAAATATCTTTCTGTACGGAGTATAATTGAAAGAATCCGCCACTAAATCGTTCTTCGATGGATAAACCAGAAGAAGTCAATCAAGAAGTTCTGTTTCTGATAGATTGCCTTAGCAAGGTTTCATACTCATAGTTCAGTCGACATAGTTACCCATCAACAAAGTATAGACTCCAGAAATCTGAAACCACAGTATGGTAGGTTAATACAAAAGAAATTAGGAAACTTAGAACAATATGAGTTGTGGCTGGCGCCCTTACCAGCTTCTGTAAGGGCTGGATCTGGATCAGGCAAAAGCTCTCACTAGAAACTCAGACAAGACAAAACTGTCCAAGGCTATCTCTAAAGGGTTTCTCAAATTATTAGCTTCTACAGGAGAGTATTTGTGTAAGATTATTGGGAAATGAAATTAGTCCCTCATCAGTTTTGTTTTCCTTCAAAAAGAACTTCTACTACAAATGTGAAAGTAAAGTTTAGACCTGCAAACTGATACAAATAAAAAAGGAACTTCAATTGATGGGAAGAAAAAATATTTCCAATACTTACATGTATATATACAAAGGATTACTTAATTCAGTCGTTACATATTTCCATATAGAGATTCGTAAACACATTTTTTTTCATTAAAGGTGTTGGTACTATTTATGAAATAGTACTCATCCCTATAATATGGTAATCGTGATTGAAGCGTTTACTTAAATGAAGATGAAGTTTCCTTCATAGAATTAGAAGCAGGTGGACCTTCTAAACGGATGTAGTCATACATAATTCCTTGAAATGGGCTAGTGCATCTTGGCTGTTTCAGGAATATGATATTCTCCCCTTCAACAAGCCGATTTCCAGGTATGTTCACACTATACAGCATGTAGATGCCATGAATTCCATGTCTTGCAATTGCATTGTCCCTCCCTATCAGTCCTGTAGTGAATAGTGGACGATTTGTGTTGGAATCGTTAACTCGAACCTGAAAAAAGCAATGAGAGCAAAAAAAAAAGATGTTATGTACTTTAAAACTACATGCAACACGAATTGTGTTGGTTGAACTTGATTTGCCATGTAGCCTCTCCCTTTTTCTCTCTCCATGTCCCATCGCAGTAAGCTGTACGAAGTTCTTTTACCTGCAATTCAGCTAGGGTTGCAGATGCGATTGCCACTCGAAGTTTGTAGGTTGCGCTCTGATTCACATTGCAAAGCTTGAACTTGATTTGCCATGTAGTTCCATGAAATGTACCATCTTTATTCCTGAAATGCCAATAAGCTTTTAAGATCAAAGGCATACTTAAACTTGATATTTAATCTGTTGACTGGATCAACTGTTAGCTGGGGCCTTTGTTGCTCCGACCCTTCATTTTACTTGAATTACCCTTGTCAGATATATATCCAAAATATGTCCAGAAACATGGGTATGACTTCTGTACCCTCCAAGTCAATGGAAAACTTACCAAAAATAAACGAATACCCATGTCAGATACGTAACCACATCCGAAAACTGTACCCAAGTTCAAGTAACATAGGCTAAAGCTATGAAGCTGGCAATTAAGAATAAAAGATTAGCACTAATATTCACCATGATGACGATCGTAGACAAAACGCCTAGACCTAGTCTGTTGGTTTGGCATGGAGGTATCATGATATATGATTTGGGTGACAGTTGCAGCAGATATGATGCCATCATGAATGGTCAAGATTCTACTACTGGCATGTCCCTCGGATGATGAATCATTTTCATCAATCCTGTTTTTAATATCTGAAACAATTATAATGCATGCGTAACAGAACCAAGAAATGTTACTTCTTACTAGAGCTACCAACAAACACTGAGAGAGATACATTTTGAACAAAGAAAATCGTTGAAGGAATTTCACCTGACAACCTGTGCAAAGAACCAATCTTTTCTGTAGTCACTAGTACCAACAGAGTAAACCAAGTCTTCCTCAGGATATAATTCAGCATATCTTGTCCACAAGCCATACTGCCTAAACCTGCCGGTACAAGGAAATGACCAATATATTGAATAGATTTTAATGATCAAACCCCAAAATCTGGAGGAAGCATTTATACAGGTCCTCAGATACTTAAAGTGAGCAACATGTAAAATAGAGAAAGACCCACCATAAAAATAAAGGCTGCATGCAGGACATTGTATCTCCACATATAGTATGACTAGAAATAGTTAAGTCACACTTAAAAAACTCTCCACAATAATTACCAGAAATAAAAAAGATAGATTTCAATCATTTGAAAGGCAGAATGTTAATATAGGCTGTTCTGATCACACTAATATCAGGTTCTAAAATTGAGGAAAGCGAACCTGTCAGGATGATTGACATAAAGTTTATTTATATGCATTGGATCAGGATCAGGAACATAGAATTCTGCAGCAGAACGATCAGGAATGCCTATTTCCCATAATGTGGGCCCATCTCTTGGAGGCTCATATGTGATATCACCCATTTCAATGTTACAACCTGAATTACATGTTTTATATATCATATGTTGTTTGCTATACAAAAGAATTTTAAAAAAGCTTGAAAAAGTTGAGGGAAAAATACCCGAGGTTATGGTAATGATACAATCATTGCGGTAATCTCCGATAAAACCAGGGACCCACGCATAAAGATTATAATCACCAGTACGTATATTTTTAATGGAGAAAAATCCATTCTCATCTGCTCTGGTCCAGAATTGGTAGCCCTAGTAAGAAGTAACAAGAGAATATACAATCTGGTGATTGAATATATCCCAGAGAAAAAATTACTTCTATTAAGACGGTATTCTTATAGTGGATACTGTAACACATCTTGGGAGCTTGCTGAGGGAAGAATAGATCTCTTATAGTTTTTTGAATTTAATATATATGTTCTCAACCTTCTAGGTTTTGAGTACTTTTAAAAACCACGTGCTTAAATTACAGTATCCACTATAAGAATACCGTCTTATAGTGGATACTGTAACACATCTTGGGAGCTTGCTGAGGGAAGAATAGATCTCTTATAGTTTTTTTAATTTAATATATATGTTCTCAACCTTCTAGGTTTTGAGTACTTTTAAAAACCACGTGCTTAAATTATTATCTTACCACACATGCCAGGGAACTACCATATCCAACAAACATTAGAGTAAACTAAAAGGAAGGCAGGGCCTTTACAATTTTCGCTCTTACTAACATTATTAGGGAATTTAAAGCACTACCATCCACTTTCACCTCTGTTACCCTTACGAACCATTTGATTTTGTATGAGAAAGATGCAAATTTCACCTCTAATCTCATTGTTTTATTTTGAATGTGAATGAACCAACGTAAAATCTCCGCATTTTTATTTAACCCAATATCTATATATTAAAAAAACCTACAGTGTCCATTTATGCTTGTTATGAACAATAAGGTTATAATCTTTAATTTCATATTCTCCATTAGGACAATGGTATTTACAGTTCAAAATCACAACCATTAAAGAGCAGCGAGTAACTTCTTGTACTGTTGTACATGAATATTTTTCTTCAAATACATAAGAAAAATAACAATGCCACATCAGGACTATCATGTCTAGCATGTCCATATAAAGAATCAAAATACCATCTAACTAGTAGCTTAGAAAGAGAAATAGATTACAAAAACTCTTGCTAACACAGTCATGGGTAATTTACAGGTATGCAAGGATATCTATGCCACAGAAAACAGTAAGACAAAGGGTACTTTATCAGCCATTCAGTGTGCTTGTTACATAGTCCTAATGGTATTAGAGAAGAAAATCACCTTGCATTCCATTTGCCATGAGCCCACATCTCCTGGGAGCGCCAACCCTATACAAGCACCATTTCCTGATACGTAGTAATCGCTTATACACCTAGACAGAGAAATAATATTATTTTTTTATCACATTTACCCATACCATGAAACAAACAATGACAAATTGAATGGGAACAAATACTTTAGGTTCTCTGAAGTTGACTCGTCACAGGTCATCAGGCCGTATTAATTTATGAATATAATATTAAAACTACACAAATTAAAATGATACTCGCCCATTTTCAAATTAGATAAAAGGAAAAAAAGATCCCTACTTATTTATAATATTAAATCGCAGGCCATTTGCATTCTTGTTTACCTACCAGTAAATTAAATTTTAAAACATCTTCTAAAATAGTAAATCTTGGATTTCCTGATATTACTCTTTCTTAAGAGGTTTTATGTTATGTAACTAATGTGTATCTGGGTTGCTCCCCTGCATTTAGTAACATTTTAACTTCTCCAAAGAAATGTTTTCTTCTCTAGCATTACACTGGATGTATCTTACATGCCTACCTGTCTCGGACTAGTAATCTACCATAAACATTACCCCGTTCTTCTGACTTCGGGTAATCCTCAGAAGCTGGGAAACTATATGGCCAGCTTTCTACTTCAACCATCATCTGCAGATAAGTTTATACGATTATTTATCTATCAAAGAGTCACTAGCCAATTGAACAACCTATTTCACAACAGAAATCAAATGCAGATGAAGTTTCCTTCTGTCAAACCTTTATTTTAGCATCCTCCCACAGCAAAAACGGGTCATTTCCATTAGCTGCAGAATTAAGGTAAATGAAAACAGGGCCAAAAACTTTCTTCCATGGCTCACCAGGCTTGAAATGTGGCATCATATATTTTCCGGCATAATGTACACTATGAAACATCTGACAATACCATAACATAAAAACAATGTAATCAGAGGCTATAATCATAGTTGTCAGTACCAAATCACTGATATACTATTTATGAGGTTGATGTTACCCACTTTCCCAATTATTCATAAAGACTAAAGTCCAAGATCAGTCACTTACAGCAAGGGTGGTGGGGCCCACATGTGAGGACAGGTTCTGTTTGAGTGGGCCACCCGAACGGAACTCATCACTGGGCGTGATTTGCCAGAACCCTACAGGAGGGTCGAAGCATATCCACCCATGAACTCGTAGATCTTTGTTCTCACATGAATATTGGTATTTGTCATCCACCTGCAACTCAAGAAACCATGTAAAAAGAATGAGTTCTTGTATATACATCAAATGATACATGAGAAAAAAAGCATCTCCAACCCTTCTGCACTGAGCTAGGTCCAGAAAGTTCAATTCAGCAAGCACAAGTAGAAATTTAAGAAAGTTGAGATCTGGCTAAAATACTTATTAATAATGCTGCAGAGAAGTACCTCTCCTTGGAGTTGTGGATCAACTGGATTGACAAGTAGGGAAGCCTCTGGGTATGCTAGGGTTTGGCATCTTTCTTTTGACAGGTCATCAGGAAGAGGCATGTATCTTTGCCTGTTGTCCGCTATGGCCATGTAGCGAAACCTATAAACTCAATTCCCCTAGTTAATCAGTTATATGTTTAACCAAATACTAAAAAGTTTGAACTGCTTCTTTGACAATATCAGAGACTTTCTTACTCTAGGTTAACACTAAGAGTCAAACCCTGACAACTACCCAACTTGTGCAGGTGCTTTTGATCTTCCATTACAATAGGAAGACAACTTTTGCAATATCTGAAATGTACAAAAGGAAAAAAAAAAAAAGGAAACTAACACTTTCAACTAAACAATTTAACTATTTCAATCGTACATAGATGTATGATATTTGCTTTACACGTAATGCAATTATTAAACCTCCCTTATTATCAAATAATCCTTTGTATATAACTTTTTTCAATGAAAATTCAACCATTTGTTTTAGAAGTTATGGAATTATTAGTTTAAACCTCCCTCGTTATCTAATAATCCTTTGTATATAACTATGTCAATGAAAGGTGTACTAATATTATATCTCTTCAACTTATACATAAGTAGTACCACAGTGCTATAGCAGTTCCAACTAGAATCCGCCGTTCAAACAGTAGAGCTAATGACCAACGTCATCAGTCCTTAACATACAAGCACGCCAACTCTCCTTGTTACCCGCGCAATTGGCAAAAAAAAGGTCAGATTTATGACTCCATTCTCATTGGTTTATTGACAAACTATATTTCGCCCACACTAAAATCCAAATTAGAAATACTCATTTTCATTGATTAATTCCTATCTTGTACATTTCTAACACTAAGAAAAAACAGTTTCTTGTACATTGCATTAGAGGCCAAGAACTATCAGGAAACATATGTTATTTTCTTCTACCAATCACAATAAATAATGATAAATCTAACTGGTTATAGAAGATGCTATGAATTTCTTTACTTGTCTTTTCTGAGCTTGAAAGTTATTCTTGTTTCTCCAACTTCAAAACCAGGCCACTCCTGGAAATGCTCATAAATGGCATAAGAGTAGAAGCCTGAAGAACCACGAAGCATTATGAACCTGAAAGAAAATAGTCATATCAAAAGTTTTGCAGTTAAAATTCTCATTCCAATAAATATATATAAAGTTTGAGCAAAGACCTTTTATCTATATTCAAGGGAATGTACTTGCCCTCAAGGGAGGAATCCCACATTCTTGAGAATGAAAGCTCAATTTGTTCTTCATTTTCCACTATAACCCTAAAGCTTGTTCCTTGGATCCTGTCAAACAATAAGTTCTTGCTTCACATTAGGATTTGTATAATAATTCTTCTCTTTTAACATTTGTAAAAATATGAAACTAGAATTACCGCCATATGTTTTGTAATCGTAATGTAAAATTACGATTCAAAAATTAAGACAAACTAATAGTAAGCTGACAGAATAAATGTGGAAATTACAATAATTGAAAACTAAAGTTCAATGATAATTTAATAAAACTCGGTATCTTTGAATTTTTCTTATGCTTTAGGTTTGGATGTATAAGAAGAAAATCACGTTAAGTAGAGAGCACATATAGCAATTATGAAAATTTTCCCAGATAAGATATGCATTTTGTACATTATTTCTATTATCCTCAACATTCATGGAAAACCAATGCAAGAACCATAGTTTATGGGTAATGCTATCCTCTTGGGGAAAAGAAAAAAATGCAAATTAATTTAGAAACCTGATTCCAGACTTTGCTACATATCAAGTAATCATATTTTGTTGAATGTTCAATAAACAGCACAAGAAACATATTTCTTAGGTGAAAATTTTCCTTTATTTGACCATTTTAAGTGTTAAAATTTGTTCATTTTCTTAGAAACAAGAGAGAGGAGGGGCGGGCATACACGTCAAATATTCCCTTGCCTCCTGGTTCATTCCAGTGAAGGTCCCAGTACCTACATATTCAATTGAAAAAATTAAGTCAATTTCAAGTCTAAGGTTAGAGGAAATGCTTTTGGTTTTATGCATGAATTGGTTAAGAAGAACAACAAAGTGACAATTTTCTGTCATCAATAACAACAGTGGCAGCAGCTGCTACAACACCACCAACAACAAGAACAAAGCTCATACAACTGTCAGGTTACATACCCTCTATTAGTTTCCTTATTGCGAACTTCAAGCAAATTGTCAACACCATTATATCGTATTCCGGTCACAATGCCCCCAGGCTTCGATAATGTGACTTGGAGTATGCCATTATCCATCACCACCTGCACATGCTTTAAGTTAAACATGATCCATATAATGGCTCCAAAATTAGCTCCACAATAATTTCAGCAAGATGTCATGTATGGGGAAAAAAGAGAAAAGGAACCATAAAATTGCACAAAACTGTATTACATAACGATCCTGAATATGCAATCGAACCCCTTGCGGTTGCATCTTGAGGCGTTTGTTATCTTGATCAGCGCTCTGTAAGCCTGAAAACCTTACAAAGATTTATGATCAAATAACTTTTGAAGAACTAATAAAGAATTTTAGCATAACATTGTTCATATTTTACCTCCCTGTAATCTGGAAACAAAACACAAAATTTGAAGTCTTATAACAATCTGTTCGACTTATAGACAAAGCAATCTTCTTGTTTTCCAACTTCTGTTTTAATTTTGGTTCTTTAATTAGCCAAAACAAACATTATGAAATCATGAAAAATAATATAAATGTACTTATAAAATGATCTTTCCTTGAAAGGAACACGAATTTAGGATCTAGAATATGACTTGTACCATAATAATGCAATTGCTATTAGTAAATAAAAACCGCCACGCCAACATGTTATTGATAAACCCCATTGAATATGGCTTCAATCAATCTTTAGTCAGTCCATTTCATTGTGATGCTCTGAAACAAAATATCCATTGCGTGATGCCAATAGGAGCTATCAAAATTGAAGAGGCAGAAGAAGGCTTGCTCGTGTGGTAGTTAATTATCCACGTCACAAGTTAATAATCAATTACAATAATTAAATAAATAAATCAATATTTATACGATACTTTCGTAAACCGAAATCGGCGAATGAATTCGTCTAGATTAATAGTTAACCAAGTGCCAAGAAAGAGATTCGTTAATTGAAAATCGAAAATTTGTTAATTACAATTAGAAAAAGGCGTTACCTTGTTGCCTCACATTTGTGTTACGCTTACAATCACTGAAACAATCGACGATTCTCTGCAGTGTCCTCCTCATGGTTATCAATCGATCGGCATCATCAATATAAATTTATGGTATGAGAGAGAAAGGAGAGGGAGAGAGAGAAAGTACTGTTAATGGCGGTGATCGATCATCGATGGTGCTTATGATCATGGACTGGACTGGGGGCAAGGTTTAACCGTTTGGAGAAAGTGTAATTTGAAGAAGTATGTAGTTCTTGTGATGGTGGTGATACATCATCGATGGTGCTCATGATCACCGACTAAGTGAAAACGCGAGCTAAAACCCATGAAACTATAAAATAAAATAAAAAATTATCTCTTATTTTTACAAAACCTAAGGCGGTGTTTGGAATTTTTAAGTTACATTTAAACAGATCGTCAAACAAAACGCTAATAAATTTGAACTAATTTAAATAAAATTTAAAAGATAAATTGACTTATTGATATATTTCAAAAGTAAAATTTATTTTAATTTTATGATTACTAAAAATAAATTATAATTACATTTATTATATTTGAACATAAATATAAATATAATTTAAAATTTAAAAAAAAAACAATAATAGCATCTCCCTGTTTAAAATGTTAGCTGAAATCGTAGAAAAAAAAAAGTTATTTTTCCTCCGATACATTGGAACCTCCCATTGACACCTCCCATTGACTACCTCTTGAATAAAACCAACAAAAAATCGTTTTCCTTTTTTTCTGTGTTATAAACTAAATGCATCTTTTTTTTTCTACGCAAAAAACACTTCAAAACTCGTACCATGTTGGTTCTTCCGCCTCGTGACCAACCAGTTCATTTGTAAGGAACAACCAACGGCTACTTTCTCTAGCAGTTTACTCGAGACATAAATAGGCATGAACTCCTTTTGTTGCAACGGCTATTCTCTTCAACCTATAAGTGTTTTTATTCATTTCAGCTTTTTATTGAAAAGAAGAAAGCTGCAAATGCAAGAGGTTTTTTTTTTTATCAAACCTTAGTCTTTTAAAATCTTATTTTCCCATCATCGTAAACTTATTTTCTGTGTTAGTACTTTTTGTTACATCATTGTCATATAATTTAGAAAATAACATTTTTTATTGAATATAATGTTAAAAAATAATTTATGTTAAAAAATACAAATTATTGAGAATAGTATTAAAGAAAATATAAATAAAAAATAAAAAACATTATCCACAACTAAACGCATTATAAATTCTCATGTTTTGTTTCACTAAAAAAGTTATTTTTTTACTATAAATTATAAAATTATCAATGAGTGTACCAAATATTTTTTATGGATTAATTTGTTAAAAATTAAAATATTATTTTTATTAGACCATAAATCTTTATTTATGTTGTATTTGGATTTATGAATTTGCAAAGCATTTACTTGTATTTCAAATTAGTTATAAAAATAAAATAAAAAATAAAAAACTTAGATACAATTTAAAAACTTGACCTTTTACGCTAACATTCACAACGATGAATTGATTTAATTTTCAAAATATATGAATTTGAAATGCATTTTATAACGACGACGTTTTAAATTCATAAGTTTATAAGTTTTGAATGACTTTTTAAACATGCAAAATTGATAGACTTGAAATTTTATCCAAGTTTTTTAAACTAATTTTATATATAAATACATGCATTTTAAATTGATGTTTCCAAATTAAGCATTAAATTTTTTAAAGCATGCATTAGCCTTCAATTAATTTAAAAATCATTAAATTTTATCACTATAGAGAATTTACATTTATTTTTTTTCTTGAGGATTAATTTTACATCTCTTTGCTCAAGTTAGTGGCGGCATATGAGTTAAACAACAATATTATTATTTGCTTAATGTTATTCGAACTATTTATAGCCATAAAAAAAAATATTTGTTACACTTTCAATAAATCCAACATCAAAAGTCGTAGTTGATGGTTGAGAAATACAAAAATGAGTGAAAATAACAAAATTATGATCGAGTGGGCCATAGATAGGTTGAAAATTATATATCTTCATTGAGAGCAAAATCGTTAAATTATATGATAAGTAACCATTTTGTGTAAGTTGTGATACCCAACTAATCAACCCATGTTTGTAAAATAGATAAATAAATAAATATGCCTAAGGGAGATGTTCTCCATAGAGAATTGGAGAGAGAGCTAGTGAAAGAGAAAGAGAGAGACGGAGAAAAAGAGAAATAGAAGAAATTTTTTATTTGAAGTTGATACTTGATCTACTTCCCACTATCAATTGTAGAGTCATGGCTATCAACGTTTCCTGTTATTAAGCCACTCTTACCATATTCCTTACTTTCAGATTCTGCATGCTTCTTGACCCATAATGGTCGGGAAATATTTACATTCTTGAACCCAGAGCATAACACCTTACCAAGTGCATGTCCCAAATTCTCCACTTTGATATACTCTCTCATCCGGAGGACATGGTTGGCTGCTTATGTGTCCACGAGACTCAATTTTTTTCAACTCCATCACAAAGCTCAAAGTTAAACCTCCTGATATACCCAACAACTATTCTATTGACGTCGATCATATCAGTATATGTTTCTTTTCTGACCTGACCTCTTCAGACTGTTATATTTGGTATTTCGGAAATAACCTGGGCAACGAGAGTCAACCCAGGAGCACTGATCCTCCAAAATGATAAGAAAATTTTAAGGTAAAAACTCAGAAAGCATATTGCTCACATAAGCCTACTTTAACACAATAAAATGGAGCAAGTAATCATGAACCACGAATCAATATTGCATAGACTGTCAACAGAATGCCAATCCCAACCGAGTTCGATACAGTGACATTAGTATATGCTCTTAACATGATTTCAGATACAGATAAATGTAACATGTATTCAGGTTGATTTACAGATGCCCAATGTGTCTTCTATTCTGCTAATGCACTTGACTGTTCTCCGTCTTCCTCTGGAAAAAAAGTGATCCTAATAGAACAGCAATGCCTGTTATCGCAATGGTGAATAGAAGTCGTCTCCGCGAAAAATCCTGTGGCTGTCTTCTAGGAGCATCTTGCTCTCTTTCAGCTGCCCTCACATCCCTTCAGATACATATAGATTTCAAATGTGTTACAAGTTGCACCCATGACAAATAGGAAACACAAAGCATATTAACGGGTTTCCACTGAATTCTATAGTGCATGTCAGACAACATAACACAGCCTCAACAGTTTCAGTGAACCAGGGCATCCAAGAATTAGGGCTTAAGCACAAAATTAGAAGCCATGTCATGGATAGGTGTATGATTAAAAAAAACGACAAAACAATTTTTAGGGAGTGATTGATGGGCCTGATATATGCTCCCTAAATATCAAATAAGTTCAAAATAGATGCAAGAATGCTTTAATTGAAATATCAAAATACATTTACGCCACGCTTGGTTCAATGCAATTACAAGATTATTCAAAAGTATTGGAATATATGAACTTATTCAAGTGTTTGGTTCTTTTACAAACTGGAATAAGCTATTTCATTTCAACCTTAATCCCACTTTCCTATCAATTACAAGTTGGGTATATGGTAATCTAAAATTCAGGTGCGCTTGAATTAAGCTATTATATTTTTAGACAAAAATATCCAGAGAGTAAAATCATTATTCCAAACAACCAATCATCACATCTCTCTATTTTTTTCACACTTTCTCTCTCTCTACCTGATATCTGCTCTAACCCAAGCCTTTTCTCTTCCAGACTCTATTCTCCATCTTCATCCTCCCTCTATTCTCTCTCTCCTTCCCAACATTTTCCATAACAGCGACAAATTTCCACCACCGGAGCTGCAGCATGCTGCCGCCACCGTAGCAGCAGCGCGCTACCTCCATGGCCGTTTCCTTCTTTTCGCTCTCTAATAGCTTTTCACTCTGCTTCTCTTTCTATAACTTTTTGCATCAGATCAGATACTTGGGTTGTGTATGCATAAATTCTTTGCTAGTTTTTATGGATTTGGATTGTGAATAAAGGAAATAGATATGGGGGCTGAATAAATGCGGTTAGGGCTTCTTATATCATCTCATTTCTTGAAAAAGATGATGAACAGTGGCAATCAAATTGGGTAAAATTTCAATATTTTTTTAGCTTAAACAAATATTTGTTTAGCAAAATAACAAATAAAATAATTTTTTTACGCTACAAAATTTCAATGTTAATTTCTTGAAATATAATTTTATCTTATGAAATGGAATAAATAGTAATTATGTAATTTAAATTTTAATGGATAAATATTAATTTAATTTAGTTTGTGCTAAAATGACTTGTTCTACAGGTAGTTCATAAAATACCCATTATTTGATCTCTCACATTCTTTTTAATTTAAAAGGAAAGATTTTATGTACTGGTATATTAGTCTTTTGAAGCATATATCAACTCTATTCTGACTTTAGTTTTGCGAACCAAACATTGGAATCAAGCAAAAATTGTAAATTCAATCTAACCAACCAAACAGTTGAATAGAATTTTTATCCCATTTCAATCTTATTCTCTATTCAAGTGGAATTAGTATTCAATTCAATTTAGTTACATTTTTTGAACCAAACGTGGCATTAGAAGGATCTTAAATAAGAAAACATATGTTCAAGGAAAATAAAGGATCCATGTTATGTTGACGCTTACAAACTCAAGGGATATGTTTAGATGTTAACATGTCATTATGTCATCAAAACAACTTATCAAGAAAAAAAAATCATCAAGACAACATCTCCAACATTATGTCTGCTGCCTACACATTTCCATCTCCAAATGAGCCAATTCGACAACACAAATCATAGTAAAAGAAAATTTATGTTTTTCAATCATGCAAGTACCAAATTCAGTTGAATGTGACATCGAAATTTAAATTGATCTAGGTCCTCATAATTTGGTTCAAAGAATGCTACATCTTAGGAAGTAAAGCAAATATACCCTCTTTATACCACTCGTCAAAAAAGAATCAATGAGAAATTAGCTATTAAGTGGCCATTTAACGTGCAAGGATAATTATTACCATCAGTTCCCTAATTCATTAATTAATGCTTGGCAAAACCAAACTATCACATGGAAATTTTCAAGCAGCAGAAAAATGCCCACATCAAAAAACCAAGATCCCACAAAAGAGTATACTCTGTTCAATCTAGGCATGGATGCTAAAATTTACATGCTATGACCATAAGCTTAAATGATAAACTGAAAAGCATTTATTTTTTCAGTGTAATTTCAGATTAATGTCTTCAACATGCTAACACTTGGAACACAGAAATCAAAGAAAAGCAAATACATAGTCCACAACCAGACAACGAACAAATATGCTAAACCACAGCACAACTATCCCAGGTAAGTTAAAGTCGCAAGAAAATATATTAGAAATTTAGAAATTAAAGAAAGGTGACTAAGAATGATAGCATGTCTACCTGGAAGAGCCCACACTGTTTTCTGCAATACCAGTGCACCTAATTTCATGGTTATATCTTTCTCGCAGTCTAATATATCTGTCGCACAGATTGCAAAGTTCTGTTCGGTTCCCACAAACTTCCTAAAACCACAAAGCAAAACAAAGATTAAACCATCTTGCTGTCAGAATTAGCAGTGCAAATTACTGACAATTAATACCTGATGCTCAGCCAGATCAATAGCAGGCAATGGGAATTCACAGAACTCGCACGTAACAATCCTTTGGGGGCAGTTTTCACCTTTATGGATGGCTAAAACTTCACGTTCCATGGTCTCACTGCACAGTGAACAGGCTACCTGCTCAAATGCAATATGTCAATTACAGGGCAAAAACATAAGCACACATCACACATCTTAAGTTAAATCCTATAACCTTATCAAAAGAAAATTCGCTTAGTTGCATCAATCCATTTGTCAATCATTAAGTGCCATTTGGAGTTTGATATTTCCTTTTTTTTTTTTAAATTCTCAAAAGAAAAAACGATCATGCAGATAACTTTGCACGTGGAAACGGTGGGCTACTAAATTAAAAACACTATCATTTACAGCCGAGTGGGGTTGGCTGAATCAATCAATTTTCACCGTGAGCATAGTCAATGACACAATCCCTGTTAAATCGCCATCTATATTTCACTTTAGCACTAGCAATCCAGCTAGGCCACAAAAGCTAAACAAAGAGAGAGAGTACAATTTTTAGTTTGATGACCACAAGAAATTATAAATATGAGCTTCGAAGGGAACACTGAATTAGTGTGCAGTTTGTTGAGAGTACATCCCACCATGGAATAATCTCAACGCTATTGTTGCTATGTTGCTCGGACCTGAGTGTGGGTATGTCTCTAACTGTCCTTCTATCCATTTTTGGACCATATGGAATGAAAGAAATGGGAGAGCCTGGAAACCTCAATTGTAAATATAAAGATTTGGTGGCTTTACACACTTCATTTTTGGTGAGATTTTCTGTAAAAGCGGATGAATATGTAGAGTTCTTAGACATTCTGTCTTGTAAATAACTCTTTTGTGCATGGGTCGGCACTCCCCTGGTGCCTCTAATACTATTCTTTATTTATCAAATATATATATATATATATATACACACACACACACAGAGTGTCAGTGGTGCTATTAATATGTGTAGCTTGCGGCTGGGTTCAATTAGAGCCTTTTGGGCTATTACTAGTGTAGTCCATCTCGTCATAATTTCAATTCAGTTGGGCTGACTCTTCTTGGGTTGTTCGTGTTTTCTCTTTTGGCCTATTATCATTCGCAGCTAGCCTACTCTCTATACGTTGATGCTTACCCCCAACCTCACCCCCTTGTTCATATTGGCAGAACTGAGTAATACAATAGAAGAAACTGGATCCCCACCAAGACAGAGAAGAAGAGTCTCAAGATATCTCCAAAATCCACCCAAATCATGGTACTGATTCAGAGTTTGGGAAAGAACCTGATGGAAGGCTTCCCTCATTTACTGTTGGCACCACCGATGAGCGACGATGCAAATCCTCAGTTTGTTCTCTGAACCAGAATTATTTCAGTCACTTCATTACAAAGCAAATCAACAACGCACCCACAAAGAAGGAAAAGGATAATGGCAAGAGATGTAGATTGAGGAATAGTTTCAGAGAAAGAGAAGTGTCCAAGGTTTAGTCCACACACCAGAAACATACAACATACCCACACCAGGATCTTGTCTTGTTGACATGGTGTGCAGTGTGCCTCAACAGTTCAAGGTATAAATAAAGCTTCTGTTCATCTCCTAGGATAGTTCTCTACTAAAATGTATGCCATTGGTTTACATTATTAACTTAATGGTTCTATGCATACAAACTGTGTACAGAAGATCCCACTTCAACTATTATAGGTTCCTGTATGTGCCAAATTGAATACACGATGGGCCCTGGACATCACTCCGGAATACGGACACAACTATGAGACTAAGACTTCGCCACTATCCCAATTAATTGTACTAATAGAAGCTTGAGCATGGGCATCATTACAACCCTATGTCAACTCTTGAAATCCCACTTAAAACAAAACAAAAAAAAAAAAAAAAAATTACACAACTGATATGATAATAGGACAAGACAGATGTATTTTGTTATTTCTTTTTCATGTTTGGTATCAGAACCTAATACATATCCACCGTTTATCACCAGAGCTAAAGCCGACCAGCCATGTAATATAATTCCTTCCGTCTCAATAAAATACCAAAGAGCCTTCAACCAAGAAAGAGAGACGTAGAAAAGAATCATTCATATGAAAAGCACACGAAAAAGTCAAACTCACATACCGGAGCATGGGTATCTAAGAAATGTTCCTCAGCATGCTTTTTGGGAATCATATCACCACAAACTTTACATTTTTCTAGATTCCGGGAGCAATGTGCATAATGCAAATCAATATTTGAAGAAGGGATAGCTCTGTCACTGTAAACATTAGAGAAAGTAAATACTCATCAGAAGATTTCTTGGGTCAAAAAAGTAACGTGTGCCAAGAAATATCGTCATGACTCGTTGAACAATTATGAGCCATTATCAATCTGAATTTAATAAGATATCTGTCACAAAATATTTGGGAAATATTAAAACGCTAGCGTTGAAATACAGCAACCCTGCAAGAATGTGCTAACAAAAGTAAAACACTGCAATTCAAATAAACACTCAAAGAAATAAGATGCTATGAAATAATTAGCATCACAACAGGAGCTTCATATATGAACTCCGTAATAATCTTATCCACCCAATTCACATATCTCCCCTTGAGCACATCCTGAGGGCAACACAGAAGCACATGTTTAGATTCCAACAAAGGCGATGTTTGGATTAGCTAAAAGCTAACTTTAAGCTGAAGCTCAGTTTTTAAAATTTTACAAAAACTTAGTCAAATTAAATCAAATCTTATCATATTTCATTAAATAACAATTAAAACATCAATTGATAGGTAGTTTGATTTGATTAAGTTTTTGAATTTTATTTTAAAAAAAATAAGCTCCAGCACGGACCCAAACATCGCCAAAGTAGGCACTTAGAGCCCCATCTTTCAGTAAGATAGTTATCATATGACTTTTTTAATAAGTAAAATTATATTAAAAAAACTAAAAACGCACCAAAAGGGTTCAACCCATTCACAATGATTATCTATAGGATAGAAACTCTACAAAATTTAAAAGATCTATTTCATTCACAAAAAAATTCACCAAAAATTAAGAGCATTGAACCAACTATCTCTAATTACATCAAAATTTCTTTCAATGCCATCAAAAGCTTTACGATTCCTCTCATTCCACACGATCCAAAAAATAGAGAGAGGAATCAACGAGTAAGCTTTCTTTAGATCCTTAGAAGCCCGAAGACCACTCCAAGCCTACATTTCATCGTTCACAGAGCCGGTGAACACCCAAGAGACACCCAAAACACTATAAGTCATCTCCCACAAACTTCTAGCCAAGGAACACTCCATCAAAAGATGAAACACGGACTCGCCGCAACCTTTGCAAATGAAACACCTATTAACAATCTCTTTCCCCCTTCTTTGTAAGTTATCAATGGTGAGAATCTTCTACCAAACGACTTCCCCAAAAGAAAACACTTTTTTAGGGGCATGATAACACCAAATTGCTTTTCATGGGAAATTGGATGACCCTTCCAAAGCATACCCAATGCAAAGAATTTTATAAAAAGATTTCACCTCAAACCCTTTATTCGGACTATCCCTCCATTTAATCAAATCCTCTCTAGATAAGTCAATTCTAGAACTATACAAAGCTTCCAAGAAACTTTGAACCCTCTCAACCACCCAATCATGTACATTTTGGATAAAAGGCACGTCCCAATAGGTTAGATCACTATTCACATAGACGCATGAACAAATAAGAGCTTCTTTATCTCTCATAATAGCATAGATATTCGGAAATTGGTCTTTTAAAAGAGTATTCCCAAACAACGTATCATGCCAAAGCCGTGTTCTCTCACCATTACCCACCAACGCAGAAACGCAAGGAAGTATAGCCTCCCAACCTTTCTGAATCCTTTTCCACACCCCTACACCATAGGCCCCCTTTCTTCCTTAGGCATCCACCCATTAGGATCCATCCCAACACCACTTTTCTCCAAAGATGATCCCCTCCACAAGAAATCTCCATAACCGTTTCCCAATAATAGCTTTATTGAATAAAATAAGGGATTTAAGACCAAGACCCACTTTTTCAATCAGTTGTTTAACCACACCCCACCTTACCAAATAATACTTGTATTCATCCCACATGTTACCCCAAAGAAACCTCTTTTGGAAACCCTCTAATCGATTAGCCACCGAACTAAGGATAGGAAAAAGAGACATAAAATAGATAGGAAGGCTAGAGAACGCACTTTTTATGAGGGTAAGTCTTCTTCCTTTTGAGAGGTAGCAATTCTTCCACCCAACTAACCGTTTTTCAAACCTTTCTACAATGGGATTCCAAATACTTTTATCTTTAAATTTAGCTCCAAGCAAAAGACCAAGATACGTATGAGGAAGTGACCCCAAATTGCACCCTAACAAATTTGCAAGAAAGCGACCGTTAATATTCTCACCAAGAGGGATTAAATCACTCTTACTAAGATTAACCTTAAGCCCCGAAACAGTCTCAAAACACAAAAGAAAACACCGAAGATGTAAGATTTGAAGAGCTTCTACCCCACAAGAAACAATTGTGTCATTGGAAAATAGAAGATGAGACACATTCGCATTACCTCCAATCCTCCCCATCTTAAAATCACTCAAAAGCTCCTCATCAACGGCTTTCGCCAACATTTTGCTAAAATTCTCCACCACCAAATTGAATAAGAAAGGTGACATCGAAGACCTCGCGAAGCTTTGAAAAAAATGGAAGGACAACCATTAACAAGGATAGAGTTTGAGGTCGAAGATATACATTTGTAGATCCAACTACACCATTTGTCCCCAAATCCAATCTTTTTCAATAAGTACATCACAAAACCCCAACAAACATTATTATGCACCTTTTCCATATCTAATTTACAAATCACCCCTCTCCCTTCATTTTTTATATAAGCATCCACAACTTCATTAGCAATCAAAACAGTATCCAAAATTTCTTCAATATAATACATTATGTAATACAAGATATAGTTACTCGGCACACACCAAGGTCCTCTTGAAATCAGGCATAATCACTAGTGCAGGTAAAACATAAACATCTTTACAGTAAGTTAGTGTGGCCAAGAAACAACAATGAAAGGTGAGGCAACGACACAATTAATGAACATTTAACACGTTTAAAATGCTCCATGATTGAATTGATATCCACCAACTATGCTCTCAGTACATGATAATTTTAAGATTTTTTCCCAGAATCCAAAGAATTCTTAAGGCAGGGCAAAATTTTAATGTAAGGTATACATAATTTATTATGACTATTATCATCTTGTTTGACCAATGGATTTACGCAATCTATAATACAGAACGTCACACAAACCTATTCATGGCTCAAGCCCAAAACTGATACACAATGAACCTCCAAAACTGCAAGTCGTAGTCTAGGAAGATTCGTAGACCTATCTGGGGAAAAAAAATAATAAGATATTTTTTATTTTTTTAAAAAAAAGGGAAAACATTGGCCGGTTTAAGTCGACTTCAACTTAGTAATTTCCGTTATACGCACATCAAACCAGAATTAATAATTTCCTACGTATTTTAAACAAAAAGAAATAAAATCAAAAGAATTAAACAATTAAAAACAAGTTTGATGATGTAGGTTTAGACTCGATAACTAACATTCAATGTTGTCAGATTCCGAGTAAACAAGCTCGAGAAACAACCAAGATCAAGAAAAGAGAACAAATCAACAGATTGCATACAGAGTTTTGGCATATTAATCACAAAACTAATTTGATTGCATGAGAGGCTTATAAATACCAGTGGCTGCATATCCTTGTGGTGTCATCGGTAGCAACTGCCATCGCTGATAATAGAGAGAAACTACACAACGGCTTTCTCCGATCAAAATCTTTAAAAAAAAAAAAAAACACAAAGAATTTATTAGCGGGACCTAATCGCAGGAGCATAGATTGATATTAGACAATAGTGATTAAAAGATAAACAAATTAAACCTGTACAAGAGCAGGAGAAAAGACGCCCTTGGAATTTTGGAGTTGAAGATTTTTCTTTTTTTCTCTCTTTTAATGCCTGATTTCAGAGAACAATAAAATAATAAAGAAAAAGTGGAAGGAAGACTGTGTTATGTGATTTCTTTAGGTGGAACGAACTTTGGGTGAATAACTTACCGGACCCAAAGCGTCAGTCCACATTCGTCATCAAAATTGCTCGTCCCACGCGCTTCTTAACGCCGTGGACCACGCTCTGTCGCCCCTATCTTATTATTATGCAACTATAATAGTAACTAAAAAATAGAAAAAGCACCTGCCATACAGCGGTGATCATCGGCTCGCTGACTCATCCGATCTGGAAAATTGATGTAAAATTTAGATTGGGCTGGACAAAAAAAAATTAAGACGGGCCAAATCGGCTCAATTTGTTTAAATATATTATATTTAATTATTTATATATTAAATAATATATTCTATTTAACGTGTATTGTTATTGTTAATATTTCTTTACTGTAACATTTCATACCAAAAAAAATTCAGAACACACAATAATTTAAACTAAATTTTTTTTTAATTTTTTACGTGTATTATTATATTTAGGATCAATTTAAAATAATAATTTTTTTTTAAAAAAAATTTGGGTTTGATGGCAGGCTTGAGGTTAACTTAACTTATTAGTTTTGGATTTAAACAAAAAGTTAAATTTTGGATTTTCGACCGGATTAACTCGTCTTATATACCAAGCCTTGAATTTAGTGTGAGTCTCACCAAGTCCGGTTTCAAATTGGATTTTGATCAATTCTAAAACCATCAATGATTTTTTTTGGAGGGGGTACTTCGCACCATGGGTTTGATCCACCGGTAATGGTTTCTTAAATATGATAAGAGATTTTGGAGCTTTTCTTAGGTGTCATGTTTTTAAATAAAGTACAAAAAAATTATCACATTTACTAGTATTGTGATTACATTTTAAAGTAAAATAATCATATTTGATGATAAATTATCACATTTGAAGTATTACCCTTGAAATGTGATAACTTAATTATTATCAAATCTCAAAAAAATTAACATCAAATGATATCGAAATAGTAGGAAGTGTAACAAAAAAAAAAATTGTCTTGTATTAAGACAAAGCCCCAAAGTTTGATATGAGATCTAGCTTTCAGATTCAAGCTTTAAAAAATACCTTTCTCTTTTTTTTTTTTTTTTAAAAAAACCTAAAATCTATAATGCGTGATTGCTGTATGCGGTACTATGTTCATACTTCATAGAACTTAAAAAGAATTGCAACTTTTTCTTAAAACAAAAATGAAGAAAGAAGTACAATTTTCAGTTTATGAAGGAAGTTATTTGTTTCTCTTGATAATGTTATGTGTTCTCATTTTTGGCTTTTTGCGTCCTGAGCTGCATGCTAAGTCCCAATTCGGATTCTCAATTTCCTTGGAGCTGCACTTTCGTTTATTATGAGGCAGTGCAAAGTACAAGGGGGAGATTTTGGGAGGATTTGAGTAAGCTGAATTTGGAGGTTAATGTTTCCTAGAAGTGCTTGGGTCATTTCAATGCGCTTGCTATGGCGTTGAAAGTTGCTAAGGGCCATTTGATGCCTAATTACCCGCAATATAGAGGTTGAAATATTGTTGATTTGGGTTACGATGGGATCTCTTAAAAAAAAAAAAATCACTTTTTATTTTCAAAACATGGCATATTGAGGGTCAATTCAATATGTACTTGAATAAAATCATATTCTAGTTAGGTGATTTTGAAATCGATTTAAGAATCCCAATTGTTATGATAATCTAGTGACAACCACATGTAAGTTTAATTGAAAATTTGAAAAATCTCGATCTTAGTTTTTTTGGAAGCCATATATTTGTGTTCAGAGTTCCGTTTGGCGTCATCTTATTTTCATTTCGCATATTTTTTTAAGACTATGACGAACGGTCGAAAGCAGTGTAGAATGTTTTGGGGGCTCGAACGTCCTAAATTTTATAAAATTAAGCTTATTTATATGAAAGCATGGGATATACCCTTTGAAAAATCATTTTTTTTTCAAAATAATGTCCTATCGAGCTCAACTAAATATATAAGTAACTAAAACTCTATTGTAGTGTGGTGATTTTAAAGTCAATTTTAAGAATCTCGATGGTATTGATTTCTTTGAAAATTTGACCAATCTCGACATTACTTTTTTTGAAGATCATATCTTTGCGCTAAGAGTTCTGTTTGTGGTCATCTTTTTTTTTTTTTTTTCACTTACCAAATATTATAATCTTAAGAATCTTGACAAACAGATTTTTTAACTAAATACAGAAAGAGCTTTTAATATTCAAAATAAAATTGTCATCTTCTCTAAGTACACATTTCCAGTTATGCCCCTTAAATAGCTAGCCTATATGACTATATAAACCCCTGCTTGGCTAATGTTTATAGCATAAAAAATTAGAGTGATAAGCAACAAAGGCAATAGCCATGACAACAAAGAAAGTGAATCTTGTGTGGATAATGAATGATGGTACTAGGAAAGCCAGTTTCAAGAAAATGAGAGTTAGTTTATTGAAAAAAGTGAGTGAATTGAGTGCATGTGTTATCATCTACAACCCAGATGATAACAAGCCAACATTGTGGCCCTGCACCCCTTTGGTGCAACAAATGTTGGCAAGGTCCCGTGACTTTTCAGACATGGAGCGACACAAGAAAATGATGAATCAAGAGACTTACGTGAGAGAAAAGGTAGCCAAAATTAAAGAGCATAGAGGATTTGATGTCCAATATCATGCACAAATTCCATCATGGCATCGATTTAGTGGGAAAGAAGATAGAGGAGATAGGGAAGATGTACGAATTTCTCCAACATGTTCATATCACTCGCCAACCAAGGCATCTTTCTATTATTTCTTCTCATGAAGGCCTACAAAGGGTAAACATTAGACTCTCTAATGGTGGAAGTGACATTAGTCTCTCATATGATTCTACCAAAATATGGTGAAACTAGAATTTCTATCCAAAATTCACTTTCGTTGCCGTTGTTGTTATTGTCATCGTGCCAATCGTTGTTGTCCTAGTTATCTTATGTAATATTGTTGTTTAATGTCACAATGCTTATTCTGCTATACGTTTATTTAATTATTGTTTTTGTGTCATTTTTTATTTAAAGGCCTCTTCTTGTTATCAATATGATATTATGTCAATTTCTTTATTAATTTACTGTTATTGCCTTTGCGTCTTTTGTTCTAATCATACACTATTACTCCAAACTCAAATCAATTTATCTCGTTTCCCTTCCCCGTTCCCCCCCCCCCCTCAATAGTAAAGAGAACAATAGCTATTTCAATGTTGCCATGGATGCACAAAGTAATTGTGTTTGACTATAAAACTAAATAAGTTTTAGAAAATTAAATATAAGTTGAATGCTAAAATTAGTTAGTCAATGTAATTTTTCTAAAATCCTACCAATTATACGCGTGAACGACTAGAATTTTATTAATGGTTGTATCTAATATGATACTAATTGTGATGGTAATAGTGCTTTCTTTATAATGATAAAAATAGTATATGAATCACGCCGTCTTTTTTTTTTATATGAGATCGATTCCATTTTTCTAAAAAAATTGGCTTTACTTTCCTAATGTCTTAGTCACATAATAAATTTGCCTGGATTGTACTTAGTTCTGTAATACAAGTATTCATAAAATATGAGTAAATAAGTAATTTGATAAATATGACATGAAATTAAAATAATTTATATATATAAATACATACATGTGAAGGATTTAGTATTGAATAAAATAATTTTTAAGAAAAAAATAGATGTGTGGGGGCGTAATTACAAAGAAAATAGAAAACAAAAAAAAATCGTTCACAGTATGAAGAAAAAGAAAAAGAAAAGTGAAATTAAAACTTTAAAAAAAAAAAAAAGTTGGCAGCACCTGTTTCCAAAGAGAAGGTGGCTGCTGACTAATGGAGTATAAAGTTTTGTGTGTGCGTGTGTGTGTATATATATATATTCTTTTATTTATTCATTACTTACCAAATCATGTTTGGTTTTTTTCCTTTCCTTAATTCAAACTACTATATTTCTTTAAACACTTGGAGACCGAAAGAAAGGTTGAAAGTGCAAAATTTTGAAGGAGTTTATGGGAGAATTTTATAGAGAATCACGAGAAGCTCTAAGGAAAACAAAAGGTAATAATGTGAAGTTTATTTTTGAAATTTAGCATACACGAAATTTCCCGGAATTCAAAGTGGGAATTGTGAATTATGGAAGAATTGAAGAATAAATTAGAAATTTAATATAAATATTATGTGAAGTGTTGACAATCAACAACCGGAGAAAATTGCTGAGAGGAGCAAGAAAGGCAAGGAGGTGATCCACGGATAGCTTTAAGTACTACGTGATGAGTTAGATTTACTTTAAATAATCTAGACAAAAAAAATAAAATATCTAGTGGTTGTATCTAATATGATACAAATTGATCGCATAATGATGGCAGTAGTGCTTTCTTTATAATGATAAAAACAGTATATGAATCACATCATCTTTTTTATTATATGAGATTGATCCCATTATTCTAAAAAAATTGGCTTTACTTTCCTAATGTCTTAGTCACATAATAAATTTGCCTGGATTGTACTTAGTTCTGTAATATAAGTGTTCTTTAAATATGGGTAAAGAAGTAATTTGATAAATATGATATGAAATTAAAATAATTTATATATATAAATACACACACACGTAAAAGACTTAGTATTGAATAAAATAATTCTTAAAAAAAAATAGACGCGTGAAGGTGTAATTACAAAGAAAATGGAAAACAAAAAAAAAATCGTTCACAACATGAAAAAAAAAGAAAAAGAAAAGTGAAACTAAAACTTTAAAAAAAAAAAAAGTTGGCAGCACCTGTTTCCAAAGGGGAGGTGGCTGCCTACTAATGGAGTATAAAGTTTTGTGTGTGTATATATATATTTTTATTTATTCATTACTTACCAAATCATATTTGGTTTTCTCCTTTCCTCAATTCAAACTACTATATTTCTTTAAACACTTGGAGACCGAAAGAAATGTTGAAAGAGCAAAATTTTGAAGAGGTTTACGGGAGAATTTTATAGAGAATCACGGGAAGCTCTAAGAAAAACAAAAGGTAATAACATGAAGTTTATTTTTGAAATTTAGCATACACGAAATATCCCGGAATTCAAAGTGGGAATTGTGAATTATGGAAGAATTGAAGAATAAATTAGAAATTTAATATAAATATTATGTGAAGTGTTGATGATTACCGGAGGAAATTGCTGAAAGGAGCAGGAAAGGCAAGGAGGTGATCCACGGGTAGCTTTAAGTGCTACGTGGTTAGTTAGATTTACTTTAAGTAATCTAGATAAAAAAAAATATCTAGTGATAATATTAAAATAAATTATTAGCTTATGTTTTGGTAGTAGATGAAAAATTGATTGATATGTATAATAGGAATTTTTGGACATGTAGAAAATCATTATGTGACAAATAATATTTTTGGAATAATAAGTTGATTTAGTAATAAAAGCGATAAGTGAAATTCTTGATAAGCTATTGTTGATGTTTTGATACAAATTATGAGAAGAAGAAATTAGCGAAATTTGTCAAATAGAAATTTAAGGAAAAACATGATAGCTAAATTTAGTATTTAAATTCATATTTGCTTTTATTTTATTGTTCATATGCATATTTCATATCATTGTTCATATGCATATGCATGAAATAAAAGCATCGGGAGGGGGTCAGTCTAATTGAAAAACCGTGATAGCTGGTATATGCTAGAAATAAAGGAAAATCGTGGCTGCCGGTATATGCTGAAAATAAATGAAAATCGTGACAGTCGGTATATGCTGGAAATAAAGAACTGGGAGTGGGCCGGTCTAAGATAAAAACATGTCGACATGTGGGAAGACGTTCCCTAATAATAATTCATGCATTGCATCTGTTTTAAATATTGATTACATTACTGAAATGTTGAAGTGTTGTTTTTTATTGTGAATTTATTTATAGATAAATGAGTCTCACAGAGAGATAGTTATGGTGAGAAAGAAACATAGAAGTATGATAAGATAACAACCATCTAAATGGTAGACTTTATGTTGTGAACCTCATGACGATAATTGGTGGTCTTAAGATGAACTAATATATAAAAAGAAGAGATTGATAGAGAATGAGACTTATGATATGTGTAGTGATAGTAGAATGTTAGTATCAAGTTATATGAGATAAATGATTAAATATTAAAAAACTATTTATACAAATTGAATACTTCTAGTTAATTTAATTCACTGAGCTTGTAAAGCTCATTCCTCATTGTACAATGATTTCAGGTAGCAGGCATGACAAATATTTTGGTGAGTTGAGGTTTAGACGAAATCATTATCTGTAAGCCACGTACGTGCCCACATTCTCAGACTAATGAGAAAAATAAAATAAAAATTTATTTGTAAATATTAATGCATATTACGTTGAATATAATGTTTAAGTCAAGATCAAAATGATGTATCTCCCTTGTTGAGGGTTCAGGATTGATGTACAAATTTCTATTGTTGTTATTTTTATTGTTGCATATATGTGTCGTGCTGAGATTTTCAAAATGTGATAACATCGTCTCGGGAGTAACCAACCCAAGATGGGTCTTTACAGTTCACCCTCCTTACTGTTGTAATTATCATCCTCAAAATTAAATGGATTTAGGACAATTGAGGTGGATAGAAATTGCTAATATCCGAAACAAGGTAGATGGGTCCCAGGAGGAGCAAGACAAAGTAACCATATCAAGACAAAATTATATGTATAAGGTACTATGTTCATACTTCATAGAACTTAAAAAGAATTGCAACTTTTTCTTAAAATAAAAATGAAGAAAGAAGTACAATTTTCAGTTTATGAAAGAAGTTATTTGTTTCTCTTTATTATGTTATGTGTTCTCAATTTTGGCTTTTCGCGTCCTGAGCTGCATATTAAGTCCCGATTCGGATTATCAATTTCCTTGGAGCTGCACTTTCGTTTATTATGAGGTGGTGCAAAGTACATGGGGGGGAATTTGGGAGGATTTGAGTAAGCTGAATTTGGAGGTTAATGTTTCCTGGAAGTGCTTGGGTCATTTCAATGCGCCTGCTATGGCGTTGAAAAGGTTGATCGTTAAGTTGCTAAGGGCCACTTGATGCCTAATTACCCGCAATATAGAGGTCGAAATATTGTTGATATGGGTTACGATGGGTTTTCTGAAAGAAAAAAAAAATCACTTTTTATTTTCAAAACGTGACATATTGAGGGTCAATTCAATATGTACTTGAATAAAATCATATTCTAGTTAGGTGATTTTGAAGTCGATTTTAAGAATTCCACTTGTTATAATGATCCAGGGACAACCATATGTGAGTTTAGTTGAAAATTTGAAAAATCTCGATCTAGTTTTTTTTAAAGCCATATCTTTGTTCTCAAAGTTCCGTTTGGCGTCATCTTATTTTCATTTCGCGTATTTTTTTTAAGGATATGGCGAACGGTCGAAAGCAGCATAGAACGCTTTAGGGGATCGAACATCCTAAATTTTATAGAATTAGGCTTATTTATATGAAAGTATGCGCTATACCCTTCGAAAAATCCTTTTTTTTCAAAATAATGTCCTACCGAGCTCAACTCAATATATAAGTAACTAAAACTCCATTGTAGTGTGATGATTTTAAAGTCAATTTTAAGAATCTCGATGGTACTGATTTCTTTGAAAATTTGACCAATCTTGACATTACTTTTTTGGGAGGTCATATCTTTGCACTAGGAGTTCTGTTTGTGGTCATCTTCTTTTTTTTTTTTTTCACTTACCAAATATTATAATCTTAAGAATCTTGACAAACAGATTTTTTAACTAAATACAGTACGATCTTTTAATATTCAAAATAAAATTGCCATATTCCTTAAGTACACATTTCCAGTTATGCCCCTTAAATAGCTAGCCTATATAACTATATAAACCCCTGCTTGGTAAATGTTTATAGCATAAAAAATTAGAGTGATAAGCAACAAAGGCAGTAGCCATGACAAGAAAGAAAGTGAATCTTGCGTGGATGGTGAATGATGGTACTAGGAAAGCCAGTTTCAAGAAAATGAAAGTTTGTTTATTGAAAAAAGTGAGTGAATTGAGTGCTTGTGTTATCACCTACAACCCAGATGATAACGAGCCAGCATTGTGGCCCTCCACCCCTTTGGTGCAACAAATGTTGGCAAGGTCCTGTGACTTTTCAGGCATGGAGCGACATAAGAAGATGATGAATCAAGAGACCTACGTGAGAGAAAAGGTAGCCAAAATTCAAGAGCATAGAGGTTGAGATGTCCAATATTATGCAAAAAATCCATCATGGCATCGATTTTGATGAGCTAAGCATAAGTGAACTTTATGTCTTGGCTTGATTAGTGGGAAAAAAGATGGAGGAGATAGGGAAGATGTACGAATTTCTCCAACATGTTCATATCACTCTCCAACCAAGGTATCTTTCAGTTATTTCTTCTCATGAAGGCCTACAAAGGGTAAACATTAGACTCTCTAATGGTGGAAGTGACATTGGTCTATCATATAATGCTACCAAAACATGGCGAAACTAGAATTTCTATCCAAAATTCACTTTCGTTGTCTTTGTTGTTATTGTCATCGTGCCAATTGTTTTGGTCCTAGTTATCTTATGTAATATTGTTGATTAATGTCACAGTGCTTATTCTGCTATACATTTATTCAATTATAGTTTTTGTGTCATTGTTTTTATTATGTATGGCTTTTTGGTCTCTTCACGTTATCAATATGATATTATGTCAATTTCTTTATTGATATAATGTTATCGCCATTGCATATTTTGTTCTAATCATATAGTATTACTCCAAACTCAAATCAATTACTCTCGGTTTCCCCCACCCCCCGAATTTTCCCTCAATAGTAAAGAGAACAATAGCTATTTCAATGTTGGCATTGATGCACAAAGTAATTGTGTTTGACCACAAAACTAAATAAGTTTAAGAAAATTAAATATAAGTTGAATGCCAAATTTAGTTAGTCAATGTAATTTTTCTAAAATCCTACCATTTCAATAATTTACCAATTATACGCATGAATGACTAGAATTTTATTAATGGTTGTATCTAATATGATACTAATTGATCGCATAATGATGGCAATAGTGCTTTTTTTTATAATGATAAAAAGGGTATACGAATCACGTCATCTTTTTCATTATATGAGATTGATCCCCTTATTCTAAAAAAATGGCCTTAATTTCCTAATGTCTTAGTCACATAATAAATCCGCCTGGATTGTACTTAGTTCACCCTCCTTATTGTTGTAATTATCATCCTCAAAATTAAATGGATTTAGGACAATTGAGGTGGATAGAAATTGCTAATATCTGAAACAAGGTTGATGGGTCCCAGGAGGAGCAAGACAAAGTAACCATATCAAGACAAAATTATATGTACGAGGTACCATGTTCATACTTCATAGAACTTAAAAAGAATTGCAACTTTTTCTTAAAACAAAAACGAAGAAAGAAGTACAATTTTCAGTTTATGAAGGAAGTTATTTGTTTCTCTTGATTATGTTATGTGTTCTCATTTTTGGCTTTTTGCGTCCTGAGCTGCATGTTAAGTCCCAGTTCGGATTCTCAATTTCCTTGGAGCTGCACTTTCGTTTATTATGAGGTAGTGCAAAGTACAAGGGGGAGATTTTGGGAGGATTTGAGTAAGCTGAATTTGGAGGTTAATGTTTCCTAGAAGTGCTTGGGTCATTTCAATGCGCTTGCTATGGCGTTGAAAAGGTTAAGTTGCTAAGGGCCATTTGATGCCTAATTACACGCAATATAGAGGTTGAAATATTGTTGATTTGGGTTACGATGGGTTCTCTGAAAAAAAAATCACTTTTTATTTGCAAAACGTGGCATATTGAGGGTCAATTCAATATATACTTGAATAAAATCATATTCTAGTTAAGTGATTTTGAAGTCGATTTTAAGAATCCCAATTGTTATGATGATCCAGTGACAACTACATGTGAGTTTAGTTGAAAATTTGAAAAATCTTGATCTAGTTTTTCTGAAGGCCATATCTTTGTGCTCAGAGTTCCGTTTGGCATCATCTTATTTTCATTTCGCGTATTTTTCTAAGGATATGGCGAACGGTCAAAAGCAGCATAGAATGCTTTGGGGGCTCGAACATCCTAAATTTTATAGAATTAGGCTTATTTATATGAAAGTATGGGCTATACCCTTTGAAAAATCCTTTTTTTTTCAAAATAATGTCCTACCGAGCTCAACTCAATGTATAAGTAACTAAAACTCCATTGTAGTGTGATGATTTTAAAGTCAATTTTAAGAATCTCGATGGTACTGATTTCTTTGAAAATTTGATCAATCCCGACATTACTTTCTTGGGAGGTCATATCTTTGCGCTAGGAGTTCTGTTTGTGGTCATCTTCTTCTTCTTTTTTTTCACTTACCAAATATTATAATCTTAAGAATCTTGACAAACAGATTTTTTAACTAAATACAGTACGAGCTTTTAATATTCAAAATAAAATTGCCATATTCCTTAAGTACACATTTCCAGTTATGTCCCTTAAATAGCTAGCCTATATAACTATATAAACCCCTGCTTGGTAAATGTTTATAGCATAAGAAATTAGAGTGATAAGCAACAAAGGCAGCAGCCATGACAAGAAAGAAAGTGAATCTTGCGTGGATGGTGAATGATGGTACTAGGAAAGCCAGTTTCAAGAAAATGAAAGTTTGTTTATTGAAAAAAGTGAGTGAATTGAGTGCCTGTGTTATCACCTACAACCCAGATGATAACGAGCCAGCATTGTGGCCCTCCACCCCTTTGATGCAACAAATGTTGGCAAGGTCCCGTGACTTTTCAGACATGGAGCGACACAAGAAGATGATGAATCAAGAGACCTACGTGAGAAAAGGTAGCCAAAATTCAAGAGTATAGAGGATGAGATGTCGAATATTATGCACAAAATCCATCATGGCATCGATTTTGATGAGCTAAGCATAAGTGAACTTTATGTCATGGCTTGATTAGTGGGAAAAAAGATGGAGGAGATAAGGAAGATGTACGAATTTCTCCAACATGTTCATATCACTCTCCAACCAAGGCATCTTTCTGTTATTTCTTCTCATGAAGGCCTACAAAGGGTGAACATTAGACTCTCTAATGGTGGAAGTGACATTGGTATGTCATATAATGCTACCAAAACATGGCGAAACTAGAATTTTTATCCAAAATTCACTTTCGTTGTCTTTGTTGTTATTGTCATCGTGCCAATTGTTTTGGTCCTAGTTATCTTATGTAATATTGTTATTTAATGTCACAATGCTTATTCTGCTATACATTTATTCAATTATAGTTTTTGTGTCATTTTTTTACTCTGTATGGTCTTAGGTCTCTTCATGTTATCAATATGATATTATGTCAATTTCTTTATTGGTTTAATGTTATTGCCTTTGTATATTTTGTTCTAATCATACAACATTACTCCAAATTCAAATCAGTTTCTCTCGGTTCCCCCCACCCTCCGAATTTTCCCTCAATAGTAAAGAGAACAATAGCTATTTCAATGTTGCCATGAATGCACAAGGTAATTGTGTTTGACTATAAAACTAAATAAGTTTAAGAAAATTAAATATAAGTTGAATGCCAAAATTAGTTAGTCAATGTCATTTTTCTAAAATCCTACCAATTCAATAATTTACTAATTATATGCGTGAACGACTAGAGTTTTATTAAAGGTTCTATCTAATATGATACTAATTGATCCCATAATGATGGCAATAGTGCTTTCTTTACAATGATGAAAACGATATACGAAGCACGTCATATTTTTTATTGTATGAGATTGATCCCATTATTCTAAAAAAATTGACCTTACTTTCCTAATGTCTTAGTCATATAAAAAATCCGCCTAGATTGTACTTAGTTCACCCTCCTTATTGTTGTAATTATCATCCTCAAAATTAATTGGATTTAGGACAATCGAGGTGGATAGAAACTGCTAATATCTGAAACAATGTTAATGGTTCCCAGGAGGAGCAAGACAAAGTAAACTTATCAAGACAAAATTATATGTATGAGGTACTACGTTCATACTTCATAGAACTTAAAAAGAATTGCAACTTTTTCTTAAAACAAAAATGAAGAAAGAAGTACAATTTTCAGTTTATGAAGGAAGTTATTTGTTTCTCTTGATTATGTTATGTGTTCTCATTTTTGGCTTTTTGCATCCTGAGCTGCATGTTAAGTCCCAGTTCGGATTCTCCATTTCCTTGGAGCTGCACTTTTGTTTATTATGAGGTAGAGCAAAGTAAAAGGGGGAGGTTTTAGGAGGATTTGAGTAAGCTGAATTTGGAGGTTAATGTTTCCTGGAAGTGCTTGGGTTACTATGGCGTTGAAATGGTTCATCGTTAAGTTGCTAAGGGCCATTTGATGCCTAATTACTAGCAATATAGAGGTCGAAATTGTAACGACCCATCTCGGGTTGGCCACTCCCGAGACAATGTCATGACATTTTGAAAATATCACCACGACACATATATATAACAAATAAAATAAATAACACCAAAAGAAACTTTTCATAAATCCTCAACTCTCAACAGGGAAGTTACATTAATCTGATATTTAAACATTCTATACAACGTAAAATGTATGAATATTTACAAATAAATTTTTCTATATTCTTTTCTCATTAGTCTGATGTACGTAACTTACAGAAAAATGATTTCTTCTGAACCTCAACTCACAAAACTATTTGTCAAGCCTGCCACCTGAAATCATTGTACAATGAGAGGTGAGCTTCACAAGCTCAGTGAATTAAATTTACTAAAAATACTCATTTGTATAAGCAGTCTTTTAATATTTATATCAATTTATATCTCCTACACTTTATACTAGCACTCGACTATCACTTCACATGTCATCATATCCATTCTCTATCAATCTCTTCCTTTTATTTATTAGTTCACCTTAAAACAATCAATTATCTCATAATTACCTCGTACTGAGGTTCACATCATAAGGTCTATCATTTAGATGGTTCTTATCACCATAATTGTCTCTCTGTGAGACTCATCCATCTATAAATAAATTCCTAATAACATATCACACATCAGCATTTCAATAATGCAAACAATAATTAAAACAGATGTCATGCATGCATGATTATGATGGGAACATCTTCCCACCTGTCGACAGGTTGTTGTTATCTTAGACCGGCCCCTTTTTGGTTCTTTACAGCTTATCCCGACTGCCACGGAATTTATTTCCAGCATATACTAGCTGTCACGGTGTCCCTTTTATTTTCAGCATATACCGGCTATCACAGTTGTTCCATTAGACTGGCCCCTTCCCAGTTCTTTTAGTTATCTTATTTAACGCATATACATATGAAAAATGATATGAAATATGCATAT
Organism: Bretschneidera sinensis; assembly: GCA_023935145.1. NCBI lineage: Eukaryota > Viridiplantae > Streptophyta > Magnoliopsida > Brassicales > Akaniaceae > Bretschneidera > Bretschneidera sinensis. Next base: position 145,378,311 of record CM043697.1, read on the forward strand.
GAAACAGTAATATAAACACCACATAAATTCAAAATATCTAAATTGACTATCCTGATTTTCTTTTCCTCAAATTATGTAAAAATTTCCATTAAAATCCTCTCATCCTAAATTACATCAAATCATCCATTGTACCTTGTCAATATCCACTAAATTTTATCCCAAATCATCCATAAAAGTTTGTCGAGATCCACTAAAATTCATCTCCTCAAAATTCATATCAAAACATCAACCATAGCTCATCAAGAATTTCACTTATCGCTATTATTAAATCAACCCATTATTCTAATAATATTTCTTCTCACATAATAATTCTCCACGTGTCCAATATTCATATAATATCTATCAACCAAATCTGCATCTATCACCCAAAACATAAGCTAATAATTTAATTTAATATTATCACTAGATTTTTCATTTTTTATTTAGATTACTTACAGTAAATCCAACTCACCACGTAACACTTAAAGCTACCCGTGGATCATCTCCTTGCCTTTCTCGTTCCTCTCAGAAATTTCCCTCAGTTATAGATCGTCAACACCTGACATCATATTTATATTAAATTTATAATGTATTCTTCAATTCGTTATAAATCACACCCTTTGAAAATTCCTACTTTGACTTCTTAGGAAATTTCATAAATGTCAGAAATTCAAAACTAAACATTATGTTATTACCTTCTGTTTTTCTTATAGCTTTTTGTGATTCTCTATGAAATTCTGTAGAAAACTCCTTCAAAATTTTGCTCTTTCAGCATTTTTTTAAGTCTCCAAGTGTTTTGAAAAAATAAGAGATTGAAAGGAACTATGTGAAATCGTAAACGATTTCACAGAGGTGTATATATAAGTGAGATTGTAAAAATCTCTGGCAGCCCCCCCCCCCCCCCCCCCCCCTCACAAAGCCTCCACGTTTCTGAGACGTGGAAGGCATGCGGAGTTTCATTTGAAACTCTGATTCCCTTGGCAGCAGGTGGCTGCCACATTTAAATTTTTTCTTAGCAGCCCCCTCCCCCTCTCTTTCTAAGCTGCCATGAAATTTTGTGGCTTTGACTTTTTTTTTTTTTAAAAAAAACCTTTTTTAACCTCATTTTTTCTCTTCCTTCTTGCTGGACGTTCTTGGACATCCTGACCATTTTATTATTATTATTATTATTATCATTATTTCCTTTCTTCTAATTCCAATTCTGGATGATTCCAAAAAAAAAATTTATATAATTATTTTATTTAATACTAAACCTTCATATAAATATATTATTTTAATTTTTCATGTCATATTTATTAAATTATTTTTTTAACCTTACTTTACGAATACGGGTATTACAATTCCGCCCACCTTACAAAAATTTTGTCCCCGAAATTTCCTTATCTAACTCCAGAAACAAAAATGAATAATACCTCTTCATAATTGTCTCACACTTTCACTTAATCTCTTCAACATCCTTAGTCCGCCACAGAACTTAAATTAATAAAATTTCTTTATTTTACAAGACTTGTTCTTTTTGTCTAAAATCCTCACTGGTACTTGTATATAAGCTCAATCTTTCTGAATTTCTATAGTTTAGCTCGAAATATCATGTACACACTTTCTTAAAAGTGAAACATGAAATACATTATATAAATGTTTTAATTCTGGAGGCAAATCCAGGCTACTCACAATTAACCCAACTTTCTTAACAACTTCTTAGGGTCCCACTCATTTTGATCCTCAACACATCTTTCATGGAGATATTTTTAGTTACACCAAATCACCTACTTGAAACTCAAAAGATCTTCTCTTAGTATCAGCATAGGTATTTGGTCTACTCTGTGTTGCTTTAAGGTCCTCTCTAACCAATTTGATTATCTCAGTTGTTCATGTAATAATTTATGAACCAAATATCATCCTCTCTCCAACTTCTTCCCAGCATAAAGGAATTCTACACCTCCGACCATACAAAGCCTCAATCGGTGTCATCCCAATACTAGTTTGATACTGATTATTATAAGCAACTTTAATCAATAGCATGTAAGCATCCCAATTTATTGAGAAATTCATCACATTTGTCCTTAATATATCTTCTAATACTCTAATAATCCTCTCTGTCTGAGCATGAAAAATTATATTAAATTACAACTGTGTTTCCATTGCTTTCTAAAAGTTTCCCCAAAACCAAGATGTAAATCTAGCATCTCTATTTGACACTATGCTTAATGGGGCTCCATACAACTTCACAATTCCAGTTACACCCTTCTTCAATCCAGACCACCAGAAATTATGTCTCATTCCTCTATACATTTTATTGTTATTTAGTTGCATCAAATCTACATCATCATGTGCCCTTCTCATTATCTCCTTTCTCAACTCCGCATTATTGGGAACACAATCCATGTTCCAACACCAAACTACCCTTATTTCGAATTTTTGAACTCAAAATGCTTTCTAGTAAGCACTCAATGCTTAATCTTTTCTATCTCTTTATCTCAACCTTGCATCTCTAAAACATTTTACTATGGACAATTGTACAACCATATTCGTTAACCATAATTCTCTATCACTGATATTCAACTTCATTCTTATCTCTTTTAAATCTATTATCAATTTCACATCAAGACTTTCAATAGCAGTTAACCTTCTTTTAGACTTTCTACTCAATGCATCAGCTATCACCTTCACCTTTTTCTGGATGATAGGGAATTGTACAATCATAGTCACAATTCAACTCCATCCACCATCTTTGCCTCAAATTCAACTCTCTCTAGGTAGGTAAATACGTTGAACTCTTATAACCCATGATATCTTACATGTGGCTCCATACAGATGATGTCTCTAATATTTAAAGTAAACACTATAGCAACCAACTCTAAGTCATGAGTAAGGAAATTTCTTATCATGAATCCTCAATTGCCTAGAAGCATGGGCCACAACTTTCCTATGTTACATATATCTCAATCATTTATGGGACGCATCACTATACACTGCAAATCCTTCATCACCGGAAGGAAACATCAATATTGGAGCTATAATCAATTTCTCTTTTAGTAATTGGAAATTTTTTCTCACACTTTCCTCACCATACAAATCTCACATCTTTCCTGGTCAGTCTATTCAACAGTATCTCAATAATAGAAGATTTCTAAAAGAATCTTCTATAATAACCAGCTAACCCCAAGAAGATTCTAATCTCAGTTATATTAGATGGTTTATCCCAACTTAACATTATCTCTACCTTTTATGGATCAACTGTTATGCCATTTCCGGATATTACATATTCCAAGAAAGTTATTTCATTCAACCAACATTCACACTTAGAGAACTTATATTATACAATCTCTTTCTCCTCAAATTCTCCAACACAATTTCTAAATGTTTTATCTGCTCTTCCTTAGTCTTAAAATACACCAAGATGTTATCAATGAACACAATCATAAGATTATCAAGAAATGGTTCAAACATTTTATTCATCCCGTCCATGAATGTTTCTGGAACATTATTCAATCCAAATGTCATCACAAGAAACTTATGACCATAACGTGTCCTAAAAATAATCTTAGGCAAGTCTCCCTTCTCTATCCTCAAATGGTGATAACTTGATCTATGGTTTATTTTAGAAAATAGTCTCACTCCTTACACTGTTCAAACAATTTATTTATCAATACACACTCTTATCGTTCCATCTTTCTTCTTCACGAACAACACAGGGCTCCCAATTACACAAGGTCTGAAAAACTATTTATCCAAAAATTCTTAAAATGGTACATTCAACTCTCTCAATTCAGCGGACGTCATTCTGTAGGGTGCTTTTAAATATATGTGATGATCCTGGTATCATATCAATAGAGAATTTAATCTCTCTACTGGGAGACAACCTAGGCAACTCATCAAGAATTACATTAGAAAAATCTTTCACCGCTAAGATTTATTCTAACTTCTTATTTTCCTTTTTAAAATTCATTATGTATGTCAAATACTCTTCACAACCCTTCTTCAACCATCTCTTAGTAGTCAGAATGAAAAGAAAATAAGATAGTTTGAGTGCATGGTATACTCTCTCTGAAATTAAACTCCTTATGTCCATATCTTGAACACTACCTTCTTTATAGAACAATCAACCCAAGCGTAATACATCGACAACCAATTCATTCTTAAAATTATATTATATTCAAAGATAATAAATCAGCTTCAAATTCTTTATCACTGATACGAATCACACAACCCTTGTAAACATTTATGATTATCACTCTATCTCTAGTGGAAACTTCAATAAAAATATTTTGCATCAAAGGACTAATACATACTTCAATTTTATTTTATTTTTTAAAAATTATGGGATAAATATTTTATCTGAATACATCTATAATAAACTTTTGTCTCTCAATCAAACATCAGATTACCACTTCCCTATGGTGGCATACTTACTTCCTATGCTATGACTCCCAGTTTCTATAACCTGTCTCCCAAATCTAAGCTACTGTAATATCTGTATTTTAAAAGTAAGGATAAATGTGTATTTTTAATAAATATGACAAAGAGTTAAAATCCCCAAATGGCTGAATGAAGATTTCTGGAGACAAAGGTTGAAAAGCAAAAAAAAAAAAAAAAAGTAAAACAAAAAAAAAATGGGGTGGAGAAATCGTGGCAGCAGTCACTTGCTACCAAAACACCCTACTTTAGAAAAAATTATGTTCTCCATTTAGACATAATAATGACTCCTACTTTAGGCTTATAATATTCTCCACTTTTAGGCATAATAATGTCTTCCTTATAGACATAATTATGTCTTCCATTTTTTTAAGCTTAATTAGGTGCTATATATTATGTTGAGAGAGTGCAGCTGATGATATAAATAGGCAGAAGCTGAAGACGCAGAGTGCCAAAAATTTCCTTTGATTCCTTGTTTTCTCTAATCACTTAGGGACCGAGAGAAAAGTTAAAATAGCAAATTTTGTAGAGGATTACTGTGGAATTTTATTAAGAATCTTGAGAAGCTATCAGAATAACAGAAGGTAATAAGGTAATTTTTTTTAAAAATTTAACATTTATGAAAGCTTCAGGAAGTTAAAGTGCGAATTTTTCAAACTGTGTGGTTTATGGAGAAAAGAAGAAATAATAAGAAATTTAAATTCAAATATTATGTCAGGTATTGGCAGTCAGCAATTGGGAGAAAATTCGAAGAATAACGAGAAAGGCAAAGAGGTGGTCCACGAGTAGCTTTAAGTGTTATGTGGTGAGTTGGATTTACTTTTAGTAGTCTAAATAAAAATCAATTATTTGGTGATATTATTATAATTAATTATTAAAGTATGCTTGGGTGATAGATAAAAAATTGATTTATGGGTATGATAGGAAATTTGGTCAGGTAGAAATATTTTTCGGTGAGAAATGATATTTTTGAAAATCATAAGTTTATTTGAGAACAAAAGCAATAAATAAATTATTGACGAAATATATTGATGTTTTAATACGAGTTATGATGAGATGAATTTTAGTAGATCTTGACAAATTTTGGTGGATGATTTGAGGTGAATTTTAGTGGATCTTGACAAATTTTTGGTGGATGATTTGAGATGAAATTTAGTGGATCTTAACAGACTTTAATTGATTATTTGATGTGATTTGGGAAGAGAAGAATTTAGTGAAATTTTTATATAATTTGATAAAAATTAGGATGATTGGATGTAAGAAATTTTAAAGAAACTTTGTTATATAAAATTTGTGGATAATCAGGATAGCCAAATTAAGTGGTTTGAATCTTTATATTGTTTTTATATTACTGCTTATATTACTGTTTCATATCATTGTTCATGCGCATATGCATTTAATAATATAACTGAAAGAACTAGGAAGGCAGCCGGTCTAATGAAATAACCGTGACAGCCGGTATATGCTGGAATGAAAAGTGAAAACCGTGACAGCCGGTATATGTTGGGATGAAAAATGAAAACCGTGACAGCTGGTATATGCTGGAATTAACCGGGAATGCAGCCGGTCTGATGAGAATAAAAGAACCGGGAGGGCAGCCGGTCTAAGATAATAACAACCTGTCGACAGGTGGGAAGACGTTCCCATCATAATTATTCATGCATTTACATCTGTTTTCATTATTGCTGCATTATTGAGATGCTGAGATGTAGTATATTATTGTGAATTTAATTATAGATGGCTGAGTCTCATAAAAAAAAGACAGCTATAATGATGAGATTATTGAGATGTTGCGATGTAGTATATAATTGTGAATTAAATTATAGATGGCTGAGTCTCATAAAAAGAGACAGCTATAATGATGAGATTTTTGAGATATTGAGATGTGGTATATTTTTGTGAATTTAATTATAGAAGGTTGAGTCTCATAGAAAGAGACAATATGGTGATAAGACTTATCTAAATGATGGACTTTATGATGTGAACCTTCTTACGAGGTAATTAGGAGATAATTGATAGTCTTAAGGCGAACCAATGATTGAGCAGAAGAGATTGATAGTAGAAAGTTGTCATTAGCTTATGCGAAAAATAAAGATTTAATATTAAAGGATTATTTATGGAGTTTGGAATACTTTTAGTAAATTTAATTCGCTGAGCTTGTGAAGCTCACCCCTCACTGTTCAATGATTTCAGGTAGCAGTCAAGATAAATAGTCTGGTGGGTTGAGAATCAGGCGAGATCTTTTTCTGTAAGCCACGTACGTGTCAATATCCTCAGATAATCGAGTTAAAGACTTGTAATAATTTTATTGTAAATATTCATGCATTTATGTATATTATGTTTAAGTGAATATCAAATTTATTTACCTCTCCTGTTAAAGGTTTAAAAAAAAATTGAATAGTATTAAATTTATTGTTGTATATATATGTCGTGCTTGGATTTTCAAAATGTGATGACTCCGTCTAGGGGTGACCAACCTGGGATGGGTCGTTACACCTACCAATATTACTCTGAGCTACAGAAGCAACAAATCCTGCTTACCTCTGACTCTATACTTCAATTCCCTGTTGACAAGGAACGCCTCATCTGGGTGGTCTTCCACCCTACACACTCATATTGGTACCGCTTCTAGGTTTCTCAAATCTAAACTTCTTCCACAAATTCCTCCTATCTCTAAATTTCATCACATCTTTCTCAATCTGAAGTGTTATATCCACTAATCTGACATAATTCATTTGCCTAATGTAAGGTATTTTTTTTATCAAATCTTAAACATAGTTCATCTTTGAACCTCTTACACTTCTTCTCCTCTAAGTCTACCATTTTCGGTACAACCATTGACGAGACCACGAATTTGCTATCATACTGAGCCACAATCAACCCATTTGCCTCAAATAAATAAAATCTCTATCTTGTTGGGCTCTAAAGGTCTAAGGATCAAGGAAACCTCTAAACCTATTTCAGGTTTAGAGTCTATCAACATCTGCATTTATCCTGGGAAGAATATCCTCTCACCATTCTAGGGCCTCTCTCTAACTTGAACGTAGTAAAGACGACCATCTGTCTGTCAGTTGTTGGTAAAATATCAAATAATCTCTCTACATGTTTCTCCAAAACTCAAGTTTAAAAGGATTCATATATCCTTTAATCAACAAGACAATTCAGCTTAATATATCTAACAAAACAATCTCTCTACATCTCATGCATAAACTCACTTTTCCCTTTTGAACGTTTACCATTACTGGATTAATAACCTCGGGCACTACTCTAGCCTGTTCAACAAGTCTATGCTATAAGTTATCATTTGTTACATTCATTTTCTCAAGAGCATGTGCAAGAACTTATCTTAGCTCATCTCTTTCAACTTCAGATTCTCTCAAACCTTTACCAATATCAATTATATTACTAACATCAATCATACTATCAACACGTTCCCTTCTAGGAACCACAGATTCGGACTCAACCTCGATTTGTCAAAAATATTGGGGGCCTACCATGCCCTCTCAAATCAACAACTCTAACTCTAGCTCTAGCTCTAGCACATCCATGTGTCATCTTCAGACTGTTCATTATAATTTATTTTAATCTTCCACTTTCTTACATTTTATGCAGTCTATAGAATCATAAAACCTAATGTTCTGATACCAAATTGTAACGACCCATCCCAGGTTGGCCACCCCCGAGACGATGTCATTACATTTTGAAAATCTCAGCACGACACATATATGCAACAAAGAAAATAAATAACACCAAAAGAAATTTTTTATAAATCCTCAACCCTCAACAGGGGAGTTACATCAATATGATATTTAACTAATCTATACAATGTAAAATGCATGAATATTTACAAATAAATTTTTCTATATTCTTTTCTCATTAGTCAGAGGATGTTGACACGTACATGACCTACAAAAAAATGATTTCTTCTGAACCTCAACTCACAAAATTATTTGTCAAGCCTGCCACATGAAATCATTGTACAATGAGGGGTGAGCTTCACAAGCTCAGTGAATTAAATTTACTAGAAGTACTCATTTGTATAAATATTTTTTTAATATTTATATCAATTTATATCTCATACACTTGATACTAGCACTCTACTATCACTTCACATGTCATCATATCCATTATCTATCAATCTCTTCCTCTTATTTATTGGTTCACCTTAAGATCATCAATTACCTCGTACTGAGGTTCACATTATAAGGTCTACCATTTAGATGGTTCTTATCACCATAAATTTCTCTCTGTGAGACTCATCCATCTATAAATAAATTTATAATAATATACCAAACATCAGCATTTCAATAATGCAAGCAATAATTAAAATAGATGTCATACATGCATGATTATGATGGGAACGTCTTCCTACCTGTCGACATGTTGTTATTATCTTAGACCGGCCCTTTTTCGGTTCTTTACAACTTATCCCAGCTGTCACGGAATTTATTTCCAGCATATACCGACTATCATGGTGTCCCTTTTATTTTCAGCATATACCGGCTGTCACGGTTGTTCCATTAGACCGGCCCCTTTCTCATTCTTTCGGTTATCTAATTTAATGTATATGCATATGAACAATGATATGAAATATGTATATGAAACAGTAATATAAACACCACATAAATTCAAAATATCTAAATTGACTATCCTGATTTTTTTTTCTCAAATTATATAAATTTTTTTTACTAAAATCCTCTCATCCCAAATCACATCAAATCATCCATTAAATCTTGTCAATATCCACTAAATTTCATCCCAAATCACATCAAATCATCCATCTAAGTTTGTCAAGATCCACTAAAATTCATCTCCTCAAAATTCGTATCAAAATATCAACCATATTAAATCAACTCATTATTCTAATAATATTTCTTCTCACATAATAATTCTCCACGTGTCCAATATTCATATAATATCTATCAACCAAATCTGCATCTATCACCCAAAACATAAGCTAATAATTTAATTTAATATTATCACTAGATTTTTCATTTTTTATTTAGATTACTTAGAGTAAATCCAACTCACCACGTAACACTTAAAGCTACCCATGGATCACCTCCTTACTTTTCTTGTTCCTCTCAGAAATTTCCCCCAGTTGTAGATCATCAACATTTGACATCATATTTATATTAAATTTATAATTTATTCTTCAATTCGTTATAAACCACACCCTTTGAAAATTCTCACTTTGACTTCTTAGGAAAATTCATAAATGTCAGAAATTCAAAAATAAACATTAAGTTATTACCTTCTATTTTCTGATAGCTTTTCGTGATTCTCTATGAAATTTCGTAGAAAATTCCTTCAAAATTTTGCTCTTTCAACATTTCTTTGAGTCCTCAAGTGTTTTGAGAAAACAAAAAATTGAAATGAACTATGTGAGATTGTAAAAATCTCTGGCAGCCCCTCTCACAAAGCCTCCAAGTTTTTTAGACGTGGAAGGCATGTAAAGTTTCATTTGAAACTCGGATTCCCTTGGCAACAGGTGGCTGTCACATTTAAATTTTTTCTTAGCAGCCCCCTCCCCCTCTTTCTAAGCTGCCACGAAATTCTATGGCTTTGATTTTTGTTTTTTTAAAAAAAACTTTTTTAACCTTTTTTTTTCTTCTTCCTTCTTGTTGGACGTCCCTGGACATCCAGACCATTTTTTTTATTTTTTTTATTCCATTCTTCTGATTCTAATTCTGGACGATTCCAAAAAAATTTTATATAACTATTTTATTTAATACTAAACCTTCATATAAATATATTATTTTAATTTTTCATGTCATATTTATTAAATTACTTCTTTACCTTTATTTTACGAATACGGGTATTTCAGAAATATTGTTGATTTGGGTTACGATGGGTTTTCTGAACGAAGAAAAAAAATCACTTTTTATTTTCAAAACGTGGCATATTGAGGGTCAATTCAATATGTACTTGAATAAAATCATATTCTAGTTAGGTGATTTTGAAGTCGATTTTAAGAATCCTAATTGTTATGATGATCCAGTGACAACCACATGTGTGTTTAGTTGAAAATTTGAAAAATCTCGACCTTAGTTTTTTTGGAGGCCATATCTTTTGCTCATAGTTCCGTTTGGTGTCATCTTATTTTCATTTCGCGTATTTTTTTAAGGCTATGGCGAACGGTCAAAAGTAGCGTAGAACGTTTTGGGGGCTCGAACGTCCTAAATTTTATAGAGTTAGGCTTATTTATATGAAAGCATGGGCTATACTTTTTGAAAAATCATTTTTTTTTTCAAAACAATGTCCTACCGAGCTCAACTCAATATATAAGTAACTAAAACCCTATTGTAGTGTGGTGATTTTAAAGTCAATTTTAAGAATCTCGATGGTACTGATTTCTTTCAAAATTTGACCAATCTCGACATTACTTTATTTGGAGGTCATATCTTTACGCTAGGAGTTCTGTTTATGGTCATCTTTTTTTTTTTATTTCACTTACCAAATATTATAATCTTAAGAATCTTGACAAACAGATTTTTTAACTAAATATAGTGCGAGCTTTTATTATTCAAAATAAAATTGCCATCTTCCTTAAGTACACATTTCCAGTTATATCCCTTGAATAGCTAGCCTATATGACTATACAAACCCCGCTTAGCTAATGTTTATAGCATAAAAAATTAGAGTGATAAGCGACAAAGGCAGTAGCCATGACAAGAAAGAAAGTGAATCTTGTGTGGATAGTGAATGATGGTACTAGGAAAGCCAGTTTCAAGAAAATGAGAGTTGGTTTATTGAAAGAAGTGAGTGAATTGAGTGCTTGTATTATCATCTACAACCCAGATGATAACGAGCCAGCATTGTGGCCCTCCACCCTTTTGGTGCAACAAATGTTGGCAAGGTCCAGTGACTTTTTAGACATGGAGCGACACAAGAAGATGATGAATCAAGAGACCTACTAGAGAGAAAAGGTAGCCAAAATTCAAGAGTATAGAGGTTGAGATGTCCAATATCTTGCTCAAAATCCATCATGCATCGATTTCTATGAGCTAAGCATAAGTGAACTTTATGTCTTGGCTTGATTAGTGGGAAAAAAGATGGAGGAGATAGGGAAGATGTACGAATTTCTCCAACATGTTCATATCACTCTCCAACCAAGGCATCTTTCTGTTATTTCTTCTCATGAAGGCCTACAAAGTGTAAACATTAGACTCTCTAATGGTGGAAGTGACATTGGTCTGTCATATAACGCTTCCAAAACATGGCGAAACTAGAATTTCTATCCAAAATTCACTTTCATTGTCATTGTTGTTATTGTCATCGTGCCAATCGTTGTTGTCCTAGTTATCTTATGTAATATTGTTGTTTAATGTCAGAGTGCTTATTCTGCTATACGTTTATTCAATTATAGTTTTTGTGTCATTTTTTATTTATGTATAGCCTTTAGGCCTCTTCATGTTATCAATATGATATTATGTCAATTTCTTTATTAATTTAATATTATTGCCTTTGCATCTTTTGTTCTAATCATACATTATTACTCCAAACTCAAATCAATTTCTCTCGGTTCCCCCCCTTCCCCCAAATTTTCCCTCAATAGTAAAGAGAACAATAGCTATTTCAATGTTGCCATGGATGCACAAAGTAATTGTGTTTGACTATAAAACTAAATAAGTTTAAGAAAATTAAATATAAGTTGAATGCCAAAATTAGTTAGTCAATGTAATTTTTCTAAAATCCTACCGTTTCAATAATTTAACAATTATACGCGTGAACGACTAGAATTTTATTAATGGTTGTATCTAATATGATACTAATTGATCGCATAATGATGGCAATAATGTTTTCTTTATAATGATAAAAAGGGTATACGAATCACGTCATCTTTTTTATTATATGAGATTGATCCCATCATTCTAAAAAATTGGTTCGATTTAAAATGATCGCGTTATAAAGTCAAAACAAAAAATTTGCAATGAAGAATTAACCAAATTATGTGTGGTTAACCTTAAAATGATAAATACTAGTATACAACATCACTAAAATTGAATTTTACATACGGATATTGATATTTCCAGAGTAATGTTTGTTAATACAAGAGCAATATTACCTAAAATGACAAAATCTAAATTACATATACAACTAGGTATATTTTGTTGTGGATGCCACCTGTACGTATGATAAATGCCATTTTAACAAAACTACATGATTTTGGTCTATGTGATAAATGTCATTTTAACAAAAATAAACTTCGTTTCTCCCTCTTCTCTGTATTTTCCTATCCTCAAGAATGGCCAAAAGCCTTACCAATAACATTTTCTTCTTCTAATTATATTCTCTCTCCCAAAATTCCAATCTTTCTAAATGCAGCAAATATTGAAGGTAATTTATTCAAAATAGAACTTGGTACTTATAAAATAGTCAGAGGAAAATGTGTTAATCATGCTAGAAATTGCATTGAAACAAGTAGAGAAGAGAAACGACAAAGAATTGACCAAACTAGTCTCAGTCGCCACTTCAAAGTGGCGGACAACCCGACGGATTGGTGCTAGCTGCCACTTCAAAGTGGCATCCAACACCACTTCCTCCTCCTTCAATTCATTTCATTGAAGCATGTGTGCATTTGATTTCCTGATCACAATGTGTTTCTGAGCTTGAAAAAGAACTTTCAATACCTCTAATCATCAAATCAAAGATTGAATGTTCATTTTGACATTTTCACAAACACTTTTGCAATCATCATTTCACACACCTATTTTCACAAAACTCATGCATAAATATCACTCAAAACTGAAAAGAAAAAGAAAGAAAAACTTACATATTCACTCAATTGATATAAATGAATATGTGGATCCACCAAAAGTACACCCAAATCATCCCTCTCAAGAGTTGGCATGTGTTTTTTTATGCCTCTTGCATCAAAATCGATTGGATTGTTGGGTGGTATCTCTACCACCTTTAGAGGAGAACAACCACCATCCAAAGCTTGTGACATTTTCAAATATTTTCTTCTAATGATGCAAAATGGTTTTTTCCGATTGTAGTTTTGAGCTTAAGAGGGAGAACACAACACTTCTTCTTTCTCAACAAATGCCAACATTAAGTCCCCTTTCTTCCTTTTATGTTGTCAAGGCATTGCACATGGTCACCTAAATGAACAAATCTCAAATTTCTTTCCTATCCTCAAAGTCAAGAGTCTTCCAAATCAAACATTTTCTCTCCAAAATTTCCAAGACAAATTGAATCAATAATTTCTCTCAAAAATTATTTTGATAACACAACTTCCAAATTCTCCTCAATTTTCAAAATTCTCTCAAAATCAAGATTTTTCTTCAAAATAAAATCTCTTTAAAAATCATGTTGGTAACACAACTTCCAAATTTCTCTTCAATACTCATTTTGATAACACAACCTCCAAAACTCTTCAATCTCGTTTGGGTAACACAACCTCCAAAACTCTTCAAACTTGTTTTAGTAAAACTTACCTCCAAAATCCTCAAACTCGTTTAGTAAATCTCCAAAATTAGGTACCATATGTCTTAATACAATCTTATATTATCCATCGAGTATGCAGTAATGTGATCTTGTCTTGCAATAAGGTACGTAAAGTTTTAATTTGATAAGTACAAAATTAGGTTACACCTCAATTTGGAAAATGTTGTTAAGCCATGTATTTCTGAACTATGTTTGGTCTAATCCCTTTTGGGGTATGCATGCAACTCAAACCTTGAGTGCGACCATCTGTATATGCATGTTTGATTGTTTGCTTATTCATTTTATTGTATGTCTCTGATTATTATCTACCAATTGAGTCTTTAAGACTTTGAAGTCGCATGCATATACAATGCATGTGTCTCCAAAGAGAGGTAACTGTCGACACCCAATTGTGTACCATTTGAGATTGAGTTCATATGCGATTGAGGTCCATTTATTGCTAAGTTCAAGTGCTTACCACATTAAGGGTTGACTGCTACAAAAGAATAGTAGAATTCTTAAGCCACAAAAGATGACTTTATAAAAAGACTTGTTTTCGCTATTTTGAGAACCTGACTTCCAAGCCTAATAAATTTTTATCCATAGAACTTGAGAACTCGTACTTCTTTAAATCATTATATCTTTTAATTATCGTTCCAACAATATATTATGGGTCTTGATCCGCTGAAAGATCTGTAAGAACTTAATTTTGTACAGAAACAACTCTAAAACTAATCAATTTTAGTGTTTCAGACCTCATTTCAAATTTGTTATGTACTTGCAAATCACTTAGACTTTAAAGAAGACTCCATGGGATTTTCAAGAATTCAAATAAAATCCTAAAACTTTTCCAGATGAGTAAGAACGGTCCATTTCAGGTCATGGTCCAATTTTGTCTCGTTTCTTAATTAGTGCAAAAATTCAATTTGGAAAGCCATCAAACACTTGCCTGTCCTCTCTAGAGCGATTATAGCTTATTCCTAACCCTAATAGGACCTCCTGAACCATATAAATATCCCTTTGAACAACCCTAGAAGGATCATTCTTAGCTCTTTTGAACCTACACACAAACCATAGAGAATTAACAAGCAATTTTCGGATTTTTGCTTCCTCCTACACCAAAACACAAACCTTATCCTCCAAACACTCTTCTAACATAAAAAAAAAAAAAAAAAAAAAAAAAAAAAAAAAATCCCTCACTCAATACCAATTCGAGAACTTCAATTAACAAGGTCTTATTTTTGTGATTTATCAACCCTTTGATGGTGGTAAGCGACAGATAACGGTTTGTTCACAAATCAGATGCAACAGAACAATGTCTTTTTGAGAGTTCTAAGGAGAAAACCACCCAATTTCAAGGAATGAGAATATACAATGTCTTTTTGAGAGTTCTAAGGAGAAAACCACCCAATTTCAAGAAATGAGAATATTCTTATACCTTGTAATTTCACGCAAAGCTACTTAAGGAAGATTCAAGGAAGTAATTTGTTGATCTTTGCAAGAGTTATGTGCAATCGAGGTGTAAACTCAAGTAAACTTTCTAATATATCTTATTTCGTTCTTTTGATAATTAGTTCGATTTCACTTGCTCATTTAGTGTTTTAATTCATGTTTAGTCTTATTTTTAGAACTTGTTAAGTTTGTTTGATTGTTCTTTTAGCTTAAAACTTGTCGACTTGAGTGTTGAAATAAAAACCCAAAGCTAGAAGACCACTTTTCGAGCCATCTCCTAGCCACTACTTAAAATTGGTGGTTTATAGTTTGCCGCCACTTTGAAGTGGCATCTAGGTCTGTCCTCCACTTTAAAGTGGAGGCTAGACCCTTTTTTTTTCCTTTTTTTTTTTCTCTTTTTGCTTCATTCCCAATTTGTTTCCTTTGATATATTTGCGTGACTTTTAATGTGTTTCTATGACTCACATGACATCTAGAAACTTCATGATTATACAATCTAGGGTTCATCTTGCATTGATGTTGTTCTTTGATTTAAATCTAAGTTTATGATTGATTATGTGCTCTCACATGTTCTATTTACTTTGATTCTCTTAAATCATCATCATGTTGTTCCTAGGTTACAGTAGGTGATTAAGCTATTGTTTTATATTGACAATGCATGATAAAGTTGTTACTCTTTTATGATTTTCACATATCTTGCTCATTTATGCTTGAACCTTGATTGATAACATGCATATACTTACATTTTGAGATCATGTGTGATCTTGCTTGAATAAATTGATGAGAATGGATGATTTGGTATGCATATATAGTTGATGTTCTTATTTATTTATTATTCATGGATGGATGAATTAAGTCACTTTATTTCTTTTTTGATACTTGTTATGTTTTACTTTATTCACCCCTCTTATTTAAGTTTATACAATATTCTTTGGGTTTGTAACATCGTGGTTTGGCGACTTTTATTTATTTGTTTTGGAAATGCAACGTTGCGGTTAGACGACTTTTTGTTTCTCACTTTTATTTATTTTTGGGATGTAAGTCGTGGTTAGACTCCTTTTAATTTTTGTAATTTATGATGTAATACTTTCTCGCACTTTAATTGCTATGGATGGTTTATTTTTGCTAATGTATGATCATGTCTTGTGTGTTCTCCCATATTCATTGTGTGCTTGTTTGATTATTTAAATAAGAAAAAAATTAATTAATGATTAATAAACATAAAAATAATCCATTTGAAATGCAAGAGTAAAGGCTAGACCTAGGCATTGGTGGGGTGCTCACTTGTGACCTCACCGTGTGCCCAATCTTCAAACCCACGAATCTTGACCCTTAATCGACCAATGGCTATAGGTTTCTTGGTCCTTAAAAACCAAATGACGACTCCTCGATGTAATTATCCAGCAACGGCCTTGTGTAGTTGGCACATCCATCGACACCCTTTTGGATAATCCATTGACAAGAGGTTATGTCCCTTTGGTAATCTCTTTTGTTTGTCATTTACGATATGCTCATATTATAGCTTGATCGAGTGGTGACCACGAAGCACCATCTCATATCCAACACCTTGGAACATTGATAAATCAACACCCGTTTTTGACACTCGGGCAATGCACTATTAATATTACGATGTGTAGAAGCTTCACTAATAACTAATTATTTTATCTTCTAAAAATTATTGCAACGACTAAAAAAATAAGTATAACGAATCATTTCTTGTATTTTGATTGATCCATCTTAAAGTGCTAAAAAAATATTAAAAGGGGTGTTAAAAAGTCATTCGTTGCCCTTGACATTCCTTTACGAACAAATTAAAAAAAAAAAGTTCAATTTGGTTGATATGGAAGGTGCAACAGGAGTAATGTTAGTCAAATGCCACCCTCTAAAACACCAAAAATTCTTGGCTAGCTCGGGTCTAAACCCAATGGTTTAAACCAGCTAAAAACTTCACTGGTAATCTTAAGGAGCTTCATTGATAACGCCAACATAGGTATGAGACTCAAAAATTAATATTATCAATAAAATTTTTAAGATTACTAGTGAAATTTTCAATTGGTCTAAACGTAATAATTTAGACTCGAGCCAATCAAGAATTCCTCCCAAAACACAACGTATACACGTATACAAGTCATCACTCCCATCCTCATTTCCCAATGTTGACTGCATCATTTGTCAACCATTTGCCCTCACTCTTTCAATCCTAATATAGATATTGTTGGGGGAGTTTATGAAATTGTTTTTATTATTATTTTACTAAATATGGAATAAATTATTATTTTATTATATTTTATCATAAATTATTTTAGATTTTTTATAAATTATAAATCATATTTTTTATATAATCACACAATTATTGGTCGTTATATTTTTACCAATAGGTACAACTGTCTTCACATAATGCAGTCTTTGGGCCTAATAAAAAAAAGTTTTGGTGTGGAGCCATGCTCAGAAGAGGGAGGATACCCCAAACCCAAAAAAAAAGCCAAACATCTTCTTTCTACAAAAGATGAAGTTCATTTCCTTCTCCTAGGGTTATTCTGTACCTTAAGTAAGAATGGCAAATTAAGGAGCAATTTCTCGGGGAGAAACTTGAAAGTTATAATGGGAAATCACCTTTTTATATATTTTTTTTTCAGTTTTTTTTTTTATATTCCTATATTTTTCTTGGTGTATGCACTGATATCATTTGGCTGATGATTGACACTTGTCATGGCATGGACAAATTATTTTATATTATTATAATAATCTGTGACCTTGATTTTCGGCTCTTAAATAGCTCAGAGGATTCCCAATGGTTGATTCTCAGGTAAGATCGAATCTTATTCGACCACGCAATATCTGTCAAGTGGGTTCAGCCAAACCAAATTTGAGTTTGTTTTATCTCCCTTAAACTCGAGTTGAACAAAAATTTTATCATACACATGCACGAGAATAAGTAAAAAAATTTGACTGGTTTTAGATTTGTTGAAAGTTTTTTTGATAATTTTTAAACTTTATTAATAACATAAATGTGAAAAAAAAAAATTTATCAATAAAATTTTTAACATATCGATTTAAAATCACTATTTTAAACTCGAATTAATAAAAAATTTATCGAGCATTATATCCTTAAAAAGGTGTTGAAACTGATACTGACGAGAATTACAAAATAACTGAAGTATATAATGAAAGAAAAGTTACAAGTGACTTCACGAAGAAGAAGATTTATTCATAAAATAATTATTAAAATTTCCTTGTAATGGTGAAATTCACATGCTTTTGAGTTTTGGGTCTGCTTTAAATTGTGCTGTTTGCCATTGGCCTAAACTACGATAAAGAACACTCTCGATTGGCTAATGGAGACGCCACCTTCACATGCGTATCAGTTAACCAACGCCATTGGGTTCCCATGCGTTTGGAGTTTGTACTTTGGAATATTTTCTCAATATTAGTTAATTTTTAAATAATAAAATTACGACAATACTGTAAAATTCAGGTCATGGAGAACATCAACTCGAGCAATTAATTAATTAAGTACGTAAGATTATCCAAAGTGATTCTTATGCTGAGTAGAATCCTAGGATTGTGTTTTGTGCTTTCCTACATGAACGCATGCTTTACAAAGTCCCTAGTGAAAGAAATGATCATGGGCTTACTTTGAAAAATATGAGCTCTAAGTTCAACTTTCTATAAATTTCCATGGTCATATTGCATGTAATTAGTTGTTTTATTATTTTTTTTAATGTATAATGGAAAATAAATTAAAATAAATAATATTATATACTCCTATATGTGATTCGATCTATTGATTTTGATAAAGAATAAAAAAAAAGAAAATCTCAAAAGTTTAAAGTATAGGCAATATTAATGTTTTTCTGAGGTAAATAAAAATCTTATGTATTGATGAATTTATTAACCCTGTGAAAACTTAATCAAACCTGTATCATTTGAGGTTTTTTCTGTTGGAATTTTGCAGTCGTGTATAGCTTTATATATAAATAAAGTGTTCCATTTTGCATTTCAGGAAAAAAAAAAAAAAAAAACTTAACCAATATTTATTAATTTTTATATATTTTTTTGGGTTTAAGGATTATAAATATTTTAAGTTAAAAGCTTGATTTATATAAACCAAAAGACAGTTTGATCAGACTCAAATTATCACATACCAATTCTTCCCGACCACGGTGCTCCCAGAATCGAGCAGGATTGTGATACGGGTTTTCGAAACTGGAATCGGAATCGTGATCTTCAATCTCACGATCATCGAAATTCTGCGCCGCTAAACGCTGGGTTAACTCTGCAACTTACCACTGTAAATCCTCAATCATCACATCCTGAACGTTATGATCACAGCATGGGACTTCCTCGTTCGGAACCTACCCGCGACGACCACGACCACGACCACCAGCCATGAAACTAATGAAATCTCACTCCAGGAAGATGCTGAAGCTCTGATACCAACTGATGCTGGGCAGAATTGCGATTATATCTGCAGGCTAGTCGAACAGATAGTTTGCAGGAAGTAACACAAGAAAAAACCATAAACAGTACAGAGAAACAGCTCTGATGGTTTATTTAAAATTATGCAAATACAATAATGATGATAATATGTCTTTTTCGTATGTGGCCTTCTTATTTATAAAGTCAAAGCAAAAAAAGGAAAAAAATCCCCGAAAACATAATCCTGGGGAAAACTAAGGAAATTACTAAAATTAAGCGATTATATTAAGGCAGAATCAACAGCAGTCAATTCTGACTTGAATACAAAAGGAAATTGCAAATGGAAAGTTTCCTAAAACTGAAAACTGCAAATTTGAAGGCCTAAAACTGAATCAACAGGAGTCAACCGTTCTAGGTAGTCCACCTGCCATTTTTGCGCTAATCTGCCAACTCAAGGTATCTCAGTGCCAACGTGTTATCTGACAACTCAGCATCATCTGACTCGGATCCTCCTGCATCATATATGTGATTCGATCAATTGATTTTGATAAAGAATAAAAAAAAAAAATCTCAAAAATTTAAATAAAAATCTTATGTATCGATGAATTTATTAACCCTATGAAAACTTAATAAAACCTGTATCATTTGAGATTTTTTCAGTTGGAATTTTGCAGTCGTGTATGGCTTTATATATAAATAAAGTGTTCTATTTTGCATTTCAGGAAAAAAAAAAAAAAACTTAACCAATATTTATTAATTTTTATATATTTTTATGGGTTTAAGGATTATAAATATTTTAAGTTAAAAGCTTGACTTATATAAACCAAAAGACAGTTTAATCAGACTTAAAATATCATATACCAGTTTTGAAATAATTAGACTTAAAATAAGCTTTAAGCTCCATAAATAAGTTCTGAATAGTCCTACCAAACAAAAGCTTACTAATTAATTACTTGGCCCAATAGATCATGATATGTCACTGACTATATATTGTCGTTATGTGTTACATATCCATATATACTCAAAACAATTCAAACCGTACATCTCCTCTTTAAATACAAATTAATAAAAATATAAGTCCACAATAATGCGCATACTACTAGGCTATTACGTATAAGTATATATACATTATAAGATGTAAAGTTCATAGGCCATATATGTTCTTTTAAGAGTTTATACTTCAGCAGCCCGCGAACTCCTGTCAGAGGTGATTAGTCTCCCTACATGGTGGCCTGGGGTCGTCACAAGCAATAAGCGTTGACAACATCTTTCTTCTACACACTAGACAGTCCATTGCAAAGGACAAGGTGCTCAACCTTGACCATATGCTTAGTTGAAACCAATCTTACTTTATTAACGATAAACTTCGAAAAACACTACTCAAGCGCTAACGCGCCTTTTATGCGCAGTTCTATATATAAACTTTTTTTTTTCTTTCTTCATTCTTTTAACAAAAAGCAAGAAGTTGCTTACAGGTCTACCAAATAGTTAGAATTTATTTATTGCATCACAATTAAACTTAATTATCAATGTCTTTTTCTTTTCTTTTTTTTAAGGTGGCTGTCTTAAATCTTAAATTAGTAATCAGTTTTTTTACGGTTTTTAACATGGTGGGCTTCATATTAGCTAATGGTAGACAGTGTCTTAACTTTGAAACTTGCTTTGTCAGAAGTGAGGAAGAGAGACAAAAGAAGAGAGGGGATTGTGATACTGGTACTGTAGAACTAGGGCTCTTGATTCGAGTTCAAGATCCGAAAACTCCTAATTTGTGAGACACAAAAGAGATGAAAGAAGTAACTTGATTTATTGCATAATTCCTTTGTACAGATACCATGGCTATTTGTAGTCAGAGCTATGCATTTGGTAACTCTAACTAACTCAATAACTAAATCCCTTACGCCATTTAGGTTTCCTTCAGTTTCTTTAGTTAAGTTTTCTGAATATTTTGAATTGCTATCTACAAAATTTCATAAGGTTTTATTGTATCTGAAAATGAAATTGTTAGGAATCTATTAACAAACTCCTAATTTGGAAACCTTAAAAACTAAAATGTATATCTCACCCTTTTCTGGGCTTTTTCTTCACTTTACATTGTCAACGTTGTTAGGTGTCGCATGCGGAGCGAGTTGATTGGGACCTGTATAGACACACATACCCTCCTCTTTGATCAAATTACCAGTTGTGTTCCTATTCATTTGCGTAAACGACGAGGAAATCCTCCCTCATAAAAAATTGTGGAAGTGGTGTTCATGTCAACCTGGATGAAGATAGGTGAACAGAACAAGGTGGGTGACAACAGATTTATACATCTCATGGTCAATAGTAACCCTGTCACGCAGATATGATTTTTTTTTTCCTTCAATCCCCTTTTGTTATTAATGATTTTTTTTTTTTTATGTTATTAATGATATTATATGAACTTAATTAACGGATTTTCTAAAACAAATGTAAAGCTTATTCCCAGTGTAAATGTATCAATATCAACAAAACTAGAAAGGAAACATATATCATACTTAAAACTATTGAAGTATTTAATAAAAAATATTAAAATCTACTTAAAATTATTAAAATATCAAATTATAATTTAAAATAATATTATAAATTCTAAAAAAAATATAATTTTTTTAAAAAGTCCAAAGATAAAAAGGATATTGATCAAAATCTAACCAAATTATAATTTGATCCATAACTTCTCAAAATTTAATTTTTTTAAAATACAAATTAAACTAATCAATTAAATAAAATAGAATTTTAATTTATAAACTGATTTGACCATCTTATAAATATAACCAAACATACTCTAAATCGTTTGCTCGGCTGTCATTTGACTTGCAACTAAAATTACAACACTTGCACTCGTGTTAGGTGTATCGCCCTTCTCTTTATTTCTTCGTTTTCCTCCTTTTGGATGACGAATATCCATATGAGTTGCTTTAACCAAATGACTTTAGTCATTAACCAAATCTTATATTGCAAGTGGCAAATAAATCAAAATTTACACTCATATTGAGGAGTCATTACCTTTATGCTTGGTTGAGAAGACAAATTTAAGTATGATTGTACGCAAAAACGATTGAGACTTTCCATTAAACAAGTTCTATACGGTGGACGACGTAAAACCATTAAACAAGTTTTCTCAGCACCTGATTGGACCACGTGCCCGGCTAGCCGAAAACCACGCTAAAACCCACCTGTTTTTAAAATCTCGTACACTTTCCTTATATAGCTTCTTCCTCTTTTGCTTTGACGATGTGACCAAAACGACGTCTTCCGAAACCTCGCTTTGTCTCCATTATCGTTTTCTCGCCAAGTAAGTCTCTATTTCTTTTATTTATTTTTTTTTAGTTGAACTTTTTTTCTTACTCTCTTTCTCAGATTCTTACTGTTTTCTTTCTTTTTTTGGCTTATTAATTGTTTGTTCGAAATCTGAAATGGAATTTTGAATTTATATTTGGATTTTGAGAAAGTCAATTGAAGGAGTGATTATGGGGAGAGGGAAGATAGTGATTAGGAGGATTGACAATTCGACGAGCAGGCAAGTGACGTTCTCGAAGAGAAGGAACGGATTGTTGAAGAAAGCCAAGGAGCTTGCGATTCTCTGCGACGCGGAAGTTGGAGTCATGATATTCTCCAGCACTGGCAACCTCTACGATTTCGCTAGCACCAGGTCCCTTTTTGTTTATTTATTTTTTTTCATTTTAGATCTGACATACAAAATTCCTTATTTCTTGATGACTTGATCTTTCTATTATATTCACCGATAATGGAATTTATTTATTTAGCTTTAGCTCTGTCTGCAGTTAAATTATTATGAAATTTTGCTTAGAGGACAAAAGATAAGAGAAACGAAATTCAGGTGATTTTACCTCGGAGTTCCATCAAGATATTAGGAGCAATTGCTCATGTGTGTGGCCAACATACACTTAGGAGTAAGATTTAGAATTACTATTGTTGGAATGGGAAAATCCATTCCCTTGTTTGGTAGATTCTTATGAAGAGAATGGGAATGGAGGGAGAACGTGCATCCTTCCATTCTCATTCAAACTCTTTTAAGTCATTTCCTCCAAATTTCCTCTATTCGTAAAAAGAATATAATTTTTTTAAATATCCAAATAAAGGTAAAGGTAAATACACGCTTCATTGTCTCTCTTTAGTCTTTTCTTTTCCCTTCCTACGTATCATTTCTTTTTCTCTCTCCAAAGTTCCAAACATATAGAACTTGCACCCTAGATAAAATAGTAAGTTAATTTTATCTTGCTGGACTGTACTACTATTTGAAGGGATATATACCAATCCTTTTGCTTTGAGAATGCAAAGCCTTACAGTCATGTGTCAGTGTGTAATCTCCTTAATTTGCATTTTCCTTAACCTTTGTGATGGCATAAATCTTTTTCAATTTAAATCTCAGTGAATATCAAAGTGATGAAGGTAGCTTTTGTTTTGCCTTAATTAGCCTCTAAGCATGTCAGCAAACCAGTTTGTAAAGAATGAAAAAGTATCTTCAATGAAGATTCGCATGAGTTTTGCATATCTTAATAACACATATTCGATCGGGATTCAGTTTCCATTCTTTGTCTTTCTCATTCTTTGAGAAAATAACGTAATCTTAACTGTTCATGTATATATGGCTTTCACACAACACATAAATTTGTGAATCACAAGTAATATATGAAAAGTAAGATTACATTCTTTATGAGGATGAAAACCAAACTCTTTATTAGGAATGAGATAAAGACTTTTAGACAAACTTCTCCACCGGTGTTTCCAGCCCATAACTAGCCAAGAAACCAACTAAAAGTTTTTAAAGAATAAATGTTCGACCTTGGAAAGTTAAATCTTGCAAAATAATCCTATAAGAGTTACATGATGAATAAGAGAACTAAGTTGCTCATAATTATAATGTTTAAAATGAGGTAAAGTTGGTGTCATAAGCTGAAGCTTTCTTGTCCTATTATTTCATGTGGCAAAATGCCTCTTAAAAGATGCCAAGTAATTTTATAAAAGCTAAATTACAAATTCCATCCTCAACGTTTGGGTTCGTTGTTTATTTAGTCCCCAATCTTTAAGGACCTAATGTTTGGAATTGATGGCAATTTGGTCTTTCTGTCCAAGTTCCGTTATAAATTGGATGGGAAATTCACATTTTTTTACGACAAATTTAAAACATAAGTGAGATATTGAGATATAAGACAAAATACAAATGTTTCATAATAAAAATCTAATCTTAAACCAAATTATTACCAAAATCTTAATTTTTATCTTACTAATCAATTTACTCCATCTACTTTGTTTCATTCATCAAAAAAGATCTTTGCTTCATGCGTGCATGAGGTTAGGCTTTTAATAATCTCAACCAAGCTACAATATATTTAGGTTAAATACAAAAATCACTATTGTATTTTCACAACAGTATCAATGTACACCTCGTACTTTCACCGTATCAATGTACATCTCTTACTTTCAATTACAACAATAAGACTCATTGATCTTTCAATTATGTCAAACTAGCGGAGAACTCGTTCTATGTGGAAAATAATCAAGTATCTATTATTTTCTGATACATTGTACTTCATTGTTTATGTTATATATACTTGATATTTTTCCCTTGCATAGCATGGGGTTTCTTGTATATCATATCCAAAAAGAGGTCTTATTTAGAAGGTTGATTTACATAATTACATGATCTTTGTTAATCAAGAGTTGTAATTTATATGACTTGTGTTTTATTCATGAAGATCCCAAAAAATATTTAATTAAAATATCTTTATAAGATGATAAGTAACTCTACCAACTAAGTTAATTGGCACAAACAAATTTACATGATTCACTTGTGTTGTCCAAAAGTGAATACCCAAATTAGGTTTTTCCAAAATTAAGTTTAAAGCTTCTCAAATCTTTTCCTGAAATCCCCCGCAATGGTAAGCTCGATCAAACTAACACTTGCAAAGATATATTCAAAACTACGTACGTAATGCTAGCAGGCAATATTAGCACAATGTAAGTTATACGATGGTGGATGGCAAACGGTATTATCTCTACAATCAGTTGATACAACAACATATAAAGATCGTAGAAACTTAAATAGTTAGTGTGCAAGAATTAAAGAGTTAAAGGATAGAGAAACACTTTTCACTTATAGTGATTCAATAATATCAAGATCATATTTGATCTTAAGTTCACTTCTCCCTGAGACACTTCTAGAGATTCCACTACAATCTACCCAATTACAATGTACCTAGACTTCGTAAGTTCACTCCCAACTTGTTTTCACGATTGTTTTCTCTAGGTTACACTTGAACCTTTGTTAAGGTTTCACTGGATCACTTAACGGGCTAACTCTTTCTCTCAATGTATAGAAAATGTAAATTCTTTTAGAGTTTGGGAGAATTCCTATGCTAGATTGTCCTTTGTGTAGAACTGATCTTACAATTTGATATCTAACTTTTTGTTAGAGTTCGGATATGTTTTGCTCAACCTTTACCCTTTAGGAGCAAAGGATGAAACAACTTAATCTATTCCATTTAACATTCTCTCTCTTTCTTTGCGTTTCTAATAAATGGGCATTTATATCATTTAAGAAATAAGATTGTTTGCTGTCAGAAAGAAACCATTGGACAACTTTTGATCTTCTCACTCGTGATTGTCATCTTTTAAAAATATAATTGTTAATGTATCAGATGTCAACGCTTCCGAGTCATTGTGTCGACTTAGCTGAGGGTGGAAGCCATTTAGGATAAGGTAATAGGTCGACTTTGAATCATCAATAGGCCAACGTAGCTCTGTTATGAAATGATTAGAATATACTTTATGACGTCAACTCAAGTGGTGAAGTGGGTGTAGTAAGAACATATTACTTATCTTCCGTTACAGAAACGTTTAGATGTAGGAGAACCTAACTTGAGCAAGAACATAGTTCAAACTTCTCTTACCAAATTACAAAATGTCCTAAAAGGTTCTTCTAGACTCAGCCATTTGGAGAAGTTTCTTTTGATCTTTGGATTCTTCAATCTTCAGATTCATCAACTCTTTTTCTTCTTGGTTGGTCTTCTCAGATGGATCATCTTCTTCTTTCTCTTAACATTTTGCAATTTAAAAAATCCATAAATATATTGTCCAATTTATTACTTTAGTAATTTTGGTGATTTAGTTGATTGAAATTTCTAAAGTCATGATTTTTTTTTGGGCTTAAACGCAAAAATCCACCCCAGTTTAGGGTCAGGTGCCTTTATTTTACAGATGGGCAATTTAACCCTTGAGTTTCACAAATTGAAGCAATGTGTCCCTTTGATCAGATTCCGACCATAATCCAACCAAAAGATTACCGAAATTTTTTTTTAAAAAAAGTACTAAACTTGTCACGTCAGCTAAAAAAAAGGGCTCTCCAATATATCCAACCAAAAAAACCCAACTCTCCAAAACAACAAAAATTCTCTCTCAAACCCTCCTCTCATTCAGTCTCTCAAATCATTCTAGTCACACCAGATTATGAACCCAAGCTTTTACAAAATCAAAGGAAAAACTAAAATTATCGATAATTTTAATTTTTAGATTCTAATATGATCATAGGGAAGAGGATACCAACTCTAGTTTGTTGCGTAGATGTTGGCATTGCGCCTCCTAACTACGCCTTCATAGGGTATAGCTCCCCTCCCGTCGGTGATTTTCCTTCTCTAATAAACTTTTTTTCTTTCCTTCTCTAATAAACTTTTTTTCTTACTATTAGTTCAAACAAAAGAAAAAAAAAAGCATTTTGTCATTCAATTTTTTAAAAAGGCATGAAATTTGACAAGGCATGGTCTCATAGCTTTTAAAGTGAAAAATTACTTAAACTAAGGGCACTAAATAGCAGGCCCGAAAAAATAAAGGTGGATTTTTGAGCCAAAATACCAGAAATTGAACAATTTTCTATACAAAAGACATGATTTTGTGCCCAAAAAGACTGCTGAGGGCATTAACTTCTGTAAACCACAGGGTTGTATTCCAGCCTCGTATTGAGCAATGTTTTGGAAAACAGGCTGGGAGAGATCAAAGGGTTGCACCAGCCTCCTGCATTGTTAGGCAAGGCATTGTTTGGTGGGCTGAGACTGGTGGCAATGATGACAATGGTTAGAGAGAGAAAGAGAGAGAGGTGTTTGAAAGAGAATTTTTGTTGTTTTTGGGTTAGATGTTTTGGAGAGCTGTCTGTTTTTTGGAGTAGATGTGACAAGTTTAATACTTTTTCAAAATTTCTGGTAATCTTTTTGTCAATCATGCTCAGATTCTAGTCAAATTGACGCGTTGTTCTAGTTTGTGAAACTATTAAATTAAACATTTATAAAATTCAAAGAATAAAGTGCCACCAACCGTAAAATTGGAGGGACTTCTGCATTTAAGCATTCTCTTTTTTTGATGGACAGTGAGTCAAATCTTTCACAACTCGCGCGTGCATATAACGTTTTCCATGTAAGAATTAAAAGTTACTAAATCTTGCTTGAGCCTCTTGATTCCCTTTAGCAAGGTTCTAGAATTTTTTTCTTCTTTTCGAGTACTTTTTCCTTCTAAACAATGCATACATTAATAAAAAAAAATTAGGCTATCAATTATTCCTAATATTGATAATCAAATAATAATCCACAAAATTTGTGAACTTATACATAACATAATAATACAAAATAAAATTTAAAAAGAGACGGGAGAGAATCCGAATAAATTTCTTGGAATTAACCTGCACTTCTCTAACCACACTTTCCAAATATATTTAAAAAAATTGTGAAGTAACAATTACAATACATTATTTTTTTCATATAAATTTGAACTACTAAATTTTGAAACTATTTTATAATAAAAACGTGTATGCAAACTTTACTTTATAATGTTTGCACTTATTCTGCATCTAGTGAATTAACTCAAAATGTTGGCAGTTGTCATAAATTAAATCTAAGACCCTCTCGTTTTACTCTTGCAAAGAGGACATGGGGGGCTGATATTTATACATATATACACCATGATTTTAACCCTATACATTTGATTGAGATAGAAATCACATGTATTAAGCATCATAATTTTGCCCAAAAATAAAACAATGATTTCTTGCATAGTTTCACCAGTTTTAGGTTGTTTATAATTAAAATCAAATAAGAGTATAATTGAGCTAAATCAATTATTTACATAAATGAATGACACCATGATCTAAGTTCATGTTCCTAACAGTAAAGGAACTATAAAAATACCATAGCTTGAGTGATTATTTTCATAAAAGAATTAATTAAACAAACTAATGTCAATTAAATCAAAAAAGTGGGAAAACTGTTAAATATAATATAGATAGATTTGGTGATAATTTATTAGTCAGAATATAATAAGATACTTTGGGTAGGATTTCTGATTTATTAACCATGAATGGAAATCATGACTAACATATATAGAAACAGTATCACATTTTAAAATATACTCTTACTAATAGTACAGTAGCAGCCTAATTAAGAGAGAAAAATATAAGTATTTGTTTTATTAATTCAAGAGTTTTATGTATTCTTTCATTGTGTTAATTGTTGCTATATAAACTCAGTTATGATTGAAAAATATTCTATATTAAATTAATTAATTTCACAATACTTTAATTGCTTGCAGAATAATTTTGTCTTCTTTTCTTTCCAAGTATAGAGTTAATTTATATTCATAAAAAACATTAAAATAAAATAAAGCTAATTAAAAACATAAAAATGTAGATAATTAGAAATTTGAAAACCTAGCTAACTCCATAAAATGCCAGGTCAGCATATTACAACGTAGGACAACTGTGAAATATTATAGAAGATTGCACCTTATGTTGAAGGAATTTGTTAATTATAAAATGTCAACATTATTTTTTAAATAATTTTTATCTTCTAATTAATTTTTTATCTATTTATATATATAATGACAAAACAATATTATTCTCCAAGAGAGGAAAAAAAAAATCCAGTAAAACACAATTAAATGAATAATAACAAAATCTAATAAAAAAAAAGGAAGATATCCACAGATGTGGTTTTTCAAGCAAGATAAAAAGAATGAAAAACTAGATTTGGCTTTTGGAGCAACGATGGCTTCGTCTGAGAACCAAAACCACTTGCATTTTGGCTACTGTTTCAATGTTTCTATAGAAGACTGGATGAAAGTCATGGTCTTTCCAATAACCTCATCAAAAAATGCTGACTTAAGCTGACAAGATAAAAAGATTTCACATTTCAACGGTCACATGAGTTAACCATCAATATCTCACATGTGAAACACCCTGAAAACATAAGGTCTCATTCGATCAATTTTAAAACCTAAAAGAGACATTAATGCTGTAGAAAAAATGTATAATTTGCTACCATTAAAGAAAGGGTAAGAGGCTTGTCCCGGGGGAAAATTTTCAATTCTTAAAGATTATTGCTCCACTATCTTGTATTCATGTGAGAAACACTCAATAAATTTTTATATTAGACAACATAAATATGAAATGAAAGAACAATACCTCAGAGTATATATTGAATAATTTCTTAGGAGTCAAAAAATTACTCCTCATGGGATGAAACTTGGTCTCTTACATGGAGAATAGGAGGTCAAACTAAGCCAAGAGGCCGAGAAACAAATACTTTCGATTTAAGGAAACAAACCATGAGGATGATTAGATTTTGACATCACAAAATTCAACTTTGAGCTAGCCATTTAGTCATGGAGCTCGGGTCCAATAGTGAGCTGCACCATTCCCAGAAAGGTAAAAGTCATGGATGCTTTTTAAGTCTACCGTCACTCTGCCTACCTTTCTAATACAGGTGTTTATCTTGTTAGTTAAAGATATCTCGGAAGAACACTGGGCTTATGAAGATATCAGGGACTTAATAAAAATATAATTAATTGGCAGGAGAGTATTTTTTTTTTAAAATAAAGTAAAAAAAATTAATTAAAAAAACTATTACATAGAGAGAAAGAAATCCAACAAATCGGGACAAAATACAAATAGAGCTAGCCATTTAAGCCCCAATCTTTTGCAAGACTACTGTGAATAGAACTAAAGGATTATATCACCAATAGTAAATAATCTGTCCCTTACATTTATAACAATGCAGTTTAACACAAAATCGGTATTATGGAAAGTGCTATGATGTAAATGAATTTTTCTTTCCTTCCAAATATGATATGTAGAAGCATTTTGAGCCAGCTTTAATAAGCTAATTGCATTAGATTTCCTTCATAACTGCTTTCCTGCCCACTTAAGCTCATCAGCCCAAACACCAATACATCCTTTCATATTATAGCTCTCAATAGAACTTGATTCGAAATCAGATTTGAGAAAGGACATGAGAAAAAGAAGTGATCTCCTGACTCTTGAGAAGAGTGACAAAGCAGACATGGACCAACCTATATTCTCTATTGAGCAACTCTAGATTTAGTTGAGAGTTTATCCAAGTTAGCAAGCCCAAAAATAAAGTTGTGCTTAGGGATGGAATGGGAGAACCATATTAACTTGTACTAATAAACCCTAATTCAGTAACAGACCAACTCCGTTGATAATGGTGGCAAAGAAAGCCTTGATGCAAGATTCCTCGTGAGGAAGAGGCTGTCAATGGTCATTATGATGATCTCTTCATCAAAGAATGAGGATGAGGCCAACATTTGACGGAGAAGTACAAGGCCAAGGTTTCTCTCATGGCAGTAGCAAAGAAGGGGCTAGGTTAGTTCAAGGTAGTAGATGTTGTGTGAGAGAGAAAACAAAAGGTAATTTCTGGAACGATTTTGACAGAGAAGTACAAGGCCAAGGTTTATCTCATGGCAGTAGCAAAGAAGAGGCTAGGTTAGTTCAAGGTAGTAGATGTTGCATGAGAGAGAAAACAAAAGGTAATTTCTGGAACGATTTTGAAATACCGTCAGATTAGGCAGAATTTTTAGAAGGGATTTTTGAGTCCCAAACCCACAAAAACATCTGTGAATTTTGAAAATCCTCCCTCAATTGCAGCGAAACAAGACATTTAGTAGAAGGTATTTCAAAATCACGTCATAAAGAAATCCCCCTATATTTCCCTTACCCAAACACACCCTTAGAGTCCAATTCCCTCATTTAAATCCTTTCCAAATATAGTAAATCAACGATTTGCAAATGAACTCAACAAATTTTTATAAACTACATTGTATCCAAACGCTATAACACTACTATTTTTTTGTAGAGTGGAGGTTGTGCAAATTCATTATCTTAGATACCTTCTTATTTGCTTTGAGGCGATGACTAGGCTTTAACTCAATTTGGGAAAGAGTTCATTCCTCTTGTTGAGGTGACCGATGAATTCATTCCCTTGAGCACAAGCTTTAAAGAGAAGTGTGTTTGGAGCCTATGGTGGAAAAGTTTTAAAATAAACTTGTCGGGTGGAAGAGATATCACACCTCTCTAAAGGTGAGAGGTTGACCCTCACTCAAAGCACCTTTTCTAGTCTACCTATATACTTTATGCATATCCTCCTTATTTCTAGTGCGATTACAAAGTGTATTTAAAGTTCCTTTGCGGCAACATAGGTGATGAATTTATGTATTACTTGGTGAAAAAGGGGTGGTGATGCAAACCTTTGGAAAGATGAGGTTTGGCTATTAAATCTGTCATTTTTTTCAACGAAACTCTTCGTAAGAAGTAGTTAGAGGTTTATGGTCGAAAAGGAGCACTTGCGAAGAAAGATTGTTTGTGCTGAATATGGTGTGGAGCATAATTGTTGGATATGCCCAGGAAGCTATAGGTTTATATGGGGTGGAGGTTCAAAAGTGGATTAGAAGAGATTGAGATGCTTTCTGTCCCATTTTTCACTTTGAGATTGGAATGGGGCTCCAGCTACTTTTGGCATGACTTGGGGTGTGCGTATCTCTGAAGGAGAAATTTTTGGATATTCTCTTTTGCCAAAAACAAAGATTCTTTGGTTTGTATATCCATTACTTAATAAAATAATTACCAAAAAAGAACACGATGAGAACTAGGTGCTGATGGTCTAATTTCTTGCTAGTAGAATGAACGCATTGTTCAACAAGTAGTATGGATTACCATTCCTAAACATCATCGTTGCTTACTTGCTTTTTAGTTTTTACTTTTCAAAGAGAGAAAAAGAGTCACAGAGAGTTATTGCGAGTTGCTTCTTGCCAGAAATGTTTTACCATAGTTGTTGATGCTGGAATCCGCCTTCAGGAATGGGTGCTTAATGCACAGTGGGTGGGGGTAGAGCCGTGGGGAATTAAGGTTTTGTGAATTTTGTCTCTAATAGTGATTTTAGTTTTGGAATTAAATACATAACTTCTGAAAAGAGAAAAAAGAAAAACCTTATGTAATATGATTTTTGACATTTTTTTCTGGACAACTTTGGAAGATAACAAAACATTTCATGACTCGATCGGGTTTCTGAATCCCGATCGAGTCATGAAACTAATCACGAGTCATGACTTCTCAGTTCACACCGCGTGGACGACATTCAAAAACCAGATTGGATCAACCGGTTTTTATTGGTTCAAATGCTTAATTGATCTAATAGTAGAGTCAAATTGGTTTAATAGTATAGTCGAATTGGTCTAATAGTGTAAAGGGTATTAATGTAATTTCACAATATTATTTTCTATATATATCACTACCAGAACTCTAATAAATTACAATATAGAATCAAAGCGACCTTGAGACCCTCGTGGTAATCTTGAGTAAACCCCATTAAAAGAAAAAGAAGAGAAAAAAACCTAGGTTTAGAATCTGTTATGTTCTGCCGTCACATATCTTCTTATCCGGAGTGCTGCCATCTTCTTTGGCGTCGTTCCGGTCAGTTTTGATTGTTTTTTTTTCACCCTTCCCTATCTTCAACATCGACATTCTTAGATATGTTGTCTTGTTGTCTTCTCCGGTGGGTTCTTCTCTAGAGTTGTGCTCTCTGTTCTGTCGTTTCTAGCATGGTTTGATTGTTTCCCCAGCAGGTTCTGGTCTTAGCCAGGAGATTTCAAAGGCCTGACTGCATTGAAGCAGACTCGTGTGTGTTCTGTTTTGTGAAGAAGATGAGTCGTGTGGATTTTTGAATAAAGTGAGTTCTAAGTTTTGAAGAAAACCTACACAAGAAGGTAGACTAACCCGGTTTCTAGATCCAACAGTCAGACCCGTGATTAGTTTGACCTGGATCTCCTTGACCTAGACCCGGTTAGCCTTCCATCCCGCTTGCTTGAACCGGATGTGGTTTCTGTTGGTGTAAAGGACTCGATCCAACTCGTTTCATAGATCCGATCCATGGGTAACAATCCGACCCGTTTAAGTGTTGTTGTTTGGTGTTTGTGGGTCTAGTTGAGCCAATGTTGTGTGTCTTGTTGACCCGGTGATGTTAGGTCTTGTTGGCCTAAGTGTTGCAAGTCTTATTGATCTAGTGTTGTTAGGTCTTGTCGACCCGGTGCTATTCTTATGGCTTTTGTTGTACTCAAGTTGGATCTATTTGTAATATGGGTGTATTTGTAATAAGTTGCTGCATAAATATGTTTTTAACTTGAGGGAGAATATTAAAAGTGTTAGGGAGTGTTAAGTAGTGATGAGACTTTTAGCCCGTACCCATTTTTAACCCGTTACTCGTCCGTTAAAACACGAATATGGGCATGAAAAATAAGACCCGTTAGGAAACGAACATTTTTAGCCCGTACTCATTGACCCGCTACAAATAAGACTCGACCTTAAGGAATTTTTGTCAATACCAGTTTTTGACCTGTTACTCGCACACTAAAATACGGGCATGGACATGAAAAATAAGACCCGTTAGAAAATGATCGTTTTAAGCCCGTACCCATTGACCCGTATCTGACCCGACCCGCCTGTTTCCCATCTCTAGTGTTAAGGTATATTTCACAATATTAGGTTCTTTATATATCACTACCAACCTTAGAGACGGTAAGACATTGACTCCAACACTCAACCCCTCTCTCTAATAAGCTGCAACTAATAACAATGATTTAGAAGACAATGCGTAGTGGCGGTTGAAAGGGATGGAGAGTTTCATGTTCAATCCTACTAATATGAACTTGATATACATAGTTGATCCACTTATCATTAGTTTAAACTTTTGAGTAATTGATAACTAATATTGTATCATAGCTAAATATAGGTAACTAGATAGCTTTGCTATTTTTTTC